>OX155696.1:10395491-11081018 GCA_944547425.1 Eupithecia centaureata
ATAAGTATATCGTCGATGTAACAAAAACATGTAGACTCGCTCCGCTCATCGCTACTGCTTATACGTTCAATACCCTTAAGTACGCTATGATCCATGAATCTTTGAAAAGTTTGTGCTCCATTTCTCATCCCAAAGCTGAGCCTACAGAACTCCCAAAGACCGAAAGTTGTGGATATAGCGGATTTTTCAATATCCTCTTTAGCAATAGGTATATTGTGATACGCTCTATTTAAATCTATTCGCGAATACCATAACTTGTTTGGTAGCATGTACGTAAAATTCTGCAGCCTAGGTATTGGATATCTATCAGGTTTAGTAATAGCATTAAGAGCTCGATAATCACCACAAGGGCGTAACTTACCGTCTTTTTTTGTAACGACATGGAGTGGACTCGCCCACTCGCCTTGACCTGGTCTGCATATACCTAGATCTTGCATATGCCTAAATTCTTCTTTTACTTTATTAAAACGATCCGGCGGTAATGGCCTAGGACGCGCGAAAACCGGCGGACCTGTGGTAACAATGTGATGGCACACGTCATGAGAAGCTGTTTCCTTAAAAACAATTAGCTTTGTAATCTCAGGAAATTCCTCTAAAATTTCTTTGTATTGAATGTCGCTTTTAATACTCTTAACTGAAGGTTCATTATATTTTATGATGGCCCCATCCGTGCGTAAATTAGTTAAGCCGTCAATTAATTTTTTATTAGCAATATCTACAATTAATTTATAGTACTCTAAAAAATCGGCTCCCAAAATAGCTTGTTTTACATCACTTACAATAAATGTCCATTTAAAAGCTCGTCTGAGTCCTAAATTTAATTCTAGAATTTTAATACCGTACGTTTTTATTTCCGTGTTATTTGCTGCAAACAGTTTATATTCACTTTGTACACTTTTTAGGCTTTTAAAATTACTCACGGGTAAAACAGATACATTAGCACCGGTATCGATAAGAAAACGTAAATTGGACTTACGATCTGTCACGCACAATCGATGGTTACCTCCAGTGATGCAATCTCCCATCGTTGATGACTGCACCCCGGCTAGTTTTCCGATCTTGAAGTTCCAGCTTCCTCCTTGTTCTGCTGCTTGTTGTTGTTCGGTTGCTTCCAATTGCATGGTTGCTCGCAGTTTCTAGCTCGTGCTCTCCAGTGGAAATGGTACTTGCATAACCAGTTGTTGCTGGTTTCCTTTTTGTTATTCTCTCTGCTCCGTGATCTGTTATGCCTCCATCCGTTATTTATCCTGCCGCGTCCTCTCCAATGTCCTCTTGAATGTCCTCTTGAATTTCCTCTTGAACGTCCTCTTATTTCGTGAATGTCATTTTTCATACCTCGTAGTTCCAATGTTAATTTTGTTAGCTGTTCCGTAATATCTGGCTCTGGCTGATTTGTTAATGTTGACACTTCTCCATTGTTTATGCTTTCCATGATTTTGTCGGCCATAAGAGCTTGATCACTTAATTTGGCATCTGGGGTTACTGTTAGAACCGTTCGTACAGAGGCAGGTAATCTGGAAATCCATAACCTCCGTAACGCATCTTCCGAAACTTGCGTATTTGCAGCTAAACTAGACATTTCTCTCAATAATTGCGAAGGTCTTTGTGATCCTAGGTCCATTTCACCTACTAATTTATTAAATTGTTTTTCGGCGCTTTCTTCGTAAACAGCTAGTAATCTTTCTTTCAAAGTGGAGAATTTATCTTCTGGCGGCGGATTTAAAATGAGGTCACCAACTTGTCGCACTGCGTCTTTATTTAATTTTGATATTGCTATGTTGAACCGAGAGGAGTCACCTTGTTTCTGACTGTCCATCACTGCGTCAAACTGCGCGAACCACAATCGAGGCATGTCCATCCAGAAATCTGGAATTTTGGTGGTCACTGTTATCGCAGCAAGCTCAGATAGCGATTTGTCTGATGATTTTCCCGCTGGGCACTCGGTAACTTTGTCGTACGACATTTTAAAAGTTTATCTTGAACACTGTAGTTAAGTTTTATATTTTTATTACGAAATTCCTTGCTCACTTTTTTTTTAATTAGATCACGTCGGGGTCACCAATGTAGGTTTATTTATAGTTGCCCTAACTACAACTGTATTGTCCTGCCTATAATAAGGTTCACAAGTGAGCAAGGTAAATGAATAAACGTAATTACACTTTTAGATTTGTATTGAAGACAAGTTGTTACAGTGATGGTTTACAAGGGACTGGCGTAAGTACATTGTTGCGCCGTACACGTTTGACCTACTTACATCTATTCGCTTGGTCATCGAAATGTGTCCCTACAGGCAGGTAATTTAATTATTATGGCACTGCTACTTACCTGAATATTTCTGTGTATTGTCTGTTCCCCACACCTTTAAAGCAAAGCTTTCACTTATTCCTTCATAGTCCATCACACTTCAAATTCACAAAACACTTACCTACTTGTACAGTCACATTCGAACTCTCGACGAAAACAAGAAATGGCGAACGAATATCTACTGACTGATGACCCCCTCCCTCCAGCCTCAATCCCCCGTGGATAGGTGGCCTACTAAAATTAATCATATAATTAACAATATTTCTAGTAGTTATTATACTAAGCTAAGTAGTTGTAACAAAAATTTCTGGTTATTTGGAAAAAACGATATCTTTTTGTAAAGTGAACGAAAAGTATTTAATGGTAACAGAAAATGTAATAAAGAATACTATTTTATAGTAGACGCAACAGTTTTTTGTGTAGACGCAACATTTTTATGTGATTACCATTCGATCTTGTATTCTTGTAACCCATTTTTTTCTCCATGTAGTGCATCGTAAAGTCCCATTTCATTTAATCCTGATTATGACCTTTAATTTTGATTGAGCCTTAATGCATTTAATTTGAAGTCGCGATTTTCTGTTACAACATTACATTTTGTATCTCTTCCAGTATTTCTCCGACATGGTAATAATCTGCGGCGCAAAAGGCTTCCCAGTGCATCGCTTCATGATGGCGGCGGCCTGCGAGGCTTTCCACCGGCTCCTGACCACGGACTGCGCCAGTCTGTCTGCAGAACTGGCCCGGAGCTCCAGCGAGAGTAGCATGGTAACTATCAACAGCCTCACTCTAAGCCTGCGAAGATCCCAGGAAAATTCTGCGCTACTGGACGGAATTAGTTTGCTGGCTATTTAATCTTCTATCTATGTATATATATATAAGAAAGTCGTGTTTGTTACAACACTTATAACTCGAGAACGGCTGGACCGATTTTTATGATTTTTGTGTTTTTGGATTTGTCTTCGTCGGGAATAGCATATTATGTATAAAAATATGATATTTGACAAATAAATAAATTTCCCCGCGGGCGACGCTGCGGGGCGGAGTTAGTTTGCTGGCTATTTAATAATTTAATAATTCCGGACAGTCCACACAGCATCATCTAGCCCCAAGCTAAGCAGAGCTTGTGTTATGGGTACTAGATGACTGATATACTTAATACAATATATTACATAGATAGATATTTTTTATTATACTTAGAAAACATCCAAACCAACGGAACAAATTTCTGCAGATCGTACACAAATTTGTTCCGAGGCGGGAATCGAACCCGCAACCTCTTGTGTCGCAGGCGGACCTTCGCCCACCGCGCCACACCGGTCGTCAGAACACACTATGCTACTATGCTAGCAAAACCCATGCACAATGGACCGAACAGAGTCCAAATGCGGACACAAGAGTACGTTAACCTAACCATGCCATTATCATCAGCCTGTGCTGGTACACTGCTGGACAAGCATCTGTTGTTCGCCATGATGTTCTATCTTCAGCTCTATCCAGAATCAGCCTACAGTCTTTCACAGGTCGTCATCCATGGCTAGAAGGCGTCCTACAACTAAGTCACTGTCTACATTCAAGAATACGTTTATACTTAAGTTGTTGTTGTGATGGTCTCAGTCGGTTCGGTTTCTCAGTTTATTGTTTAACTTTATAATCGGCGCTGAGACACCCTTTATTAAGTATTAGCGACCCGCCCCGGTTTCGCACGGTTTTATTATACGTATAAACCTTCCTCTTGAATCACTCTGTCTATTAAAAAAAACCGCATCAAAATCCGTTGCGTAGTTTTAAAGATTTAAGCATTCAAGCATTCTTTAATGTAAAAGTCTTGGGGAGTCAAGATAATGGTCACAATATAGTTTTTTGTTGTTTATTGTAGGAAATGACAATAACTCGTTACCTATATTATTATAACCTAACTTCGTTCATTGCTAGTAATAATAATTCAGTGGTTCATTGTTCATATATTATTCTAAGGTTCATATAATATCTTTTTATTCCCAACTTTAAGGAGGTAAATTCTAGTATCGTTTAGTTTGTCTTGCTAAGGTGTACGAATGTTGATTAATTTCGTTCATGAACGCGGCATAAAATTGTTGGGGCTGGGATTCAAAGAACTTCGCCAGTCTTCTTTATTTGTCAAATTTCAGAAATTTATTGTACGCCTCCTAGGGGTAGTTTCGTAAAAATAAAAAATGCTTGTTTAATTATTTACCTTGTAGATTATTTATACCGAGTTTTGAGTAAATTGAACCAAGGACAAATAATTTTCCATACAAACTTTACCACCCTATTAAACCCCCTCAGAGGTTAATTTTTGAAAATTTTTTAGCCTATGTCATACCAAATATATATGTACATACCAAATTTCATCTAAATAACTTAAGTAGTTACGGAGATTACCTATAACAAACATTCACACAGACTTTTCCATTTATTATAATAGTAAGATAGAAAGATGGCGCTCTATCATAAGGTATAATTCTGTTTGTAGGTGAGCGGAATGGGCGAAGCCACAGCTGGAGAGTTCAACGAGGATACAGAGTACTTGATCAGCAAAGAACAGGCCAAGCAGATGAGGTTTGTTGAAGTTATTATAACGTTTCTTTTTTTTTTCTTTTATGGTGCAAAACAGTTTTGTGGCCGCCAAGAGCAACTACGTGTCTCTTCCTTGAATAGACAGTATAAAACTTTTTTATTTTTTTATTTATTTTATTAGGTAGGTACACTAAACACCTAACAAGCAATAATAAAATAACACAAAAAACAAAGAAAATCTGACCTGGCTTGAGACGTAACCAGACGTAACACATGTGCACACAACAAATAATTGAACATGTTGAGGTGACATTTTTCAAAACTGCTTGATATGCATTAAAAAAACCTTATGATAGGTATAACAAACTGGTAAAAAAATAAAAATAAATCGCTTCACCATTCTAATAGTATCGTGTTAAACTGACAGTGTTAAACTCTTTTTGGTACTAGCATGAACTTTTTGAGGTTCATAAATAGCTGTGACGATTACGTTTATGACTACCAATTTGACTTTCTAATTATGACAGTCTCTTCAAGCGCAAAACATAGTAGAATACCAAATACAAAAACGTCATTTTACCCATCTTGATAAAATGACGCTAGTGACGCTAGTGAGACCTTTGTTTTGAAATTAGTGGAATTTGGCCCCTGAACGTTTGACTGTTGGAAATTCCTTCTCTCACATATACAAAAAAAGAAATAAAAATCGGTTAAAACACATTAAAAACTGTCGAATCGCAAGACTCCTTATAATTACATCGGTTGATAAAAGTTAATATTTCAGAGTTTGGGACCAAATAAAGCGTCGGTCTTCGTGCCAGATCCTCCCACTCAGCGATAGCTGCAAAAAGCCTCCAGACTTATACAGAGAAGTCAACCATCCGGCCATCAACTCTATTAGAGTTCTAAAGGTACGGTTCTCAACTCTTTTAGAGTTCTAAAGGTACTGTCCCAACTCTATTAGAGTTCTAAAAGTACGGTTCTCAACTCTTTTAGAGTTCTAAAGGTACGGTTCATAACTCTTCGATTTCTAAGGGTACGGTTCTCAGTCCTTTTAGAGTTCTAAAGGTTCGGTTCTCAGCTCTTTCGTTGTTCCCTACATGCTTTAATAGAAGACGAAAGGCTTTTTGTAGTTGATCCTCACATCATCATCCAGCCCCAAGCTAAGAGCTTGGGTTATGGGTATACATCCTTACTATATAATATTACTAGCGACCCGCCCCGGCTTCGCACGGTTTTATTATACGTATAAACCTTCCTCTTGAATCACTCTATCTATTAAAAAAACCGCATCAAAATCCGTTGCGTAGTTTGAAAGATTTATGCATTCAAAGGGATATAGGGACATAGGGACAGAAAAAGCGACTTTGTTTTATACTATGTAGTGATGCGAAAGTTTGTATGGATGGATATTTGTTCCTCTTTCACTCAAAAACGGATCGTGCTTTAATTTTAAAATAGACCTAGTCCTAGCTAAGGAATAACACTGGCTCCTTTTTATCCCAGTAATCAGTTTTCATGGGATAGAGATAGTCTTTCAGAAGTAGTAGTTGAATGTTATTTAATATTGAACTTTATTTCCAGTGCGATAAAATACAACACGCGACCTCCCAAACGCAAACAATAGTTACTATGAGTAAACTCATCTCGCAAACGGTGATGCAAGAAATCATCAACTTCGTCTACACCGGAACCTTGGATAGCACCGCCTTTAAACAGCAGGTCAGTGGAATTTCATACCTATTTATATAGAGAGTAGGTAATTTTTTTACTATTCAGCTTTTGTGTATAATGATCACTAAATATAGGTTATTTTCTTTGTTGGAAATAAACATTTTAGATTCCTCGTAGATCTATAACAGTATAAAAATATATCAGCGGGTAGCAACTGTCAAAAGTATCCGGCAATGGATAACGTTAATTTTAAAGATATCCTGAAGAAAATATACAAAAATTGGAATTTATACTTTAACGAATTCAAGGCACTATTATAGACATATTTACTACCTGTTACCTGCCAAAGTAACCACAATCGAAACTTCATAGTCCGGGGTCTTTCTTACCTGTGTTGGAGACAGCCACAGAGAAACTTTCAGCTTTTATAATATAAAGAAGGTCTGGCCATCATTGGCTCTTCCTCTATAAGTCAAAGCGACAAATAAAAATGCTTAGCAACTGTTTTAAGTTAACATATCATCACTACATAGTATAAAACAAAGTCGCTTTTTCTGTCCCTATGTCATTATGTCCCTTTGACTGCTTAAATCTTTAAAACTACGCAACGGATTTTGATGCGGTTTTTTTAATAGTTAGAGTGATTCAAGAGGAAGGTTTATATACTTATAATAAAACCGTACGAAGCCGGGGTGGGTCGCTAGTTATGAATAAAGGGGATAGTGTAAACACCACTAGTGGAAATGTTTTCTATGTACTTTGCACATGGAAATAGTTTCGAATATATTTCTATGGATTTACTTATAAGCTCCATGTTTTCATTATAAGTGATTTTTATAACAATTAAGTTGCTTTATACATATTTTGTGAATTTTAAAATTATTTGCTTATACAGTTTATCATCGAATCGAGTTATAGTATATTTTTAATTGAGCGAGTTAACAGCGAACCTAATTTTTGTTTCTATCATCTATTAGTTAAATAAATTAGAATTAGTTTATAAACGAGCCATCCATTTAATTTCATACTACCTTTAAGCACGCCTAATATTTTCATAATATTTACGTAGAATTATTTCCAACAAAGATTGCTTATTTTATAAGTCCATTCTTCTTACCTATCCTCTATAATTTCAACTCACTATTATTAAAACGCCTATTATTAAATAAATAAATAATAATTCTATATCAATATACTGTATTCCGCAGTCTGCTGCTATCGGATTATTCCTGGTAAAATTTTATAATAATAAAATCATGAGATCATAAAAATAATAAAATCATAAACTTTTATTTATATGCACTCTGTTTATTTTTGTTTACACTTTTTTATTTTCGATAGATATTTGAATGTAGTGTCATTTTGTGGTCTTTATCTTTAATAAGTATAATACTGCCTTATATTTATATTATTCATTAGTTCAACTAGTTATATATATTTAACATTACTTTTAACTTTATAATACAACATAGGTAAGTGAAACGTAAATATTAGAATACCATACGTACCTATCACTGATTTATTAAAAATTGGTCGATGCTATTCCGATTAAAGATTTATTTCTCTGAAAATCTGATTTGAGATTAAATTGTTGTTCAAAACCTCTCGGGAAATGTCCACCATTGCAATCTCTACCAGGGAAATTCAGTGAATCACTCGCTCAGACAATTTTTATCGCTCGTAAGTTCATTTTATTCGAATAGTCTGAATGCAGCCAATAATCGGCGAAAATTATGAAAATGTCCCCTCTAGCCAAATTCTGGTCACAGCAGCCAGTCTCAACAGTGACTAGCCACGTGTGCAAGACATGTTATAGTGCACAAGTGTGTGTACAAACACATATGCACTCTCTTAACCCTCACCCTCATAATCCGATACGAAATAGTGTGTCACTAACTGAAAACTAACTAAAATTTCAAGTGATTTTTGACAATCAATTAATTTTATCTTCGATAAAGAAAAAATATAGTCACCAACTGACATAAATTGTCATACCAGGCTGTCTTTACCAAGACACGAAAACATAAAATATCAAAAAAGTATGTACATAATTGAATATCAATTCATTTTAATTCATTCTGAGATATATCAAGATTGGTTTGAAGAAATCGCTCTCAACAATCAGCTGCCTTTTTTACTGTGTTTCCCAACTCTTCATTCTTATATAATTCATGTTAATTTCAAGTACAAAAGTTTATTAATTAATTAATATTTCAATAATTATGTGAATGTTGTAGGAAATAAGGCAAGCAGTTGAGTTACTTGGCTTCCACGAACTGACGAAGCTAACTCAGTTTATACTGGATCAGCATTTGCTGTTCGATAAGGGATTTATGCTGCAATTTCACTCGGTGAGTCTTTAATGAGAATAATGAGAATTTATTTCACTGTAGCGACATCTAACTTAACAATTCAAAATTCATTATTAAAACCTCAATTAGTCTGGTACAATTACTTGTAAGTGTAATCGTAGAATGCACCAATTTACTTATAAAATATTTAAGAAGCTAGGGCGTGCCTTTTTTAGAACATACATTAGATTTAGTTATCTTGTAATGGTTACCAAATAACCATTACCATAACCATTTTGTTAAATTTAAAATCAATTGTATATATGAATAAATAAAAGGAACACAAAAACTATTTGGAATAAAGTAACAAATAAAATTCTAAAAAACTAGGAAAATATGCTTTACAATTTTTTTCGGCCCGGATTAGGGGAGGTCTTTCTAACTAAGCGAATTGGGGAAAATTCACCAGCCTCCAAACTCATTTACAACTGGTTTTGTGCTTGTGTTATTGGTACCAGATAACTGATATAGGCTGATATGGCGCTAATTCACTAGGGGTGGCCTATGTCCAGCAGTGGACTAATATAGGCTGATGAAGATGATGAACTGATATAGAACTAAAATGTAATTTCCAGCCCCTACCTCAAAGACTGCGCGACCTGTACGTGGAAAGGAACCTATTTGCGGACGTGACCTTTGACCTCGACGATGGCATACATTTGGCGCACAGGGCGATCCTGATGGCCCGCTGTGACCCTATGAAGGCCATGTTCCAAGGTCACTTCAGGGAAAGCACTTCTAGAGTTGTAAGTAAACAGAAATATCTTTATACACGATAAAAAGAGGTTGCTCGGCAATTTAAAGCCGTTATATTCTTAACTACCTAATTTGTCCTATCTTACTTCTTCTCACTATCTTCCTAATAAGTACATCAAAGTAAACGAGTGAGTTGGTATATAGGGTGTAACAAAAATGAAGGACCAAACTTTCAGGCGGGGTGTAGACTCGATCGGAATGCGCGGCGTGCTTAGATATGGAGCCTACGAACAACAAAATTTATTTTTTAGAAAACAAAAGGGTGGGAATTTTTTTCAATTTTTTCCTAAATTAAGTGTTAGAATCTACACCCCTCCTGAAAGTTTGGTCCTTCATTTTTGTTACACCCTGTGTTTTAGGGTTCTTCTTATTTTAGGGTAAAAGTAACTGTTATAGGACATTCTTGAAACTTTCGTTTTCGGTCTGCTGGTCAAGCCCCTCTTGAAAGAAAGAAAGAAAGAAAAAATATTTATTGTCTTAGAACTACTAACTACACAAAAACAAAACAGACTTAAATACTAAATAAAAATAAAACTAAGACAAAGGAGTAAATTCAGCTTTTGCTGCATGCATATGCAAGCAAAGCATGCAGCGCTGTTTTTAAATTTACCCCTTTCGGTTGGCTGGTCACCGAAAGGTTTAAGTCAGTGCGGATTAAACATTAAAAAATATATATATATATTTTGCTATAAGTAATCAGCTATAAATAATCAGATATAGGTAGGTACACTGTATTATTTTTTAAATTTCCTGCTTAAATTTCATGTGTGTTCATAGTATGGTGTGAATGTGAGTCCTATAAGAAAGCGTCTCTTAAGAACGCGTGGATATAAATGAAACTTTAAATTAACATAAACGCCAAAAAAATATCCTCTTGATTATTAACCTTTTTCTGTCCAATGCTAGACATAGGCCTTCCTTAACAAGCGCTATAGCGCCCTGTCTTTAGCTTAACTAATCATATCGTAAGATCAAAAGTCACAGCCGTTAATTTCCGCATAATATTTTAAAATTTCCAAGGAAATCACCGTTGACATAAAACCATGAAATTCGTCAAAGAGGAAGGCAATTAATGCACAAGTAAAGTTGAGAAAATCCATAACAGTGACCAAAAGTACTTTCCATGCGTTTGTTTCGATTTTTTGCTCGCAAGTAAAAACGAGTTTTTCAGAACCCTCGACAGCAAGTCCGACTGGCACTTGCCATTATATTTAAATTAGCGACCCGCCCCGGCTTCGCACGGTTTTATTATACGTATAAACCTTCCTCTTAAATCATTCTATCTAGTAAAAAAGCCGCATCAAAATCCGTTCCGTAGTTTTAGGGACAGAAAAAGCGACTTTGTTTTATACTATACTAGCGACCCGCCCCGGCTTCGCACGGTTTTATTATACGTATAAACCTTCCTCTTGAATCACTCTATCAATTTAAAAAAACCGCATCCAAATCCGTTGCGTAGTTTTAAAGATTTAAGCATTCAAAGGGACATAGGGGCAGAAAAAGAGACTTTGTTTTATACTATGTAGTGATAGTGAAGATGGTTCAAAGTCCGTCGTAGGGTTTTGAATTTGGTTGCAGTGTATAAAATGTTTGAATTTTTTTAAACATTTCTTTTCCATTAAATTCCCCCAGATCGCCTTCCCAGGAGTGAAAATGTACGCATTCCACATCCTCCTCTGCTACATGTACAGCGACAAAATACCACCTGTGGAGCCAACGCGCTGCCTCGAACTGCTGGAGTTGGCCAACCGGCTCTGCATGACGCGCCTCGTGACCCTCGTGGAGGAGAAGGTGATGAGCCATCTGCAGCAGCAGGACAGGTGAGGATCCAGTCGGTAGACCACCAGACGCGCTGCCTCGAGCTGTTGGAGCTGGCGAACAGGCTCTGCATGACGCGCCTCGTGACCCTCGTGGAGGAGAAGGTGCTGAGCCATCTGCAGCAGCAGGACAGGTGAGGATCCAGTCGGTAGACCACCAGACGCGCTGCCTCGAGCTGTTGGAGCTGGCGAACAGGCTCTGCATGACGCGCCTCGTGACCCTCGTGGAGGAGAAGGTGCTGAGCCATCTGCAGCAGCAGGACAGGTGAGGATCCAGTCGGTAGACCACCAGACGCGCTGCCTCGAGCTGTTGGAGCTGGCGAACAGGCTCTGCATGACGCGCCTCGTGACCCTCGTGGAGGAGAAGGTGCTGAGCCATCTGCAGCAGCAGGACAGGTGAGGATCCAGTCGGTAGACCACCAGACGCGCTGCCTCGAGCTGTTGGAGCTGGCGAACAGGCTCTGCATGACGCGCCTCGTGACCCTCGTGGAGGAGAAGGTGCTGAGCCATCTGCAGCAGCAGGACAGGTGAGGATCCAGTCGGTAGACCACCAGACGCGCTGCCTCGAGCTGTTGGAGCTGGCGAACAGGCTCTGCATGACGCGCCTCGTGACCCTCGTGGAGGAGAAGGTGCTGAGCCATCTGCAGCAGCAGGACAGGTGAGGATCCAGTCGGTAGACCATCAGCTCACAACTGTTTAAGTATGCATGTCCAAGTTTTTTAGCATCATGCATGTGAACTGCATTCTATTGCGTTTTTATCACATTATCAAGCTGACTTGGCAAGTTTCTAGACGAAGTTCTGATCAAATTGAGATTTAGAGTAGATGAAATTGACAGTTTAAATTAGAATGGGCTAAGGCGGTTGGATTGTGGCGTAAGAATCGACCGTTTACTCATGCCCGTAGATGTTGTAATAGTAGCACACTGAGCGTATCTTAAGATACGCGACGCAAAATACGCTTAACTTTGTGAAGTATTTTTATACTGTGATTGAATTTTGACTGTCTTTGAATACGTATCATTCTTTTTTGCAGAGTCTGCGGTGAAGACGACCAAGTGGTAGAAATAGCGCTTTCGCTGTTAGAACCCCTCA
Source organism: Eupithecia centaureata (assembly GCA_944547425.1). Lineage (NCBI taxonomy): Eukaryota > Metazoa > Arthropoda > Insecta > Lepidoptera > Geometridae > Eupithecia > Eupithecia centaureata. The sequence continues at coordinate 10,408,026 of OX155696.1, forward strand.
AGGTAATGATATGAATTTTGATCCTTAATACTTTGATCAATGTTCGAGAAACGAGCAGCATCATATCGTATGAAATCATTTTTAGTTTGAAATGAATTTTCTCGAGAACATTACATCAATAATGAATCTTTGCATCATTAAAACTCAAATCTTATAATCAGAATGTTTTCGTACTTAAAGGGTAAAACGGGACTCTAAGGCTGCCTGTCCATTGACGCGGAGGGAGGCAGCGGAGCGGAGAAACGAAGAAATATTTTTTTGTTTTAAATCATGTTTTCTCAAAAACACAAATATAACATGTCACTTACTTGAGAACAGGGTTTTTACTTAAAATTAGGTTTACATAAAAAATGGTCGTTAAAAAATTTACAAAATTTACTCATTCAATGTGCTTATTTTTAGAGAAGTGAATCGTCATTAATTATATGCTCTGTTATTTTGTATTACACATTGAATGAGGTTACACTTTTAATCTGGGAGGGTAGATTATTATAGAGCTGTGCGCCTTCATAGTATCGTTGTTTTTCCATATTTCGTGCGTGATCTCAGTAGAACAATAAAGCTCGCGCGGCGTGAGCTACGTTTTCTAATATCTTTTATTTTAGTGTATGATAGGTTTGTGTGAACGGTGCGATTAAGTATTTTACGAACGAGGATACATGTACTATATTTGTATAGCTGTTTAAGGTTCATTATAGTATGATTATATTAACCAATAGGATTGCATGAAAAAGCGGAGCGGAGATTTCATGCAATCCTACTGGTTAATATTTCTTCTTTTCTCCGCTCCGCTGCATCTCTCCGCGTCAATGGACAGGCAGCCTATTACAAAGACCGCGTCCCTCCGTCTGTCTATCAGTCAAAAGGCTGTATCTCATAAACCGAGACACGCCGGCGACCACGCGTGTGCCCTAGTATAATAAATGGATAAGGACCAAAATTTTTGCACTTTTTGCGTGAGTACGATGGCACATTACTTTCAAATCAAAATATAAAAAAAATTTGTTAACTTATGTGAATATTAATACTTGATTATTATAGCTGAATTTATTTTGCACCCTGTGCTTTATTCATATCTAAATTTCTTTCACTAGGTTTTTGTAAAATTAATTTTATGTAAATTAGGATACTGAATCCATTTTCGTTTTTCATACAAAATGTGAATGGCACATCTCCGACTCCTCCAGGTTTTTGCAATTTTATTCTAAAACTAAAAAACTTTTCAAAGATTTTTTGATTTATTTATATTCACCATGAATTTATCTTCACGTTTTTATTATTACGGTCTCGTAAAACTTTATAGTTAATTTATAATATTAATCTAAAAGCGTGTCCCAAATTTCGTTCCGTTGTGTCACTCAGTTGTGCGACAGCATAAATCGAGAACATGGCAAGATAGGATAACAAATAATGTTTTGTTGCAAAGGCTACACCGTCATCTAAGTTGTGACTAAATTCAGGCCAATTCCGCCACGTTGTTTTTCGCTCATTTGCAAAAACGTGTTGAAGGTGCATGTGTACCATTATAAATTTGGATTTTCTGTAAGACTTTAAAAGTGTTTTGCGTCAACTTTTCTTACTTTTTATTATTAATTCTAGTAGCTTATTTTGTCTACTATTGAATAGTTCTGATGTGTATTCATAAAGGTGTTTAATTTCTTCAGTATGAATTTTTGAATGCTGTGTCATGTGGTTTTTTTTTCCTGTATGCGACGAATGTCACGAAATTGTGTGACGTGTTACAATGGAATTTTGTAAAGATAGGTATACAACATTACTTAACGATTTTAACTCTCAATCAGGTTTAGGTCTTATAATACGTGTTATTAAATTAATGTATAATATATTTGTATTTGCTATATTTTTCTAAACCTTTATATATTTTTCAATGGTTAAGAAACAATAAGAATGTAAATAATCTATATAGTGTGATCATTTCTAGACCCATGTACACTAACCTTAACAAATTCTGTTGTGCTACATTTGCTGCGTTCCGTTGTGCAAACATGCAAAAATTTTGGTCCTTACCCAAATATATTTTGATATGTATTTTAGCTCTAAGGTATATATTGATATGGACCGTAGAATAAGTTATATAAGATCTGTCCACTTGTTCTAATGTTGTCCGAAATAAATGAATTTATTTTTTATTATTATACACTTTATTATTCACTATATTTTTTACTATAGAAATACAAAATTTTTCTTATTAATTATTATTATTATAAACCGTGATAGTTAGACAATTGAAATTTTCACAGATTATGTGTTTCTGTTGCCTCTATAACACAAATTAAAAAATAGAATAAAATAAATTTTAAGGGAGCTTCCAAATAACAGATACGAGTTATTTAGCATTTTCATAGAACGTTTTAGTTTTACAGAACCCTTCGTGCGTGAGTCCGACTCTCACTTGGGCCGGTTTTTCTCTTTTTTTGTGATGTAATAAAGCCTTCATTAATAGGTAGCTCTAATATTTATTTAACACCAATCGATCATTGATGCGTCAAGCTGAAGACAGGGCGCTATGGCGCTCATTAGGGGAGGCCTATGTCCAGCAGTGGACTAATATGGGCTGATGATAATGATGATCATTACAATTCAGTTTCAGTTATTTATTAATATGAATAAACATACACGTCACAAAAATACAAGCTGTATCACACATACAATTTTGTAAAATAATTCTTTTAGGATAGTCACTAAAGTAAAATTAAAGTATACAATGTGTAGAATTTCCGTTGGTATATCTATTATATTAATAGTTATAAGTATATTGACTTTACCTACGATGTTTACGCAGCTAATTGACTTGAAACCTTATTTCCAGCTCCACAACGCCCACAACCTAGCTGATTGGTGCATGTGGCGACTATGCGGCGCCTACGACCGCGCTTGCCGCGCCAAGCACCTCAGCCCCGCCACCAGGGAATACCTATCCGACAACCGCTGGCCTCCCGTCTGGTAATCTAATAGTTACGGTCTGGTAAACAAATAGTTACGGTCTGTTAAAAAAATAGTTACGGTCTGGTAAACAAATAGTTACTGTCTGGTAAATAAATAGTTACCCCTCTATGACAACCGCTGGCCTCCCGTCTGATAAACTTATAGTTACGGTCTGGTAAACAAATAGTTACGGTCTGGTGCAAGTGGCGACTATGCGGCGCCTACGACCGCGCCTGCCGCGCCAAGCCCCGCCACCAGGGAATACCTCTCCGATAACCGCTGGCCTCCCGTCTGGTAATCTAATAGTTACGGTCTGGTAAACAAATAGTTACGGTCTGGTAAACAAATAGTTACGGTCTGATAACCAATAGTCACGGTCTGGTAAACAACGTTCTTTAGTATATTTAAACAACATAAATATTTCAGGTACGTGAAAGAGTTCGACTACTACCAGAAATGTCTGACGGAGCAGAACAAAGACCTGAAGGAGCTGAGACCGCAGACATCTCTGCCAAATCAGCAGACAGGGTGCTTGTGTTTCACCAGTGAGTACCTATAGTGCGATTTATGTATTTTATTTATTTATTTATTGACGTAATAAGAACGGCCCTTAGGCCAATTATACTAATTACAGTAGGTTTTAATCACTACATAGTATAAAACAAAGTCGCTTTCTCTGTCCCTATGTCCCTTTGAATGCTTAAATCTTTAAAACTACGCAACGGATTTTGATGCGGTTTTTTTTAATAGATAGAGTGATTCAAGAGGAAGGTTTATACGTATAATAAAACCGTGCGAAGCCGGGGCGTGTCACTAGTATTAAATATAGTTAGATTAAGAATATCTTAAAGTTAAATTATGCTAATCATGCTATAAATAGTTACTCACCAAATAATCAAGTTTAATTAAATAATCATAAAAATATTCGAGTCTAAGATTTAAGTTATCAAGGGTAAAAAAATAGAAAGAAATTGAATTTTAAGTATAAATCGAAGTACTTATGTCAAAATTAATAAAATATAAATATTTCGATTCAAACACATAGATATTTTATGTAAACCAATGAGGTATAAAACTGAAGGAATATTGGTGGAACATATTTAACGACACTGGTATCATCAGAGCAAGCTGCAGGAGCTATAAACTATTCGTGGTTTTAACAGCTTTCATTCAACATTCCAATGGTCTCTTATGCCTTGATCACACGTACCGATCAAACCGGCGAGACAGTAAAATGTTTCTCGGCCGAGATAGTGTATTAAGCGAGTCGCTGTTCACACACGTTTTGAAATAAGCACAGTCAGTTCAGTTCTATTGAGACTACAATTCGGATATGATGGATCGTAAAAAGTGCGGCGACGCGACAATCATGTGGCCGAGTGGCGAGCGGCGAGACAGTGCACGTTCAAACCTGCCGAGTGAGTGAGCGAGACAGTGCGGGGAAGCGGGAGGGTGGTAACTCGATCTAGTAGGTAGAACAGCAGCCGAGCTGTTGTCTCGCCACTTTGTTCGTCCGAGCGCTCGGCGCTATGTTTATACGTACCGAGTACTCGACCGAGAGCACTGTCTCGCCGGTTTGCTCGGTACGTGTGATCAAGCTATTAGTCGTTTTCGAACCCGAACTTGCTTATTGTTCGCTGTTCTTGCATTGTTAAAGATTTTGTTTTGGTTTTAAGTTGTTAGCTTGATGTTGCACTGCTATTGTCTGTTATTACTCTCAGTTTTTGTTAAGTTTTCATTCATAAATGTCAATGTTTACAAAAAATATCTATGATTCTAAATCAGAGTTTACTTAGATGATTCTTTCTTTAACAATAATGAAATTTTGGCGGCTCCCATAAAAATACAAGAATCTTTATTGGGAACTGACCTTAGTATATGGTACAGTTGAGAGCTGACTGGCGAAGGTGAAATCAATTATCACTTTATTTCTTAGATTATTTTGATAACTATGTACCTACCTATAGTTTAAATTTGACTTGTCTAAGTGCTTATTTTTAATCAGAAATCAATATCTTTATTTCTTTAGGCTTACAAAATAAGGACTTAGACAAGTCAAATTTAATAGAAGCGTTTTACATAAAATAAAACGCATATTAATTTACTTACCTTGGTAAACGTTTAATAACTGAGATAGGCCTAACATTTCCCGCCATATAAATAAGTATTGGCTTTGACTTTCTGTGAAAAAGTACTAGCCAATCAGTAACCTCGTCCAAAGAGGAGTTGGCCAATCCGGTGTCTTCCCGCCACCGGCCGCTACGTCAGATGTACGCTTGTGGCGCCAACATCTTGTTTCTTCATTGCGTCGAATATCACCAGGCAGAATTTAAAATGTAAACGTTTACCAAGGTAAGTAAATTAATATGCGTTTTATTTTATGTAAAACGCTTCTATTAATTTGACTGTACCTTGGTAAACGTTTAATAACTGAGACGTGTTTGTTATCGCCTGGTGGTGGTGAAGACACTCAACGCCAATGTGAACTTACTATTTTTTAAATAATGTTATAATCGTAAGCCACGTCGCTTTGAATACAAATTAGTCATTGTGACATTCAAAACTGCAATACGTATGGTCCAAAAGACAATTAAAATTTTTAAACAAATTTATCGCACTCTATCATGATGATGATAGAATGTGCCATCGTCCTAGTATAATAAATAAATAGTTCTGAACAAAACCCCACACAGTATCATACAATAGGGCCGCCCAGCTCAGCATGAATATGTTCTGAGTGATTGGGTACTGATGACTGATAAACTTATATAACAATAAATTGCTGAATATGTTCGTATTGTATCAGTATACCTAACTGTATAATAATACTTCAGCAGCTTAACTTCTTTTAGAAACAGTTTTTGCAACTTTTGCAATGTGTACGACCTTCGGTGACAATAAATCATTGCACAACTGAAAACTAAAATATCTGCTCCAAAATGTGAGTAGGTAGTTACTAGGTATTTAACTCATTAATTTTCTGGACATAGTACTCGTTTTAACCAATTGAAAGCATGTGGGAAAACAGTTACATTAACATTTCAATTTATTGCAGTGCGCTGTAATACCTGAGTAGGTACTTTATGAACCGTTATAACTATAGTGAAGCTTTGTATGTTCATCTTAAATGTCCAGTTATGGGAAGTTCTTATAAAACATTTGAATAACTGGTTTTTCCTCCCCACAATGTTTGGACTAGATTACAAGTTTTGCGATAAGACTTGTGTACATTTCCACTGTAGAAGCGTAAGAAATCTTAGATCCGATACACATAGCTAAAAATACAGGTATATCTATTTCTTTTTCCCTTATAGGTACTTGTTTTGCTCTTAAATACGCACTGGGTATCCTTCTAATGTTATTCGAATATCATACCGAATAGATTTACAAATTCTCACCCGAGAGCATATAGGTACTTAATATAGAGAGGTCTATTGAGACATCAATAAAATTAAGACCAATAATGGAAACTAGCAAACCCTAGATTACTAAGCAGCTTGTGACATGAAACCAAGTTTACTTCGAGAACCAACGTTATTTGTAACACTGTAGGTATTATACTTGTGCATGAATACCTCACCCATTGTCAATGTACCTCGAAAACAAGCTCTTCATTTGAGATGCAGTAGTGTCTGTTGTACTACAATGTTTATAAAATAATAAACAAGAACCATTTTCCGTTTAACTAGTAGTTATGTTGAAACATCTCACGACCAATTACTGAAAATCTGACGTCATCGCTTAAGAAGCGATAATATATTATCGCTTCTATAGATCGATAATATATTAGTGCATCTATAGATGCACTTTTATTCTTATTAATCTATCACAGAGTGCTAGAGTTTAGAAGCTGACAATGATCGCTTACTTGTAAAGAATAGTGTAACACTATATAAAATATAAACAGTTCTTTACGTCAAGGACAGTGGCTGTCCTTTACTGACGTTCAAAAAGAAGACTGACGACTTTCCAAGGTTTTTATTACTGTAGTGCGCAAACCCTCAATTGCTCACGGTCATTTCTAAGAATGATGATGATGACAGTTTCAAATATTAATTCTAAAAATGTACTAGTATTTGCGATGTCTAATACAGTTGAGAATACATTCAACAATTTATCATACAAAGCAGATAACAGAAATGCCACTTATGATAAAAAGTATGATGAGGGTAGTTGTAAATAAACGCTTGAACGTTCATTACCGTACACACCTTTATACAGATAACCAAGAAATGCCACCGGTTATAAAAAGTATGAAGAGGGTAGTTGTAAATAAACACGGGAATGTTTCTTATCGTTCACACCCTTATCGTTCCCACAATCATAAATCCGGACATGGGTTGAGTACAATTCAGAGCCTATACAGGTAGGTATATTAAGTTAGTGCCGCAACGCCAGTACTTTCACCAAATCTCCTTCTTTTTGTCTGACAAGTAAAGTCTTTTAGACAATGTACTCTTAAAACGGTCAGGCCAGTGAGTGAGCTAGACCCATACATTTGCGTGGACATATCCACTGATAGACAGTATCTTGATACTGAAGGGAACTTTGTGCAAGATATTGTGTTTTTGGTAGAAGCTACCTTATTTATACTAACAACTATCTCACGCACGCAACATTCAAATTCGTGATGGAATGAGGGATACGAAAGGTTCTAATAATAGGCAATAAATTTTTAGTGCGGGTGGGCAGCATTTATCTTATAATTCATTTCCATAATTATTCGTGGTACCCACCCTACAATTTTTAATCATTTTAAAGAACTTGTCTCGTCAATGAGAAGTTTTGTAGGTAGACTGAATAACTTATATGTTAACCTTAGAGTCTTTCCTGCGATCTCATGAATCCAAAGGGTTCTTATATCTGCTACCGTTCACATATCATACAGTGTGAAAAATAGTAACTCTGGGTTAGACTATGTAGAATGTAATTCAGCTCGAAGGCTTAGGCTTGCCCTTAATTCACAATGACACCTCAACCAGCTGCTATACGCAATTTATAATTTGCCTATAAAAATATCAGCCAATCGACAAATTTATCAACCCATCGCGCTTATCAGCCCGAGTTTCTTACGATATTCTTATATGACTTTTGTCACAAGTACGGTTTATCAGAAGATTTTATTATTCCTTCAGCTAAACAGCTCCTTCTGAATGTTAATGTCTAACAAGAACAGAAACTCCGTCTATATAGGTATCGAACCTCCCAAATCTTTTGTTGATAGGTATGTAATACACGAATCATATACATACATAGATATTGGTAAGACATTTGTCAATAGGTACGCGATACCCTGCACTTTTTATTTTGATGCTTCTATTTAATAATTGTTAACCTTCCTGGTTCTAGTCAATAGGTACGCGATACCCTGGACTTTTTATTTTCATCACTGTTGGTGGTGCACCACGATGCTTTTATAGTTAGCCTTCCTAGAAGTTGTTGTGAGTAGGTACGCGATACCCTGGAATTCATCGCTGGTGGAGGTACACCACCACGATGAATTCCTTTATCCAAACAAGCAACCCTTTCTGAAGCTTATGTAAACACATATTTATGTTGAATAAGACTCTTCATTCGAGAATAATGCTCATCACGTCCAAGACAATTTAAAGCTGAAAAATAGTCGGATCGCCCGAATTTTATAAGTCATCGCAGCCGTGCGAGGGAGCGTAATAAACCCTGCGAGGGTTTTATTATATACTTGTAAGGAGATGACAATGCGCCAGCCATTGTAGCCCTGCGAGGGCGTCAAATCAACCCTGCGAGGGTTTTTATTCCTTGTCCAAGATAATCTAAAACTGAAAAATATTCGGTGCGCCCGAATTTTATTTATGTCATCGCAGCCCTGCGAGGGTGCGTTATGAACCCTGCGAGGGTTTTATTATATATTTACTCGCAAGGAGATGACAATGCGCCAGCCATTGTAGCCCTGCGTGGGCGTTTAAACAACCCTGCGAGGGTTTTTATTCCTTGTCCAAGATAATCTAAAGCTGAAAAATATTCGGTGCACCCGAATTTTATTTATGTCATCGCAGCCCTGCGAGGGTGCGTTATGAACCCTGCGAGGGTTTTATGATATATTTGCAAGATGACAATGCGCCAGCCGTTGTAGCCCTGCGAGGGCGTTAAAACAACCCTGCGAGGGTTTTATTCTTTGTCCAAGATAATCTAAAACTGAAAAATATTCGGTGCGCCCGAATTTTATTTTTGTCATCGCAGCCCTACGAGGGTGCGTTATGAACCCTGCGAGGGTTTTATTATATACTTACAAGGAGATGACAATGCGCCAGCCTTTGTAGCCCTGCGAGGGCGTTAAAACAACCCTGCGGGGGTTTTTATTCTTGCGAGGTGTTTTGCTTAAAAATCAAGGTACTTAGCTCATATCGAAAAATAGGAACATAGAACATATCAGTATTTATCCTTGAAATATATCTTGTCAATCGTGGACTTGAGACACATGTTTATATTTGCATTTTCTACACTTCTGTTTGGTACAAAAACAATAGGCAATGAAATATGTATCTACCCGCTCCTGAAAAAAAAGGTTACTTTCTTGCCAACCTAGATTAACACTCCGTGCCCTTGCAAAACCACCTGGTCTGTGCAATGGTTAGGCAGAAAATAGGTTAGACAACCTATTAGATTAATCCACCCGACGACATTGGGTGTAGGCCACGTGTTATTTGCACAAGTGTGCAGATACACTCAACATTTCATATTTTGTATATTCGCGTATAAATTACGGGCAGGTGACAACCAAAAGTATCGTACATCGTACGCGTTGCCCACGTGGCTGCGTGGCCCAGAATAACCAAAACAACGATATTTTAAAGTACTCACGATGTTATTTCCATTACCATCCAATATTGACCTCCTTCTCCAGTTGTCTTTCAAGTCTCGTTTTCACGACATCGGTCAGAATTTTGCATATGATATCGTGTTTACATCCTTGCTAGAAAAATAAGTATTTTAGCACATAGCAACATATAACCTCAAAATAAATTCTAACGAATCGAACGGAAAAACCGTTAAAATCTTACTTAGGAGTAATAGAAGTAAAATTATGCCACTGGCACATGCCAGGTAGTTGTAAAAAGCTTCGGCTTTTGTCATTAAAACAAATATAATTACGTGCTTTAGAGCACAAATAATAAGAAAAATGACACGGTCTTAGTGCAAGGTAGTAAAAAGGCGTATGCTTTCGTACTAACCATGCGACATGTGTGCGACTCGTGAGTCTCCAACAAAATATAAATAGAATGGACTCATTAGTCCAAAAACAAATTACGAAACTTATTTCGCAAATTACCATTTCATTGAAAAAATGTGGGTATGTAGTGGTGTAGACAAAGAAAAATGTACTTACGCAGTAATGCAATTTTACACCAAACCTTTAGAATACTATGTGCACTTTGCAATAATCCTTGTATGCACTTTGAAATATTTTCTGGAATATTTCTTTAAAAGCGTGCTGTGTATTTGGTAGCACGTCTGTACTCGGCGGGAAACTAAACGCCAATGAAGAAACAAGATGTTGGTGCCACAAGCGTACATCTGACGTAGCAGCCGGTGGCGGGAAGACACCGGATTGGCCAACTCCTCTTTGGACGAGGTTACTGATTGGCTAGTACTTTTTCACAGAAAGTCAAAGCCAATACTTATTTATATGGCGGGAAATGTTAGACCTATCTCAGTTATTAAACGTTTACCAAGGTACAGTCAAATTAATACTACCTATAGGTACATAGTTATCAAAATAATATAAGAAATAAAGTGATAATTGATGTTCAGTTCGCCTCAGTTTTTTGTCCACTAGTGGAAGAGGCGAAATCCTAAAGAAACAAAGATATTGATTTAATGATTTGATTTGAAATATAAAACAAAACTTAAATTAACTTATATCTAAATCTCAAAGATTCTAGCATTACTACGTTCCACTAAACCTTATCAAATAGTAAAACGTTACAACAGGCGGCCTTATTTCTGAAAGCAATTTCTTCCAGGCAACCTTTATACAAACAACAGATATAACTATATTTTAGAGTTGGTAGTGGTAGTTTTACCTATTGATTGTAATTTTCGTTGTTAAGAAACAAAGACGGAAAAAAAAGTTTTCGAAAAAAAAATGTATTTATTAATGTTGTATCGCAGGCAAGGTCCGTCGCTCTAGCTCTGCGGGCGCTGACGTCACAACCGCTCTCTGCCGCAGCGGAGAGGCGCCGCAGCCGCCTCTCTGACCTTTGCCTTTCTGGAGGTACCTCTCTTCAATCACTATCACTACATAGTATAAAACAAAGTCGCTTTCTCTGTCCTTATGTCCCTTTGTATGCTTAAATCTTTAAAAGTACGCAATGGATTTTGATGCGTCACTACATAGTTTAAAACAAAGTCGCTTTCTCTGTCCTTATGTCCCTTTGTGTGCTTAAATCTTTAAAACTACGCAACGAATTTTGATGCGTCAATGCATAGTATAAAACAAAGTCGCTTTCTCTGTCCCTGTATCCCTATGTCCCTTTGTGTGCTTAAATCTTTAAACCTACGCAACGGATTTTGATGCGTTACTACATAGTATTAAACAAAGTCGCTTTCTCTGTCCTTATGTCCCTTTGTGTGCTTAAATCTTTAAAACTACGCAACGGATTTTGATGCGTCACTGCATAGTATAAAACAAAGTCGCTTTCTCTGTCCCTGTATCCCTATGTCCCTTTGTGTGCTTAAATCTTTAAAACTACGCAACGGTTTTTGATATGTCACTACATAGTATAAAACAAAGTCGCTTTCTCTGTCCCTATATCCCTATGTCTCTTTGGATGCTTAAATCTTTAAAACTATACAACGTATTATGATGCGGTTTAATAGATAGAGTGGTTCAAGAGGAAGGTACGGATAATAAAACCCGGGGCAGGTACTTTATAATAAAAACTAGCGCCCCGCCCCGGCTTCGCACGGTTATTATACGTATAAACCTTCCTCTTGAATCATTCCATCTATTAAAAAAAACGCATCAAAATCCGTTGCGTAGTTTTACAGATTTAAGCAGTCAAAGATACATAGGGAAATAGGGACAGAAAAAGCGACTTTGTTTTATACTATGCAGTTATAAATAATCTAAGAATTAAAATTATCTTTTATATTCCAGGTCTCTGCGTTTCGCGGTTCTCCTCCCAGTATCGATGTGTTTCATGAGTACGATACTGACGATCATAATACTCTTTAATATTTATACGTAGTGGCTCACTCGCAAGCCGGCTGTGTTACACTGTCAAGCAAGCGGAGAGCTAGCAAGTGAGTGAATTGAGTTTGATCAAGCTGCTACATTAAGTTTTTTGACACTTTCAAGCAAGCGTCGAGCTAGCAAGTCAGTAAATTGAGTTTGATCAAGCATTAGGTTTTGTTTGGTGTAATGAACTTCAGTCGTTATTGGAATACTTATTATATTTATATTTAAGTCTAGTTATGTTCTTACTTGTTTCAGAATGTTATGGTTTACAATATTTTTACTGTATTTACCAGAAGTAGTGGTTTTTTTTTTCACTATGTCCGCTACTGGTCAATAAAGTGAAGTGAATCAAATCAATTAATACTTTATTAAGTTTTTTACTGTACTGATTCTAATAGATTTGATAATGCATTTTGGTTTAATCCATTTTTAGGTTTATCTGTAAAATATAACCAATCGTTTTTTTATATCACTTCAATTCAGTATTAGTTACGAATTTGGAATAGCTTCGCTTCCGTGATAGTGTATCAGAGAACTAATGATGAAGCGAATAACGACCTTATAATCAGTGAAATTAAGTATTCTTTGCGAATTCGCAATTAATGATAGTGATGCTGAGCTCAATCGTAGTGCTAAGGTCTGATTTGCGTGAGATTTGTGATTAAGAGCGGTATTGATGAGTGCTTGAGGTTTATTTTCCAATTACTGAAGAACACTGAACGTTTATGGAATACATGTTCCAAAAAAACGATTTCTAGCATTGTATAAAATTCTTTGCCTACAAAACTTATTTTACTCTATCGATAATATGTAGGTACGAGTACATAAAGACTAATTTAGCATGCACCATTCTTATGAGTGAGACCCTGTTTTATAAAGAAAACCCTTTGTAATTCTCTAGAATCTCATGCACTTAGAATATTATGAAATGGCTCGCTCTTTTATACATAACTGACCTTTAGTATTACGGTAAAAACAAAAATATTTGCATTAAATTGTAAGTTTTCTTCCATTAACTAAAATGGTTTTAAAATTAAGTAAGACACTTTATTAATATTAAGAATATATGTAGGGATGATAGTGCATAAATGCACATTAAAGGTTTAGCAAACGTCTTAGCTTGGTGCTTTTCTAGTGATACTAAAAAACTGTAGTTATAATTTTAGCTTGATTCAAAACATCAGTCACATCCATAAGCTTGACAGATGACTGATGAAAAGTTTGATGGTGTGATTATAGCTTTATTTTTCAAACTATGTGGGATCTAACCTTTTCTATTTAAAAAGAAAATTATGATCAAAGAATAGAAAGAAATAAAAACTTGTTTGTTAGTAAGAACCAAATCATAATTTATCATAGGATTTAATTTAAAGTATTATGTTTTATAGAATACCAAAGTATTATGTTGTAATCGAATTTGTACGTTTTGAGAAATAATTATTCTGTAAATGTATATTATTAACTCTTAAATTATTTTTGTATGACTGTCGGTATGAATTTTAAAAACTCAAATTAAACCCGCAATATTTCTTCATTATTTACTTAAACCACAAAACTATGTTCGAAAACTAGTTTTGAGTGGACTAAAAATATTCCAATAGAAATTTTATTAATGTATGTAGCATCTAAGTACACAATAGAGTTCCTTCATTTATAAATTTAAAGTTTCACTACACCGACACGGGTAGGTCAATAGTATTAAATAGTCTGTGATAATTTCGTTAAACATTTTAACTGTGATTTGGATGGTTAGACCAAAGAGTTTGAAAATGAAATGTTCAGCATAAAAATGAGTAAAACTTCTGGGTTTATTAACTTAATAATTAAAAAAAATCCTGAACTATTCAACTCAGTTTTAATAATTATTATTTAGACTAGGATTAATATCATACCTCGGTGTTTGTGTTGCGGGTTTGATTTCCGTCTTAGGACAATTTTTTGCAAGATCTGCAGATATTCGTTCAGGGTTATCTATGAATGACACAAAAATATATATCTAAGTATGGAACAACAATAGGAGTTATCTAGTACCCGTAACACAAGCTCTGCTTTGCTTGGGGCTAGATGATACTGTTGGTGTTGTTTGATTTTTTTTATTTATTTATTATTTACAATACATCCAATAGCAACTAAGAGTCAAATGTGAATTTTCGGTAGATATATTATTTATTTTAGCTGACTATACCAAAAATTATCTAAGGATAGATTTATTCAGAGAATTTTAAGCACGCTTGACTTATGTTTTTGCAGAACAAATAATAATACCCGTATCCCGTCTAAACATCATTTTTTTATTAAAACTGGAAAAAAAATCAATTTTATTGAAATTTAATTCGAATTAAATTTTTATTTTGCAATTTTAGCAAAAAATTCTAACATCAGTGGCTTGGATTCCAAAGAGGTATTCAATAATTGTAATTAAATTTCATTAGAATGTATTCAAAATAGCAATAACAAGTACGTACTGGATTTTAGGGACATTTTAAAATTATCTAAGCTTGTGAAGACTATTTTAGGTATAAAACTAAGAATTTTTGACCTTATATTGCTTAGAATTAAGCTAAAAATAATATTATATTCTAGGTAAAGTCTATTCTTCCTCATGGCACATGTTTTGAACATATTTTTATTCAGCATTTAGTCATTTTAAATAATTATTTAATCTATATTCCACCTTATTTTAACACTTGATTCGAACACAAAGAAGCAATTCCAGTACAAAACTGATAACAAATAAAAATATGTTTATAATGAAAAATATAAAATAAAAATATCTAAATAATAAGAATTCAAGTATTATAGATTAATCCAGTTGTTTTGAGGAATTAATCTCATGTTATTTTTTAATTCACGCCAATTGCCAACTCTCAATATTTTATACCAGTCGTACATTTGCTTGCAAATTTACTATTTAGCTGTTGGTAAGGTATTTGCGTAGAGAAAGATAAGTAGACTTAGATGGTTCAGAATAGTTTCTGTAGTTAATTTGCAAGCAAGTGTATATTTGATCTCAACTTGCACTCATTCTAAAGCAGGGTTATTGTAAACATTAATGATTCACCGAATGCTAGAGATGCATTAAAAAAAGCTTATGATAGGTTTAACAAACTGTAGGTACGTGTGAATTTTGGAAACTTCTTTGTTGAACGGAATTATATGATAAAATACGTGGGGGCGCTACTTTAGGTGCTGTTTGCGCCTTAACAATCAATTTCTTTATTTCGAAAGAAAATTACAATGAAGAAATAGAAACAAATAAAAACTAGTATAAACAATTGAACTAACTGCAGACAGTTTCAAACAGTTTAGAGGTCGTTCAACTGATCCATGTCAATACCAGTCGGAAGAATCCCCAAGACAGGCTGCATTACCACGCTGTTTGACAATGCTGAAGCGCTGCGCCAGATACACACAAGCTCTCGGATTACTCGTCACATGACCTTTATTTAGTACCAACCTATATACTCTAGTCATTCTCAATGCACAAAAATTTTAAAAAACTACCTACTGCACATCCAAAATTGTCTTTATGGTTTCGACTTTGAAAAGTAATGATTCGCAATATAAATTGTAGGAAAGAGCTTAAATACGACACGACAGAAGTCCAATTACGCCCAAAAAATCAATATAAATTTTAGGGTCAAGGTTACATAAATTGCATTTTCAGTTTGGCCAGTCTATAGTCACTCTTCACAAAACTGAAATCTCCCCCATATTAGCTCTTAGTATAGACATTTTAGAATCCTAGCGCGTAATTTAAAATTGCCAATCTTCACGGTCAGTAATGACAATCTGCCATTTTTTACGTACCCCTAGATTTTAATAAGTGTAATACTAATAAATGTATGTGTAATAAATAGCTGATTTTTATTTACCTACATCTCAAAATATAGATTTTTAACTAGTGCGGTCTATGCTTTTTTAGGTTTGCTATTTTCCCTGTTGCAAGTCATTTTTATTTATTTTGACGTCTGTGGCGCAGCGGACGAAGGTCTGCCTGCGAAAGATGGTTGCGGGTTCGATTCTCGCCTCAGGATCAGGACAAGTTTGTATGATCTGAAGATTTTTGTTCCGGGTATTCTGGGTGTTATCTTTGTAGGTATGTAGGTATGTTAATAAATATCTATCTGTAATGTTTTATCATCATCATCATCATCAGCCCATATAAGTCCATTGCTGGACATAGGCCTCCCTAATGAGCGCCATAGCGCCCTGTCTTCAGCTTGACGCATCCAGCATCTGCCAGCAGTCTTTCGCAGATCGTCATCCCACCTGGCCGGAGGGCGTCCTACACTAAGCTTGCCAAGTCGCGGTCTCCACTCAATAACACGTTTACCCCCACTGTTGTCAGTTCTTCGCGAGATGTGGCCAGCCCACTGCCACTTTAGCTTGCTAAGTCTTTGAGCTATGTCGGTAACTTTGGTTCTCTGTCGTAATGTTTTAGTATATCAGTTATCTAGTACTCATAACACAATCTCTGCTTACCTTGAGGGCTAGATGTTGCTATCAGAATTTGCACAGCATTATTTGAGTGTATATTCATGTAACTAAGATTTTCCTTAACAAAATAATATAGGTATGTGAAAGAAAATCAACAGAGCTCATGAAATAATTTCTGTATTCATAAAATCTTAAACTTAAAACTTAATCTAGGCTTATAAAGTATGAAAATGCATAGTACCAGAACTATTTTATCAAGAAAGTATATGTAGCTGAAAAATTGATATATTTTCACTGGTTTTGTCCATTCCGGTCATGTGATTTACAATCTTAATGCTATGGAAATTAAGACTATATTGGAGTTTACAGTGGGTGGCCTAAGAGTTTGATTTCACCCTTAATTTCCTCATACAGGTCCTTGTATTCTTCATGTTCTTTCACAAGAACCATTATACATCCTCTTGTGGTGCCCATTGCCGCACCTGGAACCAAAAATATTGGTTTATAGTTACATGTTTTTTTAATCTGCTATCATCATAATCCACCAGCCTATATTAGTCCACAGCTGGACAAAGGCCTCCCCTAACGATCAAATAGCGCTTTCAGCTTGCCGCAACCAGCATCTGTCAGCAGTCTTTCTCAGATTGTCATCCCACCTGCCGAGAGGGTGTCCTACACTCACCAAGTTGCATGATTATCCACATCTCAGCTTCGTTGGTCATTACAAATTTGCTATCAATTCTCTGAATTATAAGCAGATGTGTTGAAAGGGTTTTCGTCAGTGTGTAAATGGTTCAACAGTTATGTATTGTAGAATAACATTGACAAACCTTTTTTTTTAAGTTTGCTGTTGAAATAATTTTAAAGTTCAATACATTCATACACAAAAGTATTTGCTTTAGAAGATGCAATCTAAACTAATTTTTAGTCAAATTAAAAATAATTAAGGGCTTATACATGCCTGTTTATTTGTGACATTGCTTTTAATTCCATGTGGGGATTGATCTGCCCTCACATTATTGCGTCATTAGTTGTCTAATGATTTTTACTATAAAATGATGGAAAATCCTTCAAAGATCCCACTTTTTAGTTTCGGGAACAACATGTCAACTTGAGTATTCCTTCATTCATTCTTCAAAACCGTGTGGAGTGGAACCGAAAACAAATTATCTTCTGCGCATACAGAGGATCTTTCAAATGTTTGTTCTCTACTACAGTAACATATGAGATGTTAGTTATTCTTTCACACAAAAAGTACTGAACGAATATAGATGAAATTTGGCGCAGAGATAGATTATAGTCTGGAATAACACATAAGCTATATTTTATCCTGGAATTCCCTTGGGAACGGTTACGCAGGTGAAACCGCGAGGCACTGCTAGTACAATATACTTACCAATATCTCTACGACTAGGTGTGTAGCAGTATGGCACATCTTTCTCTTCGCAGACCGCTGGTAAGTGACACATGATTTCTATTGGCGATATGTCTCCGGCAAACACCACAATTCTGAAAATAAGTTCAGGATCAGCACATTGTTTTACTTACGTTTTTGCCAGTATAACCCAGACTAGCTTAGTTGAAGAAAATAGATAACAAGCATTAGAAACTGGAATTTTGAGTACAAAATTGGAACCTAACCTCAAAGTTATTTCGTGTTTTCTTTTGATAACTTACCCCTTTTCCCCTAATCGGAGCTGCTTCTGAACGATTTTTAAACCATTCCTAATATAATTCTTGTGACCGCTGGATTTTTTGATGAGTTTGTAGATCTTTTTGCTGAGTTTTTTCGGTGCCATGGGCTTTGCAATAACGCTGCAGTGATCTACCTTGTCCTCGTATCCCAATGTTTCTGTTTTGATGCTCACATCGGCTTTGCTATCATCCGCGCCTGCTTCTTGCTTTACTTTACCCATTTTTCAATATTTTAGGTACCTACACTTCAAATAAATAAAAATAAACACGTGTGGCGAACGAACAACAACAACGTGAGCAGGGTGACCGTTTTAAAAATGACGAATCTGCCAGATTCTGGCAAAAAACCTGCCAAAATCTGCCGAACTCGTCTCAGATCAGAAAATGCCAAAATATGCCATCATGATTTGCTTCTATGGGGGGGGAATTATAAATAAAAATACGTTTAATGAGGTATTTGTTATTGTGAGGAATGACATTTTAATTTAAAATTTCTAAAGTTTTCTAAGTAGGAATCATAACATTAGTTTTGAATTTATGCGTGAGTAAGCTTTGGATAGTGTTGGGGACCTTATTGTAGAAGCTTAGACATTGGCTGATGATGAGTGATGGATGAAAGATTTGAAAACTTTGTGGAGTTACCAGCGTGCGCAGCTATAAGATGAATATTTTTTGTTACTCAGTTTTCTAAAAAAATCAAAGAAAAATTGAAGGCAAAATCTGCAAATTGGCTGTCTGTTGAATTTGGGCGATTGACCGATGAAACCGTTGATTGTAGTGCCTAAGCGATCTGAAGAGGTAACCAATAAAGATTATTTCGTACCCCTTATTAACTGCATTAAAGATAGGTACCTAACCTACATAGTACATAGGTATATTATTTGACCAAGAAACAGCACAGAACTTGAGTGTGACAGTGAGTCCTAAAGCTATAACTCAGAAAGATATTAGTACAGTTTACAGAAATAGTCTGTTAATCTACACTATAATTAAATAACTTTACACATCTTTTAAATTAGAAAAGTGAAGTGACAAAAGTTTAAAGTTTCATACCTACTTATTTTGCCTTCAATCAAGGATCTTTCAATCAAGATGCATCAATGAATTAAAATCTAAATATTTTTATGCTTTGTAATAATGCGTCTACTTATTAAAAAAGTAATGAATCTTCAATTTTATCTTGTAGGCTTGAAGTCATATTGTAGTTTTCTAAAAATATGACCGATATTTTGTTATGTAATTTTCTTGATTATATTAAGGTCGAAATTGGTAATTATCGGTATCTTCACTTCTGACATCCCTATTGTGGCTGTTCCGATAGACTGACATCGACAGAAGTTAATCCGTTCTAAAACTTCACGGTTTTCATACCCGCTGAATTGCCATGACCTAATCCTTATGACATAATTTTTTAGTCCCGATTGACCATGTCAACTACCACTTGACACGGACATTTCACGGGTATTTGCTCCGCCGCCGTACATTCTAGTTGATATAGGCCTGTCCCTGTTTGTTTAAGGTCGACGTGTATAGATCTATCCTGCTCTTTGTAAAATTTTCTACCAAATCAATCTAAGCCTTCAATCCATGCCATAGAACAAAAATTAGAAAATCAAGCTTGAAATAGTCGATGGTGTGAAATCGCGAGTGTCATGCGTCATTGTGACATTTAATTTGAAAGATTTATTTACGTTTCATGGTTTTATTTACGTAATTCTTTGTTTTTTATTAAGATAAAGTTATCTACTAATACATAGAAATAAAGGTTTCAGCATGAAACACAAAATTTAGCATTTTCTAACGCGATGCATTTTGTGGTACATTTTACCGTTTTTTTTGCTCGCTGACGTCATTTTTTGTACACAGTAGTTGAATAATAATAAACAAAACACTAACTAAATAGCGTCATTCATACTGAACATAAAAACATAACACTTGTGAGTCTTATCATAACAACTTGAGGCACAATGAATGGTTCTGTGAAACCCGAGCCGCGCGGCGGGGGAGCGGGGCAGGTATAAAAAATCACGGGCATAGCGCGGGTAAGCGGTGGCGGCCAACTGGCAAATCAGCGGTTATGATATTAAGTTAACGATTCTGAACGAAAATATCTTTTACGTTGTTCCGAATTTTTCCCTTGTACGTTCCCCGATAGTTGAATTGAAGGATTATATTTTGCAATAAGAAGGATATCAGATAAACGCCTTAATATAAGGTATTTTTTCATTTATATATTTTCATAGAATAATTTTATGATAAGTATTTTTTTATTGGAATGATATTCCTTCAACGTCACGCGTTGCGCTAGTTTCCATGGAAACGGCGACATGACAACAAAATAATTTCTGTGCGAATGTCGATTTATTGCGCTTCTTTTTTAATTAAGTTATTTATGGGAATAGAAAGAAAATCACCTTTCTGTGCTGCCTAAATTTAATAAGAAGCTCCCAAGAGCCTTCTAATGAACCATGGTAAGGAATTTTACAAGCTTTATCCCCAAAATATGTTCCGAAAACCTGCATGCAAGACCCTTGCCAATTAACTCATAATTTCCAGGGTTTGCTCAGCATATTGAAGAAATTACGTTCCAATTCAGATAAAGAGGTCCGTCTTCTGCTGTTGGGGCTCGATAATGCTGGTAAAACGACAATTCTCAAGCAACTAGCGTCTGAGGAGGTGGACCATGTCACGCCTACTGCGGGTTTCAATATCAAATCAGTTATGTCGAATGGATTCAAGTTAAACGTTTGGGATATTGGCGGCCAGAGGAAAATCAGGCCTTATTGGAGGAATTATTTTGAAAATACCGATATTTTGGTGAGTTTTGACTTCACGACAGTTAACCTCGCATGAATAAATAAAATTGCCGCGAATTAGGAAGCTACTGTCGGCGGGAGTTGGGTCTAACCGACCAAAGTATTCTTTTTTCAAAGGTGTCGATGCAAGTAATGAAGGGTTTATTACAAAAAAAAATCTAGGTAGAATTGAAAATGTTGGTTCCTGTAGATACAAAACTTGTCTATCAATCTATACCATACAATTATATGTAAAATTATTACAGATCTATGTAGTAGACTGCTCAGACCACCTGCGACTTCAAGAGACCAGTCTAGAGTTGTCAGAATTGCTGCAAGATGAGAAACTTAGAGGAGTCCCATTGCTGGTATATGCTAATAAGCAAGATTTGGCTACTGGTGGGTATTAACTTTATCAATAGTAGGTACCGAGAAAGACAAAAGAGTGTGAACATAGACAGAAGAACAAAAACTGGGTACATGCTTAACTAAGCCTCGAATCTGGTTTGACACAATTTTGCCAATGACTGTTTTTGGATAGCATGACAAGGTTTTTAGAAATTTAGGCCAGTATTAGAGGGGAAACTAAGCCTCTGGATGGTTGAATGAAAGTTGACCCTATTCTTCAATTAGTTGACTAGTATTTTGTATATGGACTTAATACCTTCTCAGTAAACCTTTTAAAACTAACATAAGCTTTCAGGACTCTCGAATCGATGAATGAAAAATGTATATAATGAGAAAGCTATATTAGTAGTTATATAAGTATTATTAGTGGACTAATATGGGCTGATGATGATGATGATATTAAATACATAGACTAGCGAACCGCCCCGGCTTCGCACGGTTTTATTATACATAAAACCTTCCTCATGAATCACTTTATCTAAAAAAAAACATCAAAATCCGATGCATAGTTTTAAAGATTTAAGCATACATAGTGACAGAGAAAGCGACTTTTTTATACTATTTAGTGATACCTTTTCAAAAAACACAGCAACAGCAGACAGATACATATATTTATTTATTTTTTAGTTTGTTGTATCTTATGTATTATTTTCTTTATTTGTGTGGTAGGTTTAAGTATAATGAAGTGTTTTCATTAATTCATTCATTCATATTTAATGTTACAGCGTTACCAGCTAGCGAGGTGGCCCAGCACTTAGGGCTCCACCTGATCAGGGACCACACCTGGCAGATACAGGCCTGCGTGGCAGTTGAAGGGACCGGAGTTAAGGTATGCAGTTTATACTGTCATGTTTAGTTACCAGCTAGCGAGGGGGCGCAGGCCTAGGGCTCCACCTCATCAGGGACCACACCTGGCAGATACAGGTATGCAGTCTATACTGTCAGTGTTGTACTGAAGCTATGGTTTTTGTTTCATTTCGTTGCCAAACTAACAAAATTAATTAAGTATTTCTTAATGTAACCAAAACACAATCAGTGATGCTCTCAAATAGGCTCTCAGAAATTTATTGGGGCCTCTTTTTTTTAATAAATGCATATACCACCTTCCTATTTATTTAGTTTTAACTTTCCTTCTTTGTTTACAGGAAGGTATGGAGTGGGTATGCAAAAACATTCCAGGCAAGAAATAATCCAATGGAAATCCAATGAAAATGGTATGGAAAAATTATGAAAAATGCTTTTTAACATTAAGATATTTTCTAGTTTTATTCTAGTTAGTATCTAGCTTTAACGATAAATAACCGGGTGAGATTCAGTGAATAGCCATAGCTACGATCTACGTGCTAATTGTCCAGCTTTAACATGAACCTTACACGCTGAAATATACTTA
This sequence comes from Eupithecia centaureata, assembly GCA_944547425.1. Taxonomy (NCBI): domain Eukaryota; kingdom Metazoa; phylum Arthropoda; class Insecta; order Lepidoptera; family Geometridae; genus Eupithecia; species Eupithecia centaureata. The sequence goes on from OX155696.1 coordinate 10,430,920, forward strand.
ATTTAACTGGCTGTCAAGGCTCAAAATACTTTGTTAAAATTTATAAATATCAGTCTTTCGAAAAATAAATTGGTTATCTATTGAGAATTTGGGCTAAAGAAGTATTAGGTACACCTAGACTCAATTCGAATGCACATTTATAATGCATAAAAAAAAATGGGGATATTTTAAATTATTTAAGGTGTTCTTTATCAAATATAATTTATGATATTTTTGTAATAAATGTTCTAGTCATAAAAATTTTGTATTTTAATTTACTTCGTAAGATTACTAAAATGATTTGAATAGTATTCTTAATGATTAATTAATGATTATGTCCAGACTTCATTATTGATATTCTAAAATTGTGTTAGAATTATTTAATTTACATAATTATTTACTTATAAGAATTCAGATTTTTCCATAGTAATAAAACACTAATAAAATGATAATCTTTTATTTAATAAGTAATAGTTTCTTAAATATTTAAGTAATAGGACGGAATACTTATTTACAGATAAAACTCAAAATAAATTGATATTTGCTATTTAATAATATTAAGATTTCCAAAATAAAATTAATTTTATTCTATATTAACTAAAACTAGTAAAATACGGAAAATCTTGAAAAAATAATAGATAGTACGAAAGTTTCATAAATGGAAATTAATTTTGGTAAGTACATACATCAGAAAAAAAATTACGCAAGAAAAGAGTAAAGAAAGATAGGAGATTCAGAATCATTTAATAGTAAATTATATTAGATAATAAGTACAATATTTAGCACCAAATGTCCAGCTAATTATGATTATTTTCTTAAATACTATACAAATACAATCAAATAAAAATTACAACATTTTTGTGTGCCTAACTCGTTATTTTACTAAACGTAAGAAATTTATGCCTAAATAAATGCAGTTTTCTTTTACATAATAAACATACCTATGTAATAATACCTACCTGCTATACATACAGTGCAATAAGTCAAATTATAAACATTATAAGTTATTATAAAATTTACTATAAAAGCTTTGATATTATTTTGATTTAATATTAGTTATTTTAATCTATCTTATCTGCATTTTGCTCTTCATAATAAAAGAGTACAAATAAAAATCGCTGAACAGTTAATCTGGCAATATGGGTGCACACGATGCGATTTTTGAAAATTGAAATAGTACATACCTAATTAAGTCGGTAATAAACTAAACGGATTTGACAACACAAAATGTGAAATATTTCAATTGTAAAAAACTCTGGAACGTAGTCATACTAGAATCTTTGTAAAGAAATTAATACTTAATGCACCATTTAATTTGCTTTTAAATTGATGTTTGTACCCTCAAAAGAATTGACATGAAAAACGCCCGAGGTACCTATTGATTGTTTTATTTTAGTACATTATGTTAAAGAAATAGTGTCGTAAACTATTTTCGTCTATCCATTTTGAGAAATGGTATACCTAGTTTACATTTGTTGGCTTGATATAGAGTATATCTCCCAGTATATATATGCAATATACTAAGTTTATAGCTCGCTGTGGTAAACCTCAGTGGTAACTTTCAGCTCATGCTCGTGGAATGATGAACAATCTGCCGGGTAGGCCGCCTGAAATATAAAATACATAACAGTAAATAACGATGGACAGTCCACACAGCATCATCTAGCCCCAAGCTAAGCAGAGCTTGTGTTATGGGATTGGGTTATATACTACCTACTGTTAGAATAATGTATTCTTTACTGTCAAACCGTGACAGCTGTCATGTGAATATCATCTTGTCTTTTATGACAGTTTCTACTTCCGCTGTCGTTCATGTAACTTCCTTCTGTCCTCCTACATTATGACGAGGCAATGTCCTCATAACTCTGTAATAATTAATCCACATATAGACAATGAATCCTAGGATGTGATACCGATATATCTGCATAAACAATGTGAATATAAACGAAGATATAAAATGTGAGTGTATTTTATTTCAATCCACCTGGCCAACACGCACCCTAGCAAGTTACTCTGCTAACAGGTTATCTGGCCCAGAATAGATTTATCAAGATCAGCCAGTGTGGATTGAATACTGATGTAAGCACAGACCTGTGCCCTGTGACTTAGAAAGCCAAGAAGGTGAGTTTACACTTACGGAGAACATATAAAATCAGAATCGGTTACATCAAGTCTCACGAACTATCGACAACATTATGGCGGGCGATGATTTGGCGCCATCTACGGCGGGCGGGAATGCCGTGCCGGGTGGAATGCCAATGGGCCCATCTTCTACATACGTTGGCTTTAAGAAATTGGACGGCGTGTCTAATTTCCAGACATGGAAATTTTCTATGAAAAATTCTTTGATCCTTGAAGGCCTATGGAACAGTGTTACTGGCGAAGATTCGGACTATTGTAAATCACAAAGGGCTTTGGCAAGAATTTCTTTATGTGTGAAGCCCTCATTATATCAATTACTGTATGATATCACTTCGGCCAAACAGGCGTGGGAAAAACTGTCAAAAGTTTATGAAGACAAAGGATTATTTCGAAGGGTGAGCTTGCTTCGGCAGCTGCACAGAGTAGATTTCACGACCTTTCCAAATATGACTGCTTATATAGATAATGTATTTACATTGGTACAGCAGTTGGCCGATATTGGTAAAGTAATAGAAGATGCTGAAATTGCGGAAATTCTTTTGAGTGGACTCCCTCAGGATTTTGATACATTGGTGTCAGCCTTGGAGACAGCATCTATCACTAATATACTGTCCTCAGAACTGGTTCGTGCAAGGCTTATACAAGAAGAATATCGTAAAACTAATTCTGAAACAAGCGGCTTGAACAATGCTTATGCAGCAAGAGGGAATGTTACTTCCAGATCAAAAGTTATTTGTAATTATTGTAAGAAGCCTGGACACATAAAGTCAAAATGCTACAAGTTGAAGCGGATGAAGAAAGAAGATGGATCGACTAGAGAGCAACAACAACATCAAACAATGACAGCTTCAACATTTTTCACTTCAGCGACTACAGATTTTATTGTGGACAGTGGTTCCACATCACACATGTGTAACAATGAAATCATGTTTGTGGATTTAAAGAAAAACAATATTATGATAAACTGTGCTGATAAGAAATCAAAATTGAAATGTTCTGGAATAGGAAGTATCAACATAAAAATCAATGATAGTGATAAAATTATGAAAGATGTTTTGTATGTTCCGCATTTATCAGAAAACTTGTTGTCGGTAGGTAAAATGTGTGAGAAAGGTTATTTGGTTGTTTTTAAAAAGGATGGCTGTTTTATATATGAAGATGGATGTTCCATTGATGGAAGTCACATTATGTCTGCTGAGTTAGATAAAGGTGTGTATAGGATGAAAGGTACATGCATACAGGAGCAGTCGATGGCTACCCTACATCAGGTGCAGGGAACACAGACTGCAAAGGTTGCTGCATCAAATGATGCCGAATTGTGGCATAGGAGGTTAGGACATCTGAGTTTGAATGGAATGAATGTTCTTAATGATCACATTTCACGCAGTGTTCGCTTTCAGAAAGAAGAGCTTCAGCAATGTACTGCTTGTCTTGAGGGTAAGCCTGTGGCCAAGGCTTATCCTATTGGACAGGCAAGGCGTGCTGGTGAGAAACTTGAACTAATCCATTCTGATGTCCTGGGCCCGTTGAGTGATGACAGCTGGGGAGGTGCTAAATACCTACTAACCTTTACGGATGACTATACACGAAAGACCTTTGGATATTTACTTAAGAAGAAATCTGAGGTATTTTCTTATTTTGTCATTTTTAAGAACTTTGTAGAAAAGCAGACTGGACTTCGTGTGAAAGGCCTGCGTTCTGACAATGGTGGTGAGTATTGTAATAAAGAATTTAAGTCCTTCTTACAGAATGAAGGAATACTTCACCAATTGACGGTACCGTATTGTGCTCCTCAAAATGGCGTGGCTGAACGTCTTAATCGGGTAATTATGGAGAAAGCTAGGTGCATTCTTTTGCAGGCAGGTCTCTGCAAGCGTTTTTGGGGTGAGGCAGTGATGTCTGCCATTTATTTGAAGAATCGTAGCCCCACGACGGCTTTAGCAGGACAGTTGCCTGAGGAGATGTGGTCTGGTCACAGTGTGACTTTGGACCATCTTCGTGTATTTGGTTGCATAGCTTATGCTCTGGTTGAGGAGCCGACTCGTACAAGTAAGTTGAACGCTAGGGCTAAAATGTGTATTTTTGTCGGTTATTCCGAAACTACCAAAGGATACCGACTGGTAGAGCCATCCAATCCAAAAAGGGTTATTTTGTCTAGAAATGTGGATTTTATGGAGGATAAATTTTATAAGAATTTTAAATGCAATGACATTGACAATGTAAATTTTAATAATGAATTGATCACTTTAATTGAATATCATAATGAATTAAATTCAAAACAATCTAGTCAGGATATTATTCCTAGTTATAATAATTTATTCATTAATAATGAGACTGCTGAGGATATTCCAAATGAAAGTAGTGATAATAATTCAATAAATGAAACAAATCAGACTTATGATTTTTCTAATGAATTTACAGACGCTGAATCAGGCGGCGGCAGTGATATAAATGATCATCTCTCGGCGGAGATGCTGGAGGCACAGCCGGTTTTCTCCGGAGAGACTACAGAAGGAGGGGAAGACGCCACTAATACGGTAGAATTACCTATGACTGTAGGCAGTCGCCCCGTGCGTAATAATCGTGGTAAGCCACCATTAAGGTATGATGATTATGAACTAAGTATGTATGCTAGTACTCTGTTTGATGAACCACAAACTTACAGTGAGGCACTAACATCTTCTGATAGCAATGAATGGGTGAATGCTATGAGGTTGGAGTACGAGTCGTATGTGGAATTTGAAAGTACATAAATTATTAACTGAAAATGATTATATACAAAATAAATGTGAGCCATGTGTTTATGTAAAAAATATAAATAACAATTTGACAATTATTGCTCTTTATGTTGATGATTTTTATATTATGAGTAACAATAATACTAATGATTTGTATCAGTTACTAAAAGATAATTTTTCTGTGAAACATTTGGGTCCACTTAGAAGTTGTCTAGGAATGAGAATTACTAGAGATAAGAATATTTTAAAATTGGACCAAAGTGAATATATTAAGCGATTGTTAAAACGATTTAATATGCTTGAGTGTAAGAGTGTTTCTACGCCTATGATTGTTAATGAAAAATTATGTAAATCAAAATTAAATTCAGAGTTAGATGATAATGTTTATCAATTTAGACAATTGATCGGCTGTTTAATGTATCTATCAGTTTGTACTAGGCCTGACATAACATTTAGCTGCAGTCAGTTGAGTCAATACTTAACAAATTTTGATAAAAGCCATTGGGTTGCTGCTAAAAGAGTTCTCAGATATTTAGCAGGCACTATTAATCATGGTCTTTGTTTTTATAAAAATACAGCATTAAATATTGTAGCTTATGCTGATGCTGACTGGGCTAATGATATGGAAGATAGGAAATCTTATACAGGTTTTGTTGTTAAACTGGGCAAGGACGTTATCAGCTGGGAATCCAGAAAACAGCGTTGCGTTGCCTTATCCAGTACAGAGGCTGAATACTTGGCCATTTGTGATGTCGCAAAAGAGTTGTGCTTTATTAGGAATTTCATGTATGAAATTATCTGTAAACACATTAATATTATCATATTCAATGATAATCAAAGCGCACAAAAATTGTTATTGGCTAAGGAGTACTCTCATAAACGTACAAAACATATAGATCTAAGATATCATTTTGTTAAAGATTTAATTCAGAAATATAACTTTAATGTCAGATACATGCCAACTAATAATATGATAGCCGATATATTCACTAAACCACTTTGTTCAGCAAAGCATAATAATTTTATGAATGATTTGAATCTGAATTGATACCTTGTTATTTTAACTTATTGACTAGTTTGTTTAACATAGAGCAAAATAAATGTAATGTTATAGACATATAGATGTGACAATGTAGAATTTATGACTTGTTTGCATAATGTAAAGCAAATGTAATATTATAAGCATGTTGGTTAGATAGTGCTTTAGATGGAAATTATGTATTATGAGGTCACTTGTTTTAGTCTGTATGTTATGACATTGTAAAGAATAAGGGGAAGTGTTAGAATAATGTATTCTTTACTGTCAAACCGTGACAGCTGTCATGTGAATATCATCTTGTCTTTTATGACAGTTTCTACTTCCGCTGTCGTTCATGTAACTTCCTTCTGTCCTCCTACATTATGACGAGGCAATGTCCTCATAACTCTGTAATAATTAATCCACATATAGACAATGAATCCTAGGATGTGATACCGATATATCTGCATAAACAATGTGAATATAAACGAAGATATAAAATGTGAGTGTATTTTATTTCAATCCACCTGGCCAACACGCACCCTAGCAAGTTACTCTGCTAACACCTACTAGATGACTGATATACTTAATACAATATTATATTATAAATAATAAATAGTTTATTTCAGAAAAGGTTTCAGAGTAGGTACAAAATTAGTGTAGTCCTTAAATTTATTCATTTTATTTACCTAACTTTTATCATAAGACATTACATAGAATTTTTTTTTTTAGGTATAAGTACGTAGAAAACACCCAGAATCCCCGACAAATATGTGTAGATCTTACAAATATTTGTGCCAAGGCGGGAAACGAACCCGCAACCTTCTGCGGCGTTACCTACGAAAAACTCCGAAAATTTTTTGTACAAATAAAGCTGGACATTCCACACGGCATCATGTAGCCCCAAGCTAAGCAGAACTTGTGTTATGGGCACTAGATTATTGATATAACTACCTACTTAATACATTATAGGTACCTTTTTTTCAACAAAAATCTGCAGATCCTGCAAACATTTGTTTCAATGCGGGAATCGAACCCACATCCTCGTGCGTCGCATTTGGACATTTGCCCGCTGCGCCGTCAAAGTGGTCAAGTTCTTGCATTTGTTTCTCATATAAGCACATATCACCCTGCATCTGAATACGGACATTTGGTCAGCTCAGTATTTTAATTCATTCGATTCATTTCCGTGACGGAAACGTCAAATTCGAATTGGATTCCATTTCCATCAGATCTTTAGAACGCTATTTTGATTTCATATCAAAACTAAGTAAGGATCCAAATTCAAATGGCAAATGTTTTCGAATACGCTCTTTTTAAATAGCAACCATAGACAAAAGTAGCCAATATCGAATCCGCAGGGCTTCCCGATAATTTATAATACCTCTCCAGAAGTCTTTGGTGCCTATTCCTTACCTCGCAGTTCCTGTCATTCTGGACAGCATTGTAGAGGTCCCAGAAAGACTTCCCGTTTTGGAAGCTGAGAGCTGCTGAAGCTGCAAGACTGGTGAGCTTCGTCAGGCCCGCTTTGAAGCCGGCTAGACCTGGAATAGAAAGCAATTACTTTTAGTCTATATTTTCCCATTGTTGGCCAAAATACAAATGTATATCTTCCCTTCCCTCCCATTATAAGTAAGTAGTCTCAGGCATACCTAAAGGGCGCTACCACTTATTTTCTCATATAATTCCGTTACAAAGGAATTTTCAAAATTCACTCGTACAGTTTGAAGCTTTTTTTAATTCATCTGTAGTGGTTTCATTTCGTCTATTTTAAGAGGAGATACGAAAACAGGTTGGTGGCCACCAAAGGCAACGTCGTATCTCTAATTATATGATAAAATAAGTAGGGGCGCTATTTTAGGCGCTGTTTGAGTAAAAAGTCTCTTTTCTGTCTGATTTTTGGCGTTGCCTAAGTGGTTAGGTAGGAACCTACGTAGGTATTATAGGTACAACTTTATGATTTGTTTTCAGGATTGCAGTAATTTCAAGAAATGATATCTAGAAATCTTCCTAAAAAGTTTTGCCTTCAGTCCTATTAGAAACACAAAGGAGCACAAAGGAAAATAAAGATCCTTTGTTAAAAATACTTAAAATAGTTAAAAAGACTTTCAATAGAAACGAAACTACAAATAATAATTGAGTCATCTGTATTTAATGGGAAACAATTTATTCACGGCTCACAAAATAAGCACTTAGACAAGTAAAATTTTAAACTATACCTAGTTACAGAATTATCACAACATAGTTTAAAACAAAGTCGCTTTTTCTGTCCCTATTTCCCTATGTCCCTTTGACTGCTCAAATCTTTAAAATTACGCAACGGATTTCGATGCGGTTTTTTTATTAGATAGAGTGATTCAAGAGGAAGGTTTAAACGTATAATAAAACCGTGGGAAGCCGGGGCGGGTCGCTTGTATTCAAATAATTTATGAAATTAGTTAAGTGCTAATTAATCTTCGGTCCACTAGTACCTACCAAGCGCTTAAGACGGAAATGTAGAAAAATAATCGCTAATAGGTACACACTGCGAATAAAATTTAAAAAGTTTGTTATTTGTTTTATGGCAAAACTCAACCCTACAACATATCAGAAAAATTAAGTAGCAATAATAATAACACAAAAACTGAAAGCTCGTGGCATTTCTCAGCTCCTGAAGGCAGTTATTTTATACGACCGCCTTACAAAATATACCCGTCATTCCAACACGAAATTTAACTAAGTTTCGCTAAAATTAGCGTTATTACGTGGGTTGAGATAATACTTCGCTACAAGCATTCCAAAGGGTGTGGTTTTTCAGGATGTAAGCGACTTGAGTTGAATAATTCTAAGAATAATTTTCCCTCACAGCCTAGGCTAGTTTCCCAGCCATATCTATAAATAAATAATTAATGCTGGACAATCCACACAACACCATATAGCCCCTAAGTAAGCTACTCAAAGCTTATCACCACAGAGCATCACACTATTATTAAAAAAGCGAAAGTTTTGATGGATGGATGTTTGTTATTTGTTATTGGTAGGTACCTGTGTTGTTACCTCTTTACGCAAAACTTTTGAATACCTAGACGTATTCTAGGCGAAAGCTGCGTTTCATCAATTTTCACGAAGGTGAAGCTGCGAGGCGCAGCTATTAGATAGATAAAGATAGATGAGAGCAAAACTCATCGTACAATAAGATCCTTGATGGCCGCCTGCAACGCAAAGTTGTGGGTTCGATTCCTGCCACGATCAGAAAATATTTGTTCAGGGTGTTGTAGGAAAAATTCCTATTTATAAACAAAAAAATATGCTATGTTGGTAGTATCACTAGTAGTATGTATTTATTTATTGTCTTCCCAAAACACACGCTTTGCTTAGCTTTGGGTTAGATGATTCTATGTTAAATTTGCTAACAAGAAACCTCCTCAAATCGACTCCTTTAACTTAACCTTAAACCTAATATCAGGAATCGAACCACCCTCCCGGTCAAACTTGACAGAATTTCATTATACCGTTCATTCCAGTTCACATGAATGATTGAACTTTCATCGGCTTATCGAACCTAATTCCCTTTTCCTTGGCATTTCAATCAAGTTGATTTCAAACTGGGTTCCACTTTATTTCTCCTCAAATCAATGGACACAATGCAATAAGGTAAAGGTTCTTGAAATAAAATCATGACAATAGAATGTATTTTATTTCTATTATTTTGCAAGGCTGGTGCTTTATTTTACCTAAGTTGATTTAGATTTGCAAGAAGTTTAGTTCTGTTCTTTATTTAAAACGTTTTATTGTAGGTACCTACCTACTCGTATACCTACTAACTGAGCCGTGAAGCGTTGCCCGCGTGAAAATTTATTTGTTCGATTGAGAATATAGAAATCGGTGACTGTAAGAACATGTTTTGAGTGAATGTGTAAACAAGGGAAAAATATTTTTACACACAAAATTGAGAACTTTATAGCAAACTGCTCAGCAAATCTATTGCCCCTGGCGGTAGTTTATAAAAAAAACTTGCCTAGTTCATTAATTATATTATCAATGTTATTTTTAATGGTAAGGGCTTCTTAGACGAGGCCCAAACTTTGTCCACAGCTGGACGATGGCTTCTTCTAATGAATGCCGTAATCTTCCATCTTCAGATTGCCACATCCAGCATCTGCCTGCAGTATTTCACAGATCTTCAACCCATCTAGACTAGGTATGTTTCTTAAATCTAGAAACTTTGTATCAGGGAACTTTATAACTCTAATTCCAAGATAAAAACAGCGTTAGCAACCTTTAGTCATCCTACGCGTAGGCCGAAGTTTTCAGTTCGTTACGTAAAGCCTTTTCAAGTCATATTTATACACCCTTTTCCAAGCCTCTGACTTTCCAATAACTTGTATCGCTTGCGAGTTTTTCGCGTAGTCGTCGTTTGGAACTTGATATTAACTTCCATCTAAATTTATAAAAAGGTTAAAAAGTCATCACTACATAGTACAAAGTCGCTTTCTCTGCCCCCATGTCCCTATGTATGCTTACCTAAATCTTTAAAACTACGCAACGGATTTTTATGCGGTTTTTTTTATAGATAGAGTGATTCAAGAGGAAGGTTTATAGAGGTAGATATAATAAAACCGTGCGAAACTGGGGCGGGTCGCAAGTATCATAATAAGGTTGTGTAGTTGTAATGCTGTGTGTTTGTTTGTTAAACGTACTTAATACTTAATCGTCAACAATGTTCATGGTAAATTGGTGAAATCGCAAATTCTGCCAAAAAATCAAAAGCAAGAGGGATTTGGTGACAATGTTTACCTACAAAGCTTACCTATAGCATTAGTTTGACCATACAATCCTATTTTGCAAACTTGCAAATTATGTTAAATCCTATAAAATATTGAACTTCAAAAAGGGTCTATTCATTTAGTATCCCATAAATGAATGACGAATTGATATTAGACAAAGCAATTTGTCTAGGTCCAATGTTAAACGAACCGCAATGTACATGTGGCTTAAATTCCATTATGTCAAAATGAATCCTCCGAAAATTAGATTTTGGTACGTTCTAACAATATGATTATTTGGATAGGTACTTTATTTGTACCGAGTCGACAACCCTAATTTAATAACGGTGAATTGCTAGAGCAAGTTAGTTATGGTTTTTTAGCTCCCAACAGAATATAAGGAATCTTTCAATGAACACCTCATTTTATTTATAAAATAATTCATCCTACTAATATAATAAATGTGTTTGTGTATTTAATTTCAAAAGGTTCAACCTACTAATTTAATAAATGTGAAAGTCTGTGTGAATGATTGTTCAAACGTATCTCCGCAAGTTTTCATTTATTAAAATGAAATTTGGTACCTAAATACCTATGTAAATAGTTTGTATCTAGCTAGAATAACACATATAGGCTAATCTTATTATGAAAAAATAATCTCTGAGGGGTTAACGAGGGTGTTAAAGTTTCTATGGAAATGTTTTATTCCTTGGTTCGATTAACTCAAAACTTAGTTTAAAGAAACCACAATGTAAATAATTAAACACATATTTTTTTAATTTAAAATACCTACTGCCCCTAGTAGGCTTGCAATAAATTTCTAATTAGACAAATTAATTTTCGTTAGTTTAAGCTAGTTTATAATATGTTTCATATTCTGAAACGACCTCAGAGGCGCAGCAAACGAGAGTCCGCCTGCGACGCAAGAGGTTGCGGGTTCGATTCCCTCAGAACAAATTTGAGTACGATCTGCAGAAATTTGTTCCGTTGGCCTGGGTGTTTTCTATATCTATCTGGCACTGGCTCTATTATCTCCAAGTTGAGGGTGTCTATTAGACAGTCAGCTAGTGTGTTGTAGTCTATTATATTAGTAGTTAGTATATACTAGTGACCCGCACCGGCTTCGCACGGTTTTATTATACAGGGTGTTAGTGTAAACATCGTTATCCTGAAACCAGAGGTTCAGCATCATGAGTAGAGTCCAAAACCGATGAAAAATAATTATTCTATTTTTAATTTATTTTTGAAACAAAAATATTCGATACACCTTCTAATAAAACTACACACGAGTACATTGACGGGGCCGCGCAGGTGTCGACCTGTTTGTTTTGATCAAACGAGCCGCCCGCCAGCCATCCATGCAAGTGTTCATTGCCGCGCCCCGCACGCACCTCACCGCGCCGCACGCGCCGCCCGCCTGCTCGCGCAGGCGCCGTCCGATCGCTCCTCAGTGACAGACCGCCAGCGTGACGGAGAGCACGTCGTCGCGTCGTTGACACAGATTTTCGCGCGTCAATTGTTTTCAGTACGAACGAGTTACGAAGTCTTACAAAAATGTAAATAAAAGTGGACTGAAATGGTGCGGCCTTATGCCATCGCTCTGGTGAACTTGGCTCGTACGATGTACGCAGAGCTCAGCTGGTTCCATCGTGTGCTAAGCTAGGAAACTATCCCAAAGACACAAAGGCTACGTACGTACGTACATATGGCCAGTTCACCATGCCCAGTCATGCAAAATGCAAGTGTTCGTAAGGTGTTTAATAAGCTGACAAATAAGGTACTAATTTGTGTTTTCTCGAGTGTGTAATAATACCTAATCTACGAGTGAGAAAACGTGCGGAGGTTGCGTGATGGTGAAGTGTTATTTTGGTAAGTGAATTTCATTCACTGTACAAAGAACTGAAATTTAGATTGAATAGTAGATAAAATTGATTGATGATAAACTTTAACCCTAGATTCAATAACATTCGTCTCACAGACCGCGCAAAACGTAAAAATGATTCAAAGTTGTAAATCGAATCAGATACACCTTTTAAGCACCTTCATAAGTCATACAACCAAATACATCGCAAGTGTATTTTACTCGCAATGACGTTTCATTCGTCTGAGGGACGAACATTTATGAATAGAATAAGAACTGGCCTAGGGTTAAGTACGCCAAAAATACCTGCCTACCAAGGTACTTTGGTCTATTGAATTTTTTGATTATTCTGTGAATTTAGACTTGTTTTAAAACAGTTTATCTTGCCTAGAAACAAACCTGGAAACTTGCCTGGTTCTAGGGTGACCATAATATCGCGTACAATATCTATGACATAAAATATCAAAATACTGCGAAACTAAAACAGGCATTAACCTTATCTCATAGGTTTTGGACTCTACTCATGATACTGAACCTCTGGTTTCAAGGATAACGCTGTTCACACTAACACCCTGTACATATAAACCTTCCTCTTGAATCACTCTATTTAAAAAAACCGCATCTAAATCCGTTGCGTAGTTTTTAAAATTTAAGCATTCATAGGGAAATAGGGACACATAAAGCGACTTTGTTTTATACTATGTATTGAAGCTTTGACGTCCCACTAAACCTCAGTGGCGGTAATCAAATACCCTGTATTACTCTCCTTGGATCATTTCAGGCTTATCTCGCATTGCCGGAGGTTACTAACCTTGCTTATCAGCTGGATGCTTATTGACCAGACACATGAGATGTTCCTGGCAGTGCGGCGCGTTGACAGAGTGCTTGTATGCGCGGTAGACGCGCAGCACTGGCTCTATGATCTCCAGGTTAAGGGTGTCTGTGAGACGGTCAGCTAGGGCGTTGTAGTCTCCGCGGTTTGACATGGATTGGGTGGTCTTTTCGGCCATCTTCAGGGTTTGCTGTAGAGATATAAAGTACAGTAAATATTTATTGCGTCAAAGACATGGAACTTAGATGGTATTATGTTAAAATATGATCCGTTCTGCCCTCTATGCCTGGTTTACACTTTGTTAAGTATCAAGTGTAAGTGACAATGATTTCTGATAAATGAACTAAACGTTTGGACTAAGACGCATGCCATCTTTCAAAAAGCTGCGTCTTTAGCTGCGTCTAGAAATAACGGACTACGCACTTACAAGACGCAGGTGTCACTTACACTTTTCACTCACACTTGATACTAACCCTTAATTTATCTGTTAGGTCCCAGGGACTCTACATGAATTTTTTTGGTCTAAAAGCATAATAATCGCGTTTTTGATTTAAGTCAACCAAGGTTAAACGTAGTTTAAACCAGGCATTAAAAGTGAAAAGGTAACAGACAAATAGACTGATCCTTAATATATCTCGTACCTTGGCATAAGCCACCGCCGGTTTGACATAGTCCGTGACATCAGTGTCAACGTCCAAGTACTTCTTCAGCACGTAGTTGGTAAGCGCGGAGATGGATTTCTCCGGTCGCTTGCTGCTGAAGTGATTCGACTTCGGAATGCCTTGGGCGTTTAGGAAGCTGTTGATTAGGTATTCCGAAGAAACCGCGTATCTGTAATAATAATAAAATAGAGTAAGTAATTCATTTCGGAACACATTAGAACAAGTAGGTAGATAGATAACTATTTACAAATTAAAATACGTAAATTAATATATCACGTTTGCAGCATCAAACTTTTTCCCAACAAATTCAGCGTCGTCTATTGTTCAGTTGTAGTTAGTTTTAAAGACTACACCGATGAATTTTTAGGTAAAATTAAGACAACGAGGTTCCCAACGGGAACTACTATAGTTTTGTATTACTATAATGACAAAAATGAGGGTAGTTCCCGTTAGGAACTACTTAGATACTTCCTATGGACCTAGGAAGGACATCTGTTTACTAAATAATTATTAAGTACCTAACATATTATGGTTAAGGATCATAAACGTCAGGCCGCCGCCGTTTGTACCACTCTAGGTTAATTGTTCATAAGATTATTGTTCTAGCTAATGAATTATTTACATGTAATAAATAATTTACTTACTGGAACTAATAGTACCTACTTACTAATTAACTAATAAAACTGAAGATAAGGAATAGAAACTTACTATCAACTTATTCTCTTTCCTGTTTACGGAATTTCATTTGAATAGCATCCTCTAGAGTCTAGAGGATGCTATTCAAATGAAATTCCGACTAGACTCTAGAGTCTAGAGTCTAGAATCCTATTGAATTGCCGACTCCACGCAATAAATAGGATGCCTGAATACAAGTTACTTTTACGTTTGTTTGGGCCTTAATGTTATTCGGGATCTATGAAAGGCATTGAAAGGTTTAACATTTTATTTTCCCTTTCAGGATAGGACCTAAGGATTCTACAAAATGTTTTCATGAAACTTGATTAACGAGATAACATGCAAATAGACCCGTTAGATGGTTGAAAATAGAACTAGATTCGTTTCTGCTATTGAATGCTGTCCGTTTAATCACAGGATAGATACAGGTACAGAAGTTGCATTTCGTGAAAATTATTTAATTTATTATTTAATGTTTATCTATTTTAGGAAGAGATACGAAAACAGAGTTTGGTTGCCACCAAAGGCAACTTCGTATCTCTTCCTAATTCTTCTTCAGATGCATTAAAAAAAGCTTATGATAGGTTTAACCAACTGTAGGTGAGAATTTTGGAAATATCTTTGTTTAACGGAATTAGGTATAATTATAAAATAACTGGTGACGACACTTTAGCTCCTGTTTGTGCATTAAAAACTCTTGCTGTGACGACGCAACAAAGTACAATTCAGCGCGCAGGAATTAGTTCTACCGCGATATTCACCTAAACATTGCTTCTCTCTTCTTACATACAATTCTATCTTTGTACTCACAGCGTGGGGCGACCTCTATTGATTTATAACTTCAAGTTACCGAGTGCTGTAGGTACTCACGGAAAGTGTGTTGTTAGAAGTTGAATCTTAATTTCCATTTAAGGTATAGGCGAATGACGGAAGCCTGCTTACAGTCGTAAGAGAATACCTATAGGTACGCCGGCCAAACTCAAGATGAAATATTTTATAAACATTGTCTCCAAGCATGGAGACAATGTTTATAAAGCTAAAATAATTCGTGTTGCTGATATTTTTAACACAATTGTTTTCAGCGTTTCAGCTCTTTTTTATAATGCGCAATGGATTTTTAAATTCGGTCAAGAACCTTTAGAATGGTTTAAGTATAGGTAAAGTACCCTCAATACAGTACGCCTACGGATGCGATGAATGCCCTATAAATAATCGTTACTATCATTCAATAGCCCCTAAATTTTCACCAAATAAAAAAAATATGAGAAACTTACTTCTGATAAACCTCCGGCTTAGCGAAATGCACAGCAAAGTCCGTCAAATACTTAGCAGCCACCTTGATCCAATGTCTCCTGAACGAATGGTTCTCAAAGTTCTTGAACATCAGCTCGAAACTGATCTTTCCATCAGGACCAGTAAAGGCTTTCAATCCTCTCTTCAATCCTGATTTCTCCCACACTGTTTTACCCAGTTCAGAGTTGATGAAGAGGTCCCAGTATAAATGTATCTTTTCTAAGAAAGGAGGGAGGAAAGACGCATGGTCTTTGTGGTCTTCTGCTCGTTTTTCAGTCTCAGTGTTGGTGAACGCACTGGCGATGTTCATGATGGCTGGTAGAAGACTAGAGGCGTCTTTGTTCCCCATGAATCCTTGCGCCAGGTTGAGTAGACTGTCCATATTGAAGTCTTGGTTTGTGTCTCTCTTGTTTCTGGGAGATTCAGTGGACGCCATGTTCTGAGCGAACATTGAGATCATTGATCCAATGAGTGCTGGGTCTATTTTGGACCCTTCACCACTTTTGTCGCCTCCATTGCCTAGTAGGCTGCCGAGACCTGGAAATGAAAGCGATATATTTTATAACGATTCACGACCAATGTATCTTATTATGTATATATATTTTTTTGTTTTTATGAGAAATAAACATCTTCGAACCAATCTAGAATCCTTAACATCACAACATGGTCATTTTGGCCAGCATTGATTATTTTACCACATCTCCATTCTGATCAGCTGTAGTTTTTTGGCCTTCAATCACAGAATAGATTGTTTCAATGCAAATCGCAGAACTATTTATCCACTGATCATAACCTAACTAGGTACTACGTTTGCCAACTCGTCTCGTGAAATGATCAACTTAAAATGATGCCAGGTCTAAATTCTTACTTGACAGCATATCTCCAGCGTTATTCCCCCCGCCGCCTTGCAGCATGGATCCCATGATGCTTCCCAAAGCTGCCATCCCATTGTTGTTCCCTCCATCCCCCATGTTCTGCAGGAATGATGATGCCAAGTCCATGAATGGGATGTCTTCATTGCAGCGGTAGCTTGGTAATGCGAGGAGGCATAGGAATGCTATGGTGGCGGTGAGTCGCGTCATTTTGAGGTCTGGAAAGAAGATAGAAATACGTTTTACTCAAGATTCTATGGGCATTAGCAAAATGTCACATACTACAGACCAAAATGAACATTTGCCTTGCCCAAAGACAGTAAATGGTTGTGGACTGAATAACACGTAAGTACACGAATAAATGAAAAGGAAGCGTATGAAATAAGGAACAGTAATTTTTTTTCAACACATAATTATTTTTTCTATTTTTTTCATATATTTTTTGAACTCTATGAATTTATTTATGAACACGAAATGAATATCAATAAATATTAATGCAATAAATATTAAGGCTTAGAGTAATTAGTAATTAGACAGCTGAATTATTAAGTACTAGTACCTACTCTATAGATACATTCATATTACTGGATGTTAATTTGTGTCAAATAAATGATTTTACTTTTATCTAAGGTGTCGCTATTGTGAAGTCCAGATAATCATGATTGAACATCAGATTAAGGTAGATATAAGCACGGATTACAAAACCTTATCTTTGGGTATAAGGTCCATTGGCCTGAGTTTTATGTACCCTGGTTATATATATTACTAGCGACCCGCCCCGGCTTCGCACGGTTTTATTATAAACCTTCCTCTTGAATCACTCTATCTATTAAAACGCATCAAAATCCGTTGCGTAGTTTTAAAGATTTAGAAGCATTCAAAGGGACATAGGGATATGGGACATAAGGACATAGGGACAGAGAAAGCGACTTTATTTTATACTATGTAGTGATTCATTCTGAGCCCAGGTTATTAAGTAGGTACCTACTCTAGTAATCCAAAAGCTCTTTGAGTCTATAACTGTTATTGAACCTACTTAGATATCGGCACAAAACACGGCTTCGTTGGATTTGTTAAAGTGTTTATGCTTGTTTTTGTTACAAACCAAAGATAACTTTTTGTTTGCTTTTTGTGGTGGTTTGTGTTTGTTTGGTATTCCAAAGATCATTGTAGGTTGTTGATTTGTTTAAGATATCGATGAGATCTATAGGTACTGTTAATGTTTTTTTATTTTAATACCTAACTCTTCAATCCAAAACAACTGAAAGAATACTTCATTTTATCCCGGACAAATGGTACCTAGATATGAAACTATGACGACCGATGTGGCACGATAGGCTAATGTCTGCCTGCGACGCAAGAGGTTGCGGGTTCGATTCCCGCCTTGGGACAAATGTTTGTACGATCTGCAAATACTTATTTTTACACAATACATTTTTTTATTTTATAGAAAACATCTAGAACACCCAGCAAAAATGTAGTCCGATCGTTCGAACATTTGTGGAAAAAAGAGTGTAAAGCCGCGGGCAGAAGCTACTGCGCACTACTAAGCGTTCCCGCTACTACGAAAAGTGCTTGCATGTGTAGTTTTTCAAGGGACATCCGGTGTTTGATCTATCTAACATTATCATTAGATGAAACATGCATGGTGACATTTCCGGTCTACCTCTATGATCTCCAACCTTGGATCACTTCACCAGCGGCATGATTTTTAGGGTTTCCGTACCCAAAGGGCAAACAGGAACTTTATTACTATTAATTTGACGACCGATGTGGCGCGGTGGGCGAAGGTCCGCCTGCGACGCAGGAGGTTGCGGGTTCGATTACCGCTTCGGAACAAATTGTGTACGATATGCAGAAATTTGTTCCGTTGGTCTGGGTGTTTTCTATGTTTAATAAAAAATATCGATCTATGTATATAACGTATAAACATATCAGTTATCTAGTACCCAGAACACATGCTTTGAGTAGCTTACTTTGGGGCTAGATGGTGCTGTGTGGATTGTACAGCATATTTATTATTATTATTTATTTATTACTAAGACTCCGCTGCCGTCCTATCACCAGGCTGTAGGTAACATAGGTATTTCATCTCATGCACTGTGTTAGACGTTGAATTTCATAGATAGACGATAATATGCGACGTACTGTTACAAGCTAGCAATAGCTCAACTAATCCCTATCAGTCAGGATCAAGCGTCCCTAAAACGCTGCTGGCTACATCACCAAGCTGTATGGCAATGCTGATGCGCTGCGACAGATACTCACCGGCTCTCGGGCACGCGTTATTTCAACCAGACGCTCTGATATATTTTTGAAAAGTCAGAGAGCCTGGGTATTCTATTGACCGCTTTTAAAATATACGAGGGTAGGATAAAGTCGAGACCCTGGCCACTGTTTTTATTTATTCTTACCTATGTTCTACGTCTCCTAGAGGAGTCTGTAGGAGATTTCCAAGGGCAGCAAATGCGTAGGTAAACTATAGAGTTAAGAAATGCATTTGTATGTAATAAAGCGTATCAGCTAATTTCTATCTAGGTATTTGCGATAACCTAAATCCTATATCCTGTCTGCGACTCTTAAACTTTCCCTCATCCAATTTAGAAGCTTTCTATTCGGAGTACAAACGTCTAGATCTATTCCTATCTAATACCAAAAAAGTAATACCAAATGGTATTTGTTTATTATCCTCATTAAATTCTATTCCTAACGAATACCACTCATAAACGAATCCCAAAACAAGATAAACGGTATGAGGTACAGTCAGTAATAAAATGCTCAAGTGATTTAAAGTAGTGTTTATTTAAACAAAATCAGTCTTATCGAAACAAATTTAAGTGATTTTACTATCGTTATTATTATAATAAAAAGGACAATCTGAAATACCTATGTAATTACAAGTAAGTACCTACTTACCTATGAATAATGCTTTTACAACAAATATGATTAGTTTTAATAGTAGGTATTAATAATTAAAGTATATCACAGACGATCAAATATTGTTATTCAGTACTTATTTACTAAAAATAATAAGCTTTCACAAAAAAAAAATTTTTATCCTATCTACAACAGCAAAAACTTTGGCAGAAAAATAGAAAACCTATTATAAAACATGAGGCAATCAACTAATAGTTTACTTCAACATAAAACAATATAAATAAACAAAGGAATAAACGACAATAAAACAGACGTCAATTTTTACTTTCGAACGACAATTACAACATTTAACTTAGAGTCTAACTTAATAAAATATAAAAAAAATCAACTTTTAATATAAAAAATTAACAAGTTTCCTACTTTGTCGAAATTATCTAAGTTTTGGCATGACAATAAACATTTTCTACATATAATGGGCTGGGCAGCGTTTGGAAAACTGCGTCGAGTCAATGTTTGAAAACGAAAGTTTTCAATCAGTGCGTCCTACCCGTAATGACCTACGGAGCTGAGACGTGGACCTCACGGTAGGGCTGGTCCACCAGTTCAAAGTCGCTCAGCGAGCTATGGAAAGACCTATGCTCGGAGTTTCTCTGAAGGATAGGATTCCTAATGAATACATCCGACAGAGAACCAAAGTTATCGACATAGCTCAAAGAATTAGCAAGTTGAAGTGGCAGTGGTCCGGCCATATCGCGCGAAGAACCGACAACCGTTGGGGTAAACGTGTTATTGAGTGGAGACCGCGACTCGGCAAACGTAGTGTAGGACGCCCTCCGGCCAGGTGGGATGACGATCTGCGAAGGACTGCTGGCAGATGCTGGATGCGGCAAGCTGAAGACAGGGCGCTATGGTGCTCATTAGGGGAGGCCTATGTCCAGCTGTGGACTAATATAGGCTGATGATGATGATGATGAGGCGCTTTGTTCGCGGCGCGAGAGTTGATTGGTTGTTTAGGTTTTTGAAACAATAGGAGCAAGTTCACCCTTACCCTGAAGGTAACATTTTTTGGCAAGTGATTCACCTAAGGTACTCCTAATTAAAAATGCCGGAATGAAATGAATTTGTAAAGGTTATAATGACTACCTATATGTAAAATTATTTGAAAGCAAAATAAATTATCTCTGTGACTGTACCAAAAGTTCTGTTTTGGTATTCGTTGGGAATAGATTTGGTATTACATTTGAAGATTTCGAATTTGGTATTCGTTAGGAATGGAATTTAATGAGGATAATAAACAAATACCATTTGGTATTACTTTTTTGGTATTAGATAGGAATAAATCAACGTCTAAACATTATTTAGTCTTATCTACCGTAGACAAGTGTAGACTAATTTAATAGTACCTACCTATGAATTTGATATACCTACACATGCGGGCGTTACTGCAAACTATCAACATAAAACAGTTATCGGTTTTCGTGAGTGAAATACTTAAAGTTTGCAAATATTTACGTTATTTTACACCTTCTATCAATATTATGTTTAACTATCATCTGCCCGCGGATTCGCACGCGTTATTTCTTTGGAAAACTTGGAACTGATTTATGTGATGAAAAATTAAATAAAAAGTGTTATTCCGGGGCTAGAACTACGTTTATTCAAAATTTCAGCCAGATCCGTTCAATAGTTTTTTGCGTGAAATATGAATAAACATTCCGTTGGTCTGGCTGTTTTCTATGTATAATAAAATAAATCTATCTAGGTATATAATGTATTAAAAATATCAATTATCTAGTACCCATAACACAAGCTTTGAGTAGCTTACTTTGGGGCTAGATAGTGCTGTGTGGATTGTCCAATATTATTTATTAATTCATTATTTAGTTGTTAATTTCAAACATTTTAGCAAGACGTTTATTGCGAATCATAAATTGACTAGGAGAGTACATAATTTAAGGTTCTTGAACTTAGCAAAACCAACGGGAAATCCTACAAAATGAATGGCTGTATTTCCAACAAGAAAATACATATAACATTGTACCTATGTTATACATTATGTCAACGTGTTTTATGTTTATTGCAGAGTTATGGTTTTGTCGGTAAGATATAATGGAAGTTCAGAGAAATGTTGGAGCATGTGTATTACAAAAGGGTTTGAGTATTAGGTAGGTAATTTTATGAAGTGACCTGGGGCCGAATTCCACTAATTTCAAAACAAAGGTCTCAATAGTGCCATTCAATCAAGATGATTAAAATGACGTTTTTGCATTTGGTATGTAGTTAGAATGTCAAATTGGTAGTCATACATAATGTAATCGTCACATCTTGAATGAACCTCAAAAAGTTTGTGGTAGTAGAATACCAAAAAGAGTTTAACACTGACATTTTGACACGATACTATTTAATTAAATGGTGAAGCAATTTATTTAGTGGAATTCGGGCCCTGGTAAGTTCAATTATAGACTTGCTCTAGGGACTATAATACAATCGAGTGAGTATATTTAGTGCCTTTAGTGAGATTATTGAGAAGAACTAATATAACCGGCAAAGTGCGAGTAGGACTCTGGCATGAATGGTTCGGTACCAATATCTATAAAAACGGCAAAAATCATGTCTGGTGTATGGGAGCCAGCTTAAATATTTATTTTATTCTGTTTTTTAGTTTTTTAACTTATAACTGTCTAACTACCACGATGCATGATGCTTGCTCACAGACGAACAGACACTAAGTAATAGGCATAATAGGGTCCTGTTTAACCCATGGGTACGGAACCCAAAAATTCATGAAAAGTTGTTGAAATTTTAAAACTACGATGGCAGTTTTAAGGTGATATTTATCAAATAACAAAGCTATGATATTGCTACAAAGCCCTTGCGTTATCTTAATAGCAATCGTAAGAATAAGCCTATCTGTTGAGTCAACAGCTTGGAAAGAGGATATTTCTATTGTTTCTAACAAAACGTTCTTATTGTTTCTATTTTCTTTTGTTACTTAACTTTCGCTTAGATAATGTTAATGGTTCTGCGAAGAAATGTCTTTTGAATTTTGTTTAAATTAGTCCTAATGTCATGACTCATGACTCATGAGAGTCATGATGAGTCAAATTGATGTCTCATCGTAAATGTTTTATTTTTAACTTTTTCTGTTTTCGAAATGAGTTTCATATCCCGTTTTCTAGCATTGCAAAAATGGAAATACGTATTGAACTCAATAAAATTGTAACCAACGACTAGATTAGATAGAAATATAGAAGTACATATATCACTATTTTATATCGCAAAAAGACAGGAAATAATTTAGTAAGACATACTAAGTAAAAGGAAGTATAAACGGCCGGCGGTCCTATCGCTACTATCATATACCTAAGAAGGCAAATTTGGCGTGTTTCGAAAAACGATATAACTAGAAATTCTTTGAAGAAATATGAAAAATCAAAATCGTTTCAACTAAAAAAATGACATGTAAAACATATAAAAATACTACAGTCGTATTGAGAACCTCTTTCCGTTGTACAATCGGTTAAAAAGGAATAAAAGTAGATGTAACCTAACAGAACAAAACATACTTGGACGATTTTTGATTACAAAACACTAAGAAATGCCTTACTTAAAGGTATATGCGGTGCACAAAATGTGCATATTTATTAAAATAGATGCGTGGAAATAGCTTAGATAATGACTTTTGAAGCGTGTCGGTTCTTTTATTCATGACATGTTTATTCTGTGAATTTTACCTGTCTGTACTTTCTATTAAATATCTATCTAAGGTATGCAAAACTGTGTTACACCCCAGTTATTCTATTAGCAAATTTATCAAATCATATCTTAAATGGTAATGTTTGTCTCTTCCGCCAAAATTTTAAAATTCCTGAAATTTGACATAGATGTGTTAAGGCCTGGAATAAAACAGGCTTTTCATAAAATATTTGTAATCGGTTGAAGCCGCGGAGCACAGCTAATAAATTACTAAAAGCAAATATGACTTTCTGTAAGATTGGTATCACTATGTTTTATTAATTTTTTCGTTGAACGCGCGTTTTTTAAACCACTCAGCAGAATTTTTTATCTCGGTGCTTAATTTTCCATAATAAATTGAGGGATTAAAAACCTTCCTACCTGATTTTTTTGTAAAGTATCTACTTTGTATCTGCAAAAAATACACGTTATTTTAGTTGGTATACCTATAATATTATATCAACACGTTAGGTTAAAACGTGTCATAAAAAATTTAATTTATAACGAGATGATTTTAAGTCAAATAAACAAAAAATAATGTAGAGACTCCTTACTTGATTTTGTTTCAAAATCAAGTTAGGCTTGATTTTGTTTGCACTAAATTGTGATTCCTTAAGCCGCGTACAGACTGCTGTAACGTAACATGCAATGTAACATTAAAGGAGCATTTCATAAGTGTGGACGCAGCGCGCGCACGAACTGAGCAGGTACGTGTTCGCATCTTTTCCGGCATGCGCGCGGCGAACATAGCTCAGTCTGCCGAGAACACGCGGAGAGAATTTATTATACAATTATTACTGGCTACGATGATTGTCGATGCTTCAATGATTATCATCAATAATGTGAAAAAAAACGTAACGTAAAGGGCTCTGCTGTGGCTGTGTTTTCTTCCATTCTTCCAACGTTCGCGCGCGTTCGAGTAAACAACCCGTCCACACTGGCGCTCCGCGCACACTGCGCGCCCCTTTGTGTTCGGCGAAAAAACCGACAAATGGCGGATCGCGGCGCGCACGAGTTGAAATGCTCTGTTCGTGCGCGTAGTGTGCGCGGTTCGTGCGCGCGAGGCGTCCACACTGTGTGATTTCTGTTACATTGCATGATACATTGCGACAGTGTGGACGGCAAATTCTTTCATTGCGTGATACATTGCATGTTACGTTACAGCAATCTGTACGCGGCTTTAAAGGTAAAAAAGATACTAGGCGCAGATGCTAGATTTGCCCGCGACTTCGCACGCGTTACGCGTTACGCGTTGTTTCTATAGAAACGTCTCAAGGCTATTTCTGTCCCGAGAGAACTGATTTTTAAGGGATAAAAAGAAGCCTATGTGTTATTCCAGGGCTAGAACTACGTCTATTTAAAATTTCAGCCCGATCCCTTCAGTAATATTTACGTGAAAGAGGAATAAATATCCATACATTCATACAAACTTTCCCATTTATCATATTAGTTTATTTATTTATTAAAAAATACACCTATAATAACGGGGGCACCCAATGCTATGCGTACATTTTATTTCATCTTATTTAAAAAATTTATACATAAATTATTAACATACATAATAGTTAGGATATTTGATTCAGTCCCCAAGACAAGTGCTTTCGATTCATAGTCCGTTCTACCGCATAGCGGTACAGCCTGCGTCACGTCACAGGTCGCTGACCGCACGACAACCAGTTATACTGAGATGATTTGATAATTGCTTGGTCAGGTGTCTTCAGGTGTATAGAATACTTAGCAATATAAACTATAACATACTAGCGACCGGCCCCGGCTTCGTACGGTTTTATTATACGTAGAAACCTTCGTCTTGAATCACTCTATCTATTAAACAAAACGCATCAAAGTCCGTTGCGTAGTTTTAAAGATTTAAGCAGTCGAAGGGACATAGGGAAAGAGAAAGCCACTTTGTTTTATACTATGTAGTGTTATAGACTAGAATTTAGAATCGGCTGAGCTCGACGTGGCTAATTCTTCTGTTTTGACATCACTACATAGTATAAAATAAAGTCGCTTTCTCTGTCCCTATGTCATTATGTCCCTTTTAATCTTTAAAACTACGCAACGGATTTTGATGCGGTTTTTTTTAATAGTTAGAGTGATTCAAGAGGAAGGTTTATACGTATAATAAAACCGTGCGAAGCCGGGCCGGGTCGCTAGTCAAGTATAAAACAAAGTCGCTTTCTCTGTCCCTATGTCCCTTTGTATGCTTAGATCTTTAAAACTACGCAACGGATTTTGATGCGGTTTTCTTTAATAGATAGAGTGATTCAAGAGGAAGGTTTATACGTATAATAAAACCGTGCGAAGCAGAGGCGGGTCGCTAGTTATTTATATAGAGCGCGGACAAAGTCGCGGGCACAACTAGTAAGCAATAATCTATCTTCGATAACGTAGGCTATTTTGTATCCTGGCAATGCGTGTGAAGTCGCGATCACTGACTAGTTTTGTATTCTTTGAATCATGACAGTTCAGCCAAGCAAGTGCGTCAGAAAGTTAACTAATTTGAACTGTAACTCCGTTCATACGAAGAATGAAGACGGCCATTTTGAAGAAACTTTTACCTCAAAGTATTTTTATAAACAGGCTTTGTAAAACATTGTAGGCAAAATATATTGATGGGATATTTCTGGTAGCTAAGCCGCGATTTAGTCGAAGTAAAAGTAGGTACTTATATATTTTTTAAGACATGCCTTAAAACCTCCCTTTTGAGGGTAGTTATGCAAAATCCTGAAATATAAGACTTTTATTTTGTATCTTTTGTATCCCGACAGTTTTAATAAAATCCCTCTAGTCCCTCTAATTTCTTTTTAAATAAACTATGACACCATCCAATCCCTTATTAAAGGTAGTTTCAAAAAATCCAAAATACATTATGTATAATTTAATTGGAATGAACCCAAACATGGCTATGGCCTTGTTTGGGTTCATTCCATTCTTCTTCTTATATTATAAACGCGAAAGTTTGTAAGTATGGATGGATAGATGGTTGGATGTTTGTTACTCTTTCACGCAAAAACTACTGAACGGATCTGGATGAAATTTGGCATAGAGATATATTATAGTCTGGAATAGCACATAAGCTATAAATTATCCTAGAATTCCCACGGGAACGGGAATTACGCGGGTGAAAACGCGAGTATTCTCGAAATACTTTTCCTGCGCAGGCGAAGTCGCGGGCACCAGCTAGTACTACATAAATTTGAAATGACATAAGTAACCTGATTATCACTTTTACCAAGTGCCTCTTGAAATAGTAAACGTTTTGAACTCGTCTCATCATGCTTTCTTAGCACAGCCGGCTATTTACCCACTACGCTACTGTAGCCGTAAAATCAATGCTCTGATGTTTATTTAAACGATTCTCTAATTTACTTCCAATTTGATAGCTTGATAAGAATACGATTAAACCTATGCAATGGACGATATCAAAGTGGAATTCATTGATATCACATTACTTACTCATATCATAACTACCTATTGATAGAAAAGAACTGTTAGAAAATTCCTTGAGGGAAAACGTATAAGTTGGTGTTCCTCCAACACAAACCAGGGCCCGAATTCCACTAAATAAATCACTTCACCATTTAAATAGTTTCGTGTCAAAATGCCAGTGTCAAAATACCATACTACTCTGTTTGGTATTCTACTAGCACAAACTTTGTTAGGTTAATTCATAGCTGTGATGTGATTACCTTTATAACTACCAGTTTGACATTCTAATTATGAAAGTTTCTTCAAGCGCAAAAAATAGTAGAATACCAAATGCACAAGCGTCATTTTAATCATCTTGACTGAATGGCACTATCGAGACCTTTGTTTTGACATTAGTGGAATTCGGCCCCAGGTTCGTTGTTAACCCGTTCAGTCATAATAAATTATATTATGACTAGCGAACCTTCCTCTTGAATCACACTATCTATTTAAAAAAACCCACATCAAAATCCGTTTTAGAGGTTTGAAGTTGTAAAGATTTAAGCATACATAGAGGGACAAAGAAAGTGACTTTGTTTTATACTATGTAGTGATAGTAAAATGCTATTTGTTGGTATCAATGGAACGTATTTTACATTACGTGTGAAGATTTAAGTGTATTTATGTGTCTTTTCAGAAATAATTGGCAATTTAATTTGGTAGTCCTCTTAAAAAATGATTTCAATGTCATATAAATAAATAAGTTTGATAGTAAGTCGGTAGGTACTTAGAAGTCTTGAGCATTTGAGGAAAAAAAACGTACCGACAAAAAAAAAATTACGTTTAATAAAAAAATAAACAACTTTTAGCAATTATCTGCTAAAAATAAGTTCTTACCTGTTTAATTAAAACTGCTACAGTAAATCGTTGTATGAATTACCTAGTTTTTAAAATATGCGGGTTTCGCAGAAATTGTGCATAATAATATCACCTTGTTTTTTGACCCAAATGTTTGACCGATGACGTATCTAGCCTACTTATTTAAATTTTTGTACGTGTACCTGACATTTTTTGGAGTATTCTCCCAAAGTGACTATGTTTCTTTTAACTTCTTTTTAGGTTTCGGTTCGAAAAGATCAAAAACCCGTTTTTCTTTTGTATGTTATGTAGGTAGGTATTTTTCGTCACAATTTTTTCAGTTACATTCTGTCCTACATGAGACGGAATATATTGTTGTCTGTTTGTTTTTAGAGTTTCGTACCCAAAGAGTAAAAACGGGACTCTATTACTAAGACTTAGCTGTCTGTCCGTTCGTCTGTCTATCACCAGGCTGTATCACAAGAACCGCAATAGCCAGACAGTTTAAATTTTCACTTCTGTTGCCGTTATAACAACAAATACTAAAAACAAAATCATTAAGTACATAAAACAAAGTCGGTTTCTCTGTCCCTATGTCCTTATGTCCCTATGTCCTTATGTCCATATGTCCTTATGTCCCTATGTCCCTATGTCCCTATATCCTTATGTGCTTATGTTCCTTTGAATGCTTAAATCTTTAAAACGGATTTTGATTCTGTTTTTTAATAGATAGAGTGATTAAAGAGAAAGGTTATACTTATAATAAAACCGTGCGAAGCCGGGGCGGGTCGCTAGTAAATAATATATTTAATTTTTTTCGTTTCTAGATACAGCCCTTTGTGCGCGTGTTCGAGTCACACTTCGCCATATTTTTTAAACTTTATATCCATCTTCGGCGATTCGTGACCAAAGAAGATATTCCTTTGCAATGGACTTAGTTTTACAGATATGTGTATATCTAAGCTTTTCGTAAATGATATTCGTTGTTACAAATAAAACGTAATTAAATCTACCTAACACACATTGAAAGTATTTCTCATCATCATCATCAACCTCTAATAGTCCACAGCTGGACATACATCTCCCCTTACGAATGCCAAAAAAATTATTGCTAGGTACAATCATAATTTTAAATACTTACTTTCAGTAATATAGTCTACGGATTTTATGAAGAACTAACGAGACTAAAGTGTTTTCTATTTCTTACTTTACAAATAAACTAAAACTGAAAATTTTGACTTACCCCAACAGCTTCGGTTTGTGGTCCGATAGTAACTAAAACTTTTCACGATAGTTCGGTCGTTACGAGAACTGATAACTTCAATTGTATATAAATGAAATACCTATCTATTATTTGAATCAGTCGCAACTACATTAGCACTAAGTTATTCGCAATCCAATTCACGCACCGGTAAATGTAAAAGTGGATACACGTAATAACATTTCATTCGTTCACCCCGATGTTGCTACATTCGAAAACGAATAAAAACTTTTTACGATTATAACACAGGCTAATTTAAAAAAATAAAACAATTTGAAAATCGAATTCGCTCGGCGCGCGAGCAACGTCCTCAATGTTCTCTTTTCGTTTAAACTGATAGCGTATCTTTGTCCTTTTCTGCTAGATAGCTGTGTCTTCTTCTAAATTACAAGTTGAAGTGCATTCGGCCTTGACTCTGAAGTCGGTGCGTACAAGAAAAAGAGATATTGTAATGTACCGTTGCTGTGCTGTCTCTTTCTTGATCGTGATTTTAGCTGAGAGCGAGGAAGAGAGCGATATAATTACCAGTTGGTCGTGAAATCTGGCTGTCAATGACCGAAGGCTTTAAGGATCAAAATAAGGAGGAAACTGTTATATTTTACTGTTACATTTTGGGTCCTTTGACCTTTATTGCGTAGGAGAATTTATTTTTGGAATTTCGCTCCATTAATTTTTCCAAAGGAAAAACCGAGTGCGCGCGTTGAGATCTTTTCTATTGAAAAATCAATATATTATACGAGTTCGCTTCTAATTTTATTTTGTGATCACTACATAGTTTATAACTACGAAACGGATTTTGAAGCGGTTTTTAAATATATAGAGTGATTCAGGCCGGAGGAAGGTTTATAAAATATGTAAATACACCTCTGCGATATGAATCGTTTTTATTGCTTTATAATCTACGTTAATAGATATTTATGATGTAATTTTACACTTCTGAACTGTATGAAACTGAATATAATAACTACACTATTATAATTACCCAATCATAAAAAAAATTATACATATGTTTTCTCTAAAAGTAAACCAAGTAAGATTGAAAGGAAGAACAAAATTTTTATTCAACAAGTTGAAACTATCTGAGCATGGGTTTTTATAATTAATTAGCTAAGTATTAGCTAATTAATTATAAATACCCATGCTTCTAACTTCTAAGAAATAACACGTTCCATGTTAATTAAGTAAAGATAAGGTAAGTATTTCACAATAGTTAATTTTTGTTCATAAATAAAATGAGCTTGTATTTTCCCTGGTTAGGTACCTACTAGGTTTCTAATGCTATGCAATTCTAATATCAGCATTGCCATAGAGCGTGGTAATGAAGCCAGTGTCTTGGGGACGCTTCCGACTGGTATTGACATGGACAAATTGAGCTACCTTTAGACTGTTTGCTACCGTCTGCAGTTAGCTCAATGGTTTCAATTGTATATACTAGTTTTAATTTTCCTATTCCTTGATTGTAATATTCGTTGATATAGGTAAAGTATCTATAGATTTTGTGTGTAAAAAAAATGTGATGAAATCCCAATAAATGATCTACGTAGATACCTACTTCATTCTTTCTTAACTACTAGAAATGGTATTCTCAAGTGTACTGGGAATTCAACGACCTAGTGGCAGAGCTTGGAATACCGGTATTTATAAATACTGGTTCGACTGACCTTGACATGGTACCGGTACTTCTTTGGTATCGATACAAATTATAACGGTACTTTTTGAGAACCGGTATAATTGTTATTAGTGGGGTACCGGTACTTTCATTGGTACCGGTACTAAAGTATCGGTATTTTCTATAAGTATCGGTAAAATTACCGAAATTATGCTCAAAAGTACCGGTACTTTTCAACAATTTTATTTTGTGCAAGCGAGAGAGAAAACTGATTAGAAAAGCTTAGAATACCGGCAATTTTTGGCAAAGTACCGGTACTTCAAAAGTATCGATACTCGAATTTAACGAAATGAAAGTACCGTTACTACCGTAAAAGTACCGGTATTATTGGTACCGGTATCAAGCCCTACCTAGTGGTGCAGCAAGGAGGTAACGGGTTTGATTCCCACCTTGGGACTAAAGTTTATTTGATCTGCACATTTTTGTTCCCGGGTTCTGGGGCCAAATGCCACTTATTTCAAAACAAAGGTCTCAATAGTGCCTCAATAAAAATGATTAAAATGACGTTTGTGCATTTGGTATTCTACTATTTTTGGCGCTTGAAGAGACTTTCATAATTAGAACCTATATCAAATTGGTAGTCATAAAGGTAATCGTCACAGCTATGAATGAAGTCAAAAAGTTAGTGCTAGTAGAATACCAAACGGAGTTTAACACTGTCAGTTTGACACGGTACTATTTAAATGGTGAATCGGTATATGTATTTAGTAAAATTCGGGCCCTTAGTGTTTTGTATGTAGAATCAAAATATATTATGTCTTTATGTCTCTACGTCAATCTAAGTCCATTATTAATACTTCTTGTGAATGCAAGTGCCTAAAAAAGCCACCTAGTAAAACTATAATAGCAAACCTAACCTAATATCACCAATATTCAAATGTAACTAGCTGACATTCCCGGTTGTACCTAGATACCAATATATACCTATCTATCTACGTAACATCTATGATATCCCGTTGTGTATATCGGGACGTGTTAATGTTCTAGGAGTTTCATAGCGTTAGAGTAGTGCCACTTCTGAATATAAACAAATAGGACATTTAAATGATGGGAACTGACAATTAATGAGATGAAAAGCTAATGTGTTATTACAGGGCTAGAACTACTTTCAAATTTGATCACGATCCGTTTAGTAGTGTTTGCTTGAAGAGGAACAAGCATCAGTAAATCAGTAAATCAATATCTTTAATTCTTTAGGCTTACAAGATAAGTATAACAAATTGCCATACAGCGTGGTAATGCAGCCAGTGCCTTGGGGACGCTTCCGACTGGCATTGACATGGATCAATTGAGCTACCTTTAGACTGTTTGCAAGCGTCTGCAGTTAGCTCGATGGATTCAATTGTATATACTAGTTTTATTTTTTTCTATTCCGTGGTTGTAATTTTCGTTGTTAATAAATGGTATTTTTAGTATAAAAAAAATTCAAACTGACAGGCAACATGCCCAAATGACATTAAATAATGCTCTTAATGATATTGTTAATTGGACCAATGATAATAACTTAGCTTTAAACATTACCAAAACTAAAATTATGCAATTTGACTCTTATCACTAAAATTAATTCGCAATTTAACTCTTACTAACCCACTCAAACTCGACATTTCTTATAATAATGATAAAGTAATTACATTTAAATTCCTAGGTATCACATTAGATAAACATTTAAACTGGAAGGCTCATATTAATGATGTTTGCCAAAAGATAAGTCGCTTTATCTTTGCTCTAAAAAAAATCCGCCAGACTATATCATTCGACGCAGCTCTAGCAGCTTACCACGGGCACGTATCTTCGATCCTGAGCTGTGGTTTGTTACTCTGGGGAAACTCTGTCGATGCTGAAAGAGTTTTCAGAGTACAGAAGAGATGTCTCAGAGTGATTAACAAAGCTTGGTTTCGTGACTCCTGTAAACCTCTGTTCAGGATCTGTAATGTTATGCCTCTACCTTGCATGTACATTAGAGATACATGCATGTTTGTTAAATCTTACCCACAACACTTTACCAAAGGGAAGGATATTATCACTCGACAAAAAAGAGCTAAATTCAATGATCTGCTGTACAATCCACAATGCCACAAACAAATTTATCAAAAAAATTTTTACAATATGTGCATCGTCATCTTTAATAAGTTACCGCAAGCTATGAAAGACCTCAATGGTAATTTATATAAACAAAAATTAAATAATTGGCTTATTGACAAATGTTTCTATAGTGTAAATGAATATATTAATTTTAAGTAGAGTATTTTTTTGTGTATTGCGTTCTTATTGTATTTTTATTTTTTTGATTATTAAATTGTTAAATTTTATTTTTAATTGTATTATGCTCGATTATTTTAGTTATTATTATTTTTATTTGATTACTTCGCTGACATAACATTAATATTTGCACACCTGCTTGCGGGTTGAATACATTGAACCTCACTCTAGTTATAAGATCTGACATGTAACCTGTATGTATTCTGCAAATAAATGATTTGATTTGATTCAATATCTAACGTATTATTTGATTATAGTGCGTAAGCCCTCGCACTTGGACGAGTCCGTAGAAGGTCGCAAAGATTTTCGACTAGGTGGTCACTTGGATTCGTGGCGCAGTTAGTAGCGCATCCAGTACTGAAGAAGGGTCTTAGTCAAGTCCCACCGAATTCGAAATTTTTAGCGATGTTATTTCTTTTAAATATAAATAAATAATTCCGGACAATCCACACAGCATCATCTAGTGTTATGGGTAATAGATGACTGATATACTTAATACAATACATTACATGGATAGATTTTTTTTATTGTACATAGAAAACACCCAGACCAACGGAACAAATTTCTGCAGATCGTACACAAATTTGTTCCGAGGAGGGAATCGAACCCGCAACCTCCTGCGTCGCAGGCGGACCTTCGTCCACCGCTCCACATCGGTCGTTATTTGTTTCATTTAATATCTTTATTTCTTAAGACTTACAAAATAACCATTAGGCAATCCATCAATAAATACATATATTAGATCTATAGATATAATAAAATAATTAAAATGTTTAGAATATCGTAAAGAATATAGTAAGGATTTAATGTTTTTGGTAGTAGCAGCACGTTACTGACATGCATTCGGTATACGTCAAAATAACGTGTCGCTGACAGTTGTTAGTCATCACAGCGGTTGGTAGATCTAGATATCCTACTAAAAGCATAAAATAGGTAAAACATTCCTAGTTAGGTAAAATAAATAAAACTGGACATTGGACAATCCACACAGCATCATCTAGCCCCAAGCATAGGAATAAGAACAGACTAGAAGGGAAACTTCGCTCCGAACGTGCTCAAGGTCACGATATTAGCCTACGCGATTCTGCACGTTAAACGTGCAGTAGGGCTGTCACAGCCGGCGACGCCGC
The DNA here is from genome assembly GCA_944547425.1 of Eupithecia centaureata. NCBI lineage: Eukaryota > Metazoa > Arthropoda > Insecta > Lepidoptera > Geometridae > Eupithecia > Eupithecia centaureata. The sequence continues at coordinate 10,464,940 of OX155696.1, forward strand.
ACGCGGATTTTAATATTTGTGTAGGTTAGGTACCTACCTCTATAATATGACGTCATGGTCAAGTTATTGTGGTGTGATCGGTTGTAACAATAAAAGATAATGCATATTATATGATAATACATACCCTATGTAAGTAATATTTTCTAAATATTATTGTGTTTTAGTAGGTTCCTATCTAACTAATTAGGTAGGTACCTAATCAAAGGAACGTGAACATCGTTCGTTGACCTTTTCTCATTCGCCTCGCCTCGCGACGACGGCGCGGCGGCGGCGGGGCGCGGCGGTACAATGCAGTAGCAACCCTGGCAAAACGCCTGGACGACAGAGGGGCGTAACGAGGTGAAGGGGGAAGTAGGTATATAAATGGCGGCGTTTGAGACTAGATCAAAGAAGAGTCCTTTCTACGTAGTTATTATTTATTCTTATGCCCCAAGCTAAGTAGACCTTGTGTTATGGGTACTAGATGACTGAAATACCTACAACATATTACACACACATCACATGACCGGAGCAAATATTTGCAGATATTATAAACATTTGACCACAGGCAGGAATCGAACCCGCAACCTTCTGCGTCGCAGGTGGACCTTTGCCCACCGAGCCACATTTGGTCGTTAATTCATTCAGTCAAGGTATTTCACAGAAAGTTGTTTATAATAAACTGTAAAAAATTACATCACGATCTATTCAGTATAGTTTTTAAATACTTTTTTGAAAAAGGAACGAGTATCCATACCTACTTCCATAAAAATATTTGCGATTATAATATTAGAAAGAATTACTCAAAAATCACTAATCATGATCAAATTTATACGAAACTACAATAAAATCATCAAAATCGGTACTCGTAGAAAAAAATAAGGAAAATTAAATAATATCGCATTTTTGACTTGAACCCGCAATCTTCCCTCAGTACGGAATGCGCTTAAAAACTGCACCACGAAGCCAAGTGACCACCAAATCTATGAAAAAAATTGCAATTTTATTTAATTCCTCAACTATTACTCAGAGTGCAAGATATGCACAATCCTACTAATATTATAAACGCGAAAGTTTGTAAGTATGGATGTTTGTTACTATTTCACGCAAAAACTACAGAACGGATCTGGATGAAATTTGGCACAGAGATAGATTATAGTCTGGAATAACACATAGGCTATATTTTATCTTGGGATACCCACGGAAACGGGAATTAAGCGTGTGAAACTGCGAGGCGCTGCTAGTAATCACATCCTTAAAAGTTATAAAAAATAGAGCCTAATTGAGAAAATCTTCTTTTTTGGAAGCCAGATAGCAAAAAAACACACGGTTTATGATGTTGTAGTATTCCCATAGTGTAACATACGCCATGTTCTGAGATTTTATTTGGAATTACGAGAGGAAATCAGAAGGAAAACAAGCTGACTGATAAGCAAAGTTCAGGCGCGCCGTGACATTGATCCAAGTTAAACGTTATGAATTTGATATTTCACTTCACTGTTCTGACGTTATTTTGTTTTTATTGTTTGTTGATACAGGTGAGTACTTTTTTATTAATATCATCATCAGGGCAATGTAAATGCTTCTACAACAAAATTTCAAGTGAGTTGAAAAAACTAATCAGTAAATAATTTTAAACAAATTGTCAAAACTATTCATTGTAAAATGGCTTATTAAAACTATTTTATTTTATTTATATATAAACTAGATGCGCCCCGCGGCTTCGCCCGCATGAAAATTTACCTATTTGACGAATTTCCGAAATTTATTGCACGCCTCCCAGGGTTAATTTCATAAAAAAAAAATATTTACGATGTAGTTTATTTATACCCAAGAAATTATAATTTTCCATATTATAAACTTTAGCACTCTAATTAACCCCCTCATAGGTTAAAATTTCCAAATTTTAACAGTCTATGTCTTATTTTAGGTCTACTTTTTAACTATCTACATACCAAATTTCCTTTAAATAACTTAATTACGGAGATTACTTATACCAAACATTCACACAGACTTACCCAATTATTATAATAGTAAGATCATAACAGGTTTCTTTTTTTAACCCTAAGCCGATGCTAGATCTACAGTGCAATAAAATATTATCTGAAGTAAGCTATTACAACTTATATATGGTACAATACACAATTATACTAATCTAAAACACATATTTTGGTTTCTATCACTAGCTGTGCCATTTGATATTTAGATGATAAAAATGCTTGGAACGAGTTTTGCTCCAACTCAAAAACTAGTAGGTAAGTAACTAAACCTAACCGACAATTTACCCACATGTGTGGATAAATTTTTCACAAATACCTATTTTACCTATTTTTTTCATCATCATCATCAGTTACTAAAAAAGTCCACCTGCGACGCAGGAGGTTGCGGGTTCGATTCCCGCCGCGGAACAAATTTGTGCACGACTGCAGAAATTTGTTTCGTTGGTCTGGGTGTTTAATATGTATAATAAAAATATCTATCTATGTAGTATATTGTATTAAGTATATCAGTCATCTAGTACCCATAACACAAGCTCTGCTTAGCTTGGGGCTAGATGATGCTGTGTGGACTGTCCGGAATTATTATTTATTTATTTATTTTATTTTAGTTACTCAATAAAATTTAATAAAAGATGGTAGCTAAGCTTTCGTGTGTATTTTTACATTTTCTTTATTTTTTTACTCGAGTAAAGCCACATGCAACACACTGGTGTTTCAGACCTACCTATAAAATCCAATGACGTCTTTCTGAACTTAAAAACAAGGTTAAAATTTCATTTTATTTAAAAAGTCAGATCGATTTATTTGACAAATGAAAATATTTAGTTTTGCAAGTGAAAATAGCACCTTAAAAAGTTTTAACAGACTGGTTTATAAGTTTATTGGAAAACTCTTCGATTGTTATTTTGCAGTATTCAGTAGGTACCCTTAGATTTGTACTTTGAAAACGAGTTTTTCATCTCTCTCTCAAATGTATAAAAATAAACAAAATATTTTATGTAAATAAATAATTCACTTATTATAAGGTTATTCACTACCTATTTTAATTGGAATTCCAATAGCGGTGAACCACGTAATATTTGTTCACATGAATACATTAACATATTTTTCAGTATCAGACAATTCAAGGTGAATAATATAGCTTGGCAAAAAAGAGTAGAAAATAATGGGGGCGCCACTGTAGGTCCTTATGGCAACACCTATAGCGCACCAAGCTAGTCTTGATACTTAGGTGTATATTTCTGTTATACGTACATTTATATCCACACATAGTATACTAGTATCAGTACATATTGTTTAATTGAGCAAGGTTCTCGTTATCTAAGTATATAAAGAAAACAATATAAAGTAAATTAAAATTTAATACATTGTTATTAATACATTGTAAGTTCTCTCTCACAGTATTGCTTTTATATTTTTATTACGTGCTGGCACGAATTCTTCCAATCCTCCTCCTTATTAGCTTGGAACCGTTCCGTTTTAGCACGCTCAGCTGCTTCCTATAAAGAAGAAACTTTTTATGATACCTTTATCTTACCTTTTTCAGTTTATTATTTAGGCACCTAATTTCTAGACCATTTCAAATACAAACGCTATAGTAACTTTATTACAAAGAAATAACACAACATTTAAATTATGTAGAAATAGATTTACATATTAGCTAGTCTAGCTCAAGTATCAAATTCTATGCCCGCGCTATAGCAGAGTACGCAGAACAAACGTAAACATAACCTAACTGCCTGATGTTTATTGTTGAATATTTCACTTGTTCCGTGGAACTTTAATTTAATCCTGCTTTAGGACCATCAAGTTACCTTTGATTAAACTTAAAATTACAAAACAAACTCTCACTAACCTGTCATATCAGCGGTTTTTTGAAAAACATTGTTGAGATCTGAAAGAATAGTTCTGGCCTCAAATTCTGCCAGACATCGCCTGTATACCTTATAAATAACCTCCCTGGCAGCACTTCTAACTGTTTTATTCATTATTTTTCACTTTTCGTCACTTTATCACCATCGCTTGACCGATCCAAGTAAAAAATCCGAGAATTCGTAATCTTTGTTTACAATTTTACATCAAACGTCATTGTTTTAAGAATGTTGCCATTAAACAAAAAAATTAGTTCCGTTTCAAGACTTTTTTGCCAAGCTGTAAGTATCTATTCGTAGGTACTTACCTGTTTGTTTTAAAAAGATAGCTGAATATAATTCCTTTTTCCTTTATTTTTTGTTTCACATAAACAGTGAATAGATATCCACAATTAGGTATCTGGTAGTTCTGACATACACAAATAACATGACATTCAAACAAATTATCAAAACTATTCTTTGTAAAAAGGCTTAGGTACTATAAAATATCTGATTATTTAGATGATAAAAAAGCTTGGGACGATTTTTGCTCCAACTAAACTAACAACCTAACAAGGTAAAGGTTTCTTGTTCGCTTCTTTACTTTACCTAAATAGACCGAAGTGAACAATAATCAAAGTGAGCACTTTATTTCATAATTTCAATTATTTTTTAACATGTATTTTATGACGTGTCCAAGTGTCCTGTAAGGTCTTAAGGAAATAAAGCACTTTGAATTTTGAATTTCATGTTTACTTATTTATGAAGGTTACTTCTAATGTGTGCTCATTCCTTTACATATTTATTTTTCACGGACGTTATCACCATTATTATCCATTATTATCGGCGTTATTAACTTGAGAACTAAAGAGATCTTGTTTTTGCAGACAGTCGCAGGAAAACATGGCAAGTTGAAACCAATGAAAGAGAAAGTAAGAATATACAATTAACTCTTAGACATAAGCTTTATATCTCGACTTCAAGTTCACTTTGAATATTTTAGCTTATTTATTCAGCAGTAGCTAATAGCAACGCGTCGCGGTTTTACCCGCTTAGTTCCCATTCCCGTGGAAATTCCGGGATTAAATATACCCTATGTGTTATTCCAGACTATAATCTATATCTGTGCCAAATTTCATCCATATCCGTTCAGTAGTTTTTGCGTGAAAGAGTAACAATCATCCATACTTACAAACTTTCGCATTTATTATATTATTAGGATTATCCCACGGAATAACCCATTTGTATAAGTGAAACTTTTGAGCCTATCTATCCTAACGCGGCGGGTAGAATTACAATAACGCTGCTGCTTTTTTATCATAAAATTTATTTATAGATAGATAAGTAGATTATTCTATATTGCACCATCAAAATATGTAACAGAGCAGCTTACTACTAATAACATCAAAATTGGCACAATCGGTGGCCTTATCGCCAACAGCGATCTCTGTATACCTATAGTTGCTCTTGGTGGCCACCAAACTCTTGTTTTCGTATCAATTCCTAATAGACAAAGTAAAACTACTACAGATGCATGAAGAAAAAGCTTATGTTATGTTTAGGTTGAATAAACCGTATGTTTGGTATTTTGAAAATTCCTTTATTGAACGTAATCACTATCACTACATTTATATAGTTAGACATCTTTTAAATAGTTAGAGTGATTCAAGAGGAAGGTTTATATACTTATAATAAAACCGTGCAAAGCCGGGGCGGGTCGCTAGTATAGTATAAAACAAAGTCGCTTTTTCTGTCCCTATTTCCCTTTGACTGCTTAAATCTTTAAAACTACGTAACGGATTTTGATGCGGTTTTTTTTAATAGATACAGTGATTCAAGAATAAGTTTTATACGTATTTTAAAAACGTGCGAAGCCGGGGCGGGTCGCTAGTTATATGATAAAATAAGTAGTGGCGCTACTGAACCTCTAGGTAGGGCCTTAATACAATACACAATTATCTTAAAAGTTTCAGATTCCGGCTGAAATATTGAGAGATTTTGAGTTAAGCGACTCTCAGGATGGGAGATACTTAGATGCTTTAGAAGAAGTCAAAGCAAGAAAATCACACAAGAATATCGAACCCAAAGGAAAATTAATTAATACAGAAAATGAAATTATTGTAAGTCGGCGAAATTTACATAGGACACAAAGAAAAAACGAAAACTTAAGTGAACCTACTTCAGACTCTGGAGATACTGCTAAATATTCTCAAAAGTATGGTAATAAAAATATAACCAAATCAAAAAAGACGAAGAAAAACAAAAAACACAAGAAGAAGACCAGCTCTAAACGTATTACTCCAAATGTCGGGAATAATAGTCCATTAGATATTATCATTCATATTAAAATGAGGGACCCCAAAGAGGAAGAGACTTTAGAGGTTAAATAAATAATCAACCTTCATAGTTATTTTTATTTGGAGTCATTCGTCAACTCACACCATAAATCTTGTACCAACTTGTGTGAGTCTTATTCACAATTTAATGATTTTTGTATTGTAATAACTTGAACTAATGTGTTATGTTATGTCCTATTTAGCTATGTTTTGTTATATTTAGTGTAATTGGTGTTTTGGCAATAACTGTGAGCTAACTACTGTATTCCAAATAAATAAAAGTAAAAAGGTTATAAATCTTACGACTGACATGCAGTAGTGATCTGATTTTTATTTGTAACTTATGGGTCTCTTAAAAACAACGAAGTTTACTAACAATGGCGGTAATATAGCAATAATAATTTTATTATTTGATCCGATTGATTTATTTTTTTATTTGGTCCGCTTTTTTCGTTGAATGTACTTTACGCATAATTTCAATGGAAACAAAGGGTGGTGTGAGTTGCAGAACGAAAATAATATTTTTTTACGATTCGTCAACTCACACCAGTTGGTACAAGATTTATGGTGTGAGTTGACGAATGAGTCTTTATTTGTATCTAGATGATTATGTTAAGTAAAGTATGTTAACCGTGACTTAGCAAACGTAGTGTAGGACTCAATTGTTTCAATCGTATATACTAGTTTTATATTGTTTTTATTCCTTGATTGTAATATTCGTAGTTGATATATACCTTATTTAAGAATAAAGATTTGTAAAATATCTCATTCACTTTCTTCAATGATATTGGTCGTGAATTCCAAAAAATATTGCTGTTTAATTTTGTTTGTTTTTATATATCTGTGTGTGTATCGAAATAAATGCTATACTATTTATTATATCTGATATTATAACTGAAGTGACCTGAACAGATTAAGATGTCGTAAGAATCATTCACTCACCCCATAAGTATGTATACTAGCAAGAATAAAGATATTATGAAGTAGGTCCGTAATGAAGTGTTTCATTTCACTACATAGTATAAAACAAAGTCGCTTTCTCTGTCCCTATGTCCCTTTGAATGCTTAAATCTTTAGAACTACGCAACGGATTTTGACGCGTTTTTTTAATAGATAGAGTGATTCAAGAGGAAGGTTTATACGTATAAAATAAAGCCGTGCGAAGCCGGGGCGGGTCGCTAGTTTTTAATAATTAAAAGTAACCTTCACTAACGACCGATGTGGCGTGGCGGTTGCGGGTTCAATTCCCGCCTTGGGATAAGTTTGTATGATTTAGCAAATATTTTTACCAGGGTACTGAGCATTTTCTATCTATAATAAAAAATATCTATCTATGTAATGGATTGGATTAGGTATAGGCATACCTATAGTCATACTTACTCATAATATACTTTTTTAAACTTGTGGTGTAATTTAAACTACAGATTCACAGGAGGATTTGAAGAAAAAATATCATAAATTAAAAGTTTATTACAAAATAGTTCTAAAAATGACTCTCAGCTTGAGATTGCGTGCGGTTTTTGGACTTCTTCGCCATTCGATGTTTCGTCTTATTCATATGTTTAACCTTTTTTCCTTTACCTTTCTTCTTAATATGTGTTTTATTACTCTTGGGTCTTTTTGTGTGCTTCATACTTTTTAGTTTTTGAATCATTTTATTTGCCACAAATTTATTACTGAATGGATAAAATGACTTAGCATTACTTATTCTTTTCTTAAATTGATTGATTATGACATCCAATGATTGTTTTTTTGGTTTCCGTTGAAATTCTGGTTTGGAATGCCGGACATACTGAAAAAAAGAGTTACCTTAATTTTATTATACTCATCTATACACGCATTAATTCCATAATCTTAAAAAGTATAGGTAGGTAGATAGAAAAGAACAAGCGATATTTTGAGACAACGGCCAGCCCAAACCGGTAAAGCTAACACTGAAATTTGGAGCGAAGGTACCATTTACTACCCTGACGACCGATAAGAAGGGAATATTGGAAATTTAACCCCTAAAGGGGTGAAAAGGATTTAGCCTGTAGCCCGAATTGCTTGAAACTGACAGAATACCAAAAATACTAAATGAATAATATTTCAGAATTATTTTGAAGTATTGCGGATTGTCCAGTATTATTATTATTATTCCACAAAGGTAGGTAATTGCGAAAGACTGTAGGCAGATGCTGGATATGCAAGCTGAAGACAGGGTGCTATGGTGTTCATTAGGAGAGGCCTATGTCCAGCTGTGGACTTACAAAAGTTGCTGATGATAGTCAGTGGAAATCTAATGAAGGCGCCTTTTTCCACTGGGACAAATAAGACTAAAATGGTCTAGGTTAAAATTCAATCATATCCTGTGCAAGTCAGAATTACATACCCTTTTGTGATCCATTTGAATTGATGATATTGTTTGAAGTTCTCCAAAAAAAGCCTGAAAAAAATTGTTTAATAATAATTTAGATTACTTATATATTCTAAATTCTAATAACCTCATCATATAAATTCTTGACACGATTCGTGTATTTCACCTACTTCCGAAAAAGTAAAAGTAAAACAAACGACTGCAAATAATGTCGCAGTTATCAAAAAATGTTTCATTTTTTAAACTAAGTATATAAAAAATATAGTTTTACAATTCACGTTCTAGTCAGCTAAGCCATTTGAAATGTGAATGTTCTTTTTTAGAATCTGAATTTCCTGAAGAATGTTGAGCAAGCTATGGAGGCCGTAGGTCAGTAAATTAATTCATGAACTAGTCTTTTTTTATCCACTCAAAAAATCAATTTTTATTTTCCGTTTTTATTCTTAAATATCATCAGGATAAAATAAATATCTTAAAAAATTCAAAAAGAAGGTGTTTCAAATTACAAAATAATTTCTGCAGGTGATTTCCACAATGCAATAAAATATATGTAAAAATTACAATGTTTTGTTAATGTTTCAGTACTGATCGTTCGGTAATCAATTTCATGGGACTTTCTATTTTCAGTACATTAGCAAAACGTTGGGGTTCATACTTTGCGTTCAAACTTCATCTTGGGCAAGATATTTTATAGCTCTAACTCGCCAATCTGTTATTGACAAACGAATGGAGCGTAGCACCAATTTGCTGTGTATTTTTTCGAATATCGAACAATAGAATGTTTTGATAGATTGGGTTTGGGTCTTTTAAGCCAGTTTTTAAGCGAGTCACCTCATTAACTTTTCAAACGTCATACTCGAAAAGAGTCATTTCACACTATAATAGGATGTTTGTTTCCTCTTCACGCCAAAACTACTAAACGGTTAGGGCTTAAATTTAAAAAAAAAAAATTAGACGTTGTTTTAAAGTTCTAGGCCAGGATTTTGAATTTGAAATATTTCAATAAATTTTGTCGTTGTTCAAGCCGTGGGGCTCAGTTAGTACTTTCTACGTCATGTTACCCTAACCGAGAGCAATTGATAAAGCCATATTATTGTCTGAAAGTGGTAGTGAGGTTTTACCAAATTCAAAATCGAATGAGATCTCTTATTCTATAGATCTCATTGGTCAAATTCTTTTTCCATATTTCGATGTTCCAAATTTAAAACTCACTGGGAATCCTTATCTCTCTGAGATTAAATTTGGAACCTTAAAAAATTTAAGTGTGAAAATGTTTACCAAGGAGATTCGTAATGAAATCTTCGAAATTCGAACAAAGATCTGTCCAGAAGGCGGATTATAAAACTAATTGTCGCAAAATATTTGCGAAAACGGACTAAACCATTTTACATAGGTACCTACCAACTGAGCCTACCAATCTTTTATTATTTTCGTTTAGAAATTATGAATAGTATAGGTACCTACTGACTCTGCTTGTTCATCAAGTTATTTCGTCTTTGGCGAGATTAAATCATTCCCGCTCTAGGTTTATTGTTTGACAAATAATAGGGCTTTAAACTTTAAAGTATCAAATCGCCGTTCTATTTGACATAGAACCTTCATGGTTTTGAGATTTTTGAGCGAAACTTTTTTCACATGGTGAAGTTCTTCTTTTAAAAATACTTTAATTGCCTACCACATATAACAAATATGTAAAATAGCTCTATTTTTAGTCGAAGCGTATCCCCTTGCTGGGCAGTAAAAGCGAAAAATCTACTAAAATCTATCTTCATCATTATCATCAATCTACAATAGACCACAGCTGGACATATCCTCCCTCAATGAGCGCAATAGCTTGCCGCTCGCATCGAGCATCTGCCTACAGTCTTTCGCAGATCGTCATTCCACCTGGCCGGAGGGCGTCCTACACTATGTTTGCCGAGACGCGGCATTAGTAGGAAATAATATCTGTTATACTTATCCCATATCTATCTTAAACTGTACCTAAAGGTCTGACTTTAACTAAACAAGGGAACTTGATAGGTTCATAAAAACACACGTTGGTAAAGGTATACTCACTGCGTTTGTAGATTTCCGTGTGCTTAGTATCAGTAAACACAGTTTGCTTACGAAAACTTTTTCGAGAAAGAGATTCAATAGACTTTTATCTTCTATCTCGCTTAAACATACAAAAAAGAATGAGAAACTTACAACATTAGCCTACGAAGAAGGAGGTTGCGGGTTCGATTCCCACCTCGGGACAAATATTTGTACATCATCATCATCAGCCTATATTAGTCCACTGCTGGACATAGGCCTCCCCTAATGAGCGCCATAGCGCCCTGTCTTCAGCTTGCCGCATCCAGCATCTGCCAGAAGTCCTTCGCAGATCGTCATCCCACCTGACCGGAGGGTGTCCTACACTACGTTTGCCGAGTCGCGGTCTCCACTCAAGAACACGAATATTTGTACGATTTAGAGATATTTGTTGAGGGTATTCTGGTTTTTTTCTTTATATAAGATAAAATAAAAAATAAAATAAAATAGTTATGTCAAGATATTTAGTATATCAGTAATCTAGTAACCATACCACAAGCTCTGCTTAGCTTAGGCCTTGGCCTACTTAGTTTAAGGATTTGGGATATTTTCTACATAAGTTACTTTCACCCGAGGTAAACACTGTGCTTTTCATTACGAATACAAGGAAATATAAATAAAAAACATGAAAAAAACAAATTAATCAAATCGCCGCTAATTTTTTTTATAAATTATTCCATCTAGGACAGGCGAAAGCCATAAAGCCATACTGCCTTGTCTTTCGTATTTTTTGAATTTAGTGAATTGTCGCTAAGGCGAATTTTTTTTTTTTAGCTTCGGAATTTATTCTGCCACTATCATGGTTCAATAGTAACGTTATAGCTGTCAGTTGAAAACGATTCTCCCTATGGCGGAAAAGTATCACTTTCAACCCGCTCTTCAGGCATGTTTAGACCTACTTTCCGAGTATGACTAATGAAAAAATATATATCTACGTAATGTATTATATTCTAAGTATATCAGTCATCTAGTACCCATAACACAAGCTCTGCTTAGCTTGGGGCTAGATACTGTGAGAGAGATACTGTGTGGATTGTCCAGAATTATTATTATTACTTATTTGGTCCCCTTGGCTTCGAGACCCTAGGTCTGTGAAGTATCAAGACGCCAGGTTTTAATTTTTTTTCAGTTCTTGTGAAAGCGACGCATGACCCTCTAGCAGCTAGAGGGTCATGCGTCGCAGTGGTTCCTAACCTGGGGGTAATTACCCCTCCGGGGGTAAAACAGCTTTTTTGCGGGGGTAATCATGCTGATTAACTGCAGTACTATTACCCCCGCAAATAAGTAAACTGCACACCAAAACTACACGCAAGTGTGCAGTTTTTGAGTGCAGTTCACACAGCACAGGATAAAGTTGCAAGTTTTCTGCGTAAACTGGAACTTTACCAGCGCAGAGTTCAAGTTGGCGATATGTCGATGTTTACACAACTGTGTGAGCAATTAGTAAATGATGAAACTGAAAGAATCACCTTTGAAAATTCCGTGATAAAACATTTATCTTCAGTCATAGATTCCATGAAGGAATATTTTCCAGACATAGACCGCCGTCAGTCTAATTCTTGGATTTTAAGACCATTTTCTACTGATAATTAAATTTTCAAAGATGAAGACGTGTCTGCCAAAGTTGAATTTCTAGGGCTACGCGAAAATAGCAAATTCAAAGTGGATTTTCAAAATGATGGCCTCTGTACATTTTGGCGAAAAGTAGGTACTGAATATCCTGTTATAGCACACAGGGCATTAAGAATGTTAATACCTTTTGCGACCACATATAGATGTGAGAGTGGTTTTAGAACGTTAGTGACAGTAAAAACAAAGACTAGAAACCGTCTCAATATAGGGCACGATTTGCGATGCGCATTAAGTGAAACTAAGCCCAACATACAAAAACTTGCGAATGCAAAACAATTTCAACCTTCACATAAACATTTTTTCATTATTAAAAGTTATAGTAAGTATGTATGTGTTGTTTTCTTTGATAACATTTTAAAGGGGGTGAACAGTTTTCCTGATAGGTCATAGGGGTAGCCAGATCAAAAAGGTTAGGAAATAATAATTCAGATAATTACCAGCTAGAGTCTAGCTGGTAATTATCTGGCGCAGCGCATCAGCATTGTCAAACAGCGTGGTAATGCAGCCAGTGTCTTGGGGACGCACAGACTGGTAGTTACGGATCAGCTAAGTAGCTATAGATTGTCTGTTAGGTCAACTATTTCAATTTAAATATCATGGATCAATTGAGCTACCTTTAGACTGTTTGCAACCGTCTGCAGTTAGCTCAATGGTTTCAATTGTAAATAGTAGTTGTAATTTTTCTATTCCTTGATTGTAATTTTCGTTGTTAATAAAGGACTTATTTATTTAAATATATAATTATTCAAATATCATAAATCTAGATGTATCTCAATTGACCAATATACCAATCTGAAGCGTCCCCAAGACGGCGGCGTGGCTTTATTGACCTACTGTATGGCAATGCTTTTGCAAAAAACGTTGAAATATATGAAAAGAATAAAACCAACTGAAACTATATTATTTAAGCAAACAGAAATAAATCAGACAAACGAATTTAATCCATAATTTAAAAATTACGAAGCACCTCCATACGTATGTAGTTATGTAAAGCAAATATTTTTCATACGTAGGTACCTACCAATACATTTCTATATCCATTGGTATATATTGAAACTAAATATTTCTATATTGGTACCTACCTACTTTTAAGGTGGATTATGAGACACGAGATTTTGTTTGGTGTTGTTAACCTATTTCTGCAAATAACATGGAATAAACCTAGCTGAAAAGTGATTCGTCGCTAATCATATCATATCATTCAAATGCCATTCTATCTTTAATATCTATAAACTGGTGGTAAAACACACTCTGATTGAATGGTACTTTTGGAGCATTTGTAAATATTAGATTATTAGTTAGTTTTTGTAGGACGTACACAAAAACTTGAAAAAAAAATCTTATGCGAAATGTAACTCGAACGCTCCCTAAATAGGTGAAAAATATTTTTTTCATTCTATGTATATGGGCTGGATCGCTATCGATTGCTATTATACCTAATTGCTGTCTATTCTAGTCTAACATTTCTTGGAATACTATTTTTATTCCATCTGTTCGAAAAAAAGACGAAAGGCTTCTCGATAAGTACGAGCAAAACGGGCCATTACTGCTCTCAAAATGGCAGTGACAAAATGAATTTTGAATTTGGAACACTATTCAACTAAAAATTTAAACGCAGTTGCTTCGATAATAGTACATAATGGCTGGCAATAAAAAACGTACGCCTACCGACGCAGCGTAGGATGAAATATTATGATTTTAATTTGATTCACACAAATTTAATTAAATATAAATTCAAGCAGTGAAAGTCAAATATTAATAACTAAATAAAATTAATAGTATATAAATTTAAACACAAAAACTGTCGTAAACAATTTATAAAATCTCATGAAAATTTTATAAAAATTTAAACGAAATTGAAATCTTATAAAAATTTAAACGCAGTTGCTTCGATAATAGTACATAATGGCTGGCAATAAAAAACGTACGCCTACCGACGACGCAGCGTAGGATGAAATATTATGATTTTAATTTGATTCACACAAATTTAATTAAATATAAATTCAAGCAGTGAAAGTCAAATATTAATAACTAAATAAAATTAATAGTATATAAATTTAAACACAAAAACTGTCGTAAACAATTTATAAAATCGAGAATAATATTACTATCTAAAAAATACAAAATTTTTAAGAGTTGCAAAAAATAAAAAGAAGCAAAGTCAGAAATACAAAGACATCTCTTCTTTATTTTTATTGCAGAGGTGGATGAAAAGCAGACACAAGGGTTTTATGTCATGCCCCACTTGCGCCAAGCTAGGTTAACAAATATAACTCAGAGTTAGATACTACTCTGGAGTTAAAATCTAATCATGTCTTGTACCATCAAGAGTTAGGAGTTAACCTAGTGTTAAACTTTAAATTTTGTAACCCGCTGATGTAGGCGGGTTAAGTCAACTAACTCTGGGTCAGTGATGTCAAAAATGACAGAATTGAAACATTTTAAGTTATGTTATGTTGGTTGAGTTTGTTGCATTCATTGGTAGATAACTGTTATATTTTGTATTGATTTTGTCCTGAACAATGATAAATGAGTGGTTGTTGTCAGATGATGATGAAGAAATTATCGAATACATTAGTTCGAACTTTTATAATAGAAGTCACTATGTGTGAAATTTGGGCCGCGTAACCGAGGTTTCTTTTCCATTTTTCCGTAAAATTAAAACACCACGCACAACAAAACAATGAAAAGCAATGACAGAACACTTCAATCAAAACAGAACGTAACCACAACACAACAAGCACGAGTCATTACATTATAATGCGACCAAGAACCATGTGTCATTCCAAATCTGACAGAAAGAAATAGACTTATTCCAAGTAGGGTGGAGCGAAAGAGAGAAGTACACTCGAATCATTCAGCATTCCTCCTACTATATTTGGCCGGATGTAGGTAAAAAGAATGAATGAACATGACAATAGCCTCGGGTTACTAAACTCAGGGCTAAATTCTAATGGTGCAATAAAAACTGCGAGACGAAAATTTTAAAATCTAACCCTGAGTTATCAAACCTCGAGTTATTAATTTAACTCGAAGTTTTGGCACAAGTGGACCTAAGTTATTATAGAAATAGTATAGAATAGTATATTTATTTACACAAAATACACTTTAAAAGTATACAATTACAATATACCTTCCACTAAAATAGGCATAGTCATTTTGTGTAACAACTTTGGTCTTCCATCATAGCCACATGTTTTAATTCAATTCAACCAGTTTATTTCAGCTTAATAGATAAGTCTACATATTTCAGCCATAGATTATATAAAAAGAAACATCTTAATTTTTTTTTAAATTAATGAATCAAACGCTTGTCGCCATGTGTGCGCGTCCAGTGCTTCATGAAAGCGCAGTCTGTATCCAGCCTTCCAGCTATAAGTTCGACATAGCTACTGGTGCCGCCCCTCACCCGGCGCATCAGGGATGCTGTTCTGTTGCGGATGATTGCGTAAAAGTCATCAACGCGGGACTCTGCAAACATCCTCGAGGCGCTACAGAAGCGAGGCAGCCCCACCTGCAATCTAAACCCATTATTGTACTGGACGCGCAGGGCTTTCCAGCATTTTTGCGTGTAGTTAACCCACAGACTGCACGTATAAAAAGATTGGCAGTACGCTCTAAACAACAAGTTTTAGAGCTATACGGATTAACAACACTTTCTAAAACTATACAAACAAAATAAAATCATTTTCAAAGTGTGGGTCATGAATGCAATTGGTATGTAACTAAAAAAATGACTATTGTAACTAAAAAACAACGAGACGATAGTAACATAATAAGAACTATGTTCAAAAAGGTCCAATTCATGACTCATTGTCGCGAAGGCGAAGAAATATTATATCAGTACCTACCTAGGTAGTTGGTAGGTTGATACAATGACAGCTGACTGTCATAACAAGCCAGAGGCTAAAGCCTACGAAGGGGGCGTGCGCGCGCGCAGCGCCCTCTGATGCTGAACGGGCGAGCGATTCATTCTGTCACGAGACGACGAGCGAGAGACATCGGTGAGTAACTTTGAGTTACTGTGCATGCAAGTGAGAACCTTTGCCACCGATATTAGAATCAGATTCACATTATTACTATTGTGTATTTACAAATGCGTCTGCGGACAAGTAAATCAGTTTAGAGCGTGGCTCGGGATGGCTTTAGGGGAGGTTGGAGGCCATAACGGGATGCGTCCCCGTAATACTAAGAATCAGTAACCAGAGAACCCGATGGATTAGCCATCATGCCCGATGAATTAGTCATCATAATCCGATGGATTAGCCATCATGCCTGATGAATTAGTCATCATATCCAGGTGGAACATCCATCACTCCAGGTGGAACATCCATCACGCCAGATGAATTAGTCATCGAACCTGGTGGAACAGCCACCGCAATGTTACATGGCCTGATTTCAGGTCTTTAGATACCTACATACTTTTTACGTTTTTGCTTACCTATAATATTCGTCATAATCCATACAATAGAAGTATTTGGCGACATGGTGGAGATGCAGGGATCGAACAGTTATTCGATCCTTGCTGTTTAAAAATAGAATGCTTACATTGTTTCCATAAAATATCATGCGGGTAGATTTTCTTTTTGTGCTCGCACTGTTGACGAAGCGGAGTGACTCAGTAAATATCTGTAAATGATTATATAATATTGCACGACTTTGTGCTCGAATGTGTTGTTAATAATTATAACCATTTAGACCGAGGTACTAATGGAGGTCATTATTCTGCGTAACCATTATTTGTACACTAAAAGAGTGGTGCGGATTTTACACTAGATTTACTCGTAAAAGTTGGTTCTTGTTACCCGATAGCACAAGAAAGGGAAAATACCTATTCGTAATGCAATACAATATCTTAAAAAGAGATAAAGAGATTTGGGACATTAGGCGGACTTATTTCTGCCAGGCAACCTTTATGCCAAACAAAAAATCAGGCATTTGAATATGGTTCTACTAAGTTACATACGATATTAGGCGGACTTATTTCTGCCAGGCAACCTTCATGCTACACAAAAAATCAGACATTTGAGTATGGTTCTACTAAGTTACATACGATATTAGGCGGACTTATTTCTGCCAGGCAACCTTCATGCTACACAAAAAATCAGACATTTGAGTATGATTCTACTAAGTTACATACGATATTAGGCGGACTTATTTCTGCCAGGCAACCTTCATGCTACACAAAAAATCAGACATTTGAGTATGGTTCTACTAAGTTACATACGATATTAGGCGGACTTATTTCTGCCAGGCAACCTTCATGCCAAACAAAAAATCAGGCATTTGAAGAAGGCAACCTTCTTGCGAAGTTAAATTCAGATATAAGAGCATTTAGAGGGGTTCTCCAATTTAAACACTGCGGCGCAATAAACGGCCTTACTTCTGCCAGGTAACCTTCGTGCGAAGGTAAATTCAGACGTTAGAGCAAACAGGATGTTCTCTTATTTAAGACACTGTGGCGCAATAAACGGCCTTACTACTGCCAGGCAACCCTTGTGCGAAGTTAAATTCAGACATTAGAGTATTTAGAGTTGTTATCTTAAACACAATAAAAGGCCTTACTTTTGCGAGGCAACCTTCGTACGAAATGATTTATCTAAGTACGAGATGGTACTAAAATTTGGACATTTTGGTTTTTTGAAACAACCATACAGATTACTAATATTCATTTAAAATTAGTCCACTGCTGGACACAGACCAGAATAAGGTTGCTGTCCCTTTGCATGCATTAAAACATACCGTTTTAAACATTAAATAGTTCTTTATAATCAAGTATTTCGTAACGTGTTTGTGGGACTTTATTAGAAAGAAACCTACGTTGTTATGTACTAGATAACTAAGCACGTACCTACTGGGTACTTTGAACTTAGCAAACTTATGATAAAATCTTGAAATAAAGTGCAAGAAAAGAGAATAAAATAAGGGTGCCGCCGCGCCGTCTTACGTGAGACGTTGAGTTTATGTCACAGTCGGATTGTATTACATCAGGTAGCACACTAGTGAGACGTTGAGAAAAAACTCGTTTGAGAGTGAGACGTTGGGAATACATACTCTTGAGACGTTGAGAATAAACTCGTGTGAGACGTTGAGATTACACACTCGTGAGACGTTAAGAATAAACTCGTTTGAGACGCTGAGATTATACACCCGTGAGACGATGGGAATAAACTCGTGTGAGACGCTGGGAATCGACTTAAAATTGCTACCTAAGAATGTAGGTAGGTAGGCACTTAATAAAAGGTACAAGAAGTGCTAAATATTTTTTGTTTTTATAAGCAAGATCTTGGTTAGATTCCGAGATTAAGAGTAGGAACTGTACTTAAATTAGACAAAATGGAGATTCTCCATACCCGTTTGACGCTATTGAACTAATCAGTCCTATCATGCATAAAATTTGTCCAGTGCGCCCTTACGAAAATTACGGATGTTGATGCTGACTTTAAGAATCAGAGCTGATCGGAGCTAAAGTAAAGAGTGCTACTCAGAGGCTTGTAGCAGAATTTAATATCTACTGCAAATTAGCTGCAGAACCTAACACTGATAAGATTTAAAGAATTAGAGCTGATCGGAGCTAAAATAAAGAGTGCTACTTGCTAGAGTGGCTCGTAGCAGAAATTAATATCTACTGCAAATTAGCTGCAGAACCTAACACTGATAAGATCACCGAATATACGACTATTTTAATTAAGGCAGAAGAGTTGGTGTCTTACATGGATATTCGTGTGAGGCGCTGTAACCAAAACTGTGGTGCAGCTGCGACAAATGGCGGAGGCCTCAATATTTGTAGAAAATTGCTGAGAATGGAATCTTAAACTAGTAAAGTAAATTCTGTGTCACAAAATTACAAGTAGGGATATAAAGTTGGCACAAACATATAAAAGTTATCAACGTGACATCAAAAGGATAGTCGCTCAGCATGATGCACAGTAACGATGGCGCTACTGTGCGCTGGTTTTATGCGACACCTAGAGGGCGCAGCAGCAGCTGCGACACGCGTAAAACAATAAACAAAGAAATCAGTTAAACAAAAATGAATATATTTACAACATAAAAATAAAGGAACATTAACCTAACCTAATTGAGTAAATTTGATGGTAACATAAGTACTCAAATGGTACCAAGTTCGGGACCTGAATTGGTCTCGAATGTTGACGGTAGAAATATCTATGAGTTAGAAAAGTATGACATCTCTATTAATAACGAAAATTATAATTAGTATTTACAATGGAAACCATTGGGCTAAAGGCAAATAGTCTAAAGGTAGCTCAATTGATCATGTCAATACAATACCAGTCGGAGGCGTTCCCAAGACGACACAATTAGAAAGAGTAGACTCAATTGACACAAATTAAAGCATAGTTGTCTGAACTCTCAAGGAAAGGTTCGGTCTACCTGCGGCGATTATTAACGCGCATTGTGTGGCACTATACAGGATAAAGCCAGTTGTTGCAACTGAAGGAAAAGACTGCAGGCACGCGCTCAATGAAATAGACACCTACGCGCGCATTGAACTTCCTTGGTGGTGATGCAAACTTAATGAAATAGACACCAACGCACATTGAGCTCCCTTGGTGAAGACGTGGATCACAATCGTCTCCGAGTAACGATAAGGGAGGAATTACCTGAAGATCAAACTAGGTATATTAGATAAAAATGAAGATGACAGATGAGGAGAAGAAAATAGATGGTATTGCATAATATCTAGAATATGTAAGGTCTGATAAAGGGGCCTCAAATAGATTAAAGAAAAACACGATAGATGTAAAGATTACTGAAGAGACAAATAGTGAAGTGAAGGAGATGACGGAAAACGTTACAGCAGGAGCATTACACATAAGATCAGAAGAAAAGATTGAAAAGATAGAAAATAGACGTAGACATAATAATCATAAAACCTACAAATACAAAGTTTTTAGTCCGAAAAAGTATACACAGGCGGCAGCTGTAAATGAAAAGAACTAGGTACATCAGGTAGTGTTAACACTACAGTGCAAAGTGCAGTAAATATCACAGTGCTTTAAGCTTACCTAGTAAGTAGCTCCGAGTAATATTCGTGATAGTAACAGTTTTTCTCGATTGTAGTAATTAGTTTTCGTAAATAATTATATTATACTGCCAAGAGTTGTTTGTTTGTTGACATTCAACTGAAGTTATCAATGTTCACTTTTATGTGCGAAATCATTACCCCTAATTATTATGGAAATGGGAACTTTTACGAGTTAATTGTAATATAAGTTAATAAATGATGGATCAGATAAGATTTATTAGTAGTAATGATAATATTTCTCGTTCTCACGGAATATTAGATTCATGGGACATGCAACGGATAAGTATCATAAAATCCGAATCCG
The DNA here is from genome assembly GCA_944547425.1 of Eupithecia centaureata. Lineage (NCBI taxonomy): Eukaryota > Metazoa > Arthropoda > Insecta > Lepidoptera > Geometridae > Eupithecia > Eupithecia centaureata. The sequence goes on from OX155696.1 coordinate 10,485,523, forward strand.
AAATACGAATACAATACAGGCGCACTTGGTTCATTACCTACCTACCTCATCAATGACGCAAGTTTGCAAGATACATTTATGTTGATGCTGTTTTACACAAAACTTATATTCATTCATTATATTTAACAGTGAATATTCTAAAGATTACTGCTTCAATAGATGCATATGTAGTATGTATGCAATCAAGCATGCATACATCATCATCATCAGCACAGAGCACTGCATCCTATATTAGTCCACTGCTGGACATGCATACACTGCAGTCATATTATTTGAAAAGTTCTTAATACACTAAAAGTACCTATTGTTAATTTATGATAAAAAGTGTTTCTGATTTTAAAGAGGCGAGAACTGTTAGTTATCATGACATGAAGTTTTGCCTCTTCCCCACTGAATTATCATTATTTCCTGTGTACGAGTAGTTATACGAGGGCCGAACGGCCCAGACGCAACTCACCGTCTTAAATAAAATCACAATATATGTTTGGGTACATGAGTAAATTGTTTTGATTGTAAGTCAGTCAATCGCAACTTGAACTGTGTCGACAACAATTTATAATAAAGCACAATCAGAAACAACAAGTTTGATAATTACTGAAAACAAACCTGAATTAGTCAGGTAGGAAGCAGCTTCAGGCTTAGCTCAGCTTAACAGTATTCGCTAAGAAGCGATTCAATTTCTACAATCGTCATGGCTCAAACGGCCACGAAGTTCGTTATTATGTAGACAAGCAACTTAGCGAAATCGCTTTTCAAAAGTGTTTATTGGCTACGCGTTTGTAAACAGTAAAATATTTCGATGTTTTTGATGAGCTTGATGGCATTGTAAATGTATGTACATTTTCCACCAACCAATGATCTTTTATTAAACAACAGATCGCGTGATAATACTATGGGATTCATACAATTTCGCATTTTTCTGCTACCATTATCGTTAATCGAATGGAGGTAACGTTGTCTAGGTCCTCCAGGTAGAAAAGTGTTAAAAGGCAGAAATTGAATATGTATGCGACACGTTGCGGCAGCGGGCCGCCTCGTAGAGGATCAGGAGGTAAATTTCTGACAATTCATTCTTAGATTACCTAAAGTTTGCCGAACATAATGTATTACGACTATTTCCTTGGTTGAGGAGGGTCTTGCGAATACTATTACTAAGATAATGACGATAAAACCACGAATTAAACCGAAAACGAATAAAATAGTACCCTCAATAGAAACGCTGGGTTTACGTATTCAAGAGCTTGGATCACTATTGCAGTCACAGTTGATATTGTCGGATAACGCCACATAAGTCAAGCAAACAGCTGATGAGCTTCAGCTTGATAGACAACAATACAATACAAATGTATTATATTAAGTATATCAGTATATCAGTCATCTAATAGGTACCCATAACACAAGCTCTGCTTAGCTTGAGGCTAGATGATGTTGTGTAGATTGTCCGGAATTATTATTATTATTAAATACTCTTTATTGCACACCACGATAAAGAAAAACAGAACTAAAAAGCGTAACACTAAAACAGTTCCACAATGCCTTATCCCTGAGAGCGATTTATTCCAGCCAACCAACATAGTTTGGGTGAGTAGGTATATGAGAGCCTAATATGAATAGTGAAAGAGAATACAATACAATACAATACAAAAATTCTTTATTGTACACCAGAAAAAACATTACAAAAAGGAACATAACAAAATACAAGTACAATGGGCGGCCTTATCGCTTAGAAGCGATCTCTTCCAGGCAACCTTTGGATGGAAAGAATTATGTGAATTTAAGAAAGGCAGGGGGTGTACAAAATGATAATAATAAAAATAAAATGATGAATAAAATAATAGATACCTAATAATGAATAAAATAATAGATACCTAATTAAAAATTAATATTGCGAAAAGGGAAAATATCAAAAAAATAAAATTAAAATAATATACTATACAATATACTACTTACATATATCTAAAATATAAATATACTAAATATACTACTTATACATACATATATAAACAAATAGTAAGTACCAATATTCACTTTTCTGATAGGAAAAACTCCTTAACACGAGCTTTGAAAATAGGTAATGATGCTGCTTTCCTAATAGACTCTGGTAGTGCATTCCACAACCTTATGGCCTGGATGGAGAAGGATTTGTCGTAGAAACTGGTTCTGTGAGGTGGCATACTCAAAACCAGATTTTCTGACGACCGGAGGACACGGGAGGGATGAGGATGAGAGTCATGGAGGAATTCAAAACGCTCTTTTAAATAGAAGGGAGTTACTGGGTTAAAAAGAGTGTTGTAAAGAAGGGAAAGGATATGGGAATTTCGGCGAAGACGGACAGGAAGCCAATTGAGTTTTGTGCGAAACTCCGATACGTGATCATATTTACGTAGTCCAAAGACAAAACGTATACATACGTTTTGGAGCCGTTCAACCTTATTTAGCTGCTCCTCAGTTAGGTCAAGGTAACAAACATCAGCATAATCAAGAATGGGAAACATAAGAGATTGAGCGAGCACAATTTTAGTGGCAGTAGGCAAGAAGTTACGGAGTCTTCTCAACGAAGCAGCAGAGGCGAATATCTTGCGACTCAAAGCATCCATTTGAGGGACCCAAGACATATCACTATCCATGAGGATTCCCAGATTTTTAACACTTCTGCTAAAAGGAACTATAACGTTATTGAATTTGAGTTGAGGGAGTGTGGACCAGTCAATTTTAGCAGAAGTGCGCGAGCTGCCTATAATTATGGCCTGAGTCTTGCTGGGGTTGACCTGAAGACCGTAGGCTACGCTCCAATCACGAATACTGATAAGATCGGTATTCGTGCGGTGAACCGCGCCGGCCAGGTCTAGCAGTGGGGCATGGGTATAGATTTGTAGATCGTCTGCATAGAGATGGTAGGAAGAAGTCAATTTAAGAGAGATAGAATTAATAAACAACGCAAATAAAAGAGGAGATAATACGCCGCCTTGCGGTACACCAGCAGAGGTGTTGCACCAAGACGAGAAAGAGTCATCGATGCGAATTCGCTGCCGGCGCCCCTGCAGGTAACTGCAAAACCAGCCAATCGCCGATGGAGATATGTTAAGAGAGCGCAGTAGACCAAGAAGGATATCGAAATCAACAGTGTTAAAAGCATTGCTGAAGTCGAGTAGAGTAAGGATAGTTAGATGTCCGTTTTCCATTCCCGATCTGATGTCATCAGTGATCTTAACAAGAGCAGTAACAGTACTGTGACCGGGACGGAAACCGGACTGGAAAGGATTAAGGAGGTTATGCGAACAGAGGAAGGAACTGAGTTGACCGTGGATAAGGCGTTCAAGGACCTTGGAAAGGAAAGGAAGAATAGATATGGGCCGGAAGTCCGAAAATGTAGAAGGCTTGGATTTTTTGGGAAGAGGAATAATAAAAGCTTCCTTCCACACCGTCGGGACGGTTTCCGAAAGAATAGAAAAGTTTAGGAGATGACTTATCACAGGCAATATCTCCTCAATGATAGGAGTGATCATGTTGCGACCGATATTGTCACCTCCCATGGCGTTAGAGGAGATGGATAAAATGCTCTTTTTAACATCACATGCAGCGAATGGACTAAAGCTAAACGAAGGATAGTCAGGTAAAGGCAAGGAAGAAAGATAATTGAGAGTACTCATTTTGACATTTGTGTCCATGGTGGATGTCGACGAAAAGTGAATGTTGAGAGAATCAATATTAATGTTAGATGCACACGCCTCTTGACGTGCCTTGCCAATTCCCAAAGTTCTTAAAAATTTCCAGGCTTTAGCTGGGTCAGCATTTGAGAGTGAGGAGTGAATATAGCGGCGTTGAGCATCCCTACACATCCTATTGCAGCGATTCCTGGCGAGATGATACCTTTCCTTGTTAACGTCATTAGCACATCGTTTGAATCTCGCTTTGGCAGCTGCCTTCTTGTGCATAAGAGATTTGATTTCATCCGTTATCCACGGAGCTGGCAGCTGCTTTATTTTGACCAAGCGGATTGGTGCATGAACGTCAAACAACTTAGTTAGCGTAGAATTGAAGGCTGACAACTTATTATCAATCGTGTCAACCGCCATCACTAAAGTCGACCAGTCGATTTTGGATGCATCTGATCGAAGGCTTTCGAGATTCATACCACTAAAATTGCGCTGAAGAAGAGATTTGTGTTTGAATTTAGGTGGACGAAGTTTATAAGAAAGGAAGATAAGATCATGGTAGGAGAAGGCGTCAGCAGAGCATTGACCGTGCTTAGCAACATGCTGTAAGGACGAAGTGAAGATTAGGTCAAGAAGAGATGGAGTAAGATTAGGAGCGTGATGAGTTGTACCAAGAGGAAGAATATGCAAGTTGCAGGACTGAACCACTGAGTTAAGGGCGGATGTACGGGAGTCTTTTTTGACGAGGCATGTGTTAAAATCACCCATAATAATATTGTGACTATAAATAGGTAAAAGATTTTCCAGCAGTTTTTCGAAGGATGCGAAGTAATTTATACGAAGAGAAGGGCTGTAGTAAACTCCAAGAAGAATTTTAGTGTGAGAGAGGCAGATTTCAATGAAAAGATGTTCACCAGCACTTGCAGGGGGAGGCTGTGCAGACATGCTTACTATTGTGAAGGCAATGTGTGAGCGCAAGTAAATAGCCACACCACCTCCACGACTACCCGTGCGGTCGTTTCGTATTAGGGTGAAGCCAGGAAGAGAGTAAAGAGAAGAAGGAAGAGAAGGCTTAAGCCAGGATTCGGAAACTAGAATAGCGTGTAAATTTTTATTGTCAAAAGAAGCAATCATGTCTGAGAAATGTGCTGGAATACTCTGGGCGTTTATGTGTATTATGTTGAAATTGTTTGCCACATCACTAAAATGTGATGATAACGTATCGGAGAGGGAAGGAATGCTCATAAAGCTGTTGGCACTACCAGAACTGGAGTCCATTGTGGAAATCGAAAGGAACTCATCATCATCACTATCAAGGGTCATTGAATAATGGTACTATTATATATACGAGTATAAATAAATAATAATAACTAAATATATAGACAATAAAATAAACAAAGCTATAAGTACTTAACCAAAATTAGAGCAACAAAATATAATGCAATACCTGCACTCCATCTGCCAGTTGACCCTGGGTATTACACATTACAGAAAAACAAAATAATAATACACAAAAAAAAAACACTTATAACTAGCTCAAATAAGAAATTACTTTAAATTATAGAATAAACAACCACACAGTCATCGGTTTGGCTAAAGCTAAAGGATAAGGGTCACACGACACAACAAGAAGACATCAACAAAGAAGTTCAGTTGAAGCAGAGCCATAATCAAGAAGTTGAAGAAGTCTAGTCACAATGACATTATTATTAACCTGACAGATCAAGAGTAAACAAAACAAAATTTATCAAGTGGAAACAATAATTGTGATAAGCTAACTTTACCCTCATAAAAACTAAATAAGTAAGTGGGTAACAGGGAAAAAAAAGTCGACTACGTCACATTCCTACTGAGATGTCGCCATTTCTTCGAGAAGGGTGAAATTACTTTTTGGACGAAGTTGATGCACCATCGCCGCTGCCCGTCGCAACTCGCCTAGCCGACGGGGCTCTGGACTTCGCCGTTGCCGCCGCCGCCGCTGGGACCGTGGCTACGCGGCTGGCAGGCTTTGCAGCAACCGCTGGCGTCAGCTTGTTGAGCTCGCAGATGCTGCAAATTCGATGCCGCTGGCCGTCCGGCGTGGCGATGTGAATGTAGCCGTCCCTTGTCCAACATGACTTCACACCGAAGCGCTCCCTGGCCGCCATAAAAGCGACATGTCTCGGCCTCGTCAGAAACTCGGACAGGGTGATATTACTGCCCTTGAGTTTGGTTTTCGCAAACCAGACTTTATCCCGCACTGCGATATCACTAACCTTCACGAGGATGGGACGAGGCCTTTCACCCTGCGTCGCACGACCCATTCGGTGGCACCTCCTAATGTGAGCCATTGAGAACTCTGGCAAGTCCAGTTGCGTACTGAGAATGGTTGCTACAACCTCAGCTGCGTCCTCCTTGGGCTTTTCTGGAATGCCATGCACCAGAATAATCTTGCGGCGGCTCCGCATCTCCTGGTGGTCGGCGTCACGAGCAAGCGTCTCCACTTGCTGTTGGAGAGTTTTGAGGACACCCAGCGTGAATGCCTTGAACGCTGCATAGTCTGCTGCAATGGCCTCTAGTGTAGTTGGTGTGGTGGACCTCACCAAGGCTCCCTCAAACTGTGTCATCCGGTCATGAAGCGACTGAATTGCTTCAGACAAAGGTTGTTGACTGTCCATAGTGGTGTGCTGTGTTGTCTTGTTTTGTCCGGTTGTGTATTACTTGAATTTATGGAGAATTTGAATATAGCAGATGGAGCACTAAGGTACTTGAGCAATTTATTGCATTAATTCAATTAAAATACTGTTTTATTTTATTTTAACAATAAAATATAATACAGAGCAAATTCAAACAGTGTTTTCACTCCTACCCGCCTAGGCGAAAAAAAAAAGAATACCTACAAAAAGAGAATTTATCTTCAGCATAAGATAAATTGTTACGCGTGGCTAGTAGTATACGGTAGCGAGGCTTGGACTATATGAGCAGATACCGAGAAACGTCTCGAAGTTTTCGAGATGTGGTTCAGCTGGACGCAGAAGGTTTCCAACGTTAATATGCGCCAACGCGTCGGGTAGACCAGAGAACTGCTGCGTACAATCAAACGTAGAAATGATGGATATTTTGGGCATGTGCTTAGAAAGATACCAGCTGATCCAACTTATCGTGATTGGCAAAGTGATAGGTAAACGCGGACGCGTTAGCAGATGAAAGTAGTCGTGGTTGCGGACCATCCGAGAGTGGACGAATATCGCCAGCGTCGAAGAACTTTTTCGCTTGGCGCAAGATCCAGAGAAATTCGCTGAGCTGGTTGCTTACCTCCAGTAGTGGAGAGCCACCATAAGAAGAAGATAAATACTAAGTAAATCAAAATCAATATGCTCAGCAATGGAGAACGTAGAATTAATAGTAAATGGAGAACGTATTGACTTTGCAGACAGATGATTTTGCAGAATTCGTTAAGATGTTAACCAATCAGTAAAATAAATAAATTAGATAACATCAGAGGGAAATAGGGCGCACTGTAAGGTTGGACTAATGTAATAATTAGTAAGCGGTTGAGTTACAGCAGATAAAAGTGTTAAGAGTGAAAACATTGAAAGGAGACGCTTCACTCATTCAATAGCAAAATGATTTCCTCTTGAAATCAAAGAGAGTACAGTTCCAAATGTGGACAAGTACCCACGATTAGAGCTCAAGGTTCCGAGGAACAAAGTAAACCAGAACATCAAGCTGCGGTGCAACTAGAATCAGTAGCTGATGCAGAAGAGATCAGTAAGAAGCTAAACAGGGCTTGGGCAGCGAATGGCAGAGAAAAGGTCAAACAGTGGACCAAGTACCCACGATTAGAGCTCAAGGTTCCGAGGAACAAATTAAACCAGAACATCAAGCTGCGTCGCAATCATAATCAGTAGCTGATGCAGAAGAGATCAATAAGAGGCCAACCAGGGCTGGGGCAGCAAACTGCAGAGAAAAGGTCAAAGAGTGGAGCATGCTCTGTTTACAGTATTCACAAGATTAAGTCAGATAATGCTCAAAGTCAATTAGGTGATTAAGACATATTAATCCTTGTTTAATAAATCGGTAATGTTTAATATCATTCTTTCTCATTCTTCCTTGGAGGGGGGGAATGTCGCGAAGGCGAAGAAATATTATATCAGTACCTACCTAGGTAGTTGGTAGGTTGATACAATGACAGCTGACTGTCATAACAAGCCAGAGGCTAAAGCCTACGAAGGGGGCGTGCGCGCGCGCAGCGCCCTCTGATGCTGAACGGGCGAGCGATTCATTCTGTCACGAGACGACGAGCGAGAGACATCGGTGAGTAACTTTGAGTTACTGTGCATGCAAGTGAGAACCTTTGCCACCGATATTAGAATCAGATTCACATTATTACTATTGTGTATTTACCAATGCGTCTGCGGACAAGTAAATCAGTTTAGAGCGTGGCTCGGGATGGCTTTAGGGGAGGTTGGAGGCCATAACGGGATGCGTCCCCGTAATACTAAGAATCAGTAACCAGAGAACCCGATGGATTAGCCATCATGCCCGATGAATTAGTCATCATAATCCGATGGATTAGCCACCATGCCTGATGAATTAGTCATCATATCCAGGTGGAACATCCATCACTCCAGGTGGAACATCCATCACGCCAGATGAATTAGTCATCGAACCTGGTGGAACAGCCACCGCAATGTTACATGGCCTGATTTCAGGTCTTTAGATACCTACATACTTTTTACGTTTTTGCTTACCTATAATATTCGTCATAATCCATACAATAGAAGTATTTGGCGACACTCATTTCTTCTTTTTAAAAAGAAGTTCGTAGTAAAAAGTACCTACCTACTCTCAACATTTTCAGCTTTCTAGATTCAAGGGATTGGGCTGGGATGGCTGGATCTCCAAGGAATGGCTTGTTCTTTTTAACCCTTGAAATGTTTACTGCATGAAGACTAGGGACCCCGCCCCGGCGTCGCACGGTTTTATGATACGTATAAACCTTCCTCTTGAATCACTCTATTTATTAAAAAACCGCATCAAAATCCATTGTGTAGTTTTAAAGATTTAAGCATACAAAGGGACATAGGGACAGAGATAGCGACTTTGTTTTTTACTATGAAGTGATAAGTGTTTTTTGTGGAACCTGTATAAAGAATTAAATTATGAGCAAAGTAAACATGACATCTCACCTTTTTTGCCGTTAATTCTAGGTATTTTTTTTCTTCTGTGAGGTAACATAAACACAAGGTACAAGACAATACCCGATAAAAAATCGTTATTATTTTATTTAGCATTTTTCACAACGGGAGCGGAATCGTGTCAGCTGTCAAAGGAAATAACGCACGGTAAAAATTCCACTGAAAATGTTAATAAAATTCAATAGGAATGGCTGTACATTGTACAATCACTTTATTAAAAAATGCTTCAAAACCTGTTTTGATAGATATACTACACAACTTTTTTTTGGAGTGGAGAGAAAATCATTTGTTTTTTTTTTATCTTTGCTTGTCTTAAAGGGTTTTTACACTACACTTATTCAGGGACCCTAACCCTAACTAAGGGTGGTGTAATAAGATTTAGGGTCCCTAAGGGACGGACCCGGACCCGAACGATATTCAGAGCCTGGTAGTCAGGGTCCCTAAATAAGTATAGAGTAATAAGTGCCCCTTTAAGTGCTTATCTTTAGGATAAAATATTACAGTTTTGAGTTCAACATAAACTTACCAAAATTCTACATCAGTACAAATAAGCATCATTACTTACCTGTTTTCAAAACTCGTGTCAAGGAGTTTTTCGTGTCATAAATTGAATATTGGTACTTACTTTTTATTTATCTATGTAGGTAGATATCTCTAGTTTAGGAAGAGATACGAAGTTGCCTTTGGCCACCAAACTCTGTTTTCGTATCTCCTCCTAAAATAGACAAAATGAAAAAACTACAGATCGAAATAGCTTATGATAGGTTCAACAAACTGTACGAGTTAATTTAGGAAATTCCTTTATTTAACGGAATTGTATTTTCTTATGATTACCAATGTTTTTAACAAAAAACATGACTTTTCTATTTATTGTATTTCTGTTTATTTACTAAGAATAATAGTAGCCTTAACTATACTTAACTACTATAGACACATAGTTCCACGTTAATATAAAATAAAGATTAAGACTGTTCTTTTTATAATTATTTAGCTTGGATTATAATTTTATAATACGCCTTGTGTAATAAGTAAAATAGCTTAATTATCAGTTCAGTGACATTCTGTACGTCTACCATAAGCTTTTGCTTAATATACTCGCTGGCGACTGTATGTACAATGTAACTGTATGTATGAAATGTATGAAAACTTGAACAGCGCCTCTTGCGGATAGTTGGGTACTAAAAACGCGCGTAAAAAACTATCTGCGTATTTACGTAACTACTATAGTAAAGTCAGGCGATTGTAATGTCAAAACTCATGGTAGAGGCACTGATCTGTTTCCTTCCATTTCTACCGTTTAGATATTCATCTTGGAGTATTCTTTAATAACCATGTGCGAACCTCGCTCTACCGTACAAGTCCATTTGGTTTTCAGATTTCACGGGCCTCATATGCGTTGCCGGGGTCTGAAAAATCAACATACATGAGTAAGCAGTCAGGAAAAATCAATAATCGATGATGTAATGAATTGGTGCTTACTATAGGATGGATTTGCTGCTATTCTCCGAAAAAAGACCGCATCCCTGATGCGCAGAGTGCGTAACAGTCCCGATACCATCATTCAAACTACAGTTGGGCCCGAATTCCATTAAATAAATCGCTTCACCATTTAAATAGAGGTAGTATCGTGTCAAACCGACAGTGTTAAACTCTTTTTGGTATTCTACTAGTAGGTACAAACTTTTTGAGGTTCATTCATAGCTGTGACGATTACGTTTTTATCTACCAATTTGACATACTAATTATGAAAGTCTCTTCAAACGTTAAAAATAGTAGAATACCAAATGCACAAACGTTACTTTCATCATCTTGATTGAATTGCACTATTGAGACCTTTGTTTTGAAATTAGTGGAATTCGGCCCCAGCGGCCCAGGTAGAATCAACTCTCCCATTGTTTCACGAGGAGGGTGATCAAATTTAGTATTTACTCATAAATTTTTGTGCCATCATTATGTTGGAATATTACGTTAATAAGTAACCCTAATTTTAAGTTAATAAGTATAAGTAAAATAGCTTTGTCCACAACTAGATTATACAAGGGTAATGTACATTTCAAAGGGTAATTGTAGGTAGGTATACCCTTCTACAGCAAAACTCCAAGTGAGTTGCAAAAAATATCAGTAAATAGGTTCAAACAAATTGTTGGGGTAAACGTGTTCTTGAGTGGAGACCGCGACTTGGCAAACGTAGTGTGGGACGCCCTCCGGCTAGGTGGGATGACGATCTGCGAAAGACTGCTGGCAGATGCTGGATGCGTCAAGCTGAAGACAGGGCGCTATGGCGCTCATTAGGGGAGGCCTATGTCCAGCAGTGGACTAATGTAGGCTGATGATGATGATGAAATTGTCAAACTATTCTTTATAAAAAGGCTTAATTACCTACTATAAAATATCAGATTATCTAGAGGATAAATATGCCTGGGACGAGTTTTGCCTAACAAGGTAAAGGTTTCTTGCTCGCTTCTTTATTTTACCTTAAAAAGATTGAAGTAAACAAAGATGAAGTGAGCACTTTATTTCATAATTACAATTATTTTTTAAACTGTATTTTATGCCGTGTCCAAGAGTCCTGTAAGGTCTAAACGAACTAAAGAACTTTGATTTTGATTTTAACATAACAAGAAATATAATGCTTGGGTTATTCTTGGACAGTTCTAATTTATTAAAGTAACATATGGACGACAGATTATGTGACCTGGTGCCTGCCACGCAGGAGGATTCGGGTTTGGTTCCTGCCTTAGCTAAGACAACAGTTTGTACGATCTGCAAATATTTGGTACAGGGGTCGGCCAAGCATTTTTTAAATTACTTTTTATCATCTCAAGCTTACTCTGTCAACATACAGTAGGTTGCTACACTATCTCTCTCTCTCGTCACTTTCTTAGTTTTATTAGATACATACAATGGTTGAATATGATACACATCCAACCATTATGATGTTTATAAATACTTACGTTTTTTCTCATTTTCATCCTTGTCTGTAATCTCCTCTCCAAATTATCTAGCTTGTCTTGATAAAACTGTCGTCTATCTCGACTCATTACATTGTCACGGCGTGAGTGGTAGTTCCTAGTTCTGCCTCGATCAAACCCAACCACGCTACGACGATCACTCCTCATATCATTATCTTCATCATTATAACGGCCTCGTTCCCTATACCCTTTGTTATCATATCTATCTTTTGGCTCTGAGCTTCTGACAACATGTCTGTCTTTAAGCCCAGAGTTCTTAGATACTGGCCTTTCAACATACTTTCGTTTTGAAGTTCTGTCATTGTCATATATTTCTTTGTTTATATTTCTGTCGCTATATATTTCAGACTCGTGTTGATCCTCCCTTATTGAGCTGTTGGTGTACTTATTTTTCATATCATATTTGGCTTCTGATATTTGGTCTTCCAGTCCCTCTGTTACAGTCCATTCATTTTCGGTTACAGTCTTCTCACGATCCTGTTGAACAGATTTTTTCTTTAACATCAAATCTCTTACATTTTGAATACGTCGGTGTATTTTGTTTGGCTTTTTTCTTGTTCTCGTATTCAAATCAATTGCGTTAACTGGTTTGCCAACAACTTTCCCATATATTTTCCTGATTTTTTCATCAAACAACTTCCTATCTTTTTCACGTAATTCAATATGTTTGACTTCTTGCTCCAAAGTATCAAGCAGAGCCATAAGTCTATTATCAGCATATTCAGTTATTTTATTTACTACACCATTATAACCGTTATTATTACCTACATTGTCATCAAAACCACCTTCTTTTATAATATTCTGTTCGGCATTCATCAAGACATTCTCTGTTGAAGGTGCTTTGGTAGTAGATCTAGCCCTATATGTTGTTCTTTGTATGTCTATAGTCTTTTTAGGTTTAGTGGCTTTTAAAATACTTAGAACATGATGCATTTCAACTCGACTTTTTGTACTTTGTTTAACAGCATTCTCTTGTAAATTATCATTGATATTATAGCTATTTTTATTATACGTATTCAGATTTGGATTATGTACCTGATTGCTGTTTTTATTTATCCCTTTTATGATTGGATGCTTGTCGTATATGTATTTGTCAAGTAGTTGCTTTGCTTTGGTAAAATCTTTTCTGGGCACGACATCTTTCTTCTCAACTCTGGGTTCAAACTTGATGTGGTCATACACATCTAGTGGTAGTTGGAATTTGGCTGGCCGACTGAATATACTTTCCTTCTGCAAGCATAATATTAGTTTAAAGCCTAAAAAGCCTATGTATTGTTTTTAAATCATATGTATTGTTCTTTCTCTGGTTAGTATAAATTATTATTTTTTAAGCCTAGTAAGAGTTATTATAGTCAACACATCATGCAAACAGCAAGAGATGAGAGCGTTAAAAACTATGACAAATAAACTTATTTATTTGAGCATGCGTTTAATAACTCTAAGGCTGCAATAATTGCTACTATTTTTTCACTTCTTACTTCTTGCATACCTTCCATAAATAAGTAAATGAATACATGATAGCTACATAATGATTCTTTTTCAATTCTATAATTGAAAAGGAAATATTGGGAAATTCTTATAAGATATAGTTTTATTGCCATACTTACTCAAGTAAAACACTTCGCTTTAAAATAAAATTGTCTTTATCGTTGACTGAAAATTTAAGTTTTAGGTTGTACTTACCTTTCTTGTCACTCTCTGAATAGGTTTGTGCTCGATATTTTCTTGTGGTTCGATGCGATTTTTATCATCAAAAACAGTTTTTTGAGTGTCAAGAGTCAGTTTTTTGTCAATGTATACATTTTTTGGATGGATTGCATTTTTGCCAAATGCAGTTCTTGGTGCCTCATGCTTTGCGTTTTTGTCAAGGTATTTAGTTCTTAGCTGTTCGATAGCGGATTTCTCGAGGTATTTCGATTGTTGAACTTCCATTTTTCCTTTTTTCATTCTAGAAATTTCTTGGTTTGCGTTTTGTTTAAGATATTTGTTTCTTAGATCTTCAAGGTTGGCGTTTTGGTCCTGGTATTTATGCTTTAGATCTTCAAGGTCTGCGTTTTGGTGCAGGTATTTTTTCCGTAGATCTTCGAGATAAGCATTTTTGTCGAGAATTGATGTTTTTGATGATTCGTTTGGCTTTTCGAGGAATGACACCTTTGGAGTTACATGGGGTATTGTTGGACTGTAAAAAAAATTAGTTTCAAAAAGGACAACGTAATTATACAGGGTTATAGGTATCTAATGATTAACCTCTTAAAGGCGACTTGGGTGAATCAAGACTAACAACTTTTGTTCTATGACTTTTGCCAAAACGTAATACATCTCCAGTTTTAATTTTTTTTAGTTTTGACGGGCATTTCTTTCAACCCCCGCTCGCCTCACCACAACCCCTTTCTTTCCCTATTAGATTATGTATACGACATATAGGTCATGTACCAAACCGACATGTCTCAATCTGCGACGCCTAGATAGAGCTTAGAAGATTAGAACTGGAAATTTGCTAATAATATTTTTTTTTGTATAGAAAAAAAAATCATTGAATTAGAAAAAATCGTAGAACAAAAGTTGTTACTCTTGATCTACCCAAGTCGCCTTTTCGAGGTTAATCATTAAACACCTATCACCCTGTATACTCAACAAATTTAAGTTCCGATGTGACAGTTGAGAAAAATTATGTTCACCACCATCATCAGCCTTTTTATAGTCCACTGCTGGACATATGCCTCCCCGGAGATGTATTTTTATCTGCCCGTGGCTTTTCACGCGTTTTTATATGGAATCATTTCAAAGCTATTTCCATTCCATGGGAACTGATTTGTGGGATAGGCTTTCATGCCGTGTGTAAGTCCGGCGGCCGAATTCCATTAAATTCAAAACAATGGTCTCAATAGTGCCATTCAATCAAGATGATTAAAATGACGTTTGTGCATTTGGTATTCTACTATTTTATTGCGCTTGAAGAGACTTTCATAATTAGAATGTCAAGTTGGTAGTCAGAAACGTAATCGTCTCAACTATGAATGAATCTCTAAAAGTTTGTGGTAGTAGAATACCAAAAAGAGTTTAACACTGACATTTTGATAAGATACTATTTAAATGGTGAAGCGAATTATTTAGTGGAATTTGGGCCCAGGGCTAGAACTTTGGCTATTAAAAATTTCCCGATACGTTCAGTAGCTTTTGCGTGAAAAAGGAACAAACAAACATCCAAACAAACTTTCGCGTTTAAAGTATTAGTAAGAATAAGGAGACTTACACATATTGTCCAAGAGGCTTAATATTCTGATAGCGATTACCACCGTGCCTGGGACCAGTGGGATATTTGGCTAGTTGAGACACCCTGTCTGGACCGCTTTTCCTCTTTGGAACAAAAAACCACATAATACTTATGTTTATTTTACTACTAGCGACCCGCCCATGGCTTCGCACGGTTTTATTATACGTATAAACCTTCCTCTTGAATTACTCTATCTATTAAAAAAAACCGTATCAAAATCTGTTACGTAGTTTTAAAGATTTAAGCAGTCAAAGGGACATAGGGAAATATGGACAGAAAAAGCGACTTTGTTTTAAACGATGTAGTGACTAGCGCAAGCTGTTTCACCTGCGTAATTCCCGTTCCCGTGGGAATTCCGGGGTAAACTATAGTCCATGTGTTATTCCAGACTATAATCTATCTCTGTGTCAAATTTCATCCATATTTCTGTAGTGAAAGATTAACAAACATCCATCCATCCATACTTACAAACTTACGCGTTTTTAATATTATAGTAGGATGTTTATTTTATTTTAAAATGTTTTTTATTATATTCTTCTTCTTTTGATATAATTTTCTATTGATTAATTGGTTATTTTTGGTACGTATAAATTTTTCAATTTTGTGTGTACACTATTCCACACTCATTTTAAATCAGTTGACCTCTAGACTGTAAATGTTAGCTCGTCTGCTTCAATTTTAAATACCCATTCATTTGTATCATATAAGTGTATTGTGTGTATATTGTTTGTATTAAGTAACTTAATTAACCTAAGTAGGGCTAATATAAACTCAAAAAAACATTTCTGAAAAAAAAACAGTCTGAAATAACACTAATAACAAAGAGTAATAAAAAATTAACATACTGTGAGATCTTGCCACACATTTTCTGAACTGCGCTCGAGATAGCGGTCCATTCCACTTTTTCTTTTCGTTGCATTCATATAACTGAAAAAGAAATAAAACTGTCTCCAGAATAAGAATCATAAGTATACAAGACTCACACAAAATAGCTACATAATATAAACCTCACTTAATGAATTACATCTTATCTTACTTTTATAATAAATGGGAAAGTCTGTGTGAATGTTTCGACTCATCCGTAGAACAAAGTCCTATCTGCAGAGTTGATGGTTTTCAGTAGACGTTAGAGAAGTTGTTGACTTGTGTAACTCTTAAACGGTGAGACTTCTCATTCAGAATTTTTGGTATGTTGTTACAATGCCCTAGCCTAGTTAAACGCTTTTTAGTGTTTATTTATTTTCCTTTTATTTCCGGAGATAGTGAGTCTAATATTAACGTAGGACGTTTTACGGCGGAACAGCGGCGGTCTGTTGTGAAGATAGGACGTTGTTTTACGGAAACGTCTAAGGAAAATGACGTTTTATATTAACATGGGTCGTTTTTGTTGGAGTTATCTATTCCGTAAGAGTCCTATGTGGATAACTACCTTAAAATATTGTAATAAAATTATAACTTCTAAGTACTAAAATCGTTTACTAAGTTAAAAAATAATCAAAATAAATAATATAGCCAATATATGGCATGATTTAGAACAACAAACACGTCATTTAATATTCAGCTCATAGAATATTTGCAGGGCTTTTATCACTACCCATGCCCTATTAGAAAAATGCTGAAGATGCGCGTGAATAAATTTTAGACTAAGGTGCGAAATGTAAATATCTACATGTGGTGATAAATATTTACGTGGATTTATCAGTTTAGCTAAGACTACGTACGACGATAAGTTTATGACGAACTCTGTGGGGCAGCTGGCGAAGGTCTCCCTGCGACGCTCCAGGTTGCGGGTTCGATTTCCACCTTGGGTCATATATGATACTTGTTCAGAATGTTCAGGCTATTTTCTACATATAATATAGATAAAATAAAAAAAATTACCTACGTAAGTAGTATAATTCTTTGAGTATACCAGTTATCAAGTACCCATAATACAAGCAATGCTTGGGGCTAGATGATTTTGTGTGAAGTATTGTCCATTTATATTTATTTTTTAGACATGTTACCTGTTTCTGACCTGGTTACCATTTTGACATACGATATAGTATTTTAAGTTTTAACTATTACGCCAACTAGTCAGTTTTCGGTTAACGTGCAGTTTAATTGTCAAGTTTCAAAACTCGCCTCGGACAAAACGATACTGATTCGTAATATTATAAATAATCTAAGTAAATATTTAACAAAACATGCAGATAGTTGTGTAAACTTCGCACTTTAGTTACCTCATTCAAAACACATACAAAAATAACAAAACTTATACTGAAATATAATTTAGAAAAACAATTAAAAACCAAATTAAGCACTTATTACTATAATTGAACATTGTTTCGCCCAATCAGTGCGCAGAATTTAGGTCTTATATTGCTCAGCAAAACATAATATTGCTTGTTTGGTTAGGTCATCATCCCAGTCTTCTTTTCCTTATCTTGATGAAATTCCGCTCCATGGATCGGTCTCATAGGTGCCAAAAAAAAATATGAAGCCAAGCGCTGTTTGCTTTCAACACAGGGCATTTGTCAGCGGCATTTGCATGTTGGCCTGATGGTTTTGTCATCTACGGCTTTTTTTTTCTCCTAACAAATTTTTACCTTAATTCAAGGCATTCATTCATTAGCATTCAACGTCTGTCTGTTCCTAGAAGCCACGTTGCGATCGGGATATCATTGTGAAGATGCAGGCGAATTCATGTTGTAAATCAAAGTAATTTATATCGGAACAAGTACATAGGTTAAAATAACTATTGGAATTCGATGATGCCCGCAGAATTTTTTAGTAAAACTGTACCGCAAATGCTTACCAGTATTTAATCACATTGATTGTCCACATGATTAGGACGGAATACGCAGGTAGCAGACCGAATGGACATTAATATAAGACGGCATAGATATGTTGTTGACAATGCCTTCTAGTTAAGAAAATTCATAATTAATACAGCTTGATGAGTTAAAATTTTATCACCACAGATCTACCCTGGTTAATTTTGAACTGTATAAAATTTACTGGGGTACATCTGTGGTGAGAAACTTCTAACTCTTAATGCTATATTAATGGTGAATTTTCGTAACTAGAATGAATTATCAAAGAAAATATACTAGCTTCATTGATTTAAACGTTCATGGCTGAGGTATTAGACACAACATTCGGTATTGAGCTATCGCAGGTAATTTCATCGGTCCACTATCTCATGCAGAATGTAATCCTGATTATATTAGCTAGTTTTTCCTGCACCTGGAAGCAAAGACGATGTTTTTTGGTATCATGCGGCTGTTATCAACATTCACAACTGGAATTGAAGAAAAAACTAATTATTTTTGAAGCAATGTATAAAAAACGTTCATATTTTATATATACTGAAAAAAAATGTACTTAGCAATTTATTACACTACTTAGAAATAAAAAAATCTCAATATTTAATGATGTTTTGTGATGAACAACGTCCTAAATGATTTCATTATCCCACAAACAACGTTCTTTCTTAACATCGAACCGACAAATCGTCTGACAGATTCCGATGGAAAACGTCCTATAGTCATATGAAATCCTAAGAAGCTCAATAGTGTTCGCATAAAATGGTCCTAACGTATCATATGACTTAAATTTTTTACCGTTAATTATTTAACATTAGATTATTCCTTTGAATATGCACTACGCCAAAGAATTTCTGTACAAAAAATGCGTTGCACGAGCTCTCCATCAAAAAACGTCCTATTTAAACATTGAACGCCTGCTACCTAAAACCGAGATAAAAAAGCAATATTTATATTTGAATTTAATGTATATTAAACCTATAAAAAACACATCGAAAGACTTTCTCTTTTCCTATCTCCAACGAACAACGTCCGAACTGACGAACGGACCGAGCGCACGCACCGTGCGCCGCACCCGCGCGCCGTTGCATGATCACTTAGAACGTTGTTGGGCGGAGTTGATATCAGTTAGGACGTTGTTCGATTTTATTTCTCCGAAACTAATTAAGATACAAAAATTTTAAAAACGTACTTCTGTAGAGCTTGTTCTTCTTATCTCGTTTCGCTATTAAAGTCATTTTTGGTCTATGATCACATAGAACTATGTTCTACGGATAAGTCGGTTTGTTATAAGTAATCTTCGGAACTACTTAAGTTTTTTAAATGAAATTAGTTATGAAGATAGTTTAGAGCCCAGGGCATGAGCTATTAAACTTTGGAAATTTTAATCTCTGAGGGGGTTGGGTAGGGTGGTAAAGTTTGTGTGGAATTTTTTTTTCTTGGTTCGATTCACTCAAAACTCGGTATAAATAAACTATGGAGTGAATAATAAAAAAATATTTTTTATTTTAATAACCCTAGGCGGTGTACAAAAAATTTCCGAAATTGTAACGAAAAAAAAACTAGTGGAAAGCGGGCGAAGCCGCGGGGCGCATCTTGTTTTATAAAAAAAACAGATTCAAATAAGAAGTCTTAAAAGCCCGATAGGTACCTACTGTTTAGTTTGTAAAGTTACTTAAATAAAAAAAAAATATTGCTGGATTTCAGACGTGCACAAACACATTCAATCGTATCTACCTATGTAATGTATTGTTCTATATGGGTTTATCAATAATGGTACGAATAACACAAGCTCTGCTGGTGAGTATCTGGCTCAGCGCATCAGCATTGCCATACAGCGTGGTAATGCAGCCAGTGTCTTGGGGACGCGACGACTGGTATTGACATGGATCAATTGAGCTACCTTTAGACTGTTTGCAACCGTCTGCAGTTATCTCAATGGTTTCAATTGTAAATACTACTTGTAATTTTTCTATTCCTTGCTTGTAATTTTCGTTGTTAATAAAGATTTTTAAGTTCTGCTTAGCTTGGAGCTTGATGATGGTATTTGGATTCTCCAGCATTATTTATTACTTCAAATAAACAGACGGACGGTCATCTTCTTCTGGTTGATTCTTATAGTCGGTCCTAACGACATTCACAGGTAAAGTTGTTGAATCTTACGCAAACAGAACACATTTTTATAAACTAGAGACCCACTGCGGCTTCGCACGGTTTTATTAAACGTTTAAACCTTTCTCTTGAATCACTCTATCTATTAAAAAAAACCGCATCAAAATCCGTTGCGCAGTTTTAAAGATTTAAGCATTCAAAGGGACATAGGGATATAGGGACATAGGGACAGAGAAAGCTACTTTGTTTTATACTATGTAGTGATATCCACCGGTCATCCCGTAACCACAGGGTATCATCATCATCGTCAGCTAATATTAGTCCACTGCTGGACATAGGCCTCAGCGCTATAGCGCCCTGTCTTCAGCTTGCCACATCCAACATCTGCCAGCAGTCTTTCGCTGATCGTCACCCCACCTGACCGGAGGGTGTCCTACACTACGTTTACCGAGTCGCGGTCCCCACTCAAGAACAGCGTTTACCCCAACAGTTAGTCTTGTCGGCTCTACGCGAGATATGGCCGGCTCACTGCCACTTCAGCTTGCTAAAAGGGGTATTACACTACACGTTATTCAGGGACCCTAACCCTAACTAAGAGTGGTGTAATAAGATTTAGGGTCCCTAAGGGACGGACTTGGCAAGCCTTGGTCCCTAATTGCCCTTACTAACGTGCAGTGTAATACCGCTTTAATTCTTTGACCAGGGTGTAAACCTGTTTAAACTTCGGGAAAAACAGGTAAATAAACGCGATAAATACCCTTGGATATTTATGAAAATAAATACACCGGCTTAGTTAACTTTTACGCCAATTGGAACGCCATTTACTTTGTTTTTGTTAATATTTTCATTTGCCTTCTTATCGTTCACTTGTTCAGTTCAAATGTGGATTTAAAAAAACAGCTCCTATTCTTTATTATTAGACTTAGAGTTTATTTCACAACAAAAAGTAACGAGGGCCCTTCTATCAGATATTCTTGACAAAGCAGACGACGACGTTGGTACAGTACCTCGTTACTTTTTGTTGTGAAATAAACTCTAAGTCTAAGAATAAGAGCTGTTTTTTTAAATCATACCTGGTATGGATGAGTTTCTCTGGGGGCGCGTCTTCCATAGTGAAGATCGGAAGAACCATCACAGCTGGGTCGCATTCCACTCCGTCTGCGCAACCGCGCTTTACTCCATCTATTTCCTCTGCAAATTAAATAAATTAAATAATTCCGGACAGTCCACACAGCATCATCTAGCCCCAAGCTAAGCAGAGCTGGTGTTATGGGTACTAGATGACTGATATATACTTAATACAATATATTACATAGATAGATATTTTTTATTATATATAGAAAACACCCAGACCAGCGGAATAAATTTCTGCAGATTGTACACAAATTTGTTACGAGGCGGGAATCGAACCCGCAACCTTCTGCGTCGCAGGCGGACCTTCGCCCACTGCGCCACATCGGTCGTCTATGTGTATGGATTATGTTATTAATACATATGACTGGTTGTAATTAGTCGTTTCGTTTTAAGTTTAAAAGTTCTGATAGTTTTATTTACTATACTATAGTTTTTTATTTTATTCCAAACCTAGAATTATGACTATTCAAAATTTCAGCCAGATCCGTTCAGTAGATTTGGCATGAAGAGGTAACAAACACCCACCCATCCAAACTTTTGCATTTATAAGTGCGATGATGAATTACGTATCAGAACGAAAATATCTAACCTTTTCTAACCTATTCTTCACATAATTGACACCTGATACGCCGTCGAAAGCGATACCTTTTCCCCAGTAGAAATAGGTCGGTTATTTTCATTCTAATTTTATTCATGTGAAGGTAAGTCAGGTATATAATATTGTGTGCACAGGTGTTTGTTTTCAATATCATTTGCAAGTACTATTTGAGTTGGCGTCATCGGCAAGTCAATTTCAGTGTTTGAGTGTTTCCTCCGTTACACTTTCATTTGTATGATATAGTGGAATTTTAAATCAAAATTTACAGTCATTGCTTTTTAAACTATAACAACCTTAAATCTTTGAAACCAATATAAGGAAAACGCAAATCTTTTGTGTTAAGTACCTACTATGTAACTGTAAATATGTTTGTAAGATTAAACACTATACAGTAAGGATAATTATTGTATGTAATAATGTTACTAGCGTAAAAGTTCTTGATGAAATTTGGGACAGACATATGTTATAAAGATCTACCAGTTTTTACGTAAAAAGTATAAGGTAGACGTAAAACTGGGTCCATAATAAAAAGTAATAGGGGTTTTTCATATAGTTCAATACACTTTGCACTAATAATAAATGCGAATGTTTTTCTGTGGTGTAGTCGCAGAATCACCGGCTTTCACCAAAGAATAAGAAAATCTTTATTTATAGCAATTACAAACTACCTACTACTAAGTTACTAACCTAATTTCTTAAATTACCCAACACCTTGAATCACAAAAATAGAACAGTTAAGTACTAATAATTAAAAACTTAAATGCTATGAAATGGCGTCCGACTCAGCTTGAAAGAAACTATAGTTCAAGTAACGAACGACAAAAGTGTCGATGTGTTGGATGTTAAAATGTTTATTTAAACTTCACGCTATTACTAATAACGGATCAGACTGAAATTTTACATAGAAGAAGCCTATATAGTCTTTAATTAAACAGGATTGGTCCAATAAATCAGTTCCCATTGAATAGAAATAAACTGTAAACTTTCTATAGAAACATCGTGTAAAACGGCGTCCAGAAACGCATGAGATATTCTAAGATTCTGAACATTATATTTCACTTGTGACTTTAAGTATTTCAAGTTCCTGGTGCTAACGAGAGTTGATACTTCTGAATAATATCTAAGCTTGGTAGTTATACTAATACTAAAACTTAAACTTTCCCTGCGCCTCAGACTATGGGCGATTGTGCACTACAAGGAATTTTACTGTCCGGCGGCAGTCCGATTTTTTACGGTCACAAGTGGCATGAAATAACCGGATTATTGGCTTGTGCACTTGTCCGTCTTTACTCGGATGATACGCCTCAGTTTAGCAAGAAAAAAAGAGAAAGAAGTTCAGAAAAAACCGTTCCGGAATGGAGAAAAGTAAAATATCGGACGGTAAAATTACGTATAGTGCACAAACTAGTATATGCATTATATGGCGTGCCATATCGAACCGTAAAAAGTCGGACTGCCGGACAGTGAAATTCCTTGTAGTGCACAATCGCCCTATCCCTGTGCGTGCAAACTAAGGTTTTTCAAGACTTGAAACAAAATCTAGAAAAGTTCTCTATTGGATATTTTTTCATTTGTTTCATGCCTCAGAACTTTATTGTTGGTAAATCTATTTTGATTATTTTTTTTACTAGTGTATGCACGCGGCTTCTCTCGCGTTGTTGCTACGGAAACGTTTAAAGGCTATTTATATCACATGGGAACTGATTAAGATGATAACGCATTTGCTCCCCTTGGAGTCGAATCCGTGGGGTACTGAGGCTCTCCCGGTTTTTAAAAAATATCTGAGCGTCTGGTCGATGCGACGAGTGGCCCGAGAGCTGGTGAATATCTGGCTCTGTGCATCAGCATTGCCATACAGCGTGGTAATGCAGCCAGTGTCTTGGGGACGCTTCCGACTGTTATTGACATGGACCAATTGAGCTACATTTAGACTGTTTGCGACCGTCTGCAGCTAGCTCAGTGGTTTCAATTGTATATACTAGTTGTATTTTTTTCTATTCCTTTCGTTTTTAATAAAGGTTTATTAATATTGTGATCAAGTGCCCAATTTCACTTTATTTCCTCTTCACAGTAAGACCCACATAACTATCAGATATTTTATATGTATGTACCCTGTTTCTCGATTTTAGCTCTTTTAAAATAAATTTATTGAATATACCTAGTAGGTACGTAGGTAGGTATTCAATAACCAAAATAAAACGTTTAATACATTCAAGCTAGGCTTAAAAATAACTTCATATAAGATTATCGAGCGAATTCAAAGCGCATTTCTGTCGAATCGTTTCTTATACACGTACGCGTATCAACATTACCTCTGCGTGGCTTATCTCAAAGTAAAAGCGGAAACCAAAAGATTTATCCTCGCCTTAAAAAGATTTAAGGAGCGAACAGCACTTAAGTGGCGCCCCCACTAATTTTTTCATATAATTATTCCGTTAAACAAAGAATTTCCAAAATTCACACGTACAGTTTGTTAAACCTATCATTTTTTTAATGCATCATTTAATGCAAAGTTGTTTCATTTTGTCTTTTTTAGGAAGAGTTACGAAAACGGAGTTTGGTGGCCACCAAAGGCAACTTCGTATCTCTTCCTAAACTAGACAAAATAAAACTACTACAGATGCATTAAAAAAAGCTTATGATAGGTTTAACAAACTGTATATGGATATAATAAGGGAGGGCGCCACTTAAAGAGCTGTTTGCGCCTTACGAAAAATTGAAAGAAAACAGACGATGTCGAAAAAGGATTAGACTTATAAAACTCGCTTGTGCCGTAGACTTTTTAACCAAATTATCATGTCTTATGCTCAAGTCTTATTAATGTAAAGAGATAGCTTTGCAGATACAAACCATACACGGTTTAAGCCTGAGGTTTAAGCAAAGAAAAAAATTGACATTTTTTACGCACCTTATACCGACTTAGTACTTAGTTCTCTACCTACTTGAAGTACGCACATCACCCAAATATAAATTACTAAGCAACAATTATTAGCCCTAGGTTCTCATTTTAAGTGATTTTTTTATAATTTATGTCATTATAAAGTTCCTTTAAAATCTGTGTTAGTTATTGTAATGTGTTAAGTACCTAAATTATATATTTTAAATTGTGTGTCATGACATGTATTAAATAAGTATATCAGTCATAACACAAGCTTTGATTAGGTTGAGTTTACATGATATTGTGTGTATTCTCTAGCATTATTTATTTAAATAATTTTTTTCTGCTCTGTACCAAAAAAGTTGTCATGCGATGTGTGGACGCATTTTCAACAACATACCTAAAGATATCAAAGAGTTACCTAGCAAAGCTTTTGCATTTAAGTTAAAAAAGTGGCTTATTGACAAATCTTTTTATAATGTATCTGAATTCCTTAACAATCGATATTGACATTATATAAATTCGCTGACATTCTAAAATTAACTGACTTTTTATATATTGTTTTATTAATTTAATTTACATTTAATTTAATTTCTACTCAATATAAATTCATTTTTTGTGTCTATTTTGCATGCCGAATCAATAGGTGAATTATGTGCACTAATTTTAAACTTAAGACCTTTATAATACTATATTTCATGCAATAAAGTGATTATGATTATGATTAATTTTTTACGTCATCTTTCCGGTAGGATTCTCAAAAATATGAGTTTCAATTGGAAAAGGGTCCATCCCATTCTGATCGTACATGGATCGTAATTAGGTACTTTTATGATGAATGCCTGCGTTATCCTATCAATGATCATTCATTTTGACGGATTCAATTAATCGAATACTCGAGAAATAATAGACTGTGATATTGGAATCTATAATTAACGTTAATATTAGACGATACAGACTAACTTAATCTATAATATTGAAGGGCCAGTGTATTTAATCGTAACTACTTAGAAATGCAAAGGTCAAGTCATAATAATATGACGCACAGACAGAAAATATCGTTGTAACTGAATTTTGGGGTATGTAGAAATATTGATGTGTGATTCTGATTACTGACGTGTTTGAGTTCTTTGTACTTACTGTGATGACTTGCATTATCCTCTGCATCCACACAGCGAAACATTTCATTTCCCATACTGCCGACGAGGCAGCCACAGGGGTTGGGGAGGACGGTGGTGTCATGTTCCTGAGATCTTTGTACTTTCTGTGACGTATTTTAGTTGTTTGTACTTACTGTGGTGCTTTGTTGTTTGAGTTCTTTGTACTTACTATGATGACTTGTATCATCCTCCGCATCCACGCAGAGACACATTTCGTCTCCCTTGCTGCCGGCGGGGCAGCCACAGGGGTTGGTGAGGACGGTGGTGTCCCCAGGAGGTACTGTGTTGAAGACGCTGGTGCCTCGGTGGGGACTCGCTGAGAGGTTGCAGATTACTAGGACGAACTGGAAGACAAATAATAAATGCAGGCTTCTGTGTGTTTCAAACTTTAGAGAGAAAAAACGCTTAATCTTTAGAATGCCACATTTTGAGAGAGTGATTTTGTAATAGGGTTACCCAGATTGCTCAACTATTTGCAATTCAGCAATCGCTATTGAGCATCGGGGCACTCGCGCGATAAATGGTCCCCAACTTTATCTTTGTGGTAGTTAGAAACCACCTTCGCGTCATGGCGCGATAAAATTTAGCACGAAAGACGGTGCAAAAATAAACAAGCAGAAAACGACTATGGAAAGTTGGAGCCGATGTCAATGTTCTATAAGTAGAATCAAACTTACACTACCATCGTTGGTTTTGACGTCGTGCTTGAAGTTGAACTGGCTGTAGGCCGTCATGCCACATCCGATGTGCGTCGCTGATCCGTACACCATGCGTAGGTACAGGCGTCCCCTCATCTCGGATGGATTACTGAAAGACAAAGAGGGTGTTTCACTATGACATAGGTACCTACTTAGAAGA
Source organism: Eupithecia centaureata (assembly GCA_944547425.1). Taxonomy (NCBI): domain Eukaryota; kingdom Metazoa; phylum Arthropoda; class Insecta; order Lepidoptera; family Geometridae; genus Eupithecia; species Eupithecia centaureata. The sequence continues at coordinate 10,512,152 of OX155696.1, forward strand.
TTCCTCGCCCAAACCGTGTGATGTCATTTGAATACATTTTTGACAGTTCTTATGGTGACGTCACAATGTATTCTTAATTTTCATTATCTCGACTCTAAAAGTTACATGTTTTTTATTCGTTTTTGTTTACATCATTTGTTGCTAACTTAGTACCATAGTGTGTCCATACAAAGGTTGCCTGGAAGAAATCGCTCATAGCGATAAGACCGCCCATTGTACAACCTATTATTTGTTTTTTTTCCTGCCCTGTGTTAAATGTTTCTGGTGTGCAATAAAGAATATTTTATTGTATTGTATTGTATTGTGTGTATTGACATTCAAACAAAATATTGACGGAGAAACAAAATACAGTCGACTAACAAAAGGGTATCAATTTATGCTTATTCAGTTAGATAGTAGGTTATAGGTACCTTTTAAAAAATTAAAGGCATAAAACATCTTACAGTCTAGAACTTACGAGTCATAATCAGGAAAGGACGTCGTATGATTAGGCGTAACAGAAGTCCTGTGGTCGTACCAGCTGTGCAGAACTCTGTTCAAAGCATAAATAACCTTCTTGTTATTGAAACCCGGTTCAAAATCCAAGTCCTTGCCTTTGACTGGGTCCCAGTTTAGCTTGTATCTGAACATGCCTGCTATTTGACTGGGGTCTGGGAATTTGTCTGGAAAAGGCATGAAATTGTTTGTTTAAATCGTTGTGCCTTGCAACTTGACGCGACTTGAAGTTTTGCGAGAATTATGAATTGTAGGATGCTTGTTTGATATTTAATTTTATTCTGTATGATTATTCCTTTTTATTAACGTTTTAATTTCAATAATGTTATGAAAATCGAATTTATTATTTCAGGGTTAACTACGTCTATCCAAAATGTCAGCCTGAGTGCATTTCTCGTCAAGAGGTAATCCATCCATCCATCCACCCATAAATCCATCAAACCTTAACTTTTTAGAGAGTGGAGGAATTTTACACAATCAAGCATACCGATACGCACTTGTAAGTTGATTCATGACAAGGCCGCGGTGACGGCTAAAGATATGGGGTAAGTCTTTTGTCTAAACGTCTCTCTATTTATTTTCTTTCATAAAAAGACCTTTACTTACTAGTAGCTCGGCAGAAGTCGTGACCCAAAACGCACTGATTTGTAAGAACTTGTGCGAATGCTGACAGAACTGGATCCCATTTCTGAAGACAGAAAAAACTACGTTGTAATAATAATGAATAAGTAACACTTCGAAGGCGTAGAGCTAGGGCGTAGGCGTAGGGTAGTCATATTTTTGGGATAAAAACGGACTTAAAATTATATACCCATCACACTCCTGAGCTATGTTCATAAGGTGTTCTAACGAGTGGTCATGAATCGTCTCGCCAGGAGACTTGACTAGTTTCAGCCACCAGAACAGGCCGGGTTCCGCGGAGGATATGGCACCATAAACCACATTTCCACAGTGAGGCAGATTATACAGAAGTCCGAAGAGTATAATCAGCCCCTGTGTCTCGCTTTTGTAGACTATGAGAAGGCCTTTGACTCCGTCGAACTTGGGCTGTTCTGAAATATGTACTTACAGCGATGCCAAGTAGGCTATCGTTTTACTATCGGGGTGAAAATAGCCTCCGTCAAATCTCTCAAAACCATTCGAAACTTGAATTGGTTTCTTATAAAAAGGAAAATTCAATACCATTCCAAAATTAAATTGGTTTCTCAAAAGAAGAATCAAAAATTCTAGAGCCAAAGAGCATGAAACTATTCTACCGCTGTCAAACTACGAAAACAGTTCTTCTAATCCGGTAGAACTGCGTCCAATGTTTGTAAAGAAGTAAAGACACGTTAACTTTTTTGTCGTCGTAAACTAATGCACTAGGGACTCTTTTGCTATCGATGAAGGTTGGAAGAAGTAGGTGCAATCACTTACCAATCTAAATATGCCATAGCCCCTCGGCAGAAGTTCATCATCTTGGCCCCTTTCTATGCCTCTGGCAATACGGCTTCTGATCCTGGGAGCACAAAGAAAGGCAGGTACATCAATAAGCTTAAATATAATATTCAGCCGTTAGAGAAAGATTACCTCAATAAACCTTACTGTGCTACTTGCAACCGTGATACTTTGAAAATGATATCTTCAATCATGGGTAGTGTCCGTTGGCTGATACCACGTGCGCAGGACATGTTATTATAGTGCACAAGTGAGCAAACACAGGACCACTATTCTGTCACTTTCATAAACCTAATAATAGGTATACCTAATGTGGAAGCAGTTTTTGAGAGTGACGGAATAGTGTCGAAGTAAATTAAATACAGTATTTTTTCTTTCATAACCAAAACTTATTTCGATATTCTGGTGGCTTCTATGATAAAACATTTTCCACGAAACTATATTTTTTATTGTAACTCATTTCTGTATAAGAAATATATTGATCTCTAGAACCGAGCACCTCTATTAAGGCCCCAACCCACGGCCGCAATTTCGAAGCGATTTTGTGTCGCGCTATTTATTGTAGGTAATTTTGTTGCTCGATTCCTTTACACTTTGTTAAGTATCAAATGCGATTAACAAGTGCAACTGACACTTGCGTCTTGTAAACGTGATTTCTAGTCGCTGCCGCGCCTCGCGCCTTCAAACAGCAAAACGTAGCTGTGTGAAAGATAGCATGCGTCTTAGTTCAACATGTTTCCTGAACAATTTAAATCATAATATCACTTGCGCTTGTCACTCACACTTGATACTTAATAAAGTAACCACACACAACAAGACTAACGCAAGACTCAGTGTGTGAAAGATAACATGCGTAAAAAATGTTGCGTGAACAATAATAATCGCAGGATACGGAAATGTGTTGGGACAACTTCAATCGTGTCGATGAAATCTCAGCAGTGTGTAAGATCATACGCAACGTGCAAACAAATATCGCAACAAATCGCGCGACACAAAAAGCGCTTCAAAATCGTCAGAGTTGGGGAGCCTTTATTCATCCAGACGAAACCTTTCACAAAGGTTGGGCTTCAGTGTTAAATGCCAATAAATAATATTCAATTTTTGTTACCCTTATTACTTACCTAAAACGTCTACGTAAGTAATACGTGTTAAACGACGCACAAGTTTAACGTTACTTATATATAACTTATACTGAGTATAAATCCTTACATATTCGTGACATCCAATATTTTCTGTATTTTATCACGCGTGAGAGGAATTTCTTTGGCATCAGTGCACAGCGGGCCCATTTTATTTTGCTGAAAATAAATAGGTAGGTAAATGCTAGTATTAAATTCAGAACAGAAATATGTAGGTACTTTCAGATTTAATATTCTTATTTTTAAGCTCGAAAGCTGAGACGAAGTTTTTTGCGACTACATAAGGTTTCAATTACCTCTGAGCATCATACCTATAAACGGTAACTGACTCATTGACAGACTACGCAGAGTCTAAATTGCTAGGATTAGAGACTAGAGACTTCTGGAGTGTTTGTTCCATTGTAGGGGTGTACGTAGAAAAAAAAATCAAATTCGCATCCTTTGGGGTTAAAATGAGGGTTAAATTAAAAAAAAGAAATCTCAGTAATTCATCAATTCTTAAAGTAGTAGTGCTTTTCATTGTACAGATAGTTTCCTCAAACAAAATAATCTTTCAGCGTTTTATAAAAAACTTGCGACCCGCCCCGGCTTCGCACGGTTTTATTAGACCATAGATACAATGGACGAGATCAGCATTTTGCAAATCTGCAAATCCAACTTCAAGGAGGAGGACAGGGGTGAAGTTCCGGCGGTTCAAGGGCCGCCTATCACATGATACCCCGCGCCGAGACACGCCGGCGACCACGCGTGTCCATTAGTTATTAGTTTTTGTACTTGAATATGTATTTTAGTTTTAAGGTATATATATTGATATGGACCGTAGAATAAGTTATATAAGATCTTTTTACTTGTTCTAATGTTGTCCGAAATAAATGACTTTATTATTATACGTATAAACCTTCCTCTTGAATCACTCTATCTATTAAAAAACCGCATCAAAATCCGTTGCGTAGTTTTAAAGATTTAAGCAGTCAAAGGGACATAGGGAAATAGGGACTGAAAAAGCGACCTCGTTTTATACTATGTAGTGATGATCTAGAAAAAAAGGACACATCCCCAATTAATTAGGCAAAATTTCACTATTTTAAAGTTTTCGTCAGAAAACAACTGAAAGTGTTTCTACCAAATTAAAATAAGTTTGAGATGGTAGATGCTAGTTAAACTTAGTTAAACTAATTTCATACCCAAGGTCAAAACTGGGCACCCTAATTAAAAAAAAACAACTGAGTCGTTACGCTATCTGGTCTTTTAACGATTTAGTCTAAAAGCAATGTAACCTTAACGCGATGTAGTCATATCGAGATTTAGTCTTAAAGCGATCTAGTCATACCCGCTGTCTAGTCGTATTGAGATGTATATGTGTGTCCTAAAGCTCCTAACCCCGTTGTAGTTTAAAAATTTGTTTTCGGTTCAGACTGACAGGTCTACAAAACTTCTATTGTTTTCTTCTGTTTGTTTTTAAAAAATCAGAACGAGGTACCAATAGATAATAATACTGTCTGAGAGATAAACACTAGATCTGAGAAACATCCTGATATTTTTTTTATTCTTCTTTATTTTAAGGATTTTTAACTTTTTATAGGAGTTATGTCAGTTCCATTATAACCTAAACTTAAAGAAAACACAGAAAAGAAAACAATTACAAACAAAAAATCAAGTATATGATCAGTCAGTTCTAGTAGTAGTCGCTAATGAATTTGATTCTGCTAAAATGTCAATAAAATATGCTAGTTTTATATCATCTTATATCAACTCCTATGTCAGTATATATTTATTATTTCCCATGGGATTTAAATAAATGTTTATATAAACAGAAAAAACTATTATTCATCAAAAATGAAAAAACAAAGAAAGATAGGAACTAGGTATAACAAATTAAGGAAGAAAAAAGTTTCGATTCCACGTTATTAAAGTGTCAAATTGTGAAAAATATGTAATATGTATGTATGTATGTGGAAAGTCTGTGTGAATGTTTGTTATAAGTAATCTCCGTTACTTAAGTTATTTAAATAAAATTTGGTGACACCTTTGATATGGAGAAAAGTTAAGCCATAAGTTTGAATAGATAGTGTACAAACAAAATCATTAAGTACATAGTATAAAACAAAGTAGCTTCCCACTGTCTGTCTGTCCCTATGTATGCTTAGATCATTAATGCAATGGATCAATTGAGCTACCTTTAGACTGTTTGCAACCGTCTGCAGTTAGCTCAATGGTTTCAATTGTAAATACTAATTGTAATTTTTGTATTCCTTGCTTGTAATTTTCGTTGTTAATAAAGATTAATTAATGCAATTGATTATTATGCGGTTATTTATCTAACTATTATAACGAATGGGAAAGTCTATGTGAATGTTTGTTATAGGTAATCTCCATAACTACCTAAGTTATTTAGATGAAATTTGAAATTTGCTATGTAAATAGATTAAGACCTAGAATGGCACATAAGATAGTAAAATTTTGAAAAAAATATCTCTGTAAAATAAATTTCTGAAATTTGGATGAAAAAAAACTCTATTAGAATTAGCCCCGCAACCGCGGGGCTAATTCTAATCACTACATAGAGTAAAACAAAGTCGCTTTCTCTGTCCCTATGTCCCTATATCCCTATGTCCCTTTGTGTGCTTAAATCTTTAAAACTACGCAACGGATTTTGATGCGGTTTTTTTAATAGATAGAGTAATTCAAGAGGAAGGTTTACACGTATAATAAAACCGTGCGAAGCCGGGGCGGGTCGTGTTATTTAAATAAACCTTCCTCTTGATTCGCCCTACCTTTAATAGGAAGAGTGATTGAAGAGGAAGTTTTTTATAAATAATGATAATATAATAAATATTTATAAAAAAATAGGTTTACAGAGTTAAAAAGAAGCTTAATCTAATAATTGCTGTTCATAATCCCTTCCTCTTGAATCACACTACTAATAATTGGTGGTATAGTGTAAGAGTAATGGTGAGTTGTCTTACCTCATACATGCACAAGACGTGAGCTCCCTCGGGACAGTGCTTCATTCTAGGACAGTAGTCATTGACGTTGATGTTCCCTTGGCTCTTGCTGTCAATAACCAACGAGGCTCGAGTCATCTCCAATATGGAAACGAAAGAGATAATCTGGAATTCGAATAAACATAATTTGTTAAAAATAGATATACAAATTATAGAAAAATTTAATACTGTATCTTGGGTGTTTTCAATGTATAATAAATAATCTATGTAATGTATGTCCGTCATCTCATCTAGTACCCCACATAGTAGCATTTTTGCGGGTAAAAAGTTGCCAATGCTTTTCCTTGGGATCTATATTCTTGCCAAATTTTATTAAAATCAGAGTAGCTGTTATGGCGTTAAAATATAACAGATAAAAAGACGGAATTCTAGTATTAATAATATTATAACTATGAGAACAAAAAACATGTACCTACTTAGGTACTAGAGTAAAATTATTTCCAAAATTTCTAAAAAATACCTTTTGAAGCTTCATACTGTCGCCTTCGAAAGCCAGACACCATTACAGTTTGTATCTTCTTATTTTTGCTTCATAGTTATACACGGTATTCGTTCATTCTTCAGCTGAAATGATTTTTTTATTCAGTTGCTTAAATTAACATCTTTACAATTTGCCACAATAAACATTATTAGTACGCCAGATCGCGAATATTGCACCTTCAAACATTTTTCATTTTTTATCGCGATTATATAATTCTAGAAATAGATACCTAAGTGTTTTCATTTGTACTAAAAATATAATAGATTACTGAAAATATATTTATTTCGTTGTGTGTTACAGTATTTGAATGAAACTTTATGGAACATACTAAGACTTCGAGTAGTTTATGTACATTTTCTTTAATAAAGAAAGTTGTCCAATAAAGAAAAATATTTATGGTATAAAATCTGAGGCAAATATGGTCTCCACTTAGCGTTTTGCTGGATATACTCTGATGTGTCTACCCAGCGCTGGTTTTAATGGAGTCTAATAACATCCAATGTGAAATTTTCAAAAAAGTTCTCTCTATTTTCAAAAAGTAACAACTCTTAATGTAATCATGTAATTCTTGCCTACATCACTACCAATTGTATTGGAGTTTATTTACGTACTTAGGCTACACAACATAATGCCTAAACTACATGCCTATGTTATACGTATATAACTAATATTTTTTTTACTGCAAATAGCAAAGGGTATCTTTGAGAATCTTCACAAGACTTAGAATAGCAAAGGGGAATCTTTGAGGTTCTTCACATAGGACGGTAAAAACACGCTCACATTAAAAGCTTTTAAAAGACAGACTCAGAGCAGAAACACTTCAAAAATATCTGTATATTTTAAAGAAACGTTTCTAAACACAAACTTACTTATTAAATGATATCAACATATTATTGTCACAGACAGAAACCCGTACAGAATCTCAATTGATAATGTTCAACATAACATACCTACCTGAAAATAGAGCAAGAGACCACGATTGCTTAGAAAACCTACAGTATCTGCACGCAGCTTTGCTTGCACGTCTTCTTTCTGGGATAAATAGATTATTTGTTTAACGTTATTCCATTCAACAATAACTTTAACTGCACGCGGGTTTGCACGCCTTCTTTCTGAGATTAATAGTATCTTTTAAAAGGAAATTTATTTAATGTATAACATTTGAAAAACGGCTTCTAGTGTTTCCGAGCATAGCGGGACTCGAGCATAGAGGAACTAACCGTTCTATCAAAACCAGCTGGAAACGTCCTCAAGACGTTGACTGCATATTCCAGTATTCAGAATTATTTATTGCTATTTATTGTTATTTCTTAGCCTGAGGCTAAATTATGATGTGTGAATTGTCAAGCATTTTTTTCTAGCCTTTAGGATTTTAATTAGGGAATAATAAGTACAACATGGTGTTTTAGGTCTAATTTACATTAAAATGCGAAATTTTCGCCGTCCAGTGAATGGAATAAGTAATAAAACTACATCTAGAATTTAAATGCGAAAGTTTAGCTAGATTTATCAAACATAAATACATCCATCAAAACTTGGATTTTTTTGAATTGTATAATATAACCAAAAGTTAATTGTAATAATATTACAATACCTCTAATCATATTATGATTAGAGGTATTTCTATCAAGTTCACAGCCTATTTGTAATGCAACAAAGTAGCTGGCCTAACTAAACTACGGATTGGTATTGATTTGGTTTTGATGAGCTTTAGTATTAACTAGCGACTCGCTCCGGCTTCGCACGGTTTTATTATACGTATAAACCTTCATCTTGAATCACTCTATCTATTAAAAAAAGCCGCATTAAAATCCGTTACGTAGTTTTAAAGATTTAAGCGTTTGGACATAATGACATAGGGACAGAGAAAGCGACTTTATTTTATACTATGTAGTGATAATACCATATTAGGATCAGTTTACCTGTCTCTAGATTGTTAGAAAGTCTACAGATAGCTCAACTTTTTATGTCTATTTTGTAAATACTCTACGTAAAAGTTATGATGGTAACTTAATTGATTGTTTCTCCAAAACTACAACCGCTATATTTAGGAAAGCAGTTATTTTTTCTCTTTTCAGACCTTTTCTTTTTGAAACATTAACACCTGTAACTCACAATGGTGTTTAGAGTTACTGAGCTATAAACTGCCAAGTTTATAAATTTGGTGTTTCGTTTACGAAAGTTCATTTGAAACTAAGCGTTTGAAAATGTACTGTGTTATTTTGGCAGTTGCTGTTATAAATTTCTGTGTTGCTACCGAGGTATATATATAGAATATATTTTAATTAATGAAAACAAAATTATAGACACAATATTATATGTTTTCCGTCTACAGATACATAGCTCAATGGTTTCAGTTGTATATATTATATAATACAGTAATAACACAGTACATTAGTAGTAGTATATTAAACGAGTTTTAATTTTTTCTATTCCTTGATTGTATTTTTCGTTGTTAATTAAGATACTAAGTACTTTTCTTAGCTTGAATTCACATATTATAGAAATGTAAAATCTAATAAGATTTTAAAATGTAAAATAGCTCCAAATAGCCCTTAAGTTGTTGAAGAGAACAAGAAATAGATGCTAATATTTGTATAACTTAAATTTAATTAGGTATATAACACTCCTCTTAAAAAAGTTTCTTATTTTTAGAATACACCTAGAGATCCCACTGCCACTCAAGTCCAACCTTTAAGTAATAATGCTGCAAAAGTAAGTATAAAACGTAAACGTAGTGTAGGACGCCCTCCGGCCAGGTGGGATGGCGATCTGCGAAAGACTGCTGGCAGATGCTGGATAAGTCAAGCTAAAGACAGGGCGCTATGGCGCTCATTAGGGGAGGCCTATTATTATTATTAGCTTTAATATAGCTCTTGTAGTAGTGATATAGCTCTTGTAGTTTCCAAGATCTCTTGATGAGTCACCCAGTTTTCTCATTTTATGAATATAGATGTTGAATTTCAAAGGTTTTATATTATAGTTTAAAAAAAAATATTTCTAAGAAATTAAACACAAGTACCGTCCAGTATTTACAATTGAAACCATTGAGCTAACTGCAGACGGTTGCAATTGTAAATACTAGTTGTATTTTTTCTATTCCTTGCTTGTAATTTTCGTTGTTAATAAAGATATTGATTAAAAACCTAAAATAAGTACCGTCGAGGTCAATATTATTTTATTTCATGTTATCTTATTTTTTTTTGCTTTTTTCAGAGTCATAATATGACATACATAGACAAAGAAGAAAACATGCTCAAAATGCCCGTCCTCAACAAACACTTTGAAGAGCACCCAATGAAAAAGAAAAAGAAATCACCAAAAAGTATAATTCAGAAAATAATAAAGAAAAGGAAATCAAAACTGCGCAAGGTATATTTCAGCCAGGCAACCAAACATTCAACGATGAAACCCAAAGTTATGTACGACACGCAATGGGCAAACAACGAATTACTTGAAAGGGAAACAACTACCCACCCCACCCATAAGCGTCGATCTAAAAGCTCAAACGTTAACTATTATCACATGCCTTTCCAAAAGATGCAGAGGAAAAATGAAAGAAGGCATAAGAGAGGACTTAGTAAAGAACTAACAGCCTTGAAGGAGTTTGATCAGGTACCATTCCTGAGCAAAGAGAAGGATAGCGATATATTTTATGGTCCGCCTACCAATACTATGAATGCTTTAATAGACGAATAAAAAATGACTTGCGTACTGTTCAAATTGTATATTTGTGTAGTAATATCTGTAGTCCTATTTGATATATCTACATACAATGGTAAAGTATGGGAGGGTTAAGATTCTAGCATATTTGGGCCGCACCGCTACCGCTCAGCACAAAATGCTTTCATATGTTGGCCTAAACTCCTAACCAATTAGGTAGATACATACCTACACAATGTATAAGTTTTACAGTGACTGCAAAAGCAGGACATAAACTTGACATACTTAGGAACTAGTAGGTTTTCATCTTCCTTCAACTTATTGACGGGAAAAACATTACAATCCAATCGAAAGAAAAACTAGAAAGTTTGCATCCACGTATTGCTAATGGTGCGGAATTGAAACAACGTTTCAACTACAGATCATTTAAAACCTTGTTAAAAACGTGTAGAGTCGATTCGATACTACCAACTTCTGAGGGTTAGATAAGTAGTATCAAGTATGAATCTTTGCCGATCATGAATAGACGAGCTAGCTTGTTGCTAGCGTTTAGATAAGCTTGATTTAAGGAGGCTTGTAGGAGCTGTAAGGTAGCGGTTCTGTACAAATGTGCTTTGTTCTTTTAACACATAACCAGCAAAGAAACTATCAGAAATATCATACCTTAGCGACTTGTTATCACTACATAGTATAAACCAAAGTCGCTTTTTCTATCTTTATGTCCCTTTGAATGCTTAAATCTTTAAAACTACGCAACGGATTTTGAAGCGGTTTTTTTTAATAGATAAAGTGATTCAAGAGGAAGGTTTATATACTTAAAATAAAACCGTGCGAAGCCGGGGCCGGTCGTTAGTACTATAAATAAATAAAAAGATTGTTTATTCATCAGACGTTGTCATTACACTTTACACTACACGTAACAAATAGGTAGGTAAATAAAAACTGTATCATCATCTTAACCTCTCTGTATGAGTTTTTAATAGCTGGAAATCTATCACATAAAATATGAAGCTTAGGATACGTTTACGTCTGGATTCGATTCGTGCGGAAACATACGATTACGCATGAATGATCGCAACCTTCCAAGAACTATGAGAGCGCTCAGAATGCGTGTTATTATTTTGTGTGTTCAATCAGTGTGTCTAACAGAGCAGAATGGATGAAGAATTCATGTTGTGCCGACCCCACTTAGCGTGGTATAAGGTCCGGAAGGAGAAGAAGAAGATGTGTGTTCAATCAGTGTTTTACAAAAAACAAGTTAACAATATTAAGTACACCTATCTGTGCGTGTCTGTCGGGTAGAAATAAAAAAACTGTTAGAAAAAATAATTTATTTACAAAATGTAGCTAACAATAAAATTATTTACAAAAAATATGTGGTAGGTAGGTACTTAACTCCCGTATTCATAATGGTCTGTGAACTGAAATTGGTAGCTAAGCAGTATTATGTCTTACTCTGACAAGTGAATAGAAAAAGAAAGAATAAAAAATAACAATGTCTTAAATAGGTAGACTATTATGAATAAGGCGGTAAATTTTCAACCTTAACTTGTAGAATAGCCCTGAACAGTAAAGCTTAAAATTAAATAAAGACAGTTGGTTGTCTAACTGACAAAACATTTCAGATAGATGCTATCTTTGAGTAAAATAAATTAGAGGAAAGTACTCTAATAAAATAGAAAAGTATACTTTACATCAAGGTTGAATAATAAATATAATGGCATCAATAAATAGGCTTAAAGCTGAAGCGTATCTATTTATTTTGAATGAGGCATTTGAAAGTGTCGACAATGTTAGGCGACTTAGCTAATCGCTTGTCAAAAGTGGTAAAAACTTGGCTAGAATTAGTCATGAACAATTATCTATTCGTTAATAACAGGGGCTAAATTCCACTAATTTCAAAACAAATGTCTCAATAGTGCCATACTACTAAGATGGCTAAAACTAGACGCTAGACGTTTGTGCATTTGGTATTCTACTATTTTTTGCACTTGAAGAGACTTTCATATTTAGAATGTCAAATTGGTAGTCATAAAAGTAATCGTCACAGCTATGAATGAACCTCAAAAAGTTTGTGCTAGTAGAATACCAAAAAAAAAGTAACACTGCCAGTTTGACACGATACTATTTAAATGGTGAAGCGATTTATTTAGTGGAATTCGGGCCCTGATCACGTGAAATACGATACGAGTATCTATCTACGTAGTCTTATCTTCCTATTGTTCCATCGATTGCATATACTCATCTGCGACCAAGTGACTCAGAGAGTATATAACTTCTTTATATGGCGACGACGCTTGCAAGAACCACTTTTATCATTTTGACAACAATTATTTGGTTGATCATGACACGTTTTTAAACAGCCCACGAAAAACAAAAGGACGTGTCGTTCGAAACACCTATACGTCTTCGAGCATTTGTTTTACTTTAAAAAAAACCTCGAAAGCTGCCATTACGAATAAAAGTCTCATTATTTCAAAAATACCACAACACCGATCTTTTTCAATAAATTTCTTTGACTTCTTTAAACCCCCTTTGTGATAAAACTTTTCCTTTTACATAAAACTTTAACTTTTTAAAAGTCATTTAAAACGGGATTATTTACCATGATTTGATTTGTTTTGAGTTTTCCGATATTTCCCCTGTTACCTATGGCATTCAAAGACTATCGATCATTTTATGTTCGCTACTCATTTGTTCTTTTTCTGCATACATTATTATTACGGCGGCAAAAATAATAATTTTGCGTAGTCTGATCGAGTCTTTCATTATATTTTACAGAGAGGCTTGTCCCTTGATGCAAATGTAGAACTAACAGTCTTATGCTTCCTCTGCCTTGATTTCCTCTCCTCCCTTCTTGTTCCTGTACTCCCAGCCCTGGTAAGCCAGGTCTTGAGGACTGACGTTCTGTTCTCTGAAGGATATACCACCACCGCCTGGACCGTACTGATTTCCCTGGAAATACAGAAGTAGTATTAATGGAGGAGGCAAAGTATTTTCACGATTCTATCTGAACGTCACGATGCGTGATTCTCTAGCTGGTGAGTATTTGGCGCAGAGCATCAGCATGGCCATACAGCGTGGTACAGCGTAAAAAAACAATACCTTTACTTAATGTTTTTATTTCAGACCCTGGAACTATAATAAAGAAAGTAAGAACTTATACTATGTTAATACGTATGTAAAGAAAATTATAGTAAAATTATTATATTAAATAGGAATAGTCCAATAAGATCAGACACCGCATTCGAATCTGCTATCGCAGCATTGTTCGAATGCAGTGCCTTAATAGTGGACTGTTCCATTTATCGGACAATGAGCGCAATGTAGGTACCTAATGCAGCCCGCGCGTCTTGAACATGCAATCACAGATATTGATTTGGATCTATTGAGCTGCCTTTACTGATATATTACTAGCGACCCGCCCCGGCTTCGCACGGTTTTATTATACGTACCTATAAACCTTTCTCTTGAATCACTCTATCTATTAAAAAACCGCATCAAAATCCGTTGCGTAGTTTTAAAGATTTATGCATTCAAAGGGACATAAGGATATAGGGACATAGGGACAGAAAAAGCGACTTTGTTTTATACTATGTAGTGATTATTATTCTTATGTGCGCACCAATTTTGCTTATTGTATTGAAGACTGAATCTTCTGACAATAAGCAAAATTAGTCTCGGTGACGACGAGATATTCCAAGGTACATCTCGTTGGCGTACAAACTGATCCGCGGATGAGATGTACCCTAATAAAACTTGAAAGGGACAACTCGTCCGAATCATAAATTAAGTGCGTACCCTACCCAAAAAACAAAAGAGGATAAATCGTCCCAAAAGTACATTGCCGTTTCTTTTCAAGGGTTTCGTATCGAAATACCACAAAATCGATATAAGGACCCTCCAGACTTCACAGGTTTAGGTAGAGTCTGATAAGAGCGTTGTAAATGAGACTTACAGCATAGTTCTCATAGTGTCCATAATGGCCCTCTCTATAGGGCGATCCGACGCCGATACCAGCTGGACTGTACTGCGGGCCACTGTAGTGGGACTGAGAGAATGGAGACGACAGGTTCGGTTTGCAGAACTTGAAGTAGCCGATTACACCTGGAACACGAAAGTTTAAATTACATAAATAATTAAAAATACGAAAGTTTTTGATGGATTGATTTATGGATGTTTTTATCATCATCATCATCAGCCTATATCAGTTTGTTTTTATTTCATGCAAAAACTACTGAAGGGATAGGGGTGAAATTTTTAATTGACTATTCATAGTTCTGAAATAAAGAAGAGGGCACTTTTATCCCATAAATCAGTTCCCATGGGATCAAGAAGTAGCCTTAAAACATTTCATCAGAAACAATGCATACGAAGCCGTGGAAAGATACTAGTAATAAATCACTACGCTTGGCACGCCGTTTGGTGATCGTAGTGTTAAATGCAGAAAAGGAAACTCGTGGCTTCCCTAAGTAGGTTAGTTCGGGAAGCCACGATTACCTACTGGAAGACTTATTATCTTCTCATTTGTGGCGTTCTTGAGGGTCGACATCGCTTGCTTGTATGTCACTATCTCTCCCTGTTTATGGGCATTCTGAATCCTAAACTTACCAGAAATAATATGAGCCATAAAGCCAAGGAACTTCTTGAAACAGGCGATGAAGCATTTGTTCAGGGGATGAATTTTTACCACATCCTATACTTACCGGGTATAATAAGAGCCATAAAGCCAAGGAACTTTTGAAGTTGGCCATGGAGCATTCATTCAGGGGACAACTTTTTACCACATCGTAAACTTACCAGAAATAATAAGAGACATAAAGCTAAGGAATTTCTTGAAGTTGGCCATTAAGCATTCATTTTGGGGATGACTTTTTACCACATCGTAAACTTACCAGGAATAATAAGAGCCATAAAGCCAAGGAACTTCTTAAAGCTGGCCAGTCCAAGGATGAGTGGAAGGAACAGCAGCAGCTTCAGCTTGAACAGCTTGAGGATGAGGAGCATAGGGATGATGAGCTTCTTCAGCTTATGACGACCTGGAAGACAAATGTAGAAATAATGCTGGATAATCCACACAGCATCAAGGCCAGAGCTTGTGTAAATGGTATCAGATGAATAATATACCAATAAATACTACTTTTAATAATCACCAGACACGAAATAAACAGATTAAATAGATACAAACATTTGTATCCAGGCGATAATCGAAACCTATACATCCCAAAAAAATGCCGATCTCATTAGTCTTTACAGGGCTCTTGGACACGTCAGTAATTCAATTTATTATGTTTAGGTACAAAAATTTAATGTAAGAGTATCTTTGTGTTTAAGTGTTTGCCTTTGTGCGTAATGAATTAATTTTCTTTCTTTATTACGCACAGTTCAGTTCATTCAAAAAAAATCTTACCAAACACAAAGGTTTAAACATATAAAATATTTAGCTAGTCATATTAGTAGTGGGTACATAATCAAATATGCACAGCCATGTCACCATCATGTATTTGTCTAGCTGTATACTAAAACGTCTAGCAATTTCCAGCAGTGGACTACCTTCGGCTAATGCAGTTAGGTACTTACGGAAAGGAGGCGCCTTCTTATCTTCGATGATGTCGACCTCATCAGCGATCTCGTCGATGAACCTCGGCGCGATCACCCCGTCCGATGTCACCTCGTTATCCAGCTGCATTTCCAGGGCAGTGGATCGTAAGAACCTGGAAATAAAAGTGATAATGGATTGTGTTACTTTATAAAATGCTGGTACATAATATGCAGCAATAGATGCTATGGCCATAGTGCAAAACAAAGTCGCTTCCCGCAATCTGTCTGTCTTTTCATATACAGGGTGTTAGTGTGAACACCGTTGTCCTTGAAACCATAGGTTCAGCATCAAACCTCAAACCTCTGGTTTCAAGGACAACGGTGTTCACACTAACACCCTGTATATGCTTAGATTATGTATGCGTGTCGCTAGTCCTACTGATATTATATAGGCGAAAGTTTGTAAGTATGGATGGATGGATGATTGTTTGTCTTTCACGCAAAAACTACTTAACGGATCTGGATGAAATTTGGCACAGAGTTAGATTATAGTCTGGAATAACACATAGGCTAAATTTTATACCGGAATTCCACAGGAACGGAAATTACGCGGGTGAAACCACGAGGCGCTGCTAGTATATTATATGTAAGGATTTATATTTTACTAGCGATCCGCCCCGGCTTCGCACGGGTGTATTATACATATTATTATAAACCTTCCTCTTGAATTAATCTATATTGAAAATAACCGCATCAAAATTCGTTTCGTAGTTTTAAAGATCTAACATGGGGATAAAATGATAGAGATGGAATACTCTAACTGAACTCTATTATTAAGTCTGTTACTTAAGACTAAGACAGGTCACTTCAAAATCCAACAAAACTTACCTCTCTATCTTCCTCATGCCGAACTTGACCAGGGAGTCCCAGTCGGAGTCCTCACTCCTGGGCTGCGAGCTCAGCTGCGGAGGCTCTCTGGACAGAGCCCTGGCTTGCGACTCCACTCTTACCAGCACTGCGTTGTCGGATAGCCTGGAAAGAGTTGCAAAGTTTTTGGTAAACTGATACTATTCTGGCTGAGCTATAGTGGAATGGTAATGTGTAACGCAAAGTAGGTAATACGAGCATTTGGGAAACTAAGTCAATTCTTCTCGTGTACCATAACGCAATGTTTAAAAACTAAGGTTTTCAATCAGTGCGTCCCACCTGTAATTACCTACGGAGCTGAGACGTGGACGGACAATTACGGTAGGGCCGGTCCATAACTTCAAAGTCGCTCAGCGAGCTATAGAAAGAGTTATCCTTGGAGTTTCTCTGAAGGACAGGATTCGTTACGAATACATCCGACAGATAACCAAAGTTATTGACAGTATAGAACGCCCTCCAGCCAGGTGGGATGACGATCTGCGAAAGACTGCTGGCAGATGCTGGATGCAGCAGGCTGAAGATAGGGCGCTATGGCGCTCATTGGGGGTGGCCTATGTCCAGCAGTGGACTTATATTATATTGATGATGATGATGAATAAGAGCACGAAAGGTTTGTATTGGGGAGGCTGCAATAGACTCGTATACTGGTGTTCTTGTCAATGTTGCCAGACGGACTACATTTCTTATATTTTTCGTAACTTTTGACCCCCAAGGGGCAAAAACATGGATACGTTAATTGTTTGTCAAACAATAAACTTTTTGAACCATTTTTGACTCATTTTCGACCCATCCAAATTGAACAAACCTTAAACTGGTGTCTCTTAAAAGTATTTCATGACATGGTACACGGGTCATCAACAGCATCTGTACTAACAGCAATACTTACTGGTACGCCTGTTTATCAAAGAAGTCATCGAAGGAGCGCAGTGCTTGTGCCTTGAAGCAGTCCGCCAGGTCTCCGCTGATGCACTGCTGCGTGGCCTGCTGGATGTAGGGGTCTTGGTCCTCGCCGAGGCCTATCCAGTCGAGGAGGCCGCGCCCTTCGGCTTGAGGCTAGACAGATAATTGAAAAGACTTTAATTGCACGCCCTATGAATCTTCATAGGTCGGAAATATTTTCAGATGGAGAGCCAAAAGTAAATTTAAAAATTTCTCAGTTTTATAGGAGGTTAAATGTTTTTGTTCCAGTGCATTTTTGATTACCTACAGGCAAATTTTATTCAGGTTTGAATGTAATAAAATATGTATAACCATTCGCCTCTACGTTTTCTTGGAGATAAGTAGTGCGTTTATGCTTCTGAGCTTCTGCTTCTTCTTCAATGGACGAAAATGAACGTACGTTTTAATAATGTATTCCTTTTAAAAGAAGGATAGTGAAACTAGCAAATAAAAGAAAGCCACGATAGATAGTCGCAACATGATTTGCCATCGTGATTTAGTCGTGACGATTTATATCGTTTTACGACAGTCGTGCTTGCCGTTCCCAAATTTGTTGTGACAAATTAAAATTGTTTTAAGTAAGAACATCCAGGATTCTTAGACACGTCATAAAATTCATGTTAAAAATAATTAAAAGTAGGAAATAAAGTGACCACTTAATTTTAGTTCACATCAATCTTTTTAAGGTAAAGTTAAGAAGCAGACCAGAAAAGAAATCTTTACATTGTAAGACAACTTGTCGTCACCCCGCAATAAAAATAATCGTATCGTCATATTTATTTTCAACTCACCGATCGCCCACTATCTCCAAAGTTCAAGGACCTTCCTTCAGTTTCCTTGGGGCTTCCTTGTGCCTTCTCCTGGTCAGGAAAGTTGACTCCATCTCCACTCGCCAGCGCCACAGCCGCCACGGCTAGCGTTAGCCACCGATACATCGTGCTTATGATCTCCTGGTAACAAGAATATATCATATATTTATCTTAACAAGCTTCTGCCCGCGTCTTCGCACGCGTTGTTTCCATGGAAACGTCTCAAGGCTATTTCTATCCCATGGGATCTGATTTATAGTATAAAATGAGGTACTTATATTATTCCAGGGCTAGAACTACGTATATTCCAAATTTCAGCTCGATCCGTTTAGGAATTTTTGCGTGAAAGAGGAAATACATCCATACAAACTTTTGCATTTATAATATTAGTAGGGTCAAATAAAAGAACAAGGGTTTTGTAGTTTACAGAGTGTTTACTAAATACTTAGGTATATAAAATTATTGAACTCGTGTTTCAGAAATTTTCAAAATACTCCTGAAAATGATGTAAAACGGGTTTTTGAAGTTTGAGATTCGTGATTTGGCTCAATATTGAAATGTTTGTAACTTTGTAATGTAAGATGCTTTTGATTGAAATTTTCAGTATGTATTGATACCATAAATTAAAATACGTATTTTAGGAAATTTCTAAATACAAATAAACATGGTTAAATGGGTAGATTGAAGAGCAGGATAAATCGTATAGTAAACTCGAGCGAAGCCACGAGCAGTAAGCTAGTTATATACCTCTATACTTAAGATTTGGCTGAGGATCTCAAGAGGCGCAAATATGCAGGTCTCGACAGAACTTACGCATTCGCTACCTTTGGAGTCGAGACCGTAGGTCCGTGAGGTACCGAGGTTCTCCAGGTTTTAGCTTAACAAGGTACCAGTTAGAATATCAGTTAGACTAGACATGGTAAAAAATCTTCCTGGGCATAAAAAAAAAAAAAAAAAAATTCACTATGGCCAATCCAAGCGTGTTACATACCGTGGAATCTGACAAATTCGTATTTAGAACACATTGTGATTGTGACGTCACACGATTCGGGTGTACATAGAATGTCCTAGGCCATAGTGAATCACGTCCCTGGTTTAAAGCTCTCTCAAGTTTGATCAAGGAATGGAAACAAATTAAAACTAGTACCTTATAAAATTGAAACAATTGAAAGCTGTATCTGTTTTGTAAAGATTTCTGTTTTATCGAATTATTGGCTACTATAATTTAAAATCAGCGTTTCTAACCATAAAATAACTTTCCATTATCATTTGTCGCTCAAAATGCTACATTGCTTCCTACTTTTACTCGACCGTCTAATAACTCTTAGGTAATCTATGACTTCACTTTCACACCTATTTAAGGAAGTAAAGAAGTTTACAAGTAGGAAACGTGACTTTACTCGTGGGTTTTTGTCTCTATCTCTATAAAACATCAAACTAATCAACTCACACACTAACACAAATTCCATGGATGGATCGTTCATATAATAATAAAATTCAGCTAATATAAGACGACCTATGTGGCGCGGCGGGCAAAGGTTCGCCTGCGACGCGTTCGATTCCCGCCTTGGAAGAAATTTTTGACAATCTGCGAATATTTGTTCCTGAGTTCTTGGTATTTTCTATGTACGAAGAAAAATTTTATGTTAAACATTGTTTAAAGTGCCATAAGTCAGTCCTCTAGTAGGTAATACCCATAACACAAGCTCTGCTTAGCTTGGGGCTAGATGATGCTGTGTGGATTGTCCAATGTCCAGTAGGTATATTACATCTACACACCACTCGGTTGTCTTGGATACCTCATTTACTTAGTTCAAACAAACAAGCACTATAATTTAGCCTGTAATCGATATATAACATATAACTTACTTATTGTAATAGTATAATCCAGAAATAAAATCCATTTCCATTGAAAAATTCTTATATCTTGTCCTAAGTTTCACATTGCACTCACAAACACAAACATATTCTAGATCATTCACCTGATTCGATTGAGACGAATCACAATCAATGGAGGGAAAAGCCGCGTGCGAGCGAGACGGAATACGGACGGTCACTGCGTGTGCGCGTGCGACAGAATATGTAGCAGTGGCGATGGGAAATTTTCACTCTTGGTTTGATTACGAATAATGATTTCTATCTTGCTTACGCGTTAAAAAAAAGAATGAGATAAATACAAAAGCATTCGAAAATTAAAATTTAGTTCGTTAGCAACAATAATTCTAGTAGCCTACGGGCATGAAACTATTCTACCGCTGTCAAACTACGAAAATTAGTTCATGTCTACATAATTACCTCCGTACATATCTGATAATTAAAAATTAACTAGTTAAATTATTGCTATTCTCGAACCGAGTTATCTGTTCCGTGACGATGGTAAGAGGCCCGATGGGTTGTCACTAGTCTAGTCCCATGAGAGTAAGTAATTAGGGAGGCCCATTGTGTGGGATGCTACATGTCGGAAGCGTCCCCAGGACACTACAAAAAAATACAAAAAAAAAAAGCCAAAAACACTAGCTGCATTACCACGCTGTATGGCAATGCTGATGCGCTTAGCCAGATACTCACCAGCTCTCGGGTCACGCGTCGCATCGACCAGGCGCTCAGATAACTTTTAAAGACCCGGAGAGCCTCGGTACCCCACGGACCTAGGGTCTCGACTCCAAGGGGAGCAAATGCGTAGGTTATTTCGAGACCTGTATAATTGCGCCTCTTGAGATCCTAAGCTAAATCTGACACCGCAGCAGCAGTCGTATTGTCGAACTTGAAATCGATTATCAGTCAAATTCAAATGTCAACCAGTGGTTCAATCGAAGTCCAGGCTAGGTCTCAAATGGCAAAAATTGATGTCGATTATTAGTTGAATTAGATAATAAGACCCCAGCCCTCGTGGATGTCTTTGGAAGATGGGAAGGCGCAAGTGTGTCGACGCATAGTTATTGTATTGTAAAAGTAACGGATTCTAACAGTGACAGAGGCCATGTAACGGCATTACAATTAGTTTGCGCGTAATGTCGCCAAAAAATGGGCTTGTCTGTACGCGAGCGAAGTGGTTAAGTTGGATGAAACGGTTAACCGATAGGATGTATGCTTTGAATACATATTCTTTACCTTTGAAAGTTTGTATTGTTTTTTATTTTTATTTATTTAAAGTAGGTAGGTACATTACGTTATGGAATTTCTGCTAAACTGTACAACAGTTTGTTGGCACTAGCTCTCGTGGACATATTGAACTTTATAAATTGTCGTATGAATAATGTGCTTTTCTGAAATTCACATGATTATTTCCATACGCAAGTTGCCTGGAAGAGATTGCTTCTAAGCGAAAAGACCGCACGTTGTAGAGTGAGTGGGGGCAAGATCGAACGGTTTTTTGATGAGATGGTCAGTGTTGTTTTTGAATCCATGTAGAAGAATAGATATTAACTTTAGCTAAAAGTAAATTGGACATAATTAAAGGGTAAAGACTAGATTTTTATAATATTATGTCAATAACAGCCTGATAAAGCTGTCCAAAAAGTAGAAAACTGTAATTAAAAATATTATTTTTACTTAATTGAAACAGGGGGAAGATGAAAAGGTGACGGGGTAAGATCGAATAAAAATCTAAAATCGTTAAAACGTGTCTTAGGCAGGTCTTAGGCAAAGTTTATGGTCCTTAGTCTATAGTGTTAAGTAATTTAAAAAGTTGTAACTGACTGTAGTGCCAAAATACCTATTTTTAACAAAGATATAACAAATTTAAAAAATATATATATTCCGAACTTACCCCACTGGGGGAAGATTGAAGAAGAGATTCTCAAACTTTGGAGCCAATTTGCACATGTTTTGACTGAAGAAAAAAAAAATTATCTATTAATGAAAAATGAAATAAAAACTGAAAACTTTTTTATTTCACATGAAACCTATATGAATATTCTTTTTCATCACCATAAATAATTCTTAATTTTTTTCTTTTGTACTTTTTAAAGTATTTTCTTTTTCTATTGGATTCTTTTTTTATTTCACATTTCTTAGCATTCTTGTTATTTTTTGTTTTACTACTTTCAGCAATTGTTTTCTTATTTCTTATTTTCTTCCTGAAACTTACACAAAGATACAGTTTGAGAACATCTGGCTTTTAGTATGAAATCTGAAAAAGGGTCAAAATTAAAACATTGATATGTTTGTCTTACCCCGTTAAATGTAAATGGGGAAAGATGAAAAGTTGAAATAAATTCTAAAATACGAGAAATAGAGAGATTTAGAAGTAATTACATAAATATGTACAAAAAATAATAGGCAGATGTTTCAATGAAACACTCGTATCTGCCTTGTAATTTAATTTACAAGACACGGGGCAAGATGAAATCACTTTTGTGAATCCTGAAAAAGACACTGTCTTAGAAAATTGCACTTTACACACAACCAGGCGTTCTCAGCCGCAACCGCTGACTGAGTTGTGATAAGTAACAAATTGGTGGCCCTAACGCTGTTGCCAGCACAGTCATAAGTACTATAAATCTGGTGTTATTGAAGACTTTTTGTCTTACCCCTTTTTTCATCTTCCCCCCACTCACTCTACTTCTTTTTTAGATAGATAGATAGACTTTTTATTGGAAACACACAAACAGCACAGGAAATTAACAAAAGAAACATTTCAAGAAATTAAATGGAATTAAGTCAGTACAGTAGAAAGGAAAACAGAAAAGAAAACAGGTAGGTATCTAACACAAAAACAGTACACATTAGACGACCGATGTGGCGCGGTGGGCGAAGGTCCGCCTGCGACGCAGGAGGTTGCGGGTTCGATTCCCGCCTCGGAACAAATTTGTGCACGATCTGCAGAAATTTGTTCCGTTGGTCTGGGTGTTTAATATGTATAATAAAAAATATCTATCTATGTATATAATGTATTAAATATATCAGTTATCTAGTACCCATAACACAAGCTTTGAGTAGCCTACTTTGGGGCTAGATGGTGCTGTGTGGATTGTCCAGCATTATTATTATCATTTAATGTATTTTTGTAATTTTCTGGTGATCAATAAAACATTTTTGCATTAAATTGTGCCCCCTACTAACTACTTGCTATTGGCATCACGATCGCGATTACCTAAGTTGCTGCGAATGTAGGTACCTACCCGCAAAAGTAATTAAAAACTTCTTCCCTTATCCCATATCAGGCTGGCACTTCGATTATAGAAACTAGGTCAAAACAAACATGATTTGTTCATCCAGTGATCTGGAATTTTAAACAAAAAAGGTTCTCTTTATTATAAGATAATTAATTTAGATATTAAGAAGTACCTAAGTAAATAATTTTCATTTCATTTCAATTTGAAAAATATCATTAACTTTTTATTGAAATGAAGAGAAAAACAGTAAAAAATTTGATAATATTAGATGTAGCTTATGCGTTATTACAGGGCTAGAACATGGCTTGAACTATTTAAATTTTCATCCTGATCCGTTCAGTAGTTTTTGCGTGAAGGAGTAACAAACATCTTTATGTCGCAGTTAGAGGGAAAAGAGGATCATTTTCATAATCATCTCATAAAACTGGGTTTAACTCAGAATAACAATTTGGAAATTCCAAGAGATGTTCACTGCCATATTAAAACCAAAGTAATTCCCTTCTTTTTATGACATTTGTCCATCAACCGTATGTTGTCCTTGAATTACAGCTTCTATGGACTGACCGCCGATAGAGCAAAGAGACCGAATACATAATCAAGAAGTTATCATTACTCTTGACTATGAAATTCATGGTATCACAACGAAGGCTCGCACGTATGAAATAGAATTGAGGCCTATAAATGCAGCGATCTGCGACATATACATACATACATCCATAGAAACTTTCACGTTTATTATATTAATAAGGATTAAAATTTTACAGTAACAATTTTTTTCATTTCTGAGAAATAATTACGAATAGAATTAGTATTTGCAATTGACATAATTGAGCAAACTTCAGACAATTTAGAAGTAGCGCACGCAACGCATCAATATAAGACTTATCAGAAAAATGTCCAAGACTATAGCTGCATTTCCATTTTCCACCAAGACCGCATTTCCACTACTATTTAGTTTAATATAAATTGGAAAGGGAGATATCGCTATTCCTGTCGCAGACTGTTTAAATCCAAAATTAAGTTGTATTGAGTTAATTATACAGAACTAGCGACCCGCCTCGGCTTCGCAAGGTTTTATTATACGTATAAACCTTCCTCTTGAATCACTTTATCTATTAAAAAAACCGCATCAAAATCCGTTGCGTAGTTTTAAAGATTTAAGCCTACATAGGGACAAAGGGATATAGGGACAGAGAAAGCGACTTTGTTGTATACTATGTAGTGATGACTCGAAATAGCGAGGTCTATCTATTATTATTTATTATCTCTTAGAAAATCAAACTTCTCAAATAGAATCTGAATAGAATATGAATTTTGGATTGAGCCAGTCTACGAGTAGAGGTGTAATAATGATAGATATATAATGACAACTACTTTATTTGAACTTCAGACACACATATAAAATACAAAAGCTATAAATTACAATAGAAAAAATAAAAAGTAATAAAGTAAATTAACTATAGTAAATTTCTTTTATCTAATAACAACAAATTATATAAGTCAAATGAATGTATAATTTATACGTGAAGTTTAAATAAAGTCGTTATCTATGATTTGATTTTCTCTTTACCGTATTGTTCTCTTTGATAAAACGGTTCTTTCTTGAATTTGGATATAAGCGGGATCTTCATTTCAAAATAGAGATATCTCAAAGGAAATCTTTTTGAGCAAGATATCCCTTCATCCAATTATTTGTTTATAAGGTTTAACTAAATCCAGCCCGTAATTATATAACTACTAATGTCACTTAGCAAAACTTACGGTCTAAAAACGGATTTACAATTATGCGTGGTTTCTCAGAATCGACGCATTAAAGTCAAAGTTCGAAGAAACTAAATTATGAGTGGTAATGCAATTTCAAACAAAAAATATATTCTACGTAGGACAAGCTCTTAATTGCTATCTAGATCTACTTCGTAAATCTGTCAATAAGCAGCTAAACTGAGCAAAGTTTACCGAAAACCTTTCTATATGGAAAACCTAAATTGAAACGACTGTTTGCAAACTTTCGAGATAAATAAAATAAAAATGAACTTTCTTAGAAAACTTTTCAGCAAAACAACTTTTTCATAAAAGATTTAAATAATGTTATGGTACCGACCGCGCCAGATGGAAAGGCAGGTATGATATATTTCTTGTTTTTTATATCATACTTGTAATAATTAATTTTTTATATCATACTTATAACAATATCATAATCAACAGAAATTGATATTTCAAAATGGCTTCCCGAGACAAAAGTTTTCACTATAAAGTCACACATATTTCACGACCTTTGTGGCGCAGCTGGCGAAGGTACGCCTGCGACTTAGCCTTAGGTTCGATTCTCGCCTCGGGACAAAATGCTTGCACAATCTGCAGATTTAGTTTCGGGTATTTTTTCTTTTCTATGAATACTTAATACAAAATATCTATCTTAATGTTAATACATATTAGGTTGTAACAAAAGTAAGGACCGAACTTTCCGGGGTTCAAATTCGATCATAAGACCGAAAAAATATTAAGGAATTATGTAATATTTATATCAGTTTTGTATAATTTTCACACATAAAAAGCTCTGTTTGCTTTTTTGCATGATGATTTAGTGTTGATTTTCCAGCAACATTAATTTATTAACTATCTTTTTCCATCCACAAAAAACTACAGAAGAAAATAAAAAGCCGTAGCCTACAAACTTCGTACACGGAAAAAACGGAGCACTAGCAAAGTACCATTTTGGCTTGGTTAATTTTTTTTCGGCTACTTATAAATAAGACTTATTTAAAACGTACATTCAAGCACGGTTACTAGTAAACAAGCGAGTTTTGCTGTTTAGTCTAAGTTGTACTAACTGAGTACTTGGTTAATTTCAAGTGAGTTCCTCAGTAAAAGAAACCCATTCTGTTTCTGTTTGAAAATAGATAAGTTTGAAATTATAAACTGACGAGACGACTTATCTAATTTTAGACACAACCGATTCTGCGGGTTTCAAGTAATCAAGTAAATTAGCCATTAATATAGCAATCAACTAACATATTCATAATAATCAAGAAAAAGGTAACGTGTTGTCATGTACATTATTTAAACTCCGTGATTTAAACTGAATACAAGGACTTCGGCCATTTCTTTTCGACACGTTCTTGGGTGCGGAAGCAAGCGCAACGAAAATAAACAAAGTTTGAGAGTTTTGGTGTAGTTGAGATTAATTAACTAAATTTTCATGCATCTGAACCAAAAATTAAATTTGAAAAGTGTCGTAGATACCTACTTAGTTTTGCATACCAGTGTTTTTATGTGTTTAATAGTGATCCATTATGTTTTTCTGGATATTTGTTGGAGCCGTGTGGTGCCGGCTTAGAATTACACTACCCTAACTCTTCATGTGCGGAGGAATGCAGCAGCGACTTTGCAATACAAACCCACCACCAAACAGCGATCCCCAACCCGCATGCCCAGCAACGTGGGGATTATGGGCTATGCCCAATGACCAGTAAAGCCAAAAAAGGCCCCCAGCTCCCGGCCGCCTCGCTCGCTATTCCTGGCTATAGTAGCTTTGCAGGCCAGTGTATTTATGTGTTGGTGTTTAAAGTGAAGTGATTATGTTTTTCTGGAAATTTGTTGGAGACAATAGATTATGACGAAATTTATTATTAAATATAGGTATAGTTGTTTGGAATCGTATATATGAAGGAAGAGCGTTAAAATGCTGATAAAACGTTATTATTTTATATAATATGAAATATTCTGTAAACGTTGGATTATAAACATGTACAAATAAAACATGGTCTTTTTTTAATAGTGATCTTAATGTTTCTAGTTAGGCAGAACTTCAGAATGATGTGTCACTTTTACTTCTAGCTCACTTGAATTGGTATATTTAGCAATGTTATTAGTAGTTCCAAAGCGGGTTTACTGGGTTAATACTGCTAAATACTTATTTACAGGTACGTACTTTTTCCAAGTGACAGCAATATTAATAAGCTACAGATATTGTAAGTTTGAACTTGTGTTGTATCTACTAAAAGCTGCTTTTAGTACAACGCAAGTTCGAACTTCAAATCTGTAGCTTGTATTGTGGTCAATTGGAAATAGAAGGTACCTGCAGATAAGTATTTAGCAGTATTGACCCAATAAACCCGCTACGGAACAACTAATAACATTGCTAAATATACCAATTCAAGTGGGCTAGAAGTAAAAATGCAACTTGGTTAAAGATAACCCAGTAAATCCGCTTAGGTACAACAAAGAACATTGCTAAATGGACTAGTTAAAATGTAGATTGGTTGTAGCTAACCCACTGAACACGGTTAAAAAACACCGAGTAACTTTGCTAAGTATACCTGTAGCCTAACTAGATTGACAAAGTCTTTGTTAAACAAACAAACGTTCAATAGCTGCGTTTACAAAGTTGATTTGTTAAAATCGACACTTTTAAAGGTTGGAAGCTACCCAGCCCAGGTTACTAAATTTTAACCATCTTTTTGGATTAATTTTACCAATTCATATTAGCAAAGTAGGCTTGTGTAGCATTAGCAATGAACTTTGCAGGCTCCCTCCGAGCCCGGCGACTTTGTTGTAAATAGCAATAAGTTATTTAATTGTAACCGTTACGTTTTTTCCGTGTAGCACCGTCACTATAGGAGTCAGCAAAACTTTACCTCTCGACTCTCAACTCCTTTCAAATCAAAAGTCAAAAGCCCGTAACTCTTGACCTCCCCCAAAAAAACTTATATATCCCAGCGATACCGTTACAACTTTGTTTCACAAAGTTAATTTATGAATGCTCCACCGGACGTTTGTCTATATGCCCAAGGGCTTTTCGAACATTTCCCCGGTATCCAAAAGCCTAAACTTTGGAGAACACTTAAAGTTAATCATTTACAGCGTTTGGATTGTTTTGTTGCGGACCCCTAAAGTTTAATATGGGATAAGAGACTGGGTATATCCGTAGCTATCTCAATTTGACGTGGATGTTCGAAGGGTTGATATGAAGGTGAAATAACGGTGAAAATGGTTACAACAGAAAATCTGAGATAAGTGGTTTTGTAATCACAGTTTGTTTTCTAAATAAAATAAAATAAATAAGATTTTATTTCAGATAACAGAATCCATACTTTGTTAGTAAAATACAGACTTATTGCTAGGGTTAGTCAAAACTAATACTAAAAATTAAAACTAAATCTAAATTAAATAACTCTCTCCATGTAGCATTTCCACAGGGGAGAAGTTATTCTTCCAGCTATGGTTTTTAGAATGGTGTCTAAAGATGCGTTCCAAAATATTACGGGCCGAAGTAACTGCTATTAATCCTTTGTGGATGAAAAAATATAATTTCTTTTATGGATTTACTTGGTTACCTACCGTTTCCTTTTTAAAATATTATGATTAGATTTTACAAGAAGAGTGGCTAAAGAAAATTGATCCAAAACAGTTCTTCTTCAAAACATCAATCTAAAAGCCACCGTATAAAAAAAGCATAAATGATAAATTGGAATTGGATTGGCAAATCCGAAACCATAGGATTTAAAGATAAGTCGTAAAAGGAGTAATGACTTCGATTTTATAAGAAAACAAACTTTTTAAAACCTTTCACATAACAATTTCATTGTTCATCATTACGCAGACATGGTTCTGCTATGAATGCGCTTATCTATCTTATCACTACATAGAATAAAACAAACTCGCTTTCTCTGTCTCTATATCCCTAATGTATGCTTAAATCCTTAAAACTACGCAACGGATTTCGATGCGGTTTTTTTAACAGATAGAGTGATTCAAGAGGAAGGTTTATAGTGTATAATAAAACCTTGCGAAGCCGGGGCGGGTCGCTAGCTATAAATATAATTGAGGTACAACAATAACACATCAGTATTCGATATAGCTATAATGTTGTAATCACTTGGTGGTTTGCAACTTGGTGACATCAAAAGGATCTCTTTGGCCATGACATGGTGACAACGACTATTGTGACCATTTAATAGAACAATGTCATCATCTTTCAAACCCATGACGGCTTCAGTAGTTTACTATCCTTTATTTTTTTTATTTTTTAAAAGAACTTAAGTCGATGCCAATTTTTTATTTATTTATTTATTTATTTATTATGGAAACCCAACAAAAGAATCACAATACAAGAAAACAAGCATCAAAATAAATTTCACTTAAGAACTATGTGTTCTTAAGTGAAATTTACTTTTTCGTGTAAGGTACATGAAAAACTGGCTTATATTCCTTTACTAGCGACCCGCTCCGGCTTTGCACAGTTTTATTGTACGTATAAACAATCCTCTTGAATCATTATATATTTAAAATAAACCGCATCAAAATCCGTTGGGTAGTTTTAAAGATTTAAGCATACTTAGGAACATAAGGACAGAGAAAGCGACTATGTTTTATACTATGTAGTCTGTAGTGATTAATAGGCTTTTTTTAGTTTTACAATTAAATATTTAAAATATTAGAACACCTTTGGGATCATTCACAAAAACTAAAGAATTACAATTCCTGGTTATTGTTTTTGCAAGATAAAATGTTATTATGACAGAAACTGTCACTTCTAACAAGTCACCTATCTGTTTGACGTAGAAAATACAAAGGACGTTATCATCCATTTTTTACGTGTGTAGTGTGGAAAAACGTTTTCGGTGGTCTTATCTAGTCAACGGGACCAATTGAATTGGACCATGGGTAAGAAGCGATAAACTTTGATCTACTTTGCATAGTCTAGTCCATGATGTCACGCCGTATTTTCTTACATCCAACGACCTAAATTGCGTACACTTTCACGAATCCTTGTAGGTAAGTACAGGCAGCTACAAAAGTTACCTACATAACCTTTCACATAATATTATTGTAAAAAAATACAGTTAAGCATTTTAAATAATTAACGAAACGAAATAAATCGTAACGAAAACAATCATAACACAAAAAAAATATTTATAATAATTTTAATAAAATAGAATAGTAAAGCTTAATTTGCAAATGAAACAAATGAAAGATAGAAAAAAAGCATACATTTTAGAAATAACAAACTGTTTGAGTCACAAAACAGTACCTACCGCAGCATAAGCTGTTGGAATTTACGTTCAACCAACGCTGGTCTTTCGACAGAGCTTTACGCCTTCGATTTGAATTGAGATAGTCTTAAGGCCGAGAATTTTGTTGCCAACTGTACATTCACGGAAGGTGTTACATAATTTGGTAAGCTTTGTTTTGCGCTTTTAGGACACGTAGAGCGTCCGCTGAGAGTTTATTTGTTTTGTCGCGAATGTAAAGTTGTTTTGTAAGAATTTAAGTAAGTTTTTATGAAATTTTATTTGTTTTGGAATATAATAGATATAACCTGTATTTCATTCGTTAATGTGGTTATTTATCAGATAGTGAAGTGAAGTCTCTTACTCTCTTTCTCTTTATAAGTAGTATTTTCATGGTATAACTAAAAATTTTCTTAATCATAAGTAGTATGATTTTATTTGTGTGTTTATTTAGATTTTTTTTAATGTAGGGTAGGTAATGTATCTGTTCTGAAATGATTACCTACTAATATATTTATTTGACACATAATAATCGCACTTCAACGTTTTCTTTTATTTCGCTGCTTTGTGAATTTTATAAAAGGAGTGAATCTTATTCAAAATTGTTATTGAAAATTAATTTATTCATATATACCATCCATTTTGTTATGAACACATAAATAAATTATTAATTTATGTAGAGTTATTATGTAGAGCACGTAGCACTAGTGAATCTTTCACTCATTAAAATATGCCGCTTATTAGTTTTTAGTTCTTTATTGTGTTAGTTTTTCGAATGCAGCTAGTGAGCCGTGAAAATAGAATGTTTGATAACCTTAGGAAGGTATGAAAGCATTAGGTACATAACATACATAACGAATGTTGATAAACAAGCTATGTCTTCGGTTATAAGTAACGCTTATCTAACTGTTGAAATAGTACTTTGTTACCCTAGGGTTAAAAGGAACTTATTTAGACCCGGGACGGGGTTACGCCAATAGTTCGAGGGATTGTAATACAACAAAACTCAACAACACGAGAAAACAAATGACGATCGAATTGCCGCTTTTCCGCACTTTTTTCAGCTTATTTTTCACATTCTGCCATTATCATGGTCCAATAGAAACGTGATAGCTGTCAGTTGAAAACAATTCTCCCTAGGGCTGTAAAGTATCACTTTCAACCCGCTCTTCAGGCAACTTCAGACCTACTTTCCGAGTACGAGTAATGAGAAATTAATAAACTTACCTAATTAATGAAAAACAACTGAAATAGACCACTGCACTCAACAAAACAAGTAAGAGTGACCCACCAGCCCCAAAACAACCTTATATAATAACAATATAGGAATTGCATAAACGCAGCCTAGTCGCACTGAATCACACACACGAAAACAAACTGTTATAGACCTTAAAAACAGCGATCGTAGGTATATTTTAAATAAGCAAGAAAATAAGGCTTAAGATCAGTTACTTAAAGGTGGCTCGAGCAGTTTTATGTCTTCAAAAAAGGATGTGATTTTGACGTGAAAGTCACTGATGCTGTCGATTTTAAAATTTTGGAACTGGAAACGAAAACTTGGATAATATTTAAAGTGATATGAAGGTGGATAACATTTGTATGCCTTTATTTGTGTCGTAAATCATTATACATTTTAAGAAACGAGAAGTTTATGTATTTAAAAAAGAACGTCAAAATATTTTTAGATTGGGTTCCACCCGTGGCGTACGTTTGAAGGTATTTTTTTTCCCCAATCTAACTGATTTAAGTGATAAAAAAATATTTTTATGTAGCTGTTACTCCAGATCGTCGTCGTTGTATATTTTTGCCTAGAGAAATTAAAAACATACAACATCCAAACAAACGTTGCATGTGTAATATTATTAAGAAGGAATAACGCCACGTCGTAATTTTGGTGCCAGCTCTGGTTACGCTATCTTACATTATAAGTTTAAGAGAAAAATATCGGTTAGCGAATTCGTTCTTTATTGCGGTGAGCAAAAGTCGTTTTCGCTTTGAAAT
The DNA here is from genome assembly GCA_944547425.1 of Eupithecia centaureata. Taxonomy (NCBI): domain Eukaryota; kingdom Metazoa; phylum Arthropoda; class Insecta; order Lepidoptera; family Geometridae; genus Eupithecia; species Eupithecia centaureata. Next base: position 10,544,719 of record OX155696.1, read on the forward strand.
GATTTCAGGGTAACCGGAGTTTGAATGAAGTTAGCGCAACTTGGGGTATCCCCGTGAATATTCGCGAGGCTAAGTTAGTGTGGAGATGGCGTTTGTCATACTAGTTCTTAGTTTTTGTCTTGTGTGAATGTACTTAATACAAACTTAAACTCAAACTAAATAACCATTGAGTTTGAATTTGTTGGGAAGTGCTTTATTTCCTTTAGACCCTATCAACTCTTGGACTCGTCAGAAAAAAATTATAACACGAAGTTATAATTATAATGACACAAAGTTATAGATAGAAGAATAATAGAACAAATACTAGAAAATAAAAAGCTCACATTGATTTTTTTCAATCTTTTTTAAAGTAAAGAAAAGAAGCGGAACGCAAGATACAGGAAGGCTTGGCCCTTGGACGATAGCTAATCGCAGTAGAGATAGGTAGTCCTTTTGGTCCTCAAACTAAAGCTGATATTATTTAAATTTACTTACTAACCCGCTTAGTTAACTGTTATCCAAGGGTTAAGTTTGTGTTTTATTTTTTGGTCATTTTCTGGGTCATTGATTTTGTGATATGTCCTATATAAATGTTATATTAACATTATAAATTAAATATTACTTAGCAGTATTTTCAGCATCAAGTCAAGAATTGGTTAACTCGTGTGAATTTTACACAAAAGAAAGCAGTGAATATAAGAAGCCGTCTCCACATCTGTGAGCCCACTCCCCAGAGCCGTTCAGATCCTGGTAGCGTTTTCACAATCTGGTTCATGGATACGAGAATTCCCGTCGATTTAAACTTATGTGGTAATCCGGATTCGGAGAATACACTCTAAACCCACAACGTTAAGGTCGATTTTGAAATAACTGATGATATGAATGGTCGTAGAGTTTTAGGGTTCCGTATCCGGACGCCGGAGAGTGACAACGGGACGCTGCTATTACTAAGACTCCATCCGTTTGTCTGTCAGTGGCCTATATTTTGTAAACACTAGCAGCGCTCCGCGATTTTACCCGCGGTTATTCCCGTTCCCATGGGAATTCCGGTATAAAATATAGCCTGTGTTATTCTAGACTATAATCTATCTCTTTGCCAAATTTCATCCATATTTGTTCAGTAGTTGTTGCGTGAAAGAGTATCTAACAAACATCATAACTATTTACAAACTTTCGCGTTTATAATATTAGTAGGATTATAGAAACACAGTTGCAATTTAAAATTGTATCAGTGTCTGTTATCACCTTATCAAATACCGTGAAGATCGCGACTCGGCAAACAAAGTGTAGGATGCCCTCCGGCCAGGTGGGATGACGATCTGCGAAGAACTGCTGGCAGATGCTGGATGCGTCAAGCTGAAGACAGGGCGCTATGGAGTTCATTACGGGAGGCCTATGTCCAGCAGTGGACTAATAAAGGCTGATGATGATGATGATGATGTGTTATCACTTATCACTATACGTATCGCTTCCCGTTTTCTGTCTGTCTGTCCATATGTCCAAGTGCTTCTTTTGTAAGCCTAAAGAAATAAAGATATTGATTTACTGATTTATGTAGGTATGCTTAAATTAAAACAACGCTACGAATTTTCATGTGGTTTTTCAATTAATAGAGTCATTCAAGATGAATTTTATTTATCATGTCTAGGTAACCAGGGGCGGGTCGCTAGTTCAATGATAAAATTGAAATTACTTTGATAAAAACAAATAGATAAAATAAATTATAAACCGTAGTCAATAGGGTGAAACAATTGAAATCTTACACTAAGGTATGGACAGAACTATACCTTAGTATGGTTATATTCCTTTTCTTTTTGTAACGTTCTTTTGCTCGCTTACACTCTGTATGCACATAAGTTGTGAAATAATTAAGTTCAAAACCCATATTTTTAAGTGCGATATATTTTGTGATTATTTTATGTTTTATGCATCTTAATAAAGAAATAAAAAATAAAAGAACCCTTCGCATGCCAAACAACTCACATTTGGCCGGTTCTTACCTGGGTATTAAGGAAAAATAATCCCTTAGCAAACCAGGATAAAGTTGATTTTGCAAGGTTGATACTGGAAAAACATGATTTGAATAATCGCACATGCATTTTATGGTTTGAATGTAAAACTAGATGGCTCTATGAATTGGTAAAGTTATAATTAATGCTGGTATTTTGCAATTTATAAAATGTTAGTTCAGTTTCAAATTGATAGAACGGAATAAACATCATCTTAAATTCTTATTAAAACTTCGTACATACGAAAAACTATAAGTAATACATACACTCTACCTTCCGCTGACTTTTTTAAAATAAATATAGGTACTTATAATCTTAAGTGTAATAAATAATATTGGACAACCCTACAGCAAAACTTTAGTACCTTTTTAGTAGGCGGGAATAGAATGCGTTGCCCGCTTCAGTTTTCCCGGACAATTACAACCCGAGTCTCTTCAAGACGAGAGTGAATAGGTGTCTTCTAGACTTTCGTGATACATCTCCAGCCACGTCGTCACTTACCATCATGTGAGATTGTGGTCAAACGAAGGTCTATTGTTGATAAAAAAAAGCATCATCAGTAGCCCCAAGCTAAGAAGAACTTGTGTTATGGGTACTTGATGACTGATATACTTAATACAATATCATAGATAGATTTTGTTTATTTTACATAGAAAACAACCAGACCATCGGAACAAATTCCTGCAGATCGTACACAAATTTGTTCCGAGGCGGGAATTGAACCCGCAACCTACTGCGTCGCAGGCGGACCTTCTCCCACCGCGCCACTTGGATCGTAAATTATATTTCAGGTTGATAATACCTATAATAAAAATACCTATCTATATCTATGTAATCTCTTGTATTCAGTAAATCAGTCAATAAATATTAATTACTATATTAACTAGTATCTGTCCTCGGCTTCGCACGCTTTGTTTATAATGCTGTCTGTCCTTAATTCGCCCCTGTAAATATACATCTGGATACTAATTATTAGGTAGCGAGACCCTTTGTAGAATACCTACCTACGACCCTAAGTCCTAACTAGTGCTCTCGCACTACAGATAAGGCAAAGTTTATGCTTATCTACACTAATTAGTACTTGATCTGCAGCCTACACATAGGTACTTGAGTGGTATAGTCGTTACAGATACGAGCAAATGTTTTAGACCTAATGACCTAAGCCAGTTTTATCTTTTATGACTAGGAGCGTATTGCTATCACAAGTATTACACAAATATTATGTTGGGAAAGTTTGAATGTTTCATTAAATTTTATTAAGGCTTTATTAAACATTCATTAGGGGAGGCCTATGTCCAGCAGTGGACTGATATAGGCTCATGATGACGATGATGAAATATGAAATCAAGTAATTTTTTTCCTAAAAGTTGCTTATCTACTCAAGGAGGCTAAAAAGCAAAACTGTTTGTTTTCTTGTCGGTTAATATTGGTCAGTGACTTTAAGTTCAACAACCCGACAAACTTGATGTCCGTGACATTAATATAACACTACTAACCGAAAAACACACATAATTTTATTACACAACGATGATTAAACCATAAAAAACAAAGGAGCAAATATGAACTTTATTTTTCAAGACATAAAGCCTCGGAAAATAGAATGTGAAGTCAAATTTGACACACAGAGCAAAATCCACTTTAGCTCTATAGAAATAGAGTTTGTTTTAAATGGTGGACAGACAGACGGACTTTCTATTGAGAAAGTGGGGATTGACCGGATCTTAGTGCAACCGTGTCAACGGTCTTGATACTTTATGAATCATAAAGTGACGTCACTGTGACGTAAGATGTGCATCATTGCAATTTTATCGTTATCTAACCAATCCGACTAAATTTTATCACCCTCCATAATAGTGAGGTGTGGATATCTGTATCTATATTGTTGGAAAAAAATCTTTCAAACAAAGTATTCATATTTACGTTTTTGTATTATGCCACAATTAGCATAATTAACAGACCTTATAAGTGGAGCAATGATCATGGTATTTTTGAAATGCATTCGCTCAAAGCGAATTTATTTTAGTTTAAAAAAATCAAATCACACTTTTGTCATAAATACAAAAGTTTTGATGGATGCTTAGATGTTTGTTATTTCTTCACGTCTAAACTGCCGAAAGAAGCTTTTTACCCCAGAAATTAGTTCCCATGGAATAAAAATTACTTTTATATGTTTCTACGGAAAGAACGTGCAAACAATATCTTTTTGTTATTTATTTTTATTAATATTTTTTAACGGTATGGTAACGTAGAGGAAAAACGGTCAAATAAACGCCCTGCCAAAAATTCCTCTAACGTTCGTATATTGGTCGAACTGAATTTTGAAATTAAGGTAATTATTAGGGTCAGCAAGACAGCGATTCCCCAAAGTAAAGATAACATGACTTGCTCAGCTGAGCAAATAATCCAAACAAGTGTAGAAGAAAAACTAGAAAATCATAATCAAAATTGGAGAAAACGCGGGGTGCAGCGTTATTTATTGTTAGAAATGCAACTTGTCTAAGTGCTTATTTTAAGAGCCTAAAGAGTTTCTGAAACTAGTTTTATAAATGCAAAAGGTTAAATGTTAAGATATTTGGATGTTTATTACGCATTCACGCTGAATCAAAAAATGAATGAAAAAAAGCCTGATTTATTTAGTAAAAAAATCAGGCTTTTTTTAGTTTGCATTAACTTTGCTTGGATATGTGCAAGTTTTTATTTCGAAAACACCGAGTGTGGTTCTACGGGCGGAAGCTAGTTAATAATTATAATTTATTATAATACAGGTAACTGACCAAGACACCTCGAACGTCTTTCCGTTTGAACATGCAATGGAAATGAGTCTTTTGTCTCAGTAAAAAACAAGGAACACTTAGATAATACTTGTTTAGTATGCATTTAGTTCAACTGTTTGTCTTGGACGTAAGAAATAATTTAATAAATAAATAAATATGTTGGACAATCCACACAGCAATTACGTACCAATTATTATTACCAATTTACTAAGATCTAGCATTACACGTTGCCAATTTACGTTTCAATCAATCAATGTCAATTTATGTTTAACTACAGACCCGCCCCGGCTTCGCACGGTTTTATTATAAGTATATAAACATTCCTCTTGAATCACTTTATCTATTAAAAAATCGCATCAAAATCCGTTCCGTAGTTTCAAAGATTTAATTCAAAGGGACATAAAGACATAGAGACATAGGGACAGAAAAAGCGCATTAAGTAGTGATTTACTCTTCAGAAAGTTTTCAATAAGTTAAAGTTTCCTACGTCACCTCCGTGACGTTGGTACGTCTACGGAGTTGAGACGTGGACACTCACGGTAGGGCTGGTACACCAGTTCAAAGTCGCTCAGCGAGCTATGGAGAGCTATGCTCGGAGTTTCTCTGAAGATAGGATTCGTAATGAATACATCTGACAAAGAACCAAAGTTACCGAGCTCTAATATTGAGCATGATAAAGACGTGTCAGTGGGCCTGCCATAAAACCGAAAACCTATGGACTTAATGTGCTCTTGGGTGGAGACCGCGAATCAGTCGTAGTGTAGGACGTCCTCCGGCCAGGTGGGATGACGATGACGAAAGACTGCTGGCAGACGCTGGATGTGGCAAGCTGAATACAGGGCGCTAATTTATGGTTAAATCTTTTAAACTACGCAACGGATTTTGATCCGGTTTTTTTAATAGGAGTGATTCAAGAGGAAGTTTTAAACGTATAATAAAACCGTGCGAAGCCGGGGCGACCCGCTAGTAAGATGATAAGATTACCTTGCAACCTATCAGATCCAGGTATGGTATCTTTGTATTTTCCTAATTATAATACCAAAAGCTTAATATCCTCCATCCATGTTATAAGATATTCTTAATTAACAATTACCTACGTCATTTTACCCTTATATGAAGATAATGGAATTACAATGAGAGTTTCATGCTTTAATTAGACAAATAATAAAAAATGTTAATATCATTGTAGGCGCGAATGTTTTAAAAAATATTAAATTAAAAAATCAAATATTTTATAAAAAAACCGAATAAATTCAACAAAAATCAAAGTACCTACCTAATTTTTTTTTAAACCGTAGTCTTAGTAGAATTTATAAGACTTTACCTTTTACATTTCAGATTGTAAGAAAGTACGCAAAAGTATATCTAACACGAAAGTATTATCGTCGGCTTATTGCCAGAAGTCATTAGTCGCAAGAAGTCACTAACTGCGTTAAATACACAAATGAGTTCGTCTCGATGAGCTCTACACATTTTTTAATAATTTATTTCAACAATTCCAAAATTATGAGTAAGTAGAACATGAATACAACAAACTGATAACATTATTACTAGAAAGATAGATAGATGACGTCATGTTATGTAGTTATTAAATTTGTTTTATTTTACCTCTAGAATTTTTGAGGTTGAAACTAAGAAATCAACCAATACCTACTGTAGATAAAGTGAAAGTCTTGGAAATTAGTAACAAATTTTATTATCTTTATGTAGATTACCTAGACGTCCCATTCTATAAAATAATAAAAAATAAGTAGGTATATTATTACCATTTATGTACTATATAATTTACTTATATACCTGTATACGGAATTTGACATTGATATAGGATTGTTAGAAAAAAATGCATTAATCTTCTTATTACAACTTTATTTTTCCAATCTACACTAAATGACTAATTAATTTACAATAAATAAAACGAGTAACAAAATATAAAATATCGCTTGAAATAAATTGAAAAGCTTAAGTTAATGTATGTTACGCATAACACAGAGCCAAATTTAATAAATAAATAAATTGAATTCAATAAATATACACTTAAACAATAACAACATGTCTCAAAAACAAAGATGAAATAAAGCGGAATATTCGAAAGCTGATTAACTTGTCAATGATTAAATATCTTATCACAAACCAATTTCTTTCTGAATTGTTGTCAAGAGATTTGATCATATTTAATTAATTATTAATTATTAAGATGATCAGCTTACGAACGAATAACGGACTAAGGGTGATAGGAAATAAAAAACAAATTGGTTTGCATTCATCTAAAAACCACTCTATAAAAATTAAACAACTATACAAACAGACAATAACTTACATTCACACATATTCACAATCAATACCGACATTCAAGAATATAATTTTAAATCCAATAAATATTTCATAAACACTAAGTTATAGAATACAGGTAATATAAATAATATTCAAACAATACGAAGATAATAAAGAAATGCTTTTTTCATTAATAGTAAAAGGTAATTTTGAGACATTACAGTCTATATAACACGAATATTGAACTCTTCATAAAATCTTACATTATAAAGCTAAACATAGAGAACCGAATCAAATAAAAATAAACTAAAAAATGTTTTAGTCTTAAGAATGCGATAAAACATGTCAAATTATCAAAATCGAGTCAATTATTGACAAAATAAATTAAACACAAACACACAATAAATTACATCCATACTAATAAATAAACATTCAAAAAACTAGGTATATATTTTTAAGAACGTAACATTTTAACGAATTTAGACCATTCTTCCCGATTTGGCACCTCATTAGTTCACCGAACAAGTCTGTTTTATTTTATCACTTCAACTGCAAAGCAAGCGTAGGATTCTTGAAAGCCGCCTCCGCATAGGTCCTATTGTTTTGCTGTTTCCTGAAATAATTAAATTAATTTAGTTTGCAATGCGAAACCATTTTGAAACACAATACTCTCCCTAATTACGTCTGTTCTTTGTTTAGTTTGTTGACGATGTAATCATTGTAACAATGTTAATCCAAACAAATGTTTGAATACTATAAATATACATCGTTTCAACAGAAATTTAATCTAATCACACCCACTAAGATCTTCCATACTGTTCACTCAGTTTACAAGCTCTTAAGTAAGTTGCACTATAGACTTTTAGGAAAGCAGCATCTCTGGGGCCGAATTCCATTAATGTTAAAACAAAGGTCTCAATAGTGCCATTCAATCAAGATGATAAAAATGACGTTTGTGCTTTTGGTATTCTACTATTTTTTGCGCATGAAGATACTTTCATAATTAGAATATCAAATTCGTAGTCAGAAACGTAATCGTCACAGTTATGAATGAACCTCAAAAAGTTTGTGCTAATATAGAATATCAAAAAGAGTTTAACACTGACATTTTGACACGATACTGGTGAAGCGATTTATGTAGTGGAATTCGGGCCAAAATAACGAAGTTAAATTAGTAGACAAGCGACTTAGCGAAATCACTTGTCAAAAGTGCCTCTTGGCTAGCCATTTTTGATGTTATAAATTCGTTTGATGGCATCGAAATCAATGATCTATATAGTTGACAACAGATCACGTGACTATGGCATTAGTCTGAACTTATTTATGGGATAAAAAATAGCCTGTGTTATTCCAGGTCTAGAACTATGTCAAAATTTCAGCTCTGTCCGCAGTAGTTTTAGCGTGAAAGAGGAACAAACATTTATCCATCCATACATCTACACATGTGATTTGAACAGTAATACCTACACATCCATCAATCATGCATCTTCCTAGCTGTAACCAGTTTGTTGATATCGTGGTAGGCAGCGATCATGGTGTGCGCTGGTCCCGCGTTGGTAGAACAGGTTGGGAAGGCCTGCATGCAATCGCTAGTCTCCTGACCGCGGCGGGCTGCCCGCATGTAGCGGAAGAAGCGGAGGATCTCGGGGTTGTCGGAGACGGGGCGGCGCAGCTCGTTCAGCTCTCTGGAATTATAAAGAAGATTATAAAGAATTCTAAGGGGGAACTGTAACCTGCACTGACATCTCGCATAAGAGTGTATTGTGCATTATCCTCCTGCCAAACCAAGCCTAAAGAAGTCTTATAATTCTAAGTGGGGAAACTGTGATCTGCACTGACATCTCGCATGAGAGTGTATTGTGCATTATTCCACTGCCAAACCAAGCCCAAAGAAGTCTTATAATTCTAAGTGGGGGAACTGTGATCTGCTCTGAGATCTCGCATGGGAGTGTATTGTGCATTATCCCCCTGCCTAACCAGGCCCTAACCAGCCCAGCTCCTTGAAGAACCGGAGCAGGACTTTTGGTGACTGAGAGCTACTTTTCAGCTTTTCTGTGTGAAAGGGGTTGGTGCCTCGATGAGGTTCTTCAGTTCCGTCTTTTGACTGGACTCTTCTGTGGCCGTGCAGAGTACCACAACGTGTTCCACAGTTTCTTCTTCCTAGAGAAGTCTTGTTATACTTTGTATTTTTACGGCTATAATTTATGGGTCGTTCGTGGTTCCATAACTGCTCGCCCCCCGTTTGCTTCTTACGACACCCACGCAAAAAGTTTGTTTGATAAAATAAAATAGGTTCGGTTGATAAATAATAGGTTTGGTTGATAAATAATAGGTTTGGTTGATAAATGATAGGTTCAATTGATAAATAATAGGTTTGAACCTTTATTTTTAAGAAAATTAAATATTTGAAATCCAAATTTCAGCAAATAACGTTAGTCTTTGCTTTGATAGTTTTTAATTTTGCGAGATTTTTACTTGGCAAATGTAGTAATAGTAGTGTAGGACGCCCTCCCGCCAGGTGGGATGACTATCTGCGAAAAAAGCTTCAAGCTTCGCTCATTAGGAGACCTATATCCAGCAGTGGACTTGTATAGATTGTTGATATTATAGATTATTGATAATGATAACAGCAAAGTACGAACCTGCTCAACTGAGCCGAGACGAGGTTGCTGTACGGCGCGTACTTGGCCGGAGACGCGTACATCAGACAGATGAGCTGTTCCCTGCATCCTTCCAGCTTGACGTCATGTATGCTCTGCCCTCCGATCTGCATTTCATCAGTGATCGCGTTCTCTGATGGGGCCAGACCTGGAAATTTGAAGGAAAGACTTGTTGTCATTTGTGAATAAGTTTTTATCATCTCCTAGTTGTTTCCTGTGAAATTGTGATTACTTCACAGGAATATTAGGTACTTAGTTTTAAAATGTTAGATATTTTTTGCTCAAAATTTACTTCATGACGCGCTGATATCAGATCAAAACGCAGACGTCTAAAAACAATTGTTGTTCCGAAACTTTTCATTCATCAAAGGTATTTTGAAATACGAGAATTGTTTGATTGTTGTTATAAACTGCTATCTACAAATGACATGGGAGTAGACAATATATTCAAAATAATGGAACAAAGCTTTTTAGTCTATTCAAAACTTTAAACCTAAATATTTCATGTTGAATAAGCCTTAGAAATACAACAACAAAAGTTTGTAATTTGCCAACAAAACTTTCGGAAAACCTAAGCACAGTTTTCGTTTAAATTTAAAAGTTGTTGGTGACTATCAAAACTATGGCTCTTTTCATTTTAAATTATTAATGACACTAAAATTGTCAATTTACGAAAATGCCGAAATTAACCAAAATTTTTTCTATTTAGCTGATGAATGCGAGAAAAAAATTTGTAGCCAAAGAAAAATTTCTTTTACTATCTTAAAGTATTTTGTAGCCGGCGATAGACTGTACACGTAATAAATTACTTACACCGACGACACTAGCTCGTGCATAAGATCCTAAGTGAGGTCATTCATTTTTCAAACAGCTTCTTTTTTTTATAATAATTTATTCGAGTAGATATATTTTCCTAGTGTTGTACTACAAGTATGTGCTTGGTTAAAAAAATATATGAAGAAAGATAATATGAGATATTATTATGTGATTGATATCAACCCTTAATTTTTAGATAGATTTTAAGTCGATTAGGGTTTTTCCACCCTAAATGTTTAGGCAACCTAAGATTTCACCGAATAAGATTTTTACTTGATATACCTAAATACAAGTTGTATGTCTCTATAAGTTATAAAGGCACGCTTATGGAAAGTTGAATTTCTAAGTCAGCCAAGACGGCTTTACATACCAAGTCTTGCAAAGATGCCATCGAGACGCGAGAGGAGAGGCGAGTAAAAAGGATCATAGTTGCTCAGGATCATAGAGGAAGCTGGGATCTTCTGGAACACCTGAAAATAGTGATTTAAATATTAGAAAACATAATTTTCGACTTTACCATTAAAAGAGGGAACAAAATAAACTGAAACTCCATTGATTCGCAGATACAATAGGATAGTCGAATACAAAAGAGGAATTCCCAGTAAATAGATTATTGCTACAAAAATAAAGTACAGCGCTCGGGAGCGGAAAATGTTATTTTTATTGTGAGAACAATTTTTCCGCTCTCTTTTCTATTGTAGACAATTCCAATTCTTTTTTTGTAAATTGCTTCTAGAATTTGACACAGAATAGATACAGGTAGAGTTCAGAAAAAAAAATCGCTTCCTCTGTGGTTAAGTCCCGCAAAAAGCGATAAAGCCGCTCTTTTTACCTCCGCTATTCTTATCATTTCTGTCTGTATTAATTCCTGTCTTTTTGTGATAAATAAGTGTCATAAATCTAGCGCCGATCTATTGATTTCAAGCAATTTGAACTTATGGTACGTATGTATTTCACTTAATATTAATGATCATTTCATACATACGTACCATAAGTTCAAATTGCTTTAAATAGAAAACTTGGATTACCTACATAAGAACTTCCACCTTGTCTCTTAGAAAATCTTAAAATTTTGATTTTAAAGCAGGTGATTTGCAAACACCTGTGCTTTTGTCATTATCAATATCTTTAGCTTGGTAAATTTCAAACTTATACAGATAGGGTTTGAATATTTGTTTCTTAAGGAACATAATGACGATAAGTATAAAGTTTTGTAAAGTTTCCATTTTGATCACATATTATACACGCATATTCAACAATCACATTTCCTTTTTTTACTACTCAATAAATTTTATTATAATATTATGTTAATGGGATTGTCGGTAACTTATGATTGTTACGGGTTCGATTCCCGCCATAGGACAAAATTTTGTACGATCTGCAATTTATTATAGTATGTGACACTATTCTAATGTATATATATGACCATATTACGTGCAATAAATGAAATGATTTCTGAAAGTTATCTCGAAGTTCTGGGTTTTTTCTATGTATAATAAAAATACACACTTATAGTGTAAGGTGTTGTATTAGTCATTTAGGACCCATAACATAAGCACTGCTTAGCTTGGGGCTAGATGATGCTGTGTGGATTGTATAGATTTATTAAATGATTTATATAGTACCTTGTAATTGTTAGAGGAAGCCATCTGGTTCTGATAGTAACTGTTCTTTGGTGGCATATGCTGACCCATGGCACCAAACCTGAAATTCAAAATAAAATATAAGGATTTAAATAAATAATATAAAATATTGTAATAATATTATTAACTAGCAGTGCCTCGCGGTTCCACCCGTGTAATTCCCATTCCCGTGGGAATTCCGGGATAAAATATATCCTATGTGTTACTAGTATTCCAGACTGTAATCCCTCTGTGCCAAATTTCATCCATATCCGTTCAGTAGTTTTTGTGTGAAAGACTAACAAACATTCATCCAAACTTACAAACTTTGTATTATAAGCTGAGGGTTAGGTAATGTTATGTGGATTATGAAGCATTATTATTATGACACTTTATTTTTAACTTTAACTGTTTGATTTGCAAAGCGTCCATAGTCGCCCCGTCTCCCCTCCTAGGCACCAGGGGGTTACAGGGGTGGCATACTAAGGGTTAACTGTACCTAATAAAGTCATAAAGTCATTTATTTCATCTTTAAACTTATACAAAGCACTTAGACATGTCAAAATAGATAACATAAAAATATGTACAATGTACTTAAATTTTACAATACTGTATCATTACAAAATAAAGAAAAAAAAAAAAATACTGACTTCAGTCAGGTCAGACTTTCAAACAAAATTCTTTCCAACATTATTCAATAAAACGCAAAACAGCTCAATATTGGCAATTTTTGTATCACTCAATAAAAGCGGTTTCCCTTGAAAAATTCGATTTGTTTCCGATTCGATTCGGAAGTTATTAGGATGAAGGGGCTTTTTTAAAAGCAATCACGGTAGGTGTTGTCCCATCTAGGAAGTTTCGAAGTAGGTTTGACTTAAATTTTAAAAATAAATATTTATTCTTATTTTTATTTTAACCGTGACATAGGTTATTGATAATGAAGGTAGACAAGTAGTAACAATTACTTTAGTACCTCTAGATGCAAATACATAAAACATATTATTATTATTTAGAAATGGTTTCAAAGTTTGTGTTCTCAGTTTGCGTGTTTATTTCCTAAACTGTAAACAACAAAAGATCTCAATGAGGCAAAGTTTTATCACACCCACACCCTATATCAAAATCATCATCACTACAATGACATAGTATGAAACAAAGCCGCTTTCTCTGCCCCTATGTCCCTATGTATGCTTATATGTTTAAAACTACGCACCGGATTTTGATGCGGTTTTTTTAATAGATAGAGTGACTCAAGAGGAAGGTTTATATGAATAATAAAACCGTGCGAAGCCGGGGCGGGTCGCTAGTAAAGTTATAAAATAGTTACCATTCTAGATTTTATAAGTGAAAGATATTTTTATCAAAATAGGTCAATTCGTACTATTCAGAAAATACTAGTTAGACATGTACTTATCTTCAAGTTATTTGAGCATTCTCATTCTTGGAAATCCAATAATAGGTTGCGACATTCAAAAGTAGAATTCAATAGATTTCAAATTAAATTAAAAATATTTTCATTTGAAACAAGTAAATAACAATTGTTCTTTGGCTAGAAGGGAATACACCTTTTCGCGATAGCCAAATTACAGGCTTTATGCTGTTAAAGTAAAAATATTATTAAGGTGGTATTGGAAAATAATTTCCAAGACAGTATTATTTGCGTCTTTGGAGAAAGAAAATATCTTTGATCTGAACATAAGAAGCTTTATAATATTTCACTTTGAACAAGGCGTTGTCTAAATGTGAAAAATAGTTCGATTTAATAAATATATGTATGACGTTTATAGTTTGAAATTAAAAAGGCAATGGCAATTAAAATTACAAAGCTTGTACTAATATAATTTAAAAGACTCATAACCTTTATTATTCCACGAAAGGTCTCTGCAATCTATAAATGTTACACTAGTTTACCTCATGTTTGCGCCTTAAGAAGCAAAGCTCACCGGGATTTTCTAATTATATCGGAGCGTCTAGTCGAAGTATTAACGCCAGACTGTCAATACAGTCAGCTTTTTAAGGAGGCTTAGGATTGGCATTGACAGACATCTAATGAGCTATCTCTTTATTTGAAATTGAGTCCTTCTATTTTGTATGTATTTTGTTCATTTTGTAAGAAAATTTTTACCTAATAACACTTATCCTTCTATTTGCATGCATGGCTTAGATTTTTAGAGTTTGTTATAATAGTAAATATGTAGTCGTTTTGTTATTGTATCAATTAATAATCTTAACATGACTATTATGTTGTAAAGCCGCGTACAGACTGCTGTAACGTAACATGCAATGTAACATGAAAGGAGCATTTCATAAGTGTGGACGCAGCGCGCGCACGAACTGAGCACGTACGTGTTCGCGTCTTTTCCGGCATGCGCGCGGCGAACATAGCTCAGTCTGCCGTAGCTGTGTTTTCTTCCGTGGTTCGCACGCGTTCCGCGGTACAGACGCTCCGCGCACACTGCGCGCCTCTTCGTGTTCGGCGAAAAAACCGACAAATGGTGGATTGCGGCGCGCACTAATTGAAATGCTCTGTTCGTGCGCGTAGTGTGCGCGGTTCGTGCGCGCAAGGCGTCCACACTGTGTGATTTCTGTTACATTGCATGATAAATTGCGACAGTGTGGACGGTAAATTCTTTCATAGCGTGTTACATTGCATGTTACGTTACAGCAGTTTAAAGAAAACGTCCGTCCTTATCACACATATTGTAAATTTGTATATGCAAAATTTTGGATATTTACAATTTTGTTACATCTTTACGCCAAAAGTACTGGAAATATAAGGTCGCATGTTATATTATTAGTTCTAGATTAACCTATGTTACAACTTTTAATCTTAAAAATTGAAAAATATAGTGAAGTATAACCCCATAGTATAGAGCTTTTACCTGGACATATCAATATTCCCAGCATCATTCCCATCATCCGTCCCGTACATGTCGGGGTACGCATACGCCCCCTGGGGGTTGGTTTCATACCCCATCACGTCTTTCTGATCCCCGTTGTAGGAGGTCGGCTCTTCAGCATTCAAGGGAGGGTAGCTGGCTTGGCTGGAGCCTGCCGATAGTTGAGAGATTCCTGAAAATTAATTCTTTATTTAACAACGAAAATTACAATCAAGGAATAGAATGAAATAAATCTGGTATGCGCAATCGGAACCATTGAGCTAACTGCAGACGGTTGCAAACAGTCTAAAGGTAGCTCAATAATAATTGATCAATGTCAATACCAGTCGGAAGCGTCCCCAAGACACTGGCTGCATTACCAAGCTGTATGGAAATGCTCTAAGCCAGAAAATATATAGATAAATACAAGTCTCCACACACTGAAGCCGGAGGCGGAGCGGAGGCGAAAGCGTGCCGGTTTTTCCTATGGCACCGCACCGCCACCGCCTGCGGTGTGTGTGTTGTGTAGGCTTTCATATGAATCTATAGAATACAACTCGCACGCCTTCGCTTCGCTCCGCTTCCGGCTTCAGTGTGTGGAGACCTTAAAGCTGGACTATCCACACAGTATCATCTAGCCCCAAGCTAAGCAGAGCTTGTATTTGGGTGTAAGATGACTGATAACCCTTTCAGGCCCAAATTTTTTTTTCTTTAATTCACGTTCTTTTTGCTGTGGGATGTGATGGGGGATGTTAAAAGGATTTGCTAAAACAAATAAAAAAAATCCCAAGTTACCCCAGAGTCAGTAACTACCCCTACACGATCGTGACGTTTGGGCTTTATCTATACCAGTGCATGATCGTGACATTGTTGGGTTTTTAGTTATTTGGGTATAAAACAAAAGCATAAGTATAGAAAATCTGTATTTATTCATTAAGTTAACATCACTTTTAGTGTCTTAATATTATAGGAACAGTATTTATATTCTAATCACGCGTAGGACGTGACGTGGAGGGTGAGGAGAGGACTATCAATGCCTTCAAAGCTTGCAAGGTGATCATAGCCATCGTATCTTTTAGCTTGAGAAGGTTGATTTGATCTCTTGAAATTTGGCTGGAAATTTTCGACGGCTTCATCATGATCATCATCACTCTCAGTCCTTCTTTGGCGAAGAGGTGTGTTGATAAATCCATCCGTGACTTGCATCCGAAACTCTAACAAGTCCATCACTTTGTTGCTTGGAAACTCAGCTGCTACACATTCCAATTTATACAGGCGCTACGCATTGCAAAGAGCTAGATCAAAGAAATGTAGTATTACCTTCAGAGTCCACTTTCTTGTCTTCATGAAGGTGCAATAATACTCCATCGACTGGTCAAGGATATCAACACCGCCTACGTTGTAGTAAGCGATGGTTCTTGGTGCAGTTACATCGGTGAAAGCTGACATATTTTTATCCCAGCGCTTTACAAACATTGTCTCGTCTGCAGATGTGCAGTTAGATGCGACTAGCACTGACTTGTTATCCATCGACTTGACAACTACGACAAAGTCGCACACGAACTGTTGTGATTCACCACGCTGTATTCGGCGATCAGATTTCAAATCTATATTTTTTCGCTCAGGTACACGGTTCATCATGAGCGTCTCGCTGTGCCTTGTAGTCCAAGCTGTTCAGATTTTAAAGCAAAGGTATCGAGGAGAAATATCGATCAAAGTAAATACATGTGCCCCTTGGAGTTGACTTGGAAAGATGTAAAATCACAGAGGCTCCAACTCCCAAAGATCTATCGCCGAATGGAGTGCTGGTACCTCTGTAAACTTCGAAGTCTATCATCAGAACATCATGAGTAGTGGCCACTATAATTTTTAGACCTTCGAGCGGTCGAGGTTTGGTTTTGATTACCTGTCGCAGTCCGCGTGGACAAACACCGCTGTAAGGGACGTTAGTGTAGTAGTGTTCTTTTTGTTGAAATGGTACCCGTCTCCAGATTCATCTTCTAATTTCCAAGCGACTTTAGCCCGCATTTCAACGTGGACGCTGCTGCTGAAGCGGTATTGGGGATGGTGCAGTTATAATTTCGTTGGCAGCAGGATCCAATGACCTCTGGAGTGGAAATTCTTCGTCATCATCCAAACCTTCAAACTCTAAATCATTGCCATCTCCAAGAAGATGTATCACTAAGTCGCTTGTAAGCTCTTGTCCTGTCGAAAATAGTTAAAATTGCCATTAAATGCAACAAATGACACTCCATTCCTAGATCTGCCCAAAGTGGAGATAGGCCCAAACGTCACGATCGTGACTTTAAATTTTCAAAGTGTAATTTTGTTTGAGAAGATGAGTTTTTTAATTGTAAAAAATGTTAAACAAATGAATCATCACTACAGCTACTAAATAATAACAAATGCTTGATGATTTACTTAAAATTTACACTAAATATCAATACTAACGTGCACCGCCTTCATCGTCAAAAAACGCCATCATCTTTCTCGCCTCACTGATGCCAAATGACTAGCGAACCGCGCTAAAATCATTATTATCTACAACGCTTAGTTTGTGCACGGTCGTGTGCAGTGGGTTTCGGTCTACAAAGTCGATTGAGCGCGGCACAGGAATTTTTAAAATAATTATGCACGATCGTTTTCGACGGGCCTGAAAGGGACTTAATACAATACATAGATAAATTTTTATATATAGAAAACACCCACCCCGGAAAAAATATTTGTACATCGTACAAACTTTTGTCCCAAGGAGGAAATCGAACCCGCAATCTCCTGCGTCGTAGGCAGACCTACGTCCACCGCGCCACATCGGCCGTCAAAGTAAAAGAAACAATTGAACAAATTGTTAAATTACACTATAAACGATAAACAAATTCTTTGCCGAAATGATAATATAATAAATGAATGATAATATCTGATGTAGTCAAATTCAATTAAATATACATTATTAATGATACCTATCTCAAAAACTGCTCAGATCTTGATCAAATTATACGGGGAAATATGAGAAGCAGCAGCTTTCAAATAAAATATACATCAAATTCGGTTTATCTATAACATGTCATGTCAATTATGACTTTGATCTTACGTGTACCACGTAAGGTACGTAACAAAAGGAAAATGGAATAGAAAACCTCTTCCTTTATTGAAGTTGGTTGAATTTATATTAATAAGCTATTTATAACCAACAAAGGTAGGTACAATAATTAAAGAACTGTAAAAAAATCTGACTTTGTCCTCACTCTTTTTCTGTTTTAGTGAAAAAGTAGCTTAAAACCATGGAGATCAGCTAAGTATTGTGTTACCTTGTTCTTTTTGATAAGTTTTCTGGCAAGATAACATTTCATTAATATATACCTAACAAAATTAATTTGTCCCGAGGCGGGAATCGAACCCGTAACCTTCTGCATCGCAGGCGGACCTTCGCCGCTGTTCCAAGGGATCTTTCGCGAAGAAGAAGGTTTTGATAGTGTTTTAAATTTGAAATCCCTATATAACTTAATTTAATCTACAACTCTCTTGCATTACAACGCAACAGTGCAAAACAGCATAAAACTGAAACTGATCCGTTTTGGCTCACCAGCACTAACCATAATTAATTTTATTAAATAATAACTAATTATACCTACCTGGCCAAGAGTAGGTGCTAGGATAGATACTAAATAGGGTAGGTACCTACTACTGTATTTGTATTAGTACTCTATTTTAGGTTTCATTTCATTTAAGTTAAACATTTTACTTTTGAATTTTTGCTTTGTGTTTTTTCTTTTGTTTTAAGTAATACTTAGTATATTTTTTGTTTAAGTGTTTTCTAGTTACCTTCCTATTGTATTTCAATAAAACCTACATTATAAGATCTACACCTACCTACTCTGTTATCTGTTTTGATATTGTATTGTGACGTGTATGTTTGTCAACCAAATAAATTACCTCTCTTATAGGTCGCGTCACGTAAAAAGAACGCTGGATGAAAGCGGAAGGGGTGAGTTCGCGCATGGGTACACTCGCGTACGATAGTACTATGCCAATTTGCTATGCCTATTTTTAACTAATATTTCACTCGCGGCTTGGTATTGGTTATTAGAAAATAATATTAGATAAAATTATAAACAAGTTCGATTCAGTTTAGAATGTTTAATCTAATTACAAAAAAATAATGTAATGCAGCAACTCCATCCATTAAGTCGTCTTGGGTGACATGAAAACCAGATGGTGGCTATTTCATCATCGTCGCTGTCGTCACTTGAGCTTTCATCATCATTTGAGTCAGAATCATCATCCCCTACACGAATAATAAATGTTTCTGACATCATGTCTACCAAATGATCGCTTTTACAGTAATCGGCCTCATTTCCTTTACCTTTGTGCAAAATTTCCAAAACCATTATTTTAAAATGTAAAACCATTTCGTAAACTTTTGTGCGCGATGGTATTTTGACAAGAAACGTGACGTGTGATAGCAAATGTCAACTGACGAACCAATAGCGCACCGGCAAGCATGCGGCGCATGACTCTTCCACCCCGCGCCCCACCGCCTACCTCCAAATAGACCTATAAATCGTCTACTGCGCAGCTTGACCGCCAGCGTTCTTCTTACATGACGCGAACTATATAAATGGTAGGTAATTAAAAAAAGGTGTAGGTAGGTCTTATCTTCTTTATTTGATTAGCTGTCGTCTGAGCCTGTAGTAATTAATAGGCTTTACTTGTCGTATTTTCTTTTCCTTTGTCACCCGCTAGTTAATTATTTGTATACAGCTAATAATGTACTTATTAGAACCAATCATTGATTAGCCCGGGTAAGCTGATTAGCTAATAATTATTTTCTTCTATACATTGGGATAAAATACACAGGCGAGAGTTTTTGAAGATGTGTTTGACTATATACTTTGCTGATTGGGATGAAATTTTGCTAAGTTTTAGCAATAAAATATAACGTACTTTATAATAACAACTATATACCTATATTAAAAGCCCAGTAAAATGCTTGAGTCACCCCAGACACTTTCCAGCCCTACTGGGATCGTATCGATTTCTTGTTACGATTGCTTTCGATAGGTCCATTTTGTACTGCTAGTTCTTAACATTCTCAACGCAAATGTTTTATGTGTATGTATGTTTGTTACTCTTTCACGCAAAAACTACTGAACTGACCAGGCTGAAACTTTGCATAGACCTAGGCCTGAAATAATTATTTATAGGTTTTCGTCACCAGCAAATGCCTCTTCAAGATTTTGTTGTACCCCATAAATCAGCTCCCATACAATAGAATTAACCTTAGAAATAACGAATGGGAAGTCGCGGATTAAGACTATAATAATACAAATTCACACACTTTTTAAAATAAACAGATAAGTAATAATAAAATAATAAATAATGGAAGACCATTCACACATCATCATCTAGCCTCAAGCCATAAGAATAAATAATAACGTTTTTATCTATTCTATGCTCAAGCTAAGCAGAGCTTGTGTTATGACTACTACTTAGATGACTGATATATTTAATACATTAAATAGAAAGAAATTCTTTATTAACAACGAAAATTACAAGCAAGGAATAGAAAAATTACAACTAGTATTTACAATTGAAACCATTGAGCTAACTGCAGACGGTTGCAAACAGTCTAAAGGTAGCTCAATACATTAAATTAAATCAATATCAAAATAAATAATATTAGTGATAGGTGAAGGTTACCTTTTCCGAGAATCTTCCCGAAGCTGCCCAGTATACTTGGCAGGAACATCGCCAGTAGCACCGACTTTATCAGGACCTGACCTCCGATGAAGAGCGGGAGCAGAAACTTGTTCAGACCGAAAGCTGTAATCAAAGAATGAATCAGGTGCTGAATGATGAATGAATGAATGGTGAATGTAGGAATGAGGCTAGTTTTTGGAATTGTTACAAAAACATATATTATTATTATCTAATTAAAATGCGTAGGTAATTTTATATTTACTCTTCATCATCATCATCATCGTCAATTATTTTATGGTAGTTTTCGGGACTGTTGCAAAAAATTATAACCTCTCTATTTTGTGCGTAGGCCCTCGCAATTTGGGTTAGGGGTTTTTGCGATATTATCAATGAAATTAAATAAAATTGCAAAAAAATTGCGGAACTTGGTCGATGACATTCCTTGTTTTTTGGGATATTGTTTTATTTCTGTTACAAAATGTTTTTGGTAAAGCAAATTGCTGTTATATTTTTACAAAAAATAAATGGTATAAAACAGTTTGGGCCTTAGGTAATACAATTCATTAAGTAATACATTTTACAATTATAAAGAAAACAATATAATCAGTATCCTGAAGATATTATAACTTAAATCTTTATCTTTATCACTTGCAAAACAATCTAAAACTTTGTACCTTTGTTATGAATCAAGTATATGTGGGCAATACGTATTATTCTGTATTATTTCAAAGTTATCGACATAGCTCAAAGAATTAGCAAGTTGAAGTGGCAGTGGGCCGGCCATATCGCGCGAAGAACCGACAACCGTTGGGGTAAACGTGTTCTTGAGTGGGGACTGCGACTCGGCAAACGTAGTGTAGGACGCCCCCCGGCCAGGTGGGATGACGATTTGCGAAGGACTGCTGGCAGATGCTGGATGCGGCAAGCTGAAGACAGGGCGCTATGGCGCTCATTAGGGGAGGCCTTTGTCCAGCAGTGGACTAATATAGGCTGATGATGATGATGACGTATTATTCTGAAAGCTTGTTCTAAAATTTGCTACCTTCTAACTTGTTTAGTATAAAATTCATAAGCATTTTCCTGTATCCTATTAAAACACCATTGTTGAGTTTTCAGAGAAAAACACCTTTATTTTTCGTCCACTTCCTTATTTGGCTTTCGTTTTTTTTTAAGGTAAATTAATACTTCATATTTTTATTTTAAAGAGCTCTTTCTGAGAGAGTTTAGGAAAAGTTTAGTTCCAAGGCGAGAAAAGAACCCACAACCTTTTGTGTTCTTAGGCGTTGGAGGACTTTCACCCATGATGCTTTACGATAGAGCTAAACCGGCTTATCAAGGTTTACTAATAGGTATTACAAATATTATGAAAGTTTGGATGGATGATTGTTTATTACTTCTTCTCGCCAAAACTACTGAACGAGCCGGGCTAAAACTTTTCACAAATGTAGGTTTAGACGGTTGCAAACAGTCTAGAGGTAGCTCAACTGAGAGACCTTAGAAACAACGCGTGGGAAGCATCGGGGGGAAAGCTAATATACTAATAAAACTAAAATAAAACATACCTAGTATTGAAATAAATGGATACATAAATAATCCTTAATTATTATAAATGCGAAAGTTTGTATGCATGTATGGATGTTTGTTCCTCTTTCCCGCATCTACTGAACGTATCGGGCTGAAATTTGGAATAGACGTAGTTCTAGCCCTGGAATAACACATAGGCTTTTCTCCCATAAATCAGTTCTCACGAGGCAGAAATAGCCTTGAAACGTTTCCATAGACATAATGCCTGCGAATCCGCGGGCAGATGTTAGTATTGAAATAAATGGAAAAATAAATAATAATGAATAAACATATATGATGAGATACTTACATCTAAATCCCATGAACTTAGCCGCCTTCGGAATATTAATAGATACAACATGAGAATCAATGAAATTCTTCACTTTCTGGAATAATCTGTACTCGTACGTGTATTTGCTGAACAGCGCCCGTCCTTCACTTCCCTCCTCATCTTTCCTATCTTCCATCCTCTTCACTCCAATAGGCTGAATTTCAATTCCTTCAATAATTTCATATCTATCTCTCTCTAGCGCCTTCTGTAGCAAATCTTCTATTTCATTTTCTAAACTATTCAATGTGTTATTTACATGCGCGTTACTTTCTGCCATATAACTAACTATTTTTACAATATTATCTACAAAATCTGAACTACTATTACAGTTATGGCATTGACTATTTTCTAAATCTACGCTTTTGGTGTCTTCGCTTCTGACTTGTGTGAAAAGTAGCATGACTAAGAGGTTCCACCTCCATTCCATTTTTCTATGATTTCTTTGTGTTTTTCGGTTGAATGAGTCCATTTTTGTTTGGCTGCAACCACATCACCGTATACTTATCGTGGACTAGAGACTTGAAAATCTGAAACAAAAGAAAAATACATTTTAATGTTGTAAAATGAATATTTAATTTCGAATATTTCAGTGATTCTGAATTCTCTTTAAAAATTCACAATCATAAAGGCATCAAGTTCAATACCTTTATAATACTGAGTTTGAAAACCTTAATTTTAAGTTTTCTATTATTTCTGAGAAAATAATCTAATATTGAAATGTTATAGGTTTTTGCTGAATTTCTTACAATCTTTAAAATGTTTGGTGTTGTTCAACTTTGGTGCCATTAGCATCAAATCTGAATGTACCTAAGTATTAAATTCTTATCTTCGAGGCTATCAAGGGCTTTATGGATTTAATCTTAATCTTTGCATATAAAAAATAAGCCAAATAATGTAGATGGATCGTAAAAATATTTTTTGTTGTTTTTTACAAAAAACTAACAATTCTAAGTGAATTCTATTCAATAGAATTATTAGATAACGGAAACTCAAAAACTACTGGTCACCTCGACCTAAATGCGTTATTAATTATATTATAACTAGCGACCCGCCCAGCTTCGCACAGTTTTATTTACGTATAGATAGACCTTTCTCTTGAATCACTCTATCCATTAAAAACAACCGCATCAAAATCCGTTGCGTAGTTTTAAAGATATACATAGGACAGGGACAGAGAAAGCGACTTTGTTTTATACCATGTAGTGATGAGGATAACTCAAAAACAAGTTGTCAAATTTTGATCAAATTTAAATCGGATCACAATCAACGCAAAGCAAACAATTTAAAAAGCTATAAACGACATCAAATTCTTTAGAGGCAAAAATTTAAGCATCAACAAGTTGAAGTCACTAAAAAGGGATTTTTAAGTATAACTCAAAAGTTACTGTTTTTAAGTAACTTATTTCTATGGGACTACATAAGAAACACCAGCATTAAAACAAAAAAATATCAAAATCACAATTATCATATCTCGGCGACAATGAAACTCGTATAGAAGTCTAAAAACAGTAACAGAAGCTTTTTGTTACCGTTACGTATGTAATTGGACCTTTTAGTTTTAACGGTAATGTTTTCACGATGATGAACCATTTTGTCCTTGGGCTTATTACTGGACTATCAAATTATATAGTTTTACAACTTTGTATTCATTTGACGACCTCAGAGGCGCAGTGGGGGAAGATACGCTTCTTCTTCTTCTTTTTTTGTTTTTGTGTTCTTTCTTGTTTCTTAATCTGTTATTTATATTGTGTTATTTATAGCTATTATTGTTATTTATGAAAAAAGGGTCAAATAAATGAATTTTCTTTCTTTCTTCTTTCTTTCTATACGCCTGCGGCGCAGGAGTTTCGGGTTCTCTTCCAACCTAAGGACAAAGTTTTGTACGATCTGCAAATATTTGTTCCGGAGTTCGAGGTTTTTTCTATCTATTTTCAAAAATGTATATGTATTTAAGAATTGTAGTATGTATATCAGTCATCAAGTACATACCCAAAACACCAGCTAAGCTTAGCTTGGAGCTAGATGAGTTTGTATGGAAAGCCGATTTTTTTTATTTATAATTTATAATCTGCCTCGGCCTTATTCACCCCCAAATAAGATTTCTGTTTATCAAGACTTGGTCAACATGAAGGCAGACCATAAAATTCAATTCTATTTTTGAGGAAGGAAGGAAAATACTTTGAGGAAGAAAAGTGTGATCGCTACGAGTTTTTCTTTGGCACAACTTCTATCCAGTTTGGGGTGAATGGTACACGTAAAACTGCGGTAAAACTAAACATAACTGAAACAACGGAGTGCTAAAGTTCGGAAACACTCGCTTTTTGGCAATTTCGGATTCCACTCGAATCGTGCTAAAGAGCTTTTTATAGAGATGAATGTTAGTAACACACTGCTAAAGTCTTATTATATTGCCTGGTTCTAGTTTTTTATTGTTTTAGATTATCTAAGAAATAGAGGATTCTAATCTGCTTGTAGTATGTAATTATTTATAAGGCAAACATGTATTAGACACATAAGTTATACACATGCTAGTGGTTTCTATTTCGCCTC
Source organism: Eupithecia centaureata (assembly GCA_944547425.1). Classification (NCBI taxonomy): domain Eukaryota; kingdom Metazoa; phylum Arthropoda; class Insecta; order Lepidoptera; family Geometridae; genus Eupithecia; species Eupithecia centaureata. The sequence goes on from OX155696.1 coordinate 10,569,873, forward strand.
TTCCACTAGTGGACAAAAAAGTGAGGCGAACTGAAAATCAATTATCACTTTATTGATATTATTTTGATAACTAGGTACCTATATTATTAAATTTGACTTGTCTAAATGCTTATTTTGTAAGCCTAAAGAAATAAAGATATTGATTTCTGATTTCTGATTTCTTGTATTTACAAGCTTCTATTGCATTGTTCCGTTATTATTTGTATATGTACTTGCCTGGAACATAAAATATATTAAATCACAATAATTGTGATTTCAGCTTGGTCTAAAATTATTTTAGACCAAGCTGAAATAATGAATGTTTATATCACTTATGGTACTATCGAGCTGGTCTGATAGAGACAAAATATGGTTAGTTGATTTCTAAAATGACTACAATTCTAGAATGATGATTAAGTAAGTAAAACATTTATATCATTAAATCCATTATTGTTATGATTTGTCGTTAAAATTAATTTTAATCAAATTATCAAAAAGTACGTCATAAAACTCCGTTTTGAATCATGCTAACAAACTTCGAGTTTATTGTCGGTTCGGATTTTATATCGTGTAAAAAATCTCTTTAATAATATCAACATCGTTAAACTAAAAGTTCAGTTGCTATGAAATTTGTTACTGAATTCACGCTAAAACAAATATTTGCTATAAATTCATGCTTAAACAAGCATATATTTGCTATGAATCCATGGTAAAACAACATTTTTAGTCCAGTTAGTAAGCAAGTAGATTAGTAGTTTGTTACATTGCAATTTTTTACACAAAGTACAATTTACAATGTAAGTGAGACTACTAATTAGCTTGCTAAATTACTAGACTAAAAAGAAAATTACAATCAAAGAATAGAATCGAATTTAAACTACTATTTACAATTGAGACGATGAGAAGACTGAAGATCATTGCATACAATTAAGAGGTGGCTCAACTGATCCATATTAATACCAGGGCCCGAATTCCACTAAATAAATCGCTTCACCAAACCAATAGTATCATGTCAAACTGACAGTATTAAACTCTTTTTGGTATTCTACTAGCACAAACTTTTTGAGGTTCATTCATAGCAGTAACGATTACGTTTATGACTACCAATTCGAAATTCTAATTATGAAAGTCTCTTCAAGCGCAAAAAATAGTAGAATACCAAATGCTTAAACGTCATTTTAGCCATCTTGATAGTATGACGCTATTGAGACCTTTGTTTATAAATTAGTGGAATTCGGTCCCTGATCAAGACGCTGTCTGCATTACTCAATGCTGATGCGCTGCACCAGATACTCACCAGCTAGAAGCTCACGCGTCGCATCGACCAGACACACAGATTACTTGCAGAAATTCCATTTTACGTACGTCGCGTACCTACTTACTTACGTTTAGTTTACTTTATATCCAAGCTTAATTCCCACCCACTATAGATTTACTTAATCGACTCTGAACCGAAATGCTTGGCCCCAAATATTTCAAAAGGATCCTTAATCCAATTCCATTTGTTTCAAAACCAATCTAGAACTAATCAATTCACGTCTTACTTACCTATTGATATTTAATCAACCAATCGATTCTATTATTTGATGGTTTCACTAAGAAGATAATAATAAAACAATTATTATAAACGATGTATAAGTTTCTTAACATAGTGTAAGTAGTACTAGTAGTAAGCTTTGGAACTGTATTCTTTTAACTTCGGAGGAGGGCGTTGTCATCTGCGACACAGTTTTTTAAACTCCAGCAGATGGCATCGTTTCCATTTTTAACCACGAAACTATTGTTATTGTTCCATAATAAACGATTTATTATTTTATTATTATTTCACTTTATTTATTTTAATACTCGTTAAAAAATACATTTTTTACTATAGAAAATACAAAAATATTATAAAACTAATCTACAGTAAAAAATATATCAAAACGGTGGATCACCGGCCGCGAAGCTAGGCTCAAGCAGCCGGTGACTAGGGTTGCAGACAGAGGAACTTCCTGACGATACGTGCCGAATCCAGGAGAACCGCTTTTTGGATCTGACCCTTGATCCAACTTCCTAGCGAGAGTCTCTTGAGATGTTTATCGAGGCTCTTCGCTATTACCCCGTTAACCGAAACGACTATCGGGACGATGGTCGCTGAATCAACATTCCACATGCTGACAACCTCGTTAGCCAAATCAAGATATTTACTGAGTTTATCTTTCTCAGCTTTAACGAGGTTAACATCATGTGGTATGGTGACATCAGCAAGCACCGCCCATCTTTCTAACCGGTCTATCAGTACAATATCAGGCTTACTTGCAAGAATAGTCCTGTCTGTAATGATAGACCGGTCCCAATAGAGCGTGGCACGGCTGTTTTCGAGAACTGGCGCCGGTGTGTATTTATAGTATGGAACTTCAGGACCAGTAAGGCCATATCGGAGAGCAAGTTGTTGATGTATAATTTTGGCTACTTGGTTATGTCTGTGCAAGTACTGAGAGTTTGCAAGGTGCGAACAACCCGAAAGTATATGACGAAGGGTCTCCCCTGGAAGGTGACACGCTCGACAGATATCGATCGTGCCATCTTTCATGATATACTTTCGGTAATTGTTCGTCTTAACTACCTCATCCATAATTGCACAGACAAAGCCTTCGGTTTCCCCAAAGAGGTCACCGAAACGTAGCCAATTTACTGAACTTAGGAGATCTACATCAGGTCCTGTGAGGACCTTGTAGAATCTCCCATGTAGCTCTTTGCTTTCCCATATAGCCTTCCTGTCCTCAATGCTCATCACCTTAGGCTTGCGCCAGTTCTCGTTAGCTAAGGAGAGAGGAGTAAGGTTCTTATCAACTGCAACTAAATCGCGATGCATTTGGTATTCGGCTTGAAGGAAATAATTTCTGAGATTGCATACCTCACGGTTGTGTAGGGTCTTAGCGCTTAAGAAACCTCGACCGCCACATTTCCGTGGGATGTACAATCTCATTACCGAAGATCGGGGGTGTCGCATGCGATGAGTAGTTAACAGTTGACGAACGCTACAGTCCAAGGCGTCTAGTTCAGTCTGAGTCCATCTTAGTATGCCAAAAGTATAAGTTAGCAAGGGCATAACCCAGCCATTGAAGGCACGTACCTTGTTGCCACCCGACAATAGGCTATTTAGCACTTTTGTAAGGCGGCAGAAGAAGCGTTCCTTCACCGACTGTTTATTATTATTATTATTGTTCCCAAAATTATTCAATCCAAAGCAAATAATGGTAGGCATAAATAATATATTATCAAAAAGTAAACTAAAACCGGGCTGTTGAGATCATATGTAAATAAATAATGCTTTACAAACCACAGAGCATTATTTGCTACCAAGCTAAGCAGAGCTCGTGTTATGGGTACTAGATGACTGATATTCTTAATAAAATACATTACCTATATGGATTTTTTTATTATACTTGTAAAACGGAACAAATATATGTGATGTTTGTGCACAATATTACAGAAATAAATTCCTAACATTATTATTGAAAGGATATACATATTAAGTTTGATATTATTAATAAAATTATGTCAACAAGATGGCTTAGAACGACAATAAATCAAAATAAGTTATCAGTAGGTAAACATTTTTACTCCGTCTGAGTGTTTGTTGTTTACTGAGAGCTAAGCTAAGCTACATATATTGGTTCTGCAATGAACTGTTTTAATCCTGATAAAACCTCAGTTTACCCCAAAGGTTGTCGGTTCTTCGCGAGAAATGCCCGGCCCAGTGCGACTTCAGCTTGCTAATTCTTTGAGCTATGTGTCAATAATTTTGGTTCTCTGTCAGATGTATTCGTAACGAATCCTATCCTTAAGAGAAACTCCGAGCATAGCCCTTTAAAATGAGTACCTATGATGTGTCCCATTTATGTAATTTTATGTTGCATAGCTTAAACTCTGGGCATTGGATAACATTCCTAACAATATTACGGTAGAATATGTTAAAAAGCAATAAGTGCGATTTTCGAGCTTTTCCTTTTTCTTGTTTGATAGACATTATTGTAATATTGTTTAGGAAATAAAACATGAGTCGAGTTTATTACATATTTAAGACTAGCGACCCGCCCCGGCTTCGCACGGTTTTATTTATACGTATAAACCTTCCTCTTGAATCACTCTATCTATAAAAAAAAACCGCATCAAAATCCGTTGCGTAGTTTTAAAGATTTAAGCAGTCAAAGGGACATAAGGATATAGGGACATAGGGACAGAAAAAGCGACTTTGTTTTATACTACATATATTGTGATGTAAGAGAAATTGCCAACGGTTTTGTTTTTTTAAAAAGGACGACGTTTCGATGGTATTTTTTTTTTATTTTTTACTTTACCTTATACTTGCCAATAATATTAACGTGTACAGGCAGATTGTGGATCGTATTTGAAGTGTTATTCGGTGAGTGCTTACTTACCATAACGTACAAACCTCCAAACTCCCCCGTATTATATAATATGATGTGATTTTACTCAAACTTCCAACGTTAGAAGCGGGTAATACCATCAACTGAGTAGGTAATTTCAGTGATCCATTTTACGTGAAGTATACACAGCTGCGACGTCAAAACATGATGCATAGACTAAGACTAGGACTAGGAAAACTACAAAGATTCTACGTTCTTGGAAAACACACTACAGTCAACTTTCATCGTCTGCTTTATACTTACGGCCTGAGGAGCATAGACAAAATGTTACGCAGTTGCGGTTTCAATTTCGCTGCTGAAAATATGTTTGTGCCTACCTCTCGTCCGGTATTTCCTTTATAAAAATAATAATTAATAATGCTGGACAATCCACACAGCATCATATAGGCTCAAGCTAAGAAGAGCTTGTGTCAGGGTACTAGATAAAGTAAGTAAGTAAGTAAAGTAAAGTTTATTTAAATTTTAGGACAAAAACATTCAGGGTTACAATAACAATTTTACAGCTTATTTGAAACTTATTTTGATCTAGGTGTAGTTTGTTACTCGTGGTCGAGTGTCTGTCTTCCGTACTAGTTTAGCACTGTATTACGGTAAGAAGTCTTGCTCTCCCGCAAATAGTAGGCGTTAAGATTACAGTTTATGATGATGTTCCATAGATATATATTTTTACTATCTAAAGAAAACACCCAGAACTCCAGAATAATTCGGTACCTTCAGATTGTACAAACACTTGTCTTAATGCGGGAATCGAAGCACCTTCTAATGCCTTCGCTTGACACGCCACATAGGTCTTTTTTGGCCATGTAGTCCAGTCATTACGTCGGAAAAATCGGCTTCAAAAAGAAAGTGAACCGAGAAAGCCAAATTTTTGATATTACGTGAGGGGTGGCTAGAAAAGCTTAAGTTCAAATTGTCGACCAAAATAACCTTGTGCAATTTCCGCCATCTTGAAAAAACCCTTAAATTCAGTTTTTTCATCATAACTCGGTTCCCCGTTGAGATACGAAAATTTTTATAGAATACTTTTTTGTAGTTTTTTTCACGATCTACAATTAAGGTCCTTTACATTTTTCACGTATCGATCGTCGTTTTCGAGATATCGATCAAAAATATCGAAAATTTTTGGAGATTTTTTTTTATTTCGCTATTAACTTTTTTTTATGGAAGATATCAAAAAATGTTTGAAATAAGACTTGTAGAGCGTGTCCAGACCTACAACATCGTTTTTTTATTTTTCATTTCCGACAAAAATTACGACCTCCAGCGCGCCACAAAGTCGGCCCCAGCGCGCCCGACGCGTCTCCATGGCGCTCTATGGCGTCTCGCCATAGAGCGACCGTTAGAGTTTGGGCGTGGGTCAGGTATAAAACACCCTTTTTTCGTGTTCATGCCGGAACATCTGCTCCTTATTCGTAGCATTCCCGTCAGTTGTCTGGAGTATTTTGAAGCGAGCGTACGTGTTTGAAAAATTGTGTGAAAATGGGTGGTTGTTTTATTTGCAAAAAAAGAGCTGTTCAGACTCTCTTAGCGGCGAGCGTGAAAAGAGGACATGTGGAGCATGAACAAATGTTACAAAATATTGACTCAGTGAGTGTTCATAGTTCGTGCTACAAAAAATATGGAAACCAACGGCTAGCGTCGATTGCTTCTCGACGAAGTGAGTCTCCATCGCAAGAACCAGAACCCGAAAAAGAACTGCAGGTCATTCCCACTTTTGATTTTAAAAATAGATGTTTATTTTGTGGAGAAATATTTTGCAACGAATCGAAATTACCAACGCATAGACGGAAAAAAATTCATTCCGTGGTAGAAATATCAATGAATGAAAAAATTATGGGATACCTGTCTGGACGTGACGATGAATTTGCCACTTCAATCATCGAGCGTATTCGTGGTATACCTGATCTCGTCGCAGTAGGAGCTCGATACCATCGAACATGCATTTCTCATTTAAATCATCAGCAGCATCATTTCCTGCGATTGAAGAGGCTTCACGACTCGAAGAATCTACCGAGGAGGAACTTGAACAGCCAGGACCGTCCAAACGACGAAAAACGTGTGAAAATGTGTGAAAGTGAAACGTGTGAACGTGAAAATGAAAAAAAATGAAAAAAATTACTACCTGTAATCATTATTTTTGCTGCATAAAAATTATTTTATCAATAAATTTCATGTAAAATTATTCATGTAAAATTATTTTATCAATAAATTTCATGTATTTGATTTATAATTCGGCTGGTTTATGATTTTTTTTTGTATTGCAATAATTCCCTGAACCATTCTCCATCCATTTCGACGTGTGGATACAAACGAGCGAGCGGCTAAATGAAAACCGGGCACAGTTTTACTGACTTTGTGGCGCACTGGAGGTCGTAATTTTTGTCGGAAATGAAAAATAAAAAAACGAATTTGTAGGTCTGGACACGCTCTACAAGTCTTATTTCAAACATTTTTTGATATCTTCCATAAAAAAAAAGTTAATAGCGAAATAAAAAAAAATCACCAAAAATTTTCGATATTTTTGATCGATATCTCGAAAACGACGATCGATACGTGAAAAATGTAAAGGACCTTAATTGTAGATCGTGAAAAAAACTACAAAAAAGTATTCTATAAAAATGTTCGTATCTCAACGGGGAACCGAGTTATGATGAAAAAACTGAATTTAAGGGTTTTTTCAAGATGGCGGAAATTGCACAAGGTTATTTTGGTCAACAATTTGAACTTAAGCTTTTCTAGCCACCCCCCACGTAATATCAAAAATTTGGCTTTCTCGGTTCACTTTCTTTTCCAAATGTATATAATGACTGGACTAATAACCTGACATATTTTCAGATTTCACTCGCTATTAGACTGCAGGTTTCATCTTATTCTGATCGCGGATCATAATAACCAATCAGTAGAATGGTTTCTAAATAGCGTCACGCGTCAAACTAAACAGAACTTGTGTTATGGATAACTTTTAAACATAAATAAAATCATCATCATCATCATCAGCCCATATCTGTCCACTGCTGGACATAGGCCTCCCCTAATAAGCGCCATAGCGCCCTGTCTTCAGCTTGACGGACCCAGCATTAAAAAAAATACTAATTAATATTTTCCTTAGAAAAAAATTGGAGAACCAGGAACATTTGTTCACATATATAAAAACATTTGTTCCGCGACGAATTCACCCTCTGTGCAATAAAGTTCGTAATGCCTTCTCTCTGGTGGTTGAGTGGCAAAGGGTTGAAGTAAGAATGTAATTAAATTAAAATTTACACGAAAAAAGAAAAAGCCAACGCAGTTAAAATTCTCTGACTGAAAACCGTGCAAGTTTTAATTAAAACAAGCAACTACATATTATTGTTGTAAAATTATTATACCCGTAAATATTCCTGGTATATTTTTACGTGTTTAATAAACGACTTCATGTTTATATAACTTTATGAAAATCATCAATAAATACAGACATATTAAAAAAAGCGTTGTGAATAACGCTTTTTTAAATATGTCTGTTAAAAAAAGCGTTGTGAATAACGCTTTTTTAAATATGTCTGTATTTATTGACATTCCAACGATCAAACTTTTACTGAAAAGCTAATATAATAATAAGGAAACAGTCTGAAGGTAAATCTGTACAATACATTGCTCAGATAGATTTTTTATTATATTTGTTACATCAAAACGAAACCATTATTGTATTTAGCAATAATATAGAACAGTAATAATCTTTATTAACAACGAAAATTACAATCAAGGAATAGAAAAAAAATACAACTAGTATTTATAATTGAAACCATTGAGCTAACTGCAGACGGTTGCAAACAGTCTAAAGGTAGCTCTGTTGATCCATGCCAATGTATTTAATGATTATGTAATCCGGTATCCATAACACTTTGGGGCTAGATGATGCTGTGAAATTTCTGATATTATTCATATTCATGCAGTTTTTTCAAAAGCATCAGAAGCGTATCTCGAATATTAATGGATTACAACTTTTCATAACGTCACAGGTTTTTTAAACAGCTGTGTTATTATCATTTTCAATATTATGTAAAGGGGATAAATACTCATGCCTTATTCTAGGGCTAGCCTTATTCAACTTCGTTAATAATTCCACCATAATCATAGTATCGTCTCAGAATTACACAGTTAAGCATTTATATTTGAATAATACCATATGCATAGGTATTGGTAGGTATCCATATGCATATGCGTAGGTTAAATAATATGTAATATAAATATTTATTTTGATATTACACTGTACACCCTGCCTTTCTTAAATTTAACATAATTCTTTCCATCCAAAGGTTGCCTGGAAGAGATCGCTTCTAAGCGATAAGGCCGCCCATTGTACTTGTCTTATGTAATGTCCTTATGTAATGTTCTTGTTTTGGTGTACAATAAAGGATTTTTGTATTGTATTGTATTGTATGCCTACATATAATTCGCTCAAATCAGTCAAGTTTCTTAGATAGCTGTATTTTTAACTGTGTAGATATTTAACCATTTTCAGAAGTACAAGGGCCAAATGAGACACCTTAATTCTAAAACTTGAGTTGATGAAGTTATAAGGGTCATTAAAATCCGCACTGATTAGTCTTAGCGACTTGAAATTTGGAGGATGAAGGGTCTATAAAAACATTATCATCATCAACCTAAGTATATTTGTCCACTGCTGGATTATATGCCTCCCCTAATGCTATAGCGCCCTGTCTTCACCTTGCGGCGTCTAGCATCTGCCAGAAGTCTTTCTACCCTCTAATCTATCACCATAAAAAACAAACTTATTTATAAAAGAAATAGAAAAAAATTAAACTAGTATATACCATTGAAACCGTAGAGCTAATTGCAGACTGTTGCAAACAGTCTAAAGGTAGCTCAATTGATCCATGTCAATACCAATCTTCGCGTCCTCAAGACACTGGCTGCATTACCACGCTGTATGGCAATCTGTTAAATACAGTTCGGACTGTGCCAAACTGTGGAATGAAAACTTTTTAATCTGTTAAGAGCTGAATTAAAAAAGAGTAACTTTGGTCGTTACGTCGAGCGCACTCGGGGATGCAGATACTGAAGAGATAGAGAATCTAGAACGTTCTCCGTGTCGCGTAAGAATAGATCCCTAAAACAACCCTCAGATGTCTAAGGGAATTTACCAGATAATCACCAGCTATTCTGTGTATATATATGTATGTGTGTGGATGCGTCAAGCTGAAGACAGGGCGCTATGGCGCTCATTGGGGGAGGCCTATGTCCAGCACTGGACTAATATAGGTTGATGATGATGATGATGATGATGATGATTCTGTGTATATTTTATACCTCTGATGTAACTAACTAACCTTATATAAACCATACCACACCTTTCAGGTGGGATAACGATCTGCGAAAGACTGCTGGCAGATGCTGTATGCGTCAACCTGAAGACAGGGCGCTATGGCGCTTATTAGGGGAGGCCTACGTCCAGCAGTGGACTAATATGGGCTGATGATGATGATGATGATGATTAGAACCATAAGTACCAAATAACTCTTCAAATCACAAATGAAGGATTGTACTGATGCAAATTAATCACATTAAATTTATAAATGCGAAAGTTTGGATGAATGTACGGATGTTTGTTATGTCTTCACTCCAAAAGTTCAGAACGGGTTGACTAAGTCTATTAAAAATTTCAGCCCGATTCGTTCAGTAGTTTTTGCGTGAAAGAGTAACAAACATCCCACAATGGTTTCATCTATACTACAAACTTTCGCTTTTATAACATACTAGCGAGCCGCTCCGGCTTCGCACGGTTTTATAATACGTATAAACCTACCTCTTCAATCACTCTATCTATTAAAAAAAACCGCATCGGAATCCGTTGCGTAGTTTTAGAGATTTAAGCAAACATAGGGACATAGGGACAGAGAAAGCGACTTTGTACTGTGTTTGTTTTTACTGTGTAGTGATTATTTAAGTAAGGATAAAGGTATATATACTAACTTTAAAAGTTGGTTTTAATAGTGGCCGACGTTTACGAGTATGGTTGTCCTAAAAGTGTTAAATTTGAATTTGGTGGTGACCTTTTCAGACAAAAAAACTGACTTTACTTTATTCAAGTTCAGTTTTTATTTCATCTTTCTTAGCATTGTTCTTAGCCACACCTACCTAGAAGATGACTTTATCATTTCTATCTTCCAATTTACTTAGTCATTTTGGCAATGAAATTAAATATCATTGAACTCAATAGAAAGTAAAAACGTCTTCAATGACCTTCTGCGTTTAATTTATGAAAGGACCGAAATCCATAAAGTCATTGAGAAAGTTTAAGGCATCTAATTTATTGCAAGTGGGTCTATTTTTTCTGATAAAATATAATGTTAAAATAGATTTGGCAGCTGTGAATTTGAACGTCATATATAATTTTTAGAAATCATCTCAAAAATAGGATTTCTGCACCAAGAGTTTTCCTATTTCTGTCTCGTAGAGCTGTTCTTCATATATAATTATATATAATATTATAAATATATAATTCTGAAAAATTCACGCAACATCACTATTTTAGTATTTTATCAATTGATATTATAGTCCACAGCTGGACATAGGCCTCCCCCAATGAGCGCCAAAGCGCCCTTGCCTGCAGTCTTTCGCAGATCGGTCATCCCACTTGGCCGGAGGGCGACATACACTACGTTTGTCGAATGGAATAACACATATAAACATCTCATCCCAATTCATCCCATATATCAGTTCCTATGGGATAAAAATTGTCTTGAAATATTTCCATAAAAACAACGTCTGTGAAACTGCGGGCATATACTTGTATAATAATAAAACAAAAGTATTTATACATTAATAATAATAAAAGCAAAACAACAAAACATATATAGTCGGCACCTACCTACAGCCTAACCTACTGAGTAGTAGCTTATGTAGTTAATAGAGTTATTACCTTCATCAATTTCTATTCAATTACTTTTATGGCTTGAGAAAAATATAACGTCGCAGACCCCATGATTTATAACATTTCTGCCCTATTTCGTCGGGTCAAGACAGCACTACATCTTTTTCGACCTCGTTCATTCAGTCCTTTGTAAGGATGGTATTGGAAAACCCCAATAAATGCCCAATAGATGGGCACTATGAAAGATAATATGGGTAGTACCAACCCATATCATCTTTCACGGTGCCCATTCATCTATTCTATTTTTGAATTGACACATGATTTTGGCGCATTTGATAGACTGTTGTCAGTTGTTGGACATTTTGATACAATTCGACTAGAGTTCGTTGACTTTAACCCTGTCAGAATAAATCTATAAAAATAATAATACATTTCAGAAAACCTACTATTACTATTTTAACTTCGTGACTTTGACAGTTCGAGCGTTTGATGACAGGTTTAAGTCTATTTGATCAGCTAGTTCCAAGTATATACAATAGTTTTTTAAATATTTTTTATATTAGATTTCAAAACTTATAACTTGATGCGATTAGCGAGGATTTGCGGGCTTGTGAACGCCGATTAATAACATGACTCTACATTTTTTTAAGATGGATTGGTTCACCCAATATCTAAGTGATGAATAGGAAAAGTTAGTATCAAATTTTGATAACTACCCGGCAAACTATAAGCTATACATTTAGATTATATTTTATAAAATGTATTCTATAGCTTTGATCTTTTTTATGAATTTAGCCCAAACGCGCTCCTATAAAGGGATAGACACAGCGCTGTCAATTATATTTTCGTGCATTAGAAATCTTTAACTTACTTTAATTACTTACAAAATAAGCACTTAGAAATGTCAAATCACTGCATACCTAAAACAAAGTCAGTTCCCGCTCTGTCCGTCTTAATTATGTATCTGGGTGATTCTACGAAAACTCGTTTTTTGTCTGACTTCTGTGGCACATTTTTTTTTGTTGAAATTGCACATCATGATAGTATATTCTAAATAAAGATTTAATTTTGAATTTTTTGGTAGTGAAGGGAACTTTATTGGCTTTATGGTTACGGAGTTATTCAATTTTAAAAATATGGTGTCCACGGAAATCAGAATTTATATCACCAAAATCAAATATGGGTTGGTTTATCGATAAAAATATGTGATTTCGGTAGTAAGTAGATTATTAAGCTAAATACCAATTATTTGACGTTTGTAGTTTTAATCAGTTTTTACAAAAACACCTTTAAATCATTACTGTAAATACAAGTAACTTTTTACAAAAATCACACTAACAATGTTTATCTTTGTATTAAAAATATTATAATTATTCATTTTGTATTTATTATAAACTTTTATCCTAAAAAACATCATAAAAACTGTAAAAAAATATTATTGAGATGTTAATGAACCCGCAAAATCCACGGAAATCACACCACGGAAATCAAAAAAAATAACAAAATCTTAGAAATTTTCTTAATTTGCTGGTTTATTTTACATTGAAATATGCAGTCGAAATTAGGAACACAAAAGGCATGAATTATCATCATTAATAAAACAATAGGATTAGCATAAACAAATTTATAGTCAACATGGTAATCAGAATTTCTAGATACCAAGCCACGGAAAGTGATTACGTACCGAAATAACAGAGTGACGTAAAGACATACACCTTTGTTGTACACACCACTGATGGGGTGTGACTGATAGTTTCTCTCAATCTAACAACTATTTACGCAGATATTAAAGTACAGTATTTATGAATAATTTAGTGCGCACCAGGGAAATCAGAGCTGAACGACGGACGCGAAGTTATCTCGTTGTAACTTGTCAACTAAAGCTTAGTTTTGCGTAGTAATAGCGTCAAATAAGCAAGTAACTATCTGGGTTATTGTGAACCTATGTAAATTAGTACCAGAGTTTTTAGGAAATGATATAAAAATTTATTAACACCGGAACATGAGGTCCGGACGCACCACGGAAGTCATAATTTCCAAGGATTTTATTTATTTTTACTTATTTAAAATAAGAATATTAAAAAACTAAAAAAGGCCTCCCCTATTATTTTTGTCTAATCTACTATCATAAAAAAAATCAAAGGGCTAGGGATACTTTTTGTATGATTTTTCGAGCCGGACATGTATTTTTGAAGCCCGGGAGAATTACCCATCTTTAAAACTACGCAAAGGATTTTGATGCGTAGTTTGTTTTAAATAAAGTGATTCAAAAGGACGTTTAGTATTTTTTGGGCCTCCTGGGGATCGTGACGTGACTAGGTTGGTTCCCGCTGAAATCCAGCGCTGGGTGCATACATCAATGTGTATCCAGCACAATGCTGAGCGGAGCCACGTTTGCCTTGCGCTCTGCTACGCACAATCGATATCAGGTAGCTTAGCATTACATAGATTAGATTTAATTTGTAGTTCATAAGGTAACTAAACATGATAATTTAAAAGAGGGGGATTTAGTTATTGTTAAACAAAAGGACATCTCTCCTCTAAATTGGCCCATGGGGCGCATTGTTAAAACTATTCCTGGCCCAGATGGTAGAGTCAGGGTAGCAGAAGTGAGAATGGGGCCTAAAAAGAATGTTTACTTAAGGTCCTATACCAAATTATGCCCTGTGCCTATGCAAGATAATATTAATTAAGTTTTTTAGATATATATAAAAATAAGTTAGACATTAAAAAATTATATTAGTAAAATTGTGTCACACCTTCTGTGTTGATTATAACTTAAAATATTTATGTTTATAAGTTTATATGTGTTATCTCAAACAAATATTTCTGTAAAATAATTTATAATTTAAAAAATAAGGAACCCAGTTACCTATGGTTGGTGCACTTTGCCCGCCCCAACTTATGTTTAATACAAAACATAAAATAGTAATAAATACAATGTAATAGTAGTTTTTAAGTTGTTGTAAATAGCAACACTAGAATAATTTTTTCTTTATATTTGACCACTTCTGGTGGCCATCTTAAATACTTACATTTTCATCTGTGCTATGAACAGAGATACATTGCTTTCTATAAAAGTAAATAAATTACTAAAAATTCCTTTAGCCTTTTATTTAACAGGCTAAAAGTGGTCCTTCTTTCTTTCTTTATATGTAGATTTAATATACTCTTGCGAAGCAGGCACGGGTCACTAGTTTTAAACTATAATTATCAAAATAATGATATAAAATGCTTGGAAAGTTGGAATTTTTTAAACATAAACAGCCTTACTACAAAAAACAAAATCACGACTTAGACACGTGTTTTACAGTTGTTTAGCAAAAGTCATCCTACAGAACTATGTTAAACAACTGTTAAACATGTGTCTAAGTCGTTGTAGTAAGGCCGATAATGTACAAAACCTTTACATATTTCTGCAGAAGGGCAAGTTCTATGTTTATTAGAACCGTATCCAGTAACTTTGTATCTTTTCCCCCCTTGTTTTCAGTTTGGGACTGAAGCGGATGTCGAGTTTAACGATGAGTTCAGGAACTGTGGTTCAGTTAGTCTTTAGTAGTTTCGGAAGCACTGCCAGCATCTAGCTATGTCTAGGCAAACTGTTTGAATAAGATTTCAGGCGATGAACGCTGAAAATTGTTTTAGCAAATCCTTGTCTGAATTTTAATATACACACTAGTAACCCACTCCGGCTTTTCATGGGTGTATTATACGGATAAACCGTCTTGTTGAATCACTCTATCTGTTATAAAAAACAGCATCAAAATCCGTTGCGTAGTTTAAGGCGCAAACAGGAATAGCCGCTTATATTATCATAAAACTCCTAAAAACAAAGGAATTTTCGAAATTCACTTGTACAGTTTGTTAAACCTATCATAAGCTGTTTTTAATGCATCTGTAGTAGTTTCATTTTGTATATTTTAGGAATAGATAAGAAAACAGAGTCGGTGGCCATCAAAGGCAACTTCGTATCTCTTTCGAAAATATATTTCACACTTTATTTCTTATTTGATTAATTATACGTTCTAAATTGATCTCGCTTCAGTGCTTACTTCGTAAGCCTAAAAAATTAACTTATTCATTACTAATTTTTATACTTAAATACTGAATCAGATTTTTTCATCCTGTTTAGAATTAAGCTTATGTGGCGCAACGCGAACTAATTTGGCTAAAATGGGCAAAAAAAACAAACATGACCGTGTATGTCACATGAAAATACAATAAAAGTATTTGGTTAAATTAATTGAATAAAGTTTCCAGTCATTGAAAAGTGCGATGAGTTAGTAAATTAATTTAACTCAATGTAACGAACTTTTCGAACAAAACAATTAAAACCGATAATATTTCTGGGAATCCAGATTCCCAACACGAATATTAAAGATAGAAAACACCCAGGTATTTTCTATATATAATAACAACCCTCTGCTGTGCGATTTCGCAGAAACCACCCATACAAATTGACATTCCAAAGCCATTTCAATAACCATCGCGCGTGTCCTTTCGATAAAATTTCAAATTACGAAGGCCATCAAAATGGCTTTCGTGTGACAATTTTAGATGGGTGGTTTTAGCGTAATCGCACAGCTGCTTAGATTAGGGCTCGATTATGCTGTGTGGTTTATCCAGAATTATTAATATTTATTTTCTTATACAAAAAAACTTCACAATAAACTGTACAATTTGACGTGTTAATTAAATTAACAGCTTGACTCAGAAACTGTGCCAGAAAATACTTAATTAACTTATTTTTGTTCTTAATTCTAATTTAACGGTAAACAACATTACGTGTTAGCCCTGTGATAAACTCATTATGAATAAAATAAGTAGGTTTTTGTGTTAGATTAATTAAAAATAAGAAACAGGTGCTTTGTCCGACTTTCTTTATCTTCGTGTCAAGGTTAGGCGATACCTCGTGAATAATTAAAATATAGCAGGTTTGTAAAGAATTTATTATTTTCTGAGTTTTCATTTGCTTCCTAAACCTATTATATTTCACCCATAAGTTTCCATATATCCGACAATCGGTGGAGTAAACGTGTTCTTGAGTTTGAGTAGAGACCGTGGCAAACGTAGTGTAGGACGGACTCCATCCAGGCGGGATGACGATATGCGAAAGGCTGCAGGCTGACACTGGATGCGGCAAGCTGAAGACAGGGCGCTATGGCGCTCATTAGGGGAGGCTTATGTCCAGCTGTGGACTAGTTTTGGTTGATGATGATGAATTAGTTCCCGTATATTATTTATTATTACTTATTAGTTCCATTTCGATCAACGAATTAGCATTGGAATTCAACGAGGCAAACTGCCGAAATTCGCTGGGCGTTCTGACTTCCGGTGACGGCTTAGATTTGAAGAAATCTTCTTATTTATATAAGAAAGTCGTGTTAGTTACAGCACCGACCGATCTGTATCATTTTTGCGTTTTTGGATTTGTCTTCGTCGGGAATAGGCTAATAATTAATAGAAGCGTTTTACCTGAAATAAAACGCATATTAAAATACTTACCTTGCTGGAAGCTTTAATAAGCTTTTAACGAGAAAGCACATCCGTTTCCGTCGAATTTGACTACTTTTTACTGATTTTTCGGTAGTATATCCGGTCCACTGGCGACACCTAGGCGTTTCGCGCCATTTTTAGTTGGCGTAAAATGGACAGCGCCATGTTTTATCATTGGTTAAGTTACACCAGGCAGAATTAAAAGCAAAGCTTCCAGCAAGGTAAGTATTTTAATATGCGTTTTATTTCAGGTAAAACGCTTCTATTAAATTACTTGACCGTTGCTGGAAGCTTTAATAAGCTTTTAACGAGATCTGTTTGTTTTCGCCTGGTGTCGCCAAATGTAGAGTTTGAGGGAATAACGCCAATGTGATGAGATAAAATTAAACAAAAGAATGTGTAACAAGTCTTTTGAAAGAATACTGATACAGTAATGTTCTCTTGAGTTTTGTTCTATAATTCTGACACTCTTGATTTTAGTAGGTAACCAAGAACTAATTTATTAAAATTTATAATATACCCACTTTGAACTTGAACTTAGCCGTTTTAACAGCTAAAAAATTCAAATTGCCACCAAACTAAAGTAATAATTAGTAAATATTGTATCAATCGTTTTCAACAATATTGGAGTAACATTATCAGGTAGATATATGTTATTTCTCGCCTACAAATCCTTTAAAAAATATTGGCGAACAGCCAATTCCCTCCTAAAGATACAGTGATCGTATGTTATCTGAAACTGCTCCCACATCTGTTTATCTATAGAGGTTTTATCCCAGACAATAGGTACGTTACGCTAGCTTAGCCACTTTTAGTGTAATATTAAAATCGTTTATAGACTTTCAGTCTAGTTTTATGATTAAATAAGTATAGTTCATTCATAATAGTGGATTAATTTATAACATAGTCTTTTAAAATGTTTGAAAGAAGTCAACCACTGTCAGTGTTGGAACCGTCAAAAAATAAATAATACCTACTATCGTACACAATGACAAGATCAAGGTATGTCTAGTAACGTTAAGACGTGTAAACTTTTACGTGTACAGATCAACAGTTATATCGTGACGTGACGATCTTATGAAAATATTGATTAGTAGGTATTTTGTGTCAATTGTTCAACCATTCTACACGTACACTTCAAAAACATGAGAACGATGTTCTTGACTTTCGGTGGTGACAGACATATTCCCCACTTGAGGATCTACTAATCAGGTATCCCCAGTCACTAAGTGATTTAGACGAAACACTTTAGGGATTAGAAATGGTAACGGAAATTCCCATGCTAGTGATCGATACATACCAGATTTTAAACACGCTATGAAACATCCAAGGGATACTAAACGCGTCATGAAACATAATCTTTCAGATCTCGTGTAACATTATTACAAAGAACATGCGCAGCCTTTCAGGCAAATAAATGGATTAGATAGAAGTATCTAGGGTCCCCATTTTATACACACTATTTAATGTTCATATATGCTAGCAGTTGTTGTCACTCGGGGAAAAGATAACGATATAGGTGACCTTCCCGATCATTAGGATTGCTTGGGATATCGTGTATGCTGAGATGTATTGAATGTCGAGCACATTCGATAGGTTATCTCTATGGTACAACTCTATGCTTCTGCAGTATGATTATAAGCCGATACAATAAGATGAAGGCTGTGAAATGTGATGTATTTCATGTCTGGCTAGCACACACACAATAACTTGTATATATAATAGATTTATTTTGATTGCAGTGCAGGAGAAACTCTTATCGTTACCAGGTGCAAGAAACGGTCAGGCTGGAGTCGCATAATATAGCAGAAAAATCCTTTGTATGTGCGCCTCTAACAGGCATGCACAATGACAAACTATTAATTTCTGCAGGGTATATATTTTGGACTGTTCCCGGCCTTCAAAATACATCTTTTTGCGTTTTGAGGACCGAAGTGCTAAGACCAAGATTAAGTGCTCGCGAAGCACATCTAAACTTTGATGCAATATATTACAGCAAATCGTCGAGACAGGATATTCGTATTTTGGTCATTAATTACATGCCTACTCGTTTAGTGCCTTGAGATTGAAAATGGGACTGCCTGATCAGTTAGATTTAACTATAAACATTCGGGATATCGAACGTGGTGATACCAGAGAGCTGCTATTGTCTGTATACCTACTAGAGCAACCTTCCTATCTGACCTCATTGAAATGTCTAGAGTTATTGTTAACTTTTGTTAATTCTAGTGTCCAGGAGCATGTTTCCAGGAGCATTTGAGCGTCCTATATGTATATATATATATTGTTACCTTTTTGTTTAAGTGTCAAGAAACATTGGACCTTCCTGCATATTGTATTTATCTATGCGATAGATAAGGAAATTGTAAACGTTTATGCCTTAATAAACGAAATATAAAATAAATAAATAATTGTTCACATTTGTTCAATGCAGTATCCAGGAGCATTATATATTGTTACCTTTTTGTTTAAGTATCAAGTGTCAAGAAACATTGGAGCTTCCTGCATATTGTATTTATCTATGCGATAGACAAGGAAATTGTAAACGTTTATGCCTTAATAAACGAAATATAAAATAAATAAATAATTGTTCATATTTGTTAAATGCAGTATCCAGGAGCATTAGAGCGCCCTGCACCATATTTATAACTGTGCTGCAAACCTTATTGGTAAAAGGGAACTCATGTTTTTGAGCCTTGTCATATTATGTTATAGTAATTGTATAATAACCACTTCTGGGCTGACCTCTGTGAGATGTTATTATGGAATCCACCTCGCGAATGGTGTTTTTGTAGGCATTTCACCCGAGTCCAGGAGCATTGGAGTGTCCTGTACTATATCTATGACTGGGCCAGGAGCCCTGGTGGTAAAATAAAACTCCTGAATTTGAGCGCTGGTCCTTGTTATTATAGTTATATATTAGCCACTTCTGGGCTGACCTCTTTGAGAGAGGTTATTATGGTATCCACCCCGCGAGGGTGTCTTTATGTAGGCATTTCACCTAGGTCCAGGAGCATTGGAGCATCCTGTACCATATTTAAGACCGGGCCAGGAGCCTCGGTGGTTGGTCCTTGTTATTATAGTTATATATTGGCCACTTCTGGGCTGACCTCGTTGAGAGAGGTTATTATAGTATCCACCCCGCGAGGGTGTCTTTATGTAGGTATTTCACCTAGGTCCAGGAGCATTGGAGCGTCCTGTACCTTATTTAAGACCGGGCCAGGAGCCTCAGTGGTTTGTCCTTGTTATTATAGTTATAAATTGGCCACTTCTGGGCTGACCTCTTTGAGAGAGGTTATTATAGTATCCACCCCACGAGGGTGTCTTTATGTAGGTATTTCACCTAGGTCCAGGAGCATTGGAGCGTCCTGTACCATATTTAAGACCGGGCCAGGAGCCTCGGTGGTAATACTCGTGATAGTTATTATATATTGGCCACTTCTGGGCTGACCTTTTTGAGACCTCTTTGAGAGAGGTTATAACGGTATCCACCCCGCGAGGGTGTTTGTGTAGGCATTTCACCTAAGTTCAAGAGCATATGAGCGTCCTGTATCATATTTATGACCGGACCGGAAGTGTCAGTGCAGTGGTAAAAGGAAACTCGTGAATTTGAGCGCTGTCCTAGTAATTATAGATGTTGTATATTGGTCACAGCCGAGCTGACCTCTGAAAGGTAATTACGGCATCCACCCCGCGAGGGTGTGTCTGTGTAGGCAGTTCATGTCGATAAATAAACTTTGAGCGCCTACTGGTGTGTTATATGATTTACCTATGTTACTTCGAAATGGCCCAATAAATTAATATCTTATTTATAGGGATATACAATTCTGCCTTACACCTTGAAAGGATCCTGGAGGTCCACACGATGGACCTAGTGATTCACACTAGCTCTACCCCCGCGAGGGGCAGCTAAGCCCTTAATTATGTTTTGCCAGAACAGGGTTAAAAGATTCACTTATTACTATCCAGCCTTTTAAAACAAAATACAAGATCAATCAATCAATCAACAAGATCACTTTAATTTCTTTAGGCTTCAAGTACAGGTTACGAACAAGTCAAATCTCAAACTAAAATTATTATTAAAAAACTCGCAGGTAGTTATGTAGAACGCGCGCGACTAGAGTCGCGCACATCCTGAAGTCCCTCTTTCGTTAAGGGATGAAATTAAATGTTGTTCTTCCAACACTAGTTAACTCCTTTTTCGTAAATGAATTCAACAAAGTTTTAATAGGTATAATATTTACCAAAAATGTCCATTTTACTGTCAAAGTTAGATTACATTACTATTGAAGTTCTCTTTATGCTAATTGATTGAATGATCAATAGGAGCCGTGAATGGTTGAGTTGAGACTCAAAAATAAAACTTTTGAGGGTAGGTATTCGGTGAAGATTTAACTAAAAAGGTCTAGTGCTTGCTAGTTATTATTTCTTGGGTCGTTTCTTGCGAACATAGAAGATATCTTCGAAAAACAGTTGCGTGTTTTCGGAACCTGCGGTTTTGTTCTTCTAAATTGTTCGAAATAATGGCCTTGCCAAGACATTGATTGTCAAAATGAAGTTATCGAGGCCTTACCTTCATGGCAAGCAGTATAAAAACGACTCAATGAGTCAGGCAGGGCATCAGTTATAATAACTTTGGAGCTTACCCGTATCCGCGATGAGTAGGTATGCTTACAAATGGGATCGAAGCTCACGGCGCGTTCACGGCGGCGGCGGCGGCGGCGGTAGCGCCGGTTCCGGTTCTTTAATAAAAATAGGCTGTAATTTTAAAATACAGTTATTCAATATATTTTTACAAAAATGTTTCCTCCAAAACTTACCAAAAATACCGGACCCAATCCGGTAGAAAATAAGATCATTTTAAAATGTGATATCTTATATGACAGAACCAACACTATAAAGTAAATTATCTAAATAAATTGACTTCGAGACCGGAACCGAAAGAACCGAATAAACCGAACACAACCAGTAAATTATTAAAAATAAATGATCAAGTACTTTCTATGAAATACGAGATCCGAACGGAAAAACCGTTAAATTTTTACCGTTAGTTACCTACCTTAGGTAAGGTAAAAAATTATGAGCACAATATGCTTTCCTGAATCAACGTTCTTTGGCCTTTGTCCTGCAGTGGGACAGTAATGGCTAAAATTGAAAGCAGGCCCTATTTCTTATAAAAAATAACACAAATATTATAACAAAGAGATTTTTACAACACGGTCGATAAAAATTCTCAAAATGATTCAAGTGCGAGAAAATAAGTAAATTTAAAAAACTTACAGGTTTTTCTGCTATTCACTTGACGATATAACCTTATAATAATTATCACTATAGGTAGTGCAACTTTAACAGAGTCAGAGCAGAACTGCTGCGTACACAAGTTGCTTCGACGGAATACGAAACGCCAATGATAAAACATGGCGCTGTCCATTTTACGCCAACTAAAAATGGCGCGAAACGCCTAGGTGTCGCCAGTGGACCGGATATACTACCGAAAAATCAGTAAAAAGTAGTCAAATTCGACGGAAACGGATGTGCTTTCTCGTTAAAAGCTTATTAAAGCTTCCAGCAACGGTCAAGTAATTTAATAACTAAAAATGTATGATACCTATTTGACATTTAAATAAATTTCCACGCAGGCGACGCTGCGGGGCGCTACTAGTAAATTTATAAATAAGTAGTTACTAGTTGTAGCTGATATAAATGAATACTTTTGATAAATTATGTACAAGAAAGTAAATACCCAGTCGAAAGTAATAAAAGAAACTCAATTATTCTAGACAAGAGAAATCTATTAGCATATAAGTAGTTAATCCACTCTACCGACTCTCAGTATCGCACAGATCTATTCTCTCGACTCCAAGGAGAATTAATGCGAAAGCACACTAATTACATTATAAACACAGACATAATTTTTAATATACCTATATAGAAAACACTGAGAACATGGAACAAAAATCTGCAGATCGTATTTAGATATTAAAGTCCCTAAACGAATTAGACTATCAAATCTCCTTGGTCGCAAAAAACGAATGCTATAATATAAAGCCCAATAATAAATTGGAAAATCCTAAGTCAATATTTATGTAATTTATCGTGCCTAGAAGGCATTTTAAGCACTTAACTTTAGGGAAAGGGTTTGCTTAGCATTTTATTTGTTGTCTTTACTGGTTGTGTTAACTTTAAGACTATGTATAGGGTGGTAGCTACTAGCTAGGAATAGTTTACCTAAGTAAAAGATTAAAGATATAAAAAAATACATTTTTTTAACTTGCGTAAAGTGATGAGCTTGCTTTTCGAAGGTATCTCGGCTATCCATCTTTCACCAGGTTGTGAACCGTGGTAGTAAGACAGTTCAAATTTTCATAGATGTTGTATTTCTGTTGCCGGTATAACAACAAATACTAAAAAAAAACTAAAAAAAATACATATTAAAGAGAGCTCCCAAACAACAGATTTTATTTTGTAGTTTTTATACCTAGATAATGTTAGATATGCCCTTTGTGCGCGAATATGAGTTGCAATTGGCCGGTTGTATTTCATCTATAACATATTGCAGACAAAAAGTGAATAAAAAAATAAATCATACTTACAATATTATAAGAGCAAAAGTTTGTAAGTACGGATGGATGGATTTGTTACTCTTTCACGCAAAAACTACTGAACAGAAATGGATGAAATTTGGCACAGAGATAGATTATAGTCTGGAATAAAACATAGGCTATAATTTATCCCGGAATTATCACGGAAACGGGAATTACTGCGGGTGAAACCGCGAGGCGCTGCTAGTACACCTATAAATCGATCCGAATTGCACAGCAGGAGCGGATACATTTTCGCCAGTTTTTAAATGGAATATCTCGCAAGCGCCGGGGGTTTGTTCCATGGAAAACTGTCAAAAACCGCTTCCACTGCAGCTACCGCTTTCCACCAAATGCGGAGTCTTAGGTGCTTACAAAGAAAGCCTGACACTAAACAAAATTAAACATGCTAATTGAGAAAGCGACCCACTGAGGCTCAGAAGAAGGTGTTTACTTGCATAAACATTTTCTAGTGACATGATTTCAGATTTCAAGCAAGTTGAAAATAAGACAGCTCTATAATCAATGTCAAAATGTTCATATCAGACAGATCTATGATCTTTGTAAAAATGTTCGTATTATAGCCCCTAGTCGGGAAAATCTAGGTCTATTTACTACATAACCTTCCAAGGGTATACGCGAGGGCTGGTGCGGTGGCAGGATTTGGCTGAGGATCTCAAGAGGTGCAAAGGTACAGGTCTCGACAGATCCTACGCATTTGCTCTCCTTGGAGTCGAGACCCTAGGTCCGTGGGGTACCGAGGCTCTCCGGGTTTTAAAAAAATATCTGAACACCTGGTATAAGCGACGACGCATGAACCGAGAGCTGGTGAGTATCTGGCGCAGCGCATCAGCATTGTCATACAGCTTGGTAATGCAGCCAGTGTCTTGGGGACGCGACTTCTGATACTCACATGGATCAGTTGAGCTAGCTGTAGATTGTTGAAATTGCAGTAAGTGCAATTGTTTGAATGAAATACGATGAACTAAAGATGTTATCAGTAAATTTCAGAAAAAATAGGCTAATAAGGTTCGTAGGTAATCCACTAACAGTCATAATAAAGTCTTAAATCTCTAGAAACTTCTGCGTAGCAGGGTCAGTCACTGGAAAGTGTTAGTCAAATATTTAACCGTCTATGACAAAGACCTTGAACATCCGTATGTTGATGCGTCATATACACTTTCTATTCAAGTTTATGGCTTTTAAACTGTTTTATAGTTTTGGAGAAAAGATTCTCGGAAATTATGGACTTGACGTTTTTGAGTCAGCTTCGAGGAGGCTGTTTATATGCTTTGAGTGAATCATTTACTATAATAATCATTTCTTAAGAAATCAATTTCCGAAGAAATTTGAATATTCGTGTGTGAAAAATACCTACAGAGTAATTTCATATTTTTTTTAAACTAAAAACAGTCTTAACAACGACCAGAATACCTTAGACAATACCGACAATATTCTGACTTGGTTGACCACTGGTGGTAATCCAAATGAAGTTCACTGAAAGTAATCGACTTTAAGTTCACCAGTAACCTACTACTGGTAATCTATTTGATGTTCACAGGTAATCGACTTGAAGTTCACCGGTAATCGGCTTGAAGTAAGAAATAACAACAAATGATTATTATCTACGCCAACGTAGGTACTTATAATTATAGAATAGATTACTTGTCATTATATTTATTTATACAATACTTACAAAGGCATTCCCTAAAATACTACTTATAATAGAGTAAGTATAAACGGCGGGCATATAACTCTAAGAATATTATTATTTTATTAATACCAAGGAAATAGGAAGCAATAATGTAACCGCGATGAATCTCTTATAATGGAAGCATGCGAGATTTATACAAAAAGTCGTGAGAGCGAGTTTCTATCGACCGTTCGACTTACGTGAGATTGCGACAAAGAACAATGTAATAGATTGCGCTGCGCATCATATGAGCAACAAAAGTCATAGCTTCCAAGAATTCTGAAAGTAGTTGTTAGAACATTTCGTGTTTGAGTTTTCTTTGTTTATTTATGCATTTTGAAGTATTATTATGTCAAAAAGTAGATGGTGCCTTTTAAGTCAAGTTAAAATAGTAAATATACCAAATAATAGTATAATATAGTGACGTCGGGTCTATTTGGATTTGTTTATTTTATTTGTAGTCAGCAATATATTTAGGCAACCAGGATGTTATACAGTTCAGACACACGCATTATTTTATCGAAATTTAAGATTGTATCCTTTATGATGTTATAAGATATTTTGAATACATTATTTTTATAGCATAATACGACATCCCACCAATCGAAATAACGTATCTTGATCACAACCTTTCGCAAACGTCTCTATTAATTTATGTACAAAGAAAGCTTGAGTTTTAATCGAAAATCGATAAAAATAATAGGGTAAACCACCCTATTGTTGGCATCCCCCCAATTTATTGGCACGTGAGTATTTAAACTATTTATTAAGCATGCTGTACGGTGGATCAATGAGAAAATATTTAAAAAATAATTGGTAGGTTTACATTTCACTAAGCTGGCAGAGTCATTGCATGATATGTCATACAAACGGAATTATGATCCTTTGAACTTAGCGTCTCATCGAATCCCGCGAAACCTCTTCAAATTTTATTTTTTTGGTAAGGTTAGTGGTTTTCAAAATAGTCTTGTTTTGGTCATATGAGTGTATCCGCGCAGGCCGAAAGTTTTTGATGAATGTGGTAATAATTTTGCAACATAATTATGCTTAAAAATTACAATTTATTTATACTGATTTCTTGTTTTAGGCTGTGCCAATGTTTCGTATGTAGAAAAGACATAATTCTAATTTATTGGCACCCCTGCCGATAATTGGATTTTTTAATGAAATGGTTTTTTGTTATCTATAGTTGTAATTTAACAGATAAAAGATTCGTTATTGCTTGTGTATTCCTAGTTGTGCATTTTAAACCGTCTTTCCAAATATTGGCACCATGTCATTAATGAAAAATCTAATTATTGGCTAGCTTAAACAATACTTAAGCGCTCCTGCCAAGCCAAGTATTATAGTACAAAACTAAGAAAATGAAATATAGAATGGACAAAATAAAACAGATAAACATTTTATTTATAATTTGTCAAATTGTGTAATTTGACAAATAAAAAAGTCATAAAATTTTTGATTATTATAAAAATTGGTATAAAAATATATTTAATTAAATTTGTTAAAATTTAAAACTCATCATGGGTGTAGGTAGAACGTCTTCTATTCGATACACATCGATCATCTAGCTTCCTAAACTAGGTAGCTGCGTCAGCAGGTCAGATTAACTAGGTAGTACATACGTGACCGCGGAGGTAACGAGCGGTCACTAGGTCAGCCAGCAGACAGTGCATCACTAGCAGCGATACAGTCAGCATCATTAGTTGTAGTTCTAGGTATATAAGTTGAATATAGCTTTTACCCACAAACTCGACTTTTACATCAACATCCCAGGATTAGCTGGCGGTTAATTCTTCATGGTCCTTCGAGCAAAAAGGTGTCTCCGAGTCCAGAAATAATTTTTCATGGTCCTTCGAGCAAAAAGGTGTCTCCGAGTCCAGAAATAATTCTTCATGGTCCTTCGAGCGATAAGGTGAGCCCAGAAAGAAAAATCTTCATGGTTCTTCGAGATACCGTTCGAGAACTCATAGCGCGATAGTAAAAAGTCGTACTGTGAGCTTCGGACGCACCAGCAACCCGTGGAGTTCAGCGATCTAAGCTTTATCAGCGAGCTTACGAGAGCTAGCATCCGCACCTGACGGGAGGAGCTACCCAGTCAGAACAGCAGCAGTTGTAAGGAGCAAGCCGCCCCTGCGACGAACCAGCAGTCGTAAGGAGCAAGCCGCCCCTTCGACGAACCAGCAGCAGTCGTATGTCTACAAGCCAGTTTTTTAGTCTTATTTTAAAACTTCGAGACTAGGTGCGTCCATAACCTTGTCTGGGAACTTGTTGTCAACAAAAAAAAATAACAAGTACTTATAAAAAAAAGAAAGACAATGTGCGTGCAAGTCCTTATGAATAATATGATTATTGTGACGAAGTAAACATTGACTCACAAGCTGCTCAGCCAAGTGTTGTTTATATAACTGAAAGCGGAATGATTTGTGATCCACCCATGTCACGTGCCGACTCTCCAAACGAAAAAAATTTTAGGCTCTTAAGACTAAAAAAAATCTACTTCGGAATTGGAAAAGATCTTGGCCGAATCGGAAGACTGATTAGAAGTTGAGGTTTCAATCCTAATAACTTTATTAAAGCCTGATTTCAATATCAATGTGATAATATGTAGGCGTACCTAAGAATATGTTAACTGCTTAAATATTATTATAGGCACGACGAATATTATAAGTACCTAACAGGTATCAGGTACATAATAAACCTTTGTCTAGATCCTATGAATTTTGTTTAATATACCCTGATGTCAACTTGGGTATGTGGGGCCAATAATGGGATTACCTTTACATACCAATTATTGGCATTACTACCAATAATTGGGTTTCTATGTGCCAATAATGGGTCAATATCTGCCAATAAATGGTGTAGATACACGTTTTGAAAAAAACTTTAAATAATAATATTGCCCGTAATTATCCCGTCTGTTAGAAGGTAAATAACATTAGTTTATTACATCTCTAATGTCTGAACGCATTTTTAGGAATATTATTTCAGTGAATTTTGATTTTCAGGCATTTTGTTTTGTAACAGCGCTTAAAGTGCCAATATATGGGTGGTTTACCCTACCTAATTTGTGAAATAGTTCGAAACAGGTTCAAATAATTCGAAGCATGCTTGGTATAG
Source organism: Eupithecia centaureata (assembly GCA_944547425.1). NCBI lineage: Eukaryota > Metazoa > Arthropoda > Insecta > Lepidoptera > Geometridae > Eupithecia > Eupithecia centaureata. The sequence continues at coordinate 10,598,049 of OX155696.1, forward strand.
TCAATATTAGTTTATTAACATTCGAAACTAAATGTCTGAATTAAGAATGTTCTCTTATTATTTGTCGGGGTAAATTGTTGTCTTTTATGTCTTATTGTCCTGTCTGTCTGTCGATTATTTAGTTAAGGTAAAAAATTACATGCCTTGTGTTATTTACTATCGAGTTTGATAGTTTTAAATGCTTAGCCTCACAACAAGTGATTTAATATCAGCACAAATAACAAAAAAATTGTGTTCTCTTGTAGGAAAAACATTTCCTGCTAATTTTCCTTTTCACAGAAAAATAATCATACCAAGTAACGGTTAGGCAGGTCAATAGTCACGCACTACCGGTGGAAACACAGCTTGGTACTTACCGTTGACGTATTGTACAGGGGTAATTGACAGCTGGCCAGTGTTGTCTGTCAGTCAACGAATATATCGTGGTAAAGCCCGAAATTCCCCTTTTTCTTGAATTTACTAGAATATTTAGTAAATACCTCCTTACCAAAGATTATCATTATCATTAATATTTTAAGTAGCATTAATAATTGTCTGGATGTTTGTAACCTCTTTAAGCCAAAAAAACTAAACGTTTCGGACTGTAATTTTGTTTATATTTATTTTCTTTTCAAAATCAAATACTTTATTTTGTTCTCAGAAAGCTTGAATAAAAGAGGACAGAAGTATGATAAATCGCTTTTTATGTAGATATAATATTTTAGGCCCGGAATGAAAATAGGCTAAAATTTTTGTAGTTATTTTGTGTATTTATTCTCCTCGTCGACATTATTAAGGAAAATGGTTCAGAAGTTGGAGTTTGTTCATATTATGTATTCCATGCAATGGACACATAAATTACTAACTTTGAAACGGCCACGTTCAAGAGAAAACAAATTAAGGCAAGCGTGATGTAAAAACTTCTTGGAGAGGCTTATTGTGAAAACTAATGGCGATGGATGACCAGTGGCTTTGAAGAGTGTTCCTAAGTTATAAAATAAAACTGTGAACATAAGGTGGCAATGATTCACTGTTAAGATATTTTTCGTCTTTAACAATGTGTTTGCTTTACTTTGACAATGTTCTTCTTCTTCTCCCTGACTTCAACAATGTTATCGTAAAATCTGTTGAAGTGATAATGTAGTTTCTTTCAACTAAGGTAGAACGCTAAAATGTCTCATTCTTTAACTATAATATTGACATATTAAAGCGTTTCATTCAGCAGAATAGAGCCTCAGATATTTATTTCATTGCTCTACCATCCAGGAATATCAACAAATCAGTTTACCAGAAAAAACAAAACAAAACATAGAGTGATAAAAGCCTTCAAGGCTAAAATCAAATCATAAATTTTAACATAACCCACCGTCTATTACAAGAAAACTGTTGAATTCTGATAATGATGATGATAAACGGCCACTATCGGTCTGTTCCAAATTTGAGCCGGGTTATTTCCTGGGACTGTTAGTACCCACTGGAAATGCCTACATAAATTATCAAACCCTAGCTTACCCTGCCCCATGTCAACTGGACAGCTTACGACACTACAAATTTTATTAAAAAATAATATATCTGGAAGCAAAAATCATTTAGGTAGTTCGTGTTTCCAAATTGGATTTTATATAATAACTAGCGACCTGCTCCGGCTTCTCACGGTTTTATTATACGTATAAACCTTCCTCTTGAATCACTATATCTATTAAAAAAAAACCGCGTCAAAATCCGTTGCGTAGTTTTAAAGATTTAAGCATTCAAAGGGACATAGGGACAGAAAAAGCGACTTTGTTTTATACTATGTAGTGATAGTGATACTGGACAATCTATACAGCATCATCTAGCTAGCAGCAAACTTTTTGAGTTTAGGGCTAGATTGCCCCAATATTTTTGAGTTTGAGTTTGATTTATGTGTACTAACAGATATAATTCATTATATTATATAGAACATTTTGATAATAAATTTAAAATTTTCAGAACAACCAAATTTGCAGATCGTACAAACATTTATCCCGAGGCTGGAATCGAACACACAACCTCCTGCGTCGTAGACCTTCGCCCGCTGAGCCACTGAGGTCGTCTTTAAGGATGATAATAATAAATAGATCTAGTGTTTAAAGTAATCAGACATTACTAGCTCTTAACTTTGGTATATTTAAACTTTATTTATTTAAACAATATTGTAGTAGGCATGTGACTGAATACTGATGGCTAATTAAAATTTTCACAAAAAGCAACTGAAAATTTTACTTAACAATATTTTAAGACGAGTCCGGTCAATTTAGACCAAAAAATAAGAGTGAAGTTACATAAAGTCCCAACAAGCTGAAAATCGGTAAGATTGTTTAAAATACTATGAAAAATAAAATTTGAAAGTTCCCCATTATTCCCATGTAAGGAAAACAAAAAATTTCCAAGGTCAAAGGTCAAAAAATGTGTTTTTCGCGATTTTCAGCAAAACGGTAAGTTTTATCATAAAAATACCTTAGACAAGATTGTATATCATAAAATTATCTACAAAAAACGTATCGATACTTTTTTTGCTACCACCCACCGTTTGTGAGATATAACGATTCAAAAAGTTGTAATCGTCATAATATGCACACGTTTCCACGCCACCTATGAGGTAGTGTACTGTACGTAACGCGTTTTTTTTAACATGGTTATCCCAGGACCAGTAGGTAGTAGGATTTAGAGACGACTAGTATCTGCTCGCGGCCTCGCACGCCTTGTTTCTATGGAATCGTTTCAAAGCTATTTTTATCCCATGGGAACTAATTTATGGGATAAAAAGTAGCCTATGTGTTATTTCAGGGCTAGAACTACGTCTATTCAAAATTATAGCCCTATCCGTTTAGTAGTTTTTGCGTGAAAGAATAACAAACATCCATACATTCCTACAAACTTTCTCGTTTATAATATTAGTAAGGATGTTATTGAGCATGTTCGAGTAAAGCAAGTAAATCAAGTACATCAATATCTTTATTTCTTTACTTTCAAAATAGCACAACCAGAAGTAACTTTTGTGTAAGAGAGTGTAAATAAATGGTCTCAAAAATACTTTTACAAACTTTTTGAATCGTTATATCTCAAAAACGGTGGGTGGTAGGAAAAAAATAATGAAACATTTTTTGTAGACAATTTTATGATCTACAATCTTGTCTCAGGTATTTTTAAGATAAAACTTACCGTTTTGCTGAAAATCGCGAAAAACTCATATTATTGACCTTTGACCTTGAATTAAAAAAATTCCATACACGGGAATGATGGGGAACTTCTAGACATTGTTTATAATTATGTTTTGAACAATTTCACTGATTTTCAGCTTGTTGGGACTTTATGTAACTTCGAATGTCTAAATTGACCGGACTACTGACGGTTGAAATTATTTAAAGTTTGTCAAATGTTTACTATTCAGCTTTCAGTAGATACTAGTGTAAGTATCTTTTCTAGATAAAAGACAATTAAAAACAATTGCATTATTAACCACGTCACAGCGATTGTTTACTCTCTGAACTCTTCAACCCTAACCCCAAAATGTACCTAACCCAAAAAAGGTGACGTCATCCAGTGCGATTTTATCATGCTGGTGCCGAAAAAATTGGATGAAATAAAATACTACTATTATTCTACGTTTCGTACGCGGTATCTATAGCTGGTTCAAATCTAGTAATGTATATTGACATTATAAACTATCTACGTCAATCCCTGATCCAATCCCTATGAACAACAATCTACCACGTCAATCGGGCTGTCGAGGTCAAGCGTCATTTCGTCGACGATTGACGTTAGATTGAGCCTCCTCGAAAGAGATTGGACACTTCTGTATAAGTTTGTTTCGCTCCTAAAATATCGGATAAAGGGAAGCTCTCACTCTTTAAATAATGGCTTTTTTGGAGTTACGTTTTTTTAACAGATATTAGAAGGAAAAAATTAAAAGTGTATTAAACTGAGGATGCCCGAACACCGCGAACGTTATCTTAGATTAGATATTAGCTTATCTACGTACTCGTTTACACGGAAGTGCGTAGATGGGTTATTTTTAATTTTTATAAAGGAATGTAACACTCGGGTCAAACCCCTACGGGTTCATAGAGTGTTATGCATTTTATTATTATTAAGATTGCTTTATAAATAAATTAAAGAAAAAAATGAAATGCCCGTGAAAAGCCGGGTCGGGTCGCTAGTTATTACCTAATATTTGAAAATCTCTTCGGATGCAATGACTCGTGTTATGATGATCAAACGTTATTAAACGGCGAGGATCGACTGTTAGTTTGAAAAAGTCGATACTCTGGATTGTTCGCAACAGTCTACAGTTAGCTTAATTGTTTCAAATTAGAATACTAATTCGAACGCTGAGTGGCAATCGTTTTGGCTCCATGTATTTAATGTTTGATATTTTTTTCTAAAACTATATTTAGTCGAAACCAATTATTTTTTTCTTGTTATATATATTTGTTGCTATTCTTTAATTTTTTGTTAGTAAATAACATAACCTTCAATTCTAGAGAATACGGACTTCCGAGAGCTCTACTTAAAATTAGATTCCTGAAAGCAATAAAAGGAAATGTTATTCCCAGGGTTTTGTGCGGTATTTTTAACCTCCAACCGGATTCTTGAACTATATACGTTTATTAAATAATTCCTATGATCATTCAATGATTTTGTGGCGCTGTGTTTTAAAGTTTGACGAAGCCAGATTATCGCACGTTTGATTCCTGGCAGAAAATGGATTTGTACTAACATGAATAACATTTTTGTTCAGGGTTTGATTGTTTTTTATGTTTCACACTTTTTAATAAATAGTAAATGTATTCACGTACGTTATTTATGTGTTCCCACAACCCTAGCATAGTATGTGCTCCGTTATCAAATCCTAGTTAATATTCGATGTTATTATTTAAAATTGTATAAATTTTATTTTTACTCCTAAATAGTACTATATACTACTAGTATAGGTTCCTAATTTTATGCGTTTTATTTTAATAGCTCAGTAAATAAATAAGTTATTTGCTTTTACCTATAAATGAGTAGAATTAAGATGGCCGATAGGTCAAAAATCTATTTATACAAGAGATAAGCAAAGCAAAAGCAGCCTATTAATTAATTCAGGTCTAATTATGAGGCAAAGTTTTTACCTCGATTCGTTCAGTAGTTTACGCGTAAAAAGGTGTTACTAATAATAACACATTAACCCCATTTTAACTACCTTAGAATACGAATTTCTAAAATTCCTTTCTTAGCAGGTGCTTACGTCCTAAAAATAACCTCCATGTAAAATATCACCTTTGATGAGTAACCCAGTTTTCTCTTTTACAAATATAGATTGTGATTTCTATCTTGATAAAACAAATACGTGTTCCCTTGAGATATCCAAATTCTGCAGACTCTCCAACTAAAATTATTTACTTATGCGTAGTTCGAATAAAGTTTTATTACCCCTTTTCATCAAAATCACTGAACAAGTCAGGCTGTAATTTTGCATGGACTTTGTCTTTGATTTTGAATAAGATTTGAGGTATTTTAACTATCTGGTCAAAGCAATACATGCATAAAAGCTACTTAGGAATTTAGACAAATTATTGTATATCCCTAGGCACCTGTCTAGACTTTACATTATCTTGCTTAACCTTTGCTCAGCTAGAATATATCAGGACTATACCTAAACTGGAACCTAAGGTACCTACACCTTTGTGGCAAGGCTTCAAAGATAAAGTTAAGGTTCAAAGTGTAGGCGGTACTTAGGATGGTACCACAGTGAGAGCTTTGACTTGTAATCACTACATAGTAGTCACTACATATTTTAAAACAAAGTCGCTTTCTCTGTCCCTATTTCCCAATCTATGCTTAAATCTTTAAAACTACACAACGGATTTTGAAGCGGTTTTTTTAATAGATAGAGTGATTCAAGAGGAAGGTTTATACGTATAATAAAACCGTGCGAAGCCGGGGCGGGTTGCTAGTGTAACAATATAACAGTTATTATTATTTTTTACCAGCAACTGCCTGCAGCTTCGCACGCTTTGTTTCTATGGAAACGTCTCAAATTTATTGATATCCCATGGGAATTGATTTAAGGGATGAAAAGAAGCCTATGTGTTTTTCCAGGACTATAATTACCTCTTTTTTCATTAATTTATTCTTCTTTTTGTCTCATAAGAATACGCCTTAGTTTTGGTCCCGATGTGTCACCATCCTTAGATTTATAAATGTATATGTTCTTGTAACATGATACAATGTTGGCTACATTTTATCATGTTACAAGTTTGAATCTTTGGTTACAAGATTCATTTTAGACACAGATCGACCATTTATAGATAAGATAAGATAAAGATAAATTTATTTCTTAGATTCTTACATTCTAAGTACGATTATTTAGTTATGAAAAAGGAAATACATTTGCAATATATATTAGATAGATAGATAACTTCTTTATTGCACCATCAAAATTTGTAGTAACATATATGCTTAAAAACTAATAACTACATCTAAAGTGGTACAATCGGCGGCCTTATCGCTAAAAGCGATGTCTTCCAGGCAACCTTTGGATGGACAGGATCGGTTAATTTACTAAATTGACGGTGGCATAACAGATATGACAAAAATTTAAAAAGAATATTATATTTATGTTAACTTAACATAAACTATACAAACAGTTAGCGTTACATAATCGCTTGCCCCGGGGAATAAAGCGGTAATAGCAAAATCTATTTTTTTCAGGAAAAATAAAAGAAGGTAATTCAATTATTTCTAGGCTCCTAGATACACTACATTTACAAATTTTATATCAAACGAAAGCTTATTTTTTCCCCTATTTGACGATATTAAAATTATTGTTATTAAATTAGCAGAAATAAGCTAAAATTCACAAAATGTATTTTACAATAATTTATCTAATTAGACTGAAGAGCAATAGCTTTTACGATAGTTTTACTGTTTAAACATAATTTCAAAAGACACAGTAACCGTACATTGCGATGGTATTATTGATGAATACCTAGATCGTAATAGTTTATTACCACTCTTTTCGTGGAAATATTATGAACATCGTGAAACAGTGAGATATTATTACCACTCTTTATTTTAAAAGAGTCTGAAATGATTGAATCGCAAGTGCTTTGAGAGAGAGAGGAAACAAACATAGAGATGCCCTATTGCCTTTACATACCTTAACGTACCTAAGTAGTCGCTAGTATATTTTTTTTTATAATATACTTTACCTACTTTATTCTAATAGTTTAACAAATAACTGTGATTCGGTATGTCAGTAAGTGCATCCATCACCATCAGCTAGCGCTGTTGGAAGTGGAGTTAGAGAACATTAAATGTCATGTTCTCGGGTAATGTGAAGTCTGTAGAGAGGGGGAGGACACCGTAACCCTAGACCCGGGCTATCTTCTCTACTTTCGCGAGGGTGATAAAACATCCCAAGGTGGCGTAGGTTTTCTCGTCAATAAGGCCCTCTCTAGCAACGTTCAAGAAATCTCCAATGTGTCGACCAGGGTAGCGTACCTGATCCTTCACTATCCCAGCGGTATATCATCATCGACATCATCAGCCTATATTAGTCTACTGCTGGACATAGACCTCCCCTAATGAACGCCATAGCGCCCTGTCTTCAAATTACCGTATCCAGCATCTGCCAGCAACAAGATCACGTTTACCCCAATGGTCGACGCGAGATATGGCCGGCCTACTGCCACTTCAGCAAGTCTTTGAGCTATGTCAATAACTTTGGGTCTCTGTCGGATGGGAATCCTATCCTTCAGAGAAACTCCGAATATAGCGCTATCCATACCTCGCTGAGTGAATTTGAACTGGTGGACCAGCCCACCTTGAGTGTCAACGTCTCAGCTCCGTAGGTAATTACGGGGAGAAAGCACTGATCAAAAACTTTTGTTTTCAAACATTGCGATATGGGTGACGAAAGGACTCAACGTAGTTTTCAAAACGCTGCCCAACCTAGATGAATCCTCCTCTTGGCTTCCTCAAAATTGTTTAAACCTTACTTTACTGCACAATCTGCCCAAGGTAAGTGTTTTCGGGCACAATTTCGAGAAGGTGGCCTTTTACGACGACCTGTCTTGGATCAATGTGGTCATTGGTCATGACTTTGGTTTTATCCAAATTCATGCATCATGCATGTCATCAGCGACTCAGAGGTGTGAGATATAAATACCGTTTATGTTTATGCCCTTATCTTTCCAGTCCAGCGTCCTAAACATATCCTCCAATGCGCTCGTGAATAGTTTCGGGGATATAACATCCCTTTTTCTCACTCCTCTGCGCAATTGGACGGGTTTAGACTGCTGGCCCTGTACTGGACACTCATAGTGGCGGCATCATACAGACATCTCAGCACCTCCATATAACCATAGTCTACTTGGTATCGCTGTAAGGATTCCAGAACAGCCCAAGTTTCGACTGAGTCAAAGGCTTTCTCATAGTCCACAAAAGCGAGACACAGAGGCTGATTATACTCTTCGGACGTCTGTATAATTTGCCTCACTGTGTGAATGTGGTCTATAGCGCCATATCCTCCGCAGAACCCGGCCTGTTTTGGTGGCTGAAACTCGTCGAGTGTCCTTGCAAGACGATTCGTGACCACTCGCGAGAACAGCTTATAGACGTGGCTCAGGAGTGTGATGGATAGTTTTTAAAGTGGGTTTTATCACCCTTATTAAAAAAGAGCACCACCAAACTCCAGCTCCACGCATTAGGAGTTTTCCCACTGTGAAGGACGGATTTAAAGAGGTTTTGTAGCTCCTGTATAACGGGGGCTCCTACTGCCTTCAGAAGCTCTGAAGTATTACCGTCCTCACCAGGGGCTACTGCCTCCAGAAACTCTAAAGTAATACCGTCCTCACTGGGGTTGGTTTCGCTATATCGCTTCATCAATGAGGTTTGTGCTGGAGCTCCGAAGGTCGCCCCGTATCATCTTCGCGAATTGCTTGTTCAGAGTCTTTCACAGAGGGAGAACTCCTAAGGCGTGGATGACGGTAGGGCTTGTCCATCAGTCGCTCAGCGAACTATGGAAAGAGCTGTGCTCGGAGTTTCTCTGAAGGATAGAATTCGCGAAAAACCGTCAACCGTGTTGGGGTAAACGTGTTCTTGAATGGAGACCGCGACTTGGCAAACGTAGTGTAGGATGCCCTCCGGCCAGGTGGGATGACGATCCGTGAAAGGTGGTTGCTAGATGCGGCAAGCTGAATACAGGGTGCTAAGGCGCTCATTGGGGGAGGCCTTTGACCAGCTGTGGACTTATTTAGGCTGATGATCAAATAATGTTGGACAATCCACACAGCACGATCTAGCCTCAAAGTAAGCTACTCAAAGTTTATGTTATGGGTGCTAGATGTGGTAGATTACTGATATATTTTATATATTATAAACAGAAAATACCAACGGAACTAATTTCTGCAGATCGTATACAAATTTGTTCGGAGGCGGGACTCGAACCCGCAACCTCTTTCATCGCGGGTGGACTTTCACAAATCATTGTACCTATAGTGGAGTTTTATTTCCAAAGAATAACAACAAATTCGATCACATGTTGCGTCAAGTGGATCGCGAATTATTTCCGGCAAGAAAGCCGTAATGATTCTTTACGTATATTTTATGAACTTCTCTGATCGGTAATAGCAACTTACGTTTCGCTGCGTCTGCGGCTTAAGACTCAAAACTGTCGTATTAACTTTTACGATAATTTTGTAGAATTACAATCTTAACTTAAACTATCTTAATGATTGTTGCGTTTTATTTTCGAAAAGTAAAATTATGTAAACGTGTATTACTGAGATTGAGTACAAAATAATTTCCGTAGAATAAAGACATCTACGTGTGTTTTCCTAAAAAAACGTCAAGAAAAAAATCTGAAAAAAATTACACATATAGTACATCACCTAAGGATGTCAAAAATGAGATAACAATAAAACAGTCGTAATAGTGCTTTACCGCTTTATTCCCCGGGGCAAGCAATATACCTAATAGGGGAACAAAAATAAAAATAAAACATTAAATTAGGAGGATATATCAAGAGCGTATTAGTTAGGTTTAGTTGAACTATGACAATTGTAGTGCACCAATAGAAAAACCCGTTTGATTCCTACACTAGGTCTTTGTAGCCTGTATTGTAGGATAACAGAGAGATAGTTACAGAAATAATTTTAGAAAATCCACATAGCATCATTTAGTCCCAAGCTAAGCAGAACTTGTATAATATGTACTCTATACTGGCGCTTCCTTGATTACAAAATACGACAAAGTGGTTTGGCACTGTTCAATATTTACTCACGAAAACTACAACTTTCTTCATTACGAACTCAAAAGTTCGAGTTCAAAGGAACCTAAAAAGACTTTACTTAATTCAGGGCCTTTCGTTGAACTGATTTGAACCCAGCGGAGATAAAATTAGAATTGCAAATCACCTAATAACAGTCGACTAAAACAGATTGGTTTGGAAGACCACAACAAGAGGGTTCATCTGAGACCTTAGCATGAGTTTATTAATATAAGCTTAAAACTATAAATTATGTGAGCGTCTGGTCGATGCGACGCGTGACCCGAGAGCTGGTGAGTATCTGGCTAAGCAAATCAGCATTGCCATCATCATCATCATCAATGCAGCTAGTGTCTTGGGGACGCACAGACTGGTATTGAAATGGATCAATTGAGCTACCTTTAGACTGTTTCCAACCGTTTGCAGTTAGCTCAATTGTTTCAATTACGTATATGATTGTTTTTTTTTTTAAATCCTTGATTTTACTTAGTATGAACTGAGCTCGATTATATTTTCGAATGATTTTGAGTGATTTGTAGCATTTAATCAATCAGGATTTGAGGAATCAGTGGTTATACAGGTTGTAAAAAGACGACTACCGAAATTTAAGGGGGTGGCAGAGCACCCCTAAACTTAAATAAAAATAAATCCGCGTATAAATAATGAAGATTATGCAGTTTTTTGGCAGCCAATTAGTGCGCGCGACTTTAATCAGCTGAGTAAGCTGAGGAAATTCACTTAGCGTGCAAAAAACATGACTTCTATATTTTTTTTATAACTCCTTTTTAAAACTACTCTACTTCGAGTACTAGATAGATATGTTAACTAGTGTTGGGTGTGTGTCTAAATAAAAAATAAAAATCTGAAGAAAGGCATTTGAGTTTTTTTGGAAAATATGTTTAGAATCATAGTCTGATTTTTTTTTAGTTTTATTACCCATCATTTTGCATATTTGTCTTTTTACACCCTTACTGTAGGTATATTGCCGAGTTCCCGAAAACTTTTTCCGCCGTGGTATTTCGTAAGCTTGTACTAGCCTCTCTAAATGCCAATTTATTGGATAACTGCAGACACTTGAGCAAAATGATCATTGTATGAAATAACTACTAGTATTTTTCCGCGGCTTCGGCTGCGTTTTCCCGGCTCCCATAACACAGGTTCTGCTTGTTTGTTTCGGGGTCAAATAGTGTTGTGAGTATTCTCAAGCAGTATTTATTTATATTATTATTTATTATTCTGAGATAAGAGGAGCTTATGTTATTCCAAATCTAAAAATCCAAATTTTTGTAAAATTTTAGCCAGATTACCGCAAATAATAAGATTAAGACGACCAATGTGGCACGGAGGGTTAATATCACCTGTGACGTAGGCTGCTGCTGGTTCGATTTCTGCCTTGAAAAAATTGTTTAATGATTTGCAGATTTGTTATGGGTACTCAAACTAGGTATTCTGGGAGTATTCAATGTAGAATAAAATTATATTATATGTATGTATATCAGTCATGAATCGCCTTGTGGCAACACTGACGTCTAGACGTGTCAATCAGCTGATAAAATTTTATTTTATGTAAAAAATAGTTTAAAGCTGAAATATCTAGAAAATAAGTGTAAATAACATTAATTATTACCGATGTGCTTACATGCAAGTGAAATATATATCTAAATATCAACGAGAATTGTGATAAAGTGCCGTAAAAGTGTTAACGGTTTCTTGCAACCAAACCAAACTGTCAACGGCTAAGTGTTCGTATTTCGAGTAAATAAATCCATGAATCCAGCTTCTAAAACATCATACAATACTGGGCAAATCATCACATTCACTTTCGTCAACGGATGATGATAACTGGCGCTTGATCGAATCGAACGATTCTCAGCTACAGTGAACGAAGATTCGAGATAACATTTGGACGGAGATTGTACCAGAGTAACATCACTTATCTTGGGGAGTATTGTCTTTCAAATATCATACTAAATACTAACCCACACTTCACAGTTCTACCAACAGATAGGTACACTTCCTCACTCTGTGAGTCTCGTCACAAATCACACAGGCTCGTTTCTATCTCTCTTAGCTTGACAAATTGTGGAAGTTGAGTTGTATGACGAAACATTTAGCCCCAGACAACACTACACTTACAATACAGCATAATAAACTATACAGAACAGGTAGTACAAATAACCTCCCCCGAAGTGGTAAATGCACTTTCATTGTTTTGTTATTTAAAGTTTCTTTTTCTACCTTTTTATTATAGAATAAACTTAGTTTTTTTTTTCTGAATAAGTCTCAATTAAACTGCAAATAATTATATTGACATCAGTAAATGTTTTAGCAATCCCCTTGGTCCCAACTATTTTTATTATTCCTCCTCAATCCTCCCTCTCATACTTCTACTGGTTTCTTTTACCATAGGTCACTGGGTTTTTCAAGACCCATCAAACCTCAACTTGGTTCTTACCTAACAGAGGGTGTCCTTGAAAGAACCAGCTCTCATTACCTGTCAATTTCAATTTCAACATTTAATTTCTTCACTTATTCTTCTTCTAGAAGCTCACTGTGTACTGCTATTTTTCAGGGATCCACCCAAAATGATGACCAGAAAGGCATGTGACCTGGAGGCTAAGCTGAAGCTCGCTACAGCCCAGCTCAAGGAAGCGAATGAAGACCGTGACAGGCTGCTTCGAGAGCAGGAGGATAGTGAAGCTGAGTTCCTGGCTAACCTTGGCAAGATCCAATCCCTCAAGGGCCAACTCGCTCAACTCCATGCGCATCACGAAGATGCAGTCTCAGAAGTGGACCGTTTAAATGCATGCCTGCGTTCCGTCGACAATTGCTATGAATCATATGAACTGGTGTTGCAGCAGAACAAAGACCTACAGCAAGAGCTTACAGAGTGTAGAATAAGACTTGAAAACTTAGAGTACAAGCCCTTGCCTTCCGCAACATGTTTCTATAGTACAGATCTGCAAACAGAGCTTAGTAAAATTGATCCAAACATGTCGAATGTGGATATTACTACACCATGTAGCCATGGTCACAGTCAAATGCCTCTCATAAAAGGGAGAAGTAAAATTAAAAAGTATGTCAAATTAAACCACTTCATAAGGAAGTCAGAAAAAAAAATCAAGAAACAAAAACAGCTTCTTAATAATGCTAAACTGAGCAAGGAAAAGTGCAAATGTAACTTGCAAATAGAGTTAGACTCCTGCTATAATTTAATAGGACGGAACTCAAAAGATCTAGACTATATGGCTGATAAAATAAAAACTTTAGAAAGAGCACTTCATGATGTGTCCAGTAATTATAAACAAGCCCAAGAAGATGCACAAGAACGCATTCTCAAGATGCAGGATATTTTAAATAATGAGAGTACATATGTTGAAGTACGGCATAATTGCACGCAAACTGATCTTGAGATGGCCACCATATACTGTAGCACTTTAACTTTAACGGAAGATGCTGTGAAGCTTGTGCCCCCATCACCGCTGAAGTCTCCATCTGCGTTCCTGGCGGCGCCGCCATTGCCTTCGCACGGGGCCCAATGTGGTAGCCATAAAGCACCGATTATACCCAACGAGGGTCCAGTTCAAGCTGCACCGTCTTCAGTTAAGGATTTAGATTTAGACAATCAAAATACTAGGAAGACTGTTATATATTCAGATAAGTTGGGTGCTGGGATGGGAATAAAACTGCGTGACCTTCTTTTACAAAATGTTGTAAATAATTGTTATCCACATTGTAACATAAATAGAATTACTGATTATATACAGAAAGATAACTCCCTAAATCACAGCACCACCCTAATAGTTCAGCTTGGTGAAACTTGTGTAAAACGTTCACAGTTGATTAGGCTTGTTGAAGTACTCTTAGGAAAGGTAGAGAATGGACTGGGGAAACTGATTATTTGCTCCTTCCCCTACTCAAAGTCACTAACACTTAAACAAAATGACAATTTATTTAAAAATAACTTGCTGATTTACAACATGACATGTCGTCATAATGATGTATTATTTTTTGATTCTAATAATTTTATTAGTAAAACTATTTTGACTAGGGACACAGTGGACCTAACCCAACAATGTAAAAAGATAATTGCTAAATTATTAGCATACAATATTTTTGATCCCGTTATAAGTAGTATAACGCAGTTACCTGACGAGCCTGTACATGTAGTTAGTAATAGTACTAATGAGGGCATTAAAGCTACAGTGTCAGTAAACTCAAATTTAAACTGACCGCGATGACAATGGGAAAGCAAAAAGCCATGTTTCACATAGTCCATCAGAATATACAAGGCTTACCCAGCAAAATCCTAGAATTAGAATTATTTATGAACCATTTAAATGTAGATGTTATGTGTGTAACAGAACACTGGATTGTAAAGAATCAGTTACTGCCTTTTTATAATAACTATTGTTTTGTAAGTTCATATAAAAGAAAAGCTGCAATACGTGGTGGCTCTCTTATTTTAGTAAAAAATAGTCGTAAATGTAAAGAAAGAAAAGATATTGTAAAACTTTCTATTGAGAGGACTATTGAACTTTCTTGTGTGGAATTGGAGCGACATATCGTTGTGTGTGTATACCGCCCTCCTGACGCAGATCAGGTTGCTTTTGAATGTACTATGGAAGAAGTTTTGCTGAAAGTATTTACTTGTAGGAAGGATCTCATTGTTTGCGGTGACTTTAATATAGATATTTTATCAAATCCCCTTGCCGACAGATTGCTTAATTTATTCAAGTGCTTTAGTTTAAAACATCTTTTTAATGACCCCACTAGGGTAACCCAAACATCTGCCACCTGTTTAGATAATATTTACTGTAGTCAAACTCCAACCAGCAAAGCAGTAATTAGGCATTTCCAATCAGACCATTATGGTCAAAGTGTTAATTTTAGCTATAATGATACAAATAATGTAGAAAAATATACCTGCAGGCCAATAACAGAGAACCGTATTAAGAATTTTCAAAGTAGAGTAGAACTAACAGTATCTAATATATCTTGTTCTGATGACCCCAATGAATTATTTTCCACACTTTTGAATGTCATACACAAGGAACACAGTGAAGTATTCAAACTTAAAACATGCACAGTGAGAGATAGGGTCGGATTTGTTGATTGGGCCACTCTGGGTATTTATAAAAGTAGGAATAGACTCTATGACCTTTATGCTTCTAGAGAAACTATGTTACATGATCCTGCGTTTCTATTGTATGTAACCAACTATTCTAAAACATTTAAGAAAGTCTGCAACACAGCCAAATGCCTGTTTTTAAAGAATGTTATAATAAAATCATCTAATAAAGTAAAAGCAACATGGAGACTAATAAATAACGAAACAGGTAAATCAAAGCCACGTTATAAAGAAATAAGGTTAAAAATTAATAATTCAATTCTTATACATGAAAAAGATATTGCCAATGCTTTTGATGCATTCTTTTCTGCTATTCCTAAAGTTGTTACCCAGTCTCTAAACTCCTCAGCATCAATGGCTGTTAAATTTTTAGAATCTTCAGTTGCTAGATGTAATGAGAGTTTTATCTTTAGTTATGTAAATGCTGATTATGTAGTGAAAATCTTTAAGTCCATTAACATTAAAAATACTGAGGATCTCTGGGGTATATCAACAAAAGTATTAAGTTCAATTGTTAAGGAAATGGCTCCTTGTTTGGCCTATATTTTCAATAGTTGTATCGACGCAGGAGTTTTTCCTGATCTCATGAAATATAGTAAGTTAGTTCCTCTTTATAAATCTGGTAGCCACACTGTTCCGGCCAATTACAGACCGATTTCAATACTTCCTGCAATGAGTAAAGTTTTTGAAAAAATTATTCTCACCCAGTTAACTTCTCACTTCAACCTTAATAGGTTATTTCATGAAAACCAATTTGGCTTCTCCAAGGGTAGATCGACAACGGATGCTGGTACAGTTCTATTAAGGCATATATTGGAGGCCTGGGATAAAGCCAAAAACGCTATTGGTGTATTCTGTGACCTTTCTAAGGCTTTTGACTGTGTAGATCATAGTACATTAATTGAGAAACTGAAACACTATGGAATAAACAACAAGGCACTGGATCTTATGCAATCATATTTATCTGATAGAGTTCAAAAAGTAGACGTTGGTAAAGAAAGATCTACGGGCTCAAAAATTGAAATAGGCGTCCCCCAAGGATCTATATTAGGTCCCTTTTTATTTTTAGTATATGTAAATGATCTCCCCTTTTTAGCAAAAGACCTTTGTGATATAGTTTTATTTGCTGATGATACTTCACTAATTTTTAAAGTTGACAGAAATAAATATAATTTTGACGATGTAAATAATTCGCTGTCAAAGATACTAAATTGGTTTACCGCCAATAACCTCTTACTTAATTCTAAAAAAACAAAATGTATAAAATTCATGTTACCAAATGTTAGAGAACTCCCAACTCAAATCATGTTAAATAATGAGATTGTTCACTTCGTAGACTCTACTGTATTTTTGGGGTTGCATATTGATTCAACTCTTCAATGGCAACCGCAAATTGATGCTCTCGCGGGTAGGCTTAGTTCAGCAGCCTATGCAGTGAGAACAATTAGACATCTCACTGATCAGGACACAGCTAGGTTAGTTTATTATAGTTACTTCCATAGTATTATGTCCTATGGTATTTTGCTTTGGGGACAGGCAGCTGATATTCAAACTATCTTTGTTCTTCAAAAAAGGGCGGTGCGTGCAATTTATAAATTAAAGCCACGTGACTCATTGAGGGAATTATTTAAAGAAATAAATATTTTAACTGTAATTTCGCAATATATTTATGAAAATTTAATGTATACACACAAAAACAAGAGTAACTTTTTGAAAAATTGTGATGTTCACAATAGAAATACACGAAACAAGAACAAATTACACATTCCTTCATTTAGATTACGAAAACTGGGGAAATCATTTATGGGTAATTGTGTGCGCTTCTATAATAAGCTTCCATCTGAAGCAACTGAACTTTCTATTCGTAGATTTAAACAGTACATAAAACTAAATCTTATCAAGAAGGCATATTACTCCATAAATGATTACATCAATGACGTTAGTGCTTGGCCAGATGTCGCTCAGTTCCACATCGACAATAGTATGTAATTATTTATAAGGCAAACATGTATTAGACACATAAGTTTTACACATGCTAGTGGTTTCTATTTCGCCTCTTCCACTAGTGGACAAAAAATTGAGGCGAATTAAATTTGACTTGTCTAAGTGCTTATTTTGTAAGCCTAAAGAAATAAAGATATTGATTATTGATTATTGATTATTATAGTAATCTCTGCTTAACTTTTTATTGTTAGGTTTTTTACTCTTTATTGTTATTTTTTATATTGCATAACAGAAATACCTAAATCACATGTGAAAATTTCAACTATCTGAATATCACTGTTCAAAAGATTACATTATCTTGTATCGGAGGCCAAGATCCACTTTGGGTCGCTGAGCC
Organism: Eupithecia centaureata; assembly: GCA_944547425.1. Lineage (NCBI taxonomy): Eukaryota > Metazoa > Arthropoda > Insecta > Lepidoptera > Geometridae > Eupithecia > Eupithecia centaureata. The sequence goes on from OX155696.1 coordinate 10,615,776, forward strand.
ACAGGAGTAAGTAAGAGAGTAAGTAAGAGAGTAAGTAAGTAAAAGATGCCTGGTGACGGACGGATAGACAGTAAAACGGAGTACTTTTAGTAAGACTTTTACCCTACGGAACCCTATAAACGATTCAAAGTACGAATCCCGAAGTATTATAACAAAAACACAAGGCATATGTAGGTATTATCGTTAAAATTATCGTTTTTCAAGGTAGGCTGGTGGAGACAAAGTTCTCTGGTAGAGATTGCTCTTTGGTGATAAGGCCGTCAATTGTGACTTGGTCTAAGTTAATTAGTTGAAAATTGTTTTTGTTATAAAAGTAAGTATGCAATAAAAAATGTTCAATCTATCTTTCTAAATTATATTCTCTTTATAAACTCTGACACAGAATCGCCTCAGCATTTTAATAAGCAAAACTTAATGGGCTCCCGGTTTTGTTAAACTTTCTTTAATTAAAATACTGCTTAGAGTTGGAAACTAATTTACTAAAGCCAAGGCTGCGGTTGGTTCCATTCTTTATGCCACCGCGGCCAACTGAAGAATGGTTGATATTATATGTACTGCAGACCTAGAAACCTAGATTTAAAATATAGGTAATTTTTTTATAATCAAAGGAATTTTCTACGCGGTTAATTCCTTTTCTTTGTTAATATTGTAAAAGCGAAAGTTTGTGTGTATTAGGAAAGGGAGAAAAAGGTTTTAAAGGATGAATAGATGTTTGTTACTTTTTCACGCTAAAACTACCTACTGAATAGATCGGGTTGAAATTTTTAATAGAAAGAAAGAAAAAATTTTATTTACCTTACGAACTACTACAATACAAACTTAAACTAATCTATTTCATGCTAAGCTCTACCTGATTACGATTTGTGCGTAGCAGAGCGCAAGGCAAACGTGGCTCCGCTCAGCATTGTGCTGGGTACACACACACTGGTGTATGCACCCAACGCTGGTTTTCAGCGGGAACCAACCTAGTCACGTCATGACCCTCTGGAGGCGCAAAAATAAACACAAAAAGGTTCTACATATTTACATACTAGGTAACTTATACAGTAAAATTAAATGATTAATTTAAGACAAGTTTCATAAACATTATAAATTCAAAATATAAATACAAAGGCCTAAAATTATTATGAATAGACGTAGTTATAGCCATAAAATAAAACAAATTTTTTTTTTAAACTTAAACGAGACTGGTGTTTGATAAATCGACTCGACTCTCTCTCTTTCTGCTCTTTTGTTATAACTATTAAGTAACTATAAAATACATCACAAAAGTCATCATCATCATCATCATCAGCCTATATTAGTCCAATGCTGGACATAGGCCTCCCCTAATGAGCGCCATAGCGCCCTGTCTTCAGCTTGTCATCACAAAAGTAAAGTCATTGAATACGGGATATTTTGCATGATTTGGTTTCTTTTCTCAGTTTTTTCGTGATCATGGCGCTTGAAACATGCCGAAATATCGAAAAACTCAAAAGAAACCAAATCATGGTAAATATCCCGTATTCAATTCAATGACTTTAATGTTATAACCATGATAGTTTTAAAAGTTTTATCACAAAAGTACGAAATTAGTAGTTAATTTCTGACCCTCTCACAATTTTATTCAATTGAAATCTAGTAATACCCCATTGACTCCATTTTATTAGTTAAAATTACTTAGAATACGAATTTCCAAAAATCCGTTCTCAGCGAATGTCTACGTCCTAAAAAGACTCTTCATGCAAAATTTCAGTTTCGTAGCTCTTGAAGTTTCAGAGATCTCTTGATGAGTCACACAGTTTGCTCTTATATAAATACTAGCGTCCCGCCCCGGCTTCACACGGTTTCATTATACGTATAAACCTTCCTCTTGAATCACTCTATCTATTAAAAAAACCGCTTCAAAATCCGTTGTGTAGTTTTAAAGATTTAAGCATACAAAGGGACATAGGGACAGAGAAAGCGACTTTGTTTTATAGAGGTACTTTGTAGTGACTAGTGATAGATAAACACTGTTGAGAGCATAGCCTTATCGAACTTAGTGAAAAAAATCAAGGTCTATTGTTGAGAGGGAGAATTTCTTAAATCTTCTAACAACATTCTTACACAACAGGAAAGTGATGATAAATAAAAACGTTTCGTTTAACGTTCTGTACCGACGTTGCATGCGATGCTTGCGTGAAATGAAACGTACTTTCACTGCGGTAGCACGCTGAAGCTGAATATTAATGAATGGTTGAGTAAAGTAGTAGTAAGTATATGCCGCGATTCAAAACAAAATAAATATTAGAGTAACTTATTTTGTACGACACTTAAGTCATCGATTATAGCGTGATCGGGTGAGAAATACCCCATAAAACAAAACAAACAATGGTATTTAAAATAAATAAATCAAAAAGCCTTTTATTTCTAGTAAATTTACATTTAAAAATCTATGTATGTGTTAGCTTTATTTAGTTTATTCTACGTTATTTATTTGTCTCTTACTTAGTATTTATATGAACTTAATTTTTATTTAATCTACCGGAACCCCAGAATGGGTGAAGGCATGGTAAATATCCCGTTGTAAATGACTTTAGTGACGTTCAAGGTATTAGTAAAATTCCCTCCTTCTGACCTCATAGAGTCCCCAATGGCTTCCCATACCAATAAGTTCCGTAGTAAATGATCTCGAAGTAATAATCTATTTAACGCTTCATGATCGCGTTGTTCGAGGCCATTTTGGTAAAACTAATGTTGGTAACACGATACGAAGGCAGTAAATGGACGTGATAGATATGTAACTCCGATTATTTTATATTGTAAGGCCTGTGGCGAAAGACGTAGCGAATACAATTCCCACTTTGGGAAAAAATTTTGTAGGATCTGCAGATGAGAATCCAGGTTTTCAGGGTGTATCAAATCAATATAAAATGTTTTTATTTCGTTCACAATAAAGTTAGATCTTATTAAATACAATAAAACTTCCTTTTAAGTATAAAAAATACTTATACTATAAGGTTTTACTGTTCCTTAGTTGCTTTTACAAGAGTTATCAAATATAAATGTGTATAATATGTGTGTAATGTGTATAGTAAATAATATCTATGTATTTAGCATGGCAATCCAGTCAGCGACCAGTTGACCTACTTCTAGCATTCTATACTCTTTGAAACAGTCTGTAGCTGGCCTAATTGTTTCAATTCTGGCAATACAGCCAACGTGTTAATGATGCGACGACTGGTATTCAAACGGATCAGTTGAGGTACCTTTAGACTTTTTGCGACAGTTTGCAATCAACTCAATTGTTTCAATTGTATATATTGGTTTTTATTAGTATCTAATCTACACTTTGATTACCTATGATATTCTTTGATGCTCTGCCTTAACCTCGTAAAATAATGATCAAATCAAGAGAAAACTGGCATCCTTATTCGAGAACCTCCTTTTTTTCTCCTTGAAAATAAGTTTCATTTCTATCTAAGTTCCTTCTTATTTTCAGGATTAACGAGGGAAGTCATAGGCAATGATAATTTAAGAAGAATAATGGCATTATACGAAATAGATTCTAATGTAATTATTGTAAAAGGTACGGACAGTCATATAAAATTAAGTTTTTAGGGTGTTTTTCTTGTTATTTGTGTAGGTGTTTAGTGTAACAGAGATTGAGAAATGGACCTGTAGTGGTACTTATTTTAATTCATTTGATTCGTTTCCGTAACGGAAACATCAAATTCGAATTCGATTTCATTCAGTCAGATCTTTTAGAAAGCTATTTTGATTTCATATCCAGACTATGGAAATAAGGATCCAAATTCAAATGGTTCAAAAGTTTTGTAATAAGTTCTTTTCAAATAGCAATCATAGTCAAAAGTTTCCGATATCGAAAACTAAGGGCTTTCCTATGAATTAAAATACCTGAAGTCTATTTTCATCATGTAACCTCGCCACACAGGCTCTACCTTTAGAGACCTAATTGTGAGTAACAGAGCTCTAACTGCTACATCTAAATATAATTATAATAAAGGTTCCATTGTAAAAATTGCTACAACATTATAAGGCTTCAATTTTCCATCAAATTTGCTATGGCTATAAATTAGCTTTATAGCCATAGTAAATTAGCTTTTAGGTACTTATTGTATTAAGTGGATAAATCAGTCATCTAGTACCCATAACACAAGCACTGCTTAGCTTGGGGCTAGATAATGTTATGATTGTTCAGATATATTTATTGTAATTTTTTATTACAATGGGTATAGAAAAACCAATCACGTCACACACTCAATAAAGCACGGATAATTTCACAGCATCAGCGATTGCCGTGATTCCGTGAAAGTAGAACATAACGAGAAGTTAATGTTACTGAAGTAATGACTTCATTTTATGATAAGAAACAGACAATCATGAATCCTATAGAATAGCACTTTTATACACTTGTGAGAAGAAAATTGTCGCGATTCGTCAAACCATTTTCAACCTTGATAACTTAGTAGATAAAGTTGTTTGGCCTTTTGGGGTCGACAACAATATTTTTTATTACAAGTGTATTTAACGACCAGATAAAAGAAATCCCAGATCTTCATACGTGATGCTTTTTATTGTTTGATTTTGTGAACAGTTGCTTTGTCACAAGCCTTTGTGCCATATATCAAAAATCGGTAAACACAAAATAAGCTAGTAGATACTTCAAATTTTAAACTATAAATAAATATCAAAGAAAAAAATAAAACATGAATCATTTATTTTAATATTGTCTTACAAAGATTAGTACTATATACAAAAGGGTTAGGTACCTATGTTTACAAGGTATGTACATATAATATAGATAGTCTCTAAAATGTTATTCTGTAGGCTTAGCCAACCAACAGAAATTCGCTACGAAGCCATTCTATTTTGAGAATCATTATCGCTCAAACGATGAGATGACTTAGCGAAATCGCTTATCAAAGTGACACTTGGCTTGGCATTTGTATCGGAGTAATCCTACTTTACTATATTATCAATTCGCTTGGTGGTATTAAATAAAATAAAAAATGCTGGGCAATCCACACAGCACCATCTAGCCCCAAAGTAGCTACTCAAAGCTTGTGTTATGGGTACTAGATAACGATATGATATATTTAATACATTATATATAGACACAGATACTTTTTATTATATAGAACCTACGCATTTGCTCCCCTTGGATTCGAGACCCTAAGTCCGTGGGGTATCGAGGCTCTCCGGGTTTTTAAAAAATTATCTGAGCGTCTGGTCGATGCTAAGCGTGACCCGAGAGCTGGTGAATATCTGGCTCAGCGCATCAGCATTGCCATACAGCGTGGTAATGCAGCCAGTGTCTTGGGGACGCTTCCGACTGGTATTGACATGTATCAATTGAGCTACCTTTAGACTGTTTGCAACCGTGTGCAGTTAGCTCAATGGTTTCAATTGTAAATACTAGTTGTAATTTTTCTATTCCTTGCTTGTAATTTTCGTTGTTAATAAAGTTGTTATACTTTTTACTATACATATTAACAACACCCATTGAAATGAACGAACATCGTCTACCAATTATCTATTCGTTAACAACAGGTCACGTGACATTATATCAGTTTGTCACCAAAACCGAAACACCAGTACGTCTACCATGAGTTTTTGCTTACTTTACTCGCTAGCGACTAGTTAAAAAATGTACGAAAACTTGAACAGCGCCTCTTGCGGATAGTTGGGTACTAAAAATGCTCGTAAAAAAGCTATCTGCGTATTTACGTAACTACTATAGTAAAGTCAGGCGATTGTAATGTCAAAACTCATGGTAGAGGTACAGAATAATATTCATATCCTTCTCACTTAAATTTCGAAAAAACGCAATCAGAATGGTCATAGGAACATCAGATTCGAAAATTTTCACGACTATTTCATTGCATAACATTTTTATGAGTAAAATTGAATCGTACTATTTTGTATATTAGAACGAAAGAAAGACATTCACCTTCATCATCATCATCACCAGCCTATATTAGTCCACTGCTGGACATAGGCCTCCCCTAATGAGCGCCATAGCGCCCTGTCTTCATTCACCTTGAATGCTACTAATTTGTAATATAAAATTATCTGAGCGTCTGGTCGATGCGACGCGTGACCCGAGAGCTGGTGAATATCTGGCTCAGCGCATCAGCATTGCCATACAGCGTGGTAATGCAGACACTGTCTTGGGGACGCTTCCGACTGGTATTGACATGGATCAATTGAGCTACCTTTAGACTGTTTGCAACCGTCTGCAGTTAGCTCAATGGTGTCAATTGTAAATACTAGTTGTAATTTTTCTATTCCTTCCTTGTAATTTACGTTGTTAATAAAGATTCTAGTTACCATTTGTAATATTAATTTTCTTTTGTTCGTCACTACATAGTATAAAACAAAGTCGCTTTCTCTGCCCCTATATCCCTTTGTATGCTTAAATCTTTAAATCTACGTAATGGATTTTTTTTAATAGATAAAGTGTTTCAAGAGGAAGGTTTATACGTATAATAAAACCGTGCAAAGCAGGGGTGGGTCGCTAGTTATAGATAAGTCTATCTAGATTATTCCATTTCTAAAATATAGGTTATTATAGAAATGGAATACTTTGTAAAGTAAAATTTCTTAGCAATAAAAATGATTTAAAAAAGTCATGCAACCGACAAAGCTCCCAACTTCCGGTCCACTATTGTTATAATAGCCCTCAAAATTTCATTTCAGTAGCGTGCGTTATTACATCCTGAAGGGCAACCTTTACAAGGGCGAAGGGAGTTAGCAATTAGCCTTGACAGAACGAGTGAGACAAGTTCAAGGTCTTTCAAATTTTCTTGTGAAATATTCTCTGAAAGGATTTTCTACTTTGACTTTTTACGAAAGGTAGTACGAAAAGTACTTTTAGTTGGTAAGGCGCAAGTTCAGGCAATGGAGCTTAACTATCATTGTCCAACTGACTTGCTCAACTGTTTACATTTGAGCAATAAATTAAAAAAATTAAATTCTTGTTTTTTTTTTACGAAAGATAGTTTTGAAAAGTACTTTCAGTTTTCAGGCGCGAATTCTCTTAGACTCAACTGGGCAATGGAGCTTCTGTTATGGTCTAAATGTTGATTGTCTGTGATTTGCTCAAGTGTATAAATTTGCGCAATGGGCCTTACATTCTTCTTTGACTTTTTACGAAAGATAGCTATGAGAAGTACTTTAATTTTTGGTAGAACTGCGAGTTTTCTGATGATCAACTGGGCAATGGAGCTGTTATCTATTATTATTAACTGTTATTGCCCAAATTATTTGCTCAACTGTATACCTAGGTACAATTGAGCAATGGGGCTTTCCTATTGCACCATTAAAGCGATAAAGCCGCACATTGTTTTTGTACTTTCTTTTGTTTATTTGGTGTGCAATAAAATAATAATTGTAATATAAATTTAAACAATTTGCAGTTGGTGCTGAAATCATTACAAAGTATAAAAAAAGTAGCTTTCTCTGTCTCTATGTCCCTATGTATGCTTAAATCATTAAAACTACGAAACGGATTTTGATGCGGTTTTTTTTAATAGATAGAGTGATGCAAGAGAAATGTTTATACGTATAGATAAAACCGTGCGAAGCCGGGCCGGGTCGCTAGTTAATGATTAATGAGTTTTCTCCATCGTCTTATAAAATTGATAATTGATTTCATTGGTATGTACTATAAGTAGTAGGTATTCATAAAAGTTCAATGTCTTCGCTCCGGAATACAACAGGGAGGATAAATGAGCTTAGAACATTAGGATAATATATACTGGCTGTAATGAGGTTTATTTCCAAAGAGGTCGAGAGCACAACAACGGTGCAAGCAGCAAACGAGCGACTGGTTTATATTATTCTTATTATATTATTAGTATTTATCTTATCGTGCATGCAGTTTTACAATTAATATTTTCTTATCTAGTTTTACACTTTGTTTTGTAGTTCTGTATTAATTTTACTGTTATCTGTTTTCTCAAAATACCTATGTAAGTAGTCCGAAACTTCATACTCGTTAATTCAAATAACTGGTATCCGCGATACAGGCTTTGCCTAGTGCGGAGACCGCAGGTAAACTGGACATGAATTGTGTTTTTAAGAATAAAAATTTTTTCATTTTTTTTTTCATTAGAATAAATAAATGAAAATCGGTATCACTACATCTCCTCTATCTGTCACTATGTAGTAGATATGCTTTGATTTTTATAACTACGCAACGGATTTGATGACCTTTTTTTAAATAGATTTTTTATTTATTTATTTAAAAAATTATTTATTTATTTTTTTAATAGATTTTTTATTTATTTATTTTCAAGTGGAAGCTTTATTATTGTTAAAAAAAACCCTCGAAAAGCCAGGGTGGATCGCTAGAAATAAATACATTTATTTTGTATGTAATAAAGGTTTGCATTTATACAAGTGGGTTTATTTTATTCATATATCAACAATAAATAGAATAATTCACACAGCATTATCTAGCCCCCATGCTGAGTTTGTATTAGGTGAACTAAATGATTAAAATACTTATTACAATACATTAAATATCAGATAGATATTAATTCAATTTTTTTATAAGAAAACAAAAATTATAATTGAAAATCATCGTTAATCGATGTAAGCATTATTTAATTATTCATTAATTTAAAAATTTAATAAATTAACTAAAAGTACTACTGTGATACAAACTAAAAGTAGTTGTGTTATCTAAGTAAAATATCCACCAATAAAAACACAAATAAATAAAACCCATGGAAATAAAATAAAAAACCATCCCTGCTATAAACCTTTTTCAATACTAAGCCATACCAAAGTAATGCCTTCTCTTGACATAATTCTGTAATATAAAACACCATTCAGTGCCTAGTCCGTACTAAGTAGGACAGATAACGCGTTTCAATAAATCTAGGCGAAATCTGCTCCATTTCACCAGTTATCTACGGCAGTTTGGCTAAGGGTCCACACTTTATGTTTTCGACGAAAAAAATCTTTGTTTAAGTTTATTTGATGCTAAATTCAGGCCACGACTTTTCTGGGATTAATATATTTCATTTTATTTATTACTTTACCGTTTTATTACACACAGCTATATTATCATCATTTATAACATAATATAAACAAGAAAATACACAACAGAAGCAAAGACATCAAACTTATTGTTTTACTATTGAAACTTTGACGGATGATGTATTTCTGTTTGCCAAGCAGACAACAAGAACAGAGTAAAATACAAAAAAGAGAGTAAAATAAATATTTAAGGGGGCTCACATTCAACAGACATGATTTTTTGGCGCTTTTATAAATAACGGTACGGAACCGTTCGTCCACGAACGAGTCCGAATCTCATTATTAAATCTAATACATGCGTATAATTTAAATTGTTTGACAGAAAAAAAAATGAACCAAAAAACAATGACTGGCGAGAAAAGCATAAGTGATACATTCATCGAATATATGTATCTGAATATGAGACCTGCATGTTGCGCTCTTTAATTCATTATCATCATCACTATTATAGTGATGATGATAATGAATTAAAGAGCGCAAGACCGAGGTCTCCATCGCCCGACCAGGCCGGAAGCAGTCTTCGTCGCCCCTTATCGCGCTAGAATCATGAAGTCATCATCACTATTATAGTGATGATGATAATGAATTAAAGAGCGCAACATGCAGGTCTCATATTCAGATACATATATTCGATGAATGTATCACTTATGCTTTTCTCGCCAGTCATTGTTTTTTGGTTCATTTTTTTTTCTGTTTTTTTTCTGATATAATATCAGTCCACTCTGGACATAGGCCTCCCCTAATGAGTGCCATATCCTTGTCTTCAGCTTACCGCATCCAGTATCTGCCAGTAGTGTTTCGCAGACTGTCATCCTACCTGGGGCCAAATTCCATTAAATTCAAAACAAAGGTCTCAATAGTGCCATTCAATCAAGATGATTAAAATGACATTTGTGCATTTGGTATGCTCATAAAGTTAGGATGTTTTTTTTAAGTCTATGGGTATTCTACTATTTTTTGCGTTTGAAGAGACTTTCATAATTAGAATGTCAAATTGGTAGTCAGAAACGTAATCGTCAAAGCTATGAATGAATCTCTAAAAGTTTGTGGTAGTAGAATACCAAAAAGAGTTTAACATTGACATTTTGACACGATACTATTTATATGCAATGGTTTCAATTGTATTCTACTAGTAATATATATAATAATATAATACATAGTTGTTATTTTTATATTGTAATTTTCGTTGATAATAAAGATTTTATATAAATAGGTACCTAGTAGCTACACTGTACACTTACAGCGATCACTTTATTTCCACGTTACATTGATACTTGTATAATTTGGACTTACCGAGCCCAAGAGTCCTGCCTACCAAAGAAGTACTTGGTCTTTCTTGTGTCCACCAAAATATAATCGGTCAATTAAGCATCTTTATAATTTCACTTTGACCAATAAATGATGAAAAAATATTTTGTTGAATTTCTTATAATGTCTTCAGCGAAACTGTATACAACTTTTCCTGAAAGAGCTTTTCCTGAAAGCACATTTCTTTGTAATTAAAAACCTTGGGCCTTGGTAAATATTTTTAACTTAGTCTGGATCCTGAATAAGACCTTTTTAGACAAAGCCTCCTAAGTGACAAATTTATTTCTGTTTAACTAAACTGAAACTGTTTAAGTAAAACTAATAATAAACTAAATTAAACTAGAAACAAGAGGCAACGCAAACACGTGGGAGTTTACTTTGTAAGAGGAAAATAAAAGCGGGCGTTTAGAAATTAAACTTTATCAAACGAAAAGTTAAAAACACGGAAAACTTCATAGCTTTTCACACAACACGTGTTACCTAGCGGTGTTTTAAAAGTCAACGAAAACGTACCCGTTTACATTGGTTTGTGGGAGTGAATTTTGACAGTTTTTAATACCTTTTTTTAACGTTGTAATGCGTCCCCGCTACAGCGAACCCGTTAAACTAGTCAGAAAAATTCTTAAAGATCTTCACTACTTAGTATAAAACAAAGTCGCTTTTTCTATCCTTATTTCCTTATTGACTGCTTAAATCTTTAAAACTACGCAACGGATTTTGATGCGGTTTTTTAAAATAGATAGTGATTCAAGAGGAAGGTTTATACTCATAATAAAACCGAGCGAAGCCGGGGCGGGTCGCTAGTTATTAATATATTGCTCTTACTATGCTTAGCTCTAGAATCACTGCGTGGTGCATCGTAGGCAAAAAAGTTTAAATTTTCTCAATTTGTATGTTAGTTTAACCGGCAAAGTAGATTTAGCTGAAAAGTTTATCACCAAAAGAAATCACAAGAATGAACAAGAAGAAAATCCACTTTGACTTCTCTTCTTCCACATTTATATTATTATTTCTGCCAAAGAACCCCTTTTTTAAACTTAAAAATGTACCAGCAAAAGAGAAGCAATTAAATTTAAACCAGAAATAAATTAAAGTACCACAACCACTTTCGATTGTACTTTCACTTCGCGAAGGAATGCGTAAGAGCGTATACGTATCATTATATTGGTAATTTCAAAGCCGGACAGAGGTCTGTCTTTAGTTTTTTATCTCTCTGTATCTCAGTGGCACAGTGCTTGGAATTGCCTCGCATATTTTATTATTATGAGTGTTTCTTTACAACCAAATTCTTCTATAAATCGTAATTTACATATACCTAGAGATCTTTTTATTAAGATGACACACAAACATAACAGGAAAAGTAACAATTCATAAAGTAAACGGGATAAGTTCAGCAGGAAGCAACAAATGTTTAATTATATAAAAAAAAATGCTGGATAATCCACACAGCATCATCTAGCCCCAAGCTAAGCAGAGCTTGTATTATGGGTAGGCTGGATAGGCTACTTTTCACGTGAGTTAAAAGCCGCGGGCCTCAGCTAGTTTGTAAATAAAATTCAATCGTATTAAGATTGAGTAGATAGTCAATCGTATTTAGATTAGATAATATTACAATTTAATGAACTAAGGGTTCTTGACACTTTTCCTCCGAAACTTAGGTAGTTCTAGAGATAAAATATCATCATCACATTCAAACATGATCACATTGTTCATCGATTTTCATTCAATAATGAACCTAAGACAATATGAATACCTAATTAAGAACAGATAAGTAACCTATGTACGAAAAAAAGCGTAATTTTTTGGAAGGTGCGATGACGTATCACAGTAACGCAAACCCCTCTGTTTGAGCTATAAATAGGAAAACTTGTTAGCAGACTGACTCTCAATTTTGAATAACCACACAAACAAAGCCCGCATTTCGGCCACGATCAACTAGTCGCTGGGGCCTCATTAATACACAAAACAAGGGTATAAATACAAAGGGAAACTATCCATGGCCTATCAGGACTACAGTGGGACTATCAAAGCTTATCGGGGTTCCGGGATCGTATAGGATCAAGGGAATAGCAAAACTGCCGTGGTTTAGCGAAGGCAATTTCACAGGCTTCGGCTCGCTATTTGATTTCAAGATAAAACAGCGAGAAATAAATCAAACACGATCTATTCGTTGATACTGGGAAACCAACCCAGTAAAAAAAGCGATCAAGTGCGAATGGGAATCGCGTACGAAGGGTTCCGTACAATTATCTATAAAAACTGCTAAAAACATGGTTGTATGGGAGCCCATTTAAATATTTATTTTATTCTGTTTTTTAGTATTTTTTGTTAGAGCCGGAATTACATCATTTGTGAAAATTTCAACTTTAACTATCACGGTTCTCGGTAGTACCTAAAAGCTTAGAGGAACTAGCCTAATTATTCTAAGCCTAAAAGGATTTACCCTTTGGGTACGGAACCTTAAAAATAAATCTACGAACGTTTCACTTTGGATAGCAAATATCACTGTATGATATATCTTATTAAAGTGCAAACTCTGTGAAAATAAATTACATGCTACAATTCTGTTAAAGGTCTGGAAGTCCCGTACGCCAAAGTCTAAATTTTTAGGACGTCATTTAATTAATGCTTTGTGGACTGTCCGGAATTATTTTAATTATTAATTATCTATATCATTGTACATTAGTCAAATGGCATTATTAACCATCTTCCACATTTCGTAAAAAACCGCTTTACGATGTTATAAAATTTCTATTAATTCGTTTTTCCAATATTTTAGAATAAAGAGGGTGTTGTGTATCACCAGCATAAAATTAAAAGTGGTCACCAATCCCGCAAAAACTAAAAAACGGGTTGTTTGTACTTTCTGCTTTCTGTAATTAATGTATGCATCAATACTGTAGCAATATTATATAGTATTCATATATACAATACTGTAGCAAATAGATTGTTTCGCAAAGAATCCTAAAGAGTATCTTGCATTCAACAAAATCGGTGCAGCCGTTTGGATGATTCGAGGTTATAAAGCATATTAGACAACCACTGTCTCTCAAATTTTGGTACATTTTATACACCATTATGTCATTTATTTCTAAGATAATGGTAACTACATACCTTTTCGAGTTTTGGCAACTTGTACCACACAGCATTGCCAACTATATTTGCAATAACACGGCTGTATAACTTTATATTAACTACCTTCTTCGGAAAATATATTCGTACAAATAGAAGTTTGAAAATAACTACTAGAAACTTTACTTGCCAATTTTCTTAAAAGCATAACGTACGTATAATTTTCTGGGCTCAATTTAAAAAAACTTTTTTAAACTGAATGTAGAGTCGCAATAAGTTAAAGCAGGTTAAAAGAGTAATAGTACTCTATTACTATTATCTGCCCGCGGTTTCGCACGCATTGTTTCTCGACGACTGATGTGGCACGGCGGACGAAGGTCCGCCCGCGACATAGGAGGTTGTAGGTTCGATTCACGCCTTGGGACAAATGTTTGTATGAATGATGTGCAAATATCTGTTTCGGGATTCTAGGAGTTTTCCATGTAAAATTAAAAATATGTTTCTATGTAATGTATTAAATTATATAGAGTATTAATATATCTTCATATACGTGTTATATAAACACCTATAAATTCTTATTTTTTGTTTTAAAATTGCAATTGACAGCTTCCACTAGTTACTTATAAAAAAATCATGCCGAAACTTCGATCATTAGAAAAATCAAGAACAATCATATTAAGTGAAATCATTTAAAAAATACAGAGAGTTTACGTTAAAAGACGAATAGTAAGAAAAATAATAAAGTAAAAAATAAACAATACGGAATTTATAAAATCGTATCCCTCTATTGATTCTGTAGAATCCAAAATGACCCTTATTGGCTTAGTAAACATGTAATATAGCACCCTGTATAGGCTAAGGGTAGCTTGTTCAAATGTTTACAAACCCTTTATAAATAAGGGTAAAGGCGTGCGAAGTCGCAGACGGAAGCTACATACAAAACAACTTTGTCTTTTATATTAGGATTCATTTTGTTTCACCTCTCTTGAAAATTTTATTTATTTTATAATTATACTAGCATATGCCCGCGGCTTCGCAAGCATTATTTCAATCGAAACGTTTCGTTTTATTTGCCAAGAGAACTGATTTATGGCATGAAAATTAGCTTATGTTCTTTTCCACTTTCATCCCGATGCGTTTAGGAAATTTTGCGTGAAAAAGGAACATCCATTCATTCATACATCTATTACATTCATAGTAACTTTCACGTTTATAATATTTAGTACGGATAAGGATAGTAAGGATTTTGATGGTCATGACTTTTTTAAAAACTTTGTCATGTGTTTTAAGTTTACGGGAGAAATAGTAGTTCCCTTGATAATATTTTAATAAGGCCATGATTAAATCATTCTACGATAAAGAAATAATCAGTAAAATTGGTTTACCATTATGAGATTATGAAGTAGCTTAGACATATAAAAAAAACATAGAGACTGGTTGAGAACCTCCTCCTTTTTTCACTTCGTTTAAAAAGGACGTTTCGATCACGTCTCGATACTATCTTCTATCGTACTGGGGTCTTTGGTCCAAGAACCACTTTCTACAGATATAAATGTTGAGGAAAATGGTAATTTTATTATCTAGCAAAGACATGGACGATGAAACTTCTAGTTTAGTTGTTTGTATGAAATTACCATGTTTGTACTGATGGACCTACAAACGCAACTTCCACTCGTTTAGACTAATAAAAAAATGGCCAAGTACGAGTTTGACTCACGCATGAAGGTAAGTTTAGGTATAAAGAACTTTATTCTCATACAAACATACAAATAGTTTAATAATGAGATGATTTCTAATAATGAGATAATTAACTAAAAAAAATATCTAGCTTTTATAATGATTTCTCTCTACTCTACCTTAGCTTAATACTTTTCGTACCATTTGTCTGTAAAAACGCAAAAAAATCAAGTCTGTCGTATGGGAGCCCCCTTGAATATTTATTTTGTTCTCTTTTTAGTATTTGTTCTTATAGCAGTAAGAGAAATACATCATTTGTGAAAATTTAAAGTGTATGACTATCACGGTTCATGAGGTACAGACTGGTGACAGACGGACAGACAGACAGCGGAGTCGTAGTAATAGAGTCGCAATTTACACTTTGGATACGGAATCATAAAAACTGAATATTTTCACTGCGTTAAATTTTTTGTGATCTTTTATAAACAACTTATCAATCAGCCGATGAAATTGCGAAACAGTATACTTACACAAAAAAATTACAAAATTACAAATAGCTAAACATATAATGTCCAGCTGCATTGGTTTAAAATAGGGGATCAAAGTTCTTATGGAATTTTCGTCATTTTTGAAGCAAGAAAAAGTTTTTATGCCGTTGGTTACATATCTATAAATATGACAAGCAAAGATATACTAGTTGCAAAGATTGTATATATTTTACCAAAAAATAAAAATAGGGGATGGAAGATTGTAAGGAAATATGTCAGGTTTATGTGACTGCTAAAAGTCACTATACCACGCAGACAAAGTCGCGGGCACAGCTTACTTACAATAATAAAATTAACAAAATATCAATAATATAAATCAAATGATATTTAATTTGTTGGATTCCTGAAAAGTAGGATAAATGAACAAAAAGATGTCAAGTATTATTTATTCATGATTATAGATTATTGGCTAAAAAGGCATAAATAATGAATATAGATGTGGGAAAGTAGGTTTCTCAACGGTACTTCACATTTTGGAGGAACTGGTTTTTAGAGGGTCAATAGGTCTGAGTCAATATTGCCATATTTTGAATTAAGTGTTTGCTCGACTTTGCACGGCGTTGTTTTGTTGTGTTTATTTTTGGGATAAATGAATTTGATATGGACTTATAAAAACTTTATAATCAAAGAATAGAAAAAAAAAATAAAACTAGTTTAAACAATTGAAACAATTTAGCTCACTGCACACGGTTGCAAACAGTCTAGAGGTACTATGTACTACTATGTACTATGCTCAACAGATCAATGTCAATAGCAGTCGGAAGCATAACGCTGTCTGCATCACCACGCTGTATGGCAATGCTGATGCGCTGAGCCAGATACTCACCAGCTAGAGGATCACGCGTCGCATCGACCAGGCGATCAGATAATTAATACATTATACTACATGCCATGCATTATCAAGAATAACTCAAAAACTAATAATCTCTATCAAATATAAATGGGCACACGCAAGAAACACCTACTTTCAATAAAAAAATTAACTTTTAAACTAGTAATAAAGTGTGATAATTAGCCAGAAAATAGCTTTATTCATTGGATGGATTGGCCACAGACAAACAGAAATACATCATCATCAATATATCGTCCACTGATGGACATAGGCCTCCCCTAATTATATACATACTTAGAGGAATTGATACATACATCTTTTACAAAAAATCAACATCGTTATACTTACGTGTAGTAAATCAATAATAAATCAATATCTTTATTTCTTTAGGCTTACAAAATAAGCACTTAGACAAGTCAAAGGAGACCATACGTTACACATATAAGTCGACATAATATCTAAATTTCTGCTGAATTTGTAAGAATTCGGTGAATGCTTGTGCCGATTTTTGGCAATGTTGTATAGGAATTTTTTGCCCAGTTATTTTGTGTAGCTTTTCTGTAATTTGGCTGGCAAATGTTTTGAGTGGCTTCGTGATGTTTGCTTCGCTGTTTTTCATTCGTTTCAGAAATTTTATTTATTGAAATGGTGCGGAAGTTTGACATTAAAGTTTGCTGCATGCATCAGCTGATTGGAAAAAATTTAAAAAACATATCGAGAAAAGACGGAAATATTTACCATGATGTAGAAAACTATAAGACTTCCAATGCTCTAAAGCAAAACTGAAGTAGAAATCAATAAAAATCGAATAGTATCAGCACGCGGCTTCTCACGCGTTTCTATGGAGACTTTTAATCAATTTCTGTCGTATGGGAACTGATTAATGGGATGTCAAAAATACAAAAAAATAATCAATAAGAATAATATATTACTTATTTGTGATTGTTTCTTTAAAATCTCTACACAAGATATACAAGAATTTATTAAGAAATAAATTAAAGAGTGTTATTTTTATTGTACCTAACGTGCAAATTGAAAATAGACGTCTTTTATAAAATAATTGTAAAATCTTGAATCTTTTAATGATGATGATGGCTGTTGAAGTCACGCATCATAAACGTTGCTGATGTGGACTGAAGAAAGTAATTTTTTTACACTGACGTTCTGTGTGTGTGCGTCGAGTTGGGTTTAACATGTTAACCTTATTTTGTTATTCAAGCTATATTTGTCGTTTTCCATATCCGCTTCACGAATCTAGCATTCCATTGGTAAATCATTTCAAACGCGACATCATATTGGTGCAATAAGATAGTCATAGTGAAACTCAACCTAACTAATATAGTTATCTTTGAAATGTATTTTTATAGTTTAATAATTGTACTTAGAATTTAAGAACCTAAGAAATAAATTTATCTTATCTTATCTTATCTTATCTTTGGTTTTGTACAAAATAAGGAATTTTATTTATGTATTTTATTTAATCTTCGAAGCTCAAAAATTAAAATACATAAATAAAAATACTTTTCTGGACTGTTTGCAACAATCTGCAGTTAGCTGAAGTTAATTTTAAAGGAGTAAATTGTTTTAAATTGTTTCTAATTCTTGATTGTAATTTTTTAAAAACAATACGATACACGTTGTTTAATTGTATTATAAATACAAAAATGTTCTAGTCCTATATCATTATGAAGCATTTAACACCTTTATTTTTACCGGGTATTTTGGGAGTTTTCCATAAAACGTAATGTAAGCATGTAATATGCATATTGGTTTCGTATCCATAACACAAGCTCTGGTTATCTTGGGGCTATGTGAATTTTCTGACGTTTTTATTATTCTTATATCTAACTAAAGATTTCTAAAATTGTCTTCTTGCATATAATCTTAATAATTACCTTATCAATTATCTTTCTCATCAATGTTATTGCGGCAAGGGAAATAAATAAACAAATAATGCTAGACAATCCACATAGCATCATCTAGCCCCAAGCTAAGCAGTGCTTGTGTTATGGTTACTAGATGACTGTTATACATAGAGATGGATATCAATCAAATATCAATAGAGATGATATTTGGTTATCAGCGTATATTCAACCTGCTGTTAGATCAGTCATAACACGGTTTTCATGATAAGCCATTCTATCTAAAACCGGAGTAAATCAATGTCGAGCGTATTCAGTCAGTGCCACGTTCGTTAGTATCACTTGTAGATTGATGGTAGTACATATGGGGAGATGGATGGATACAGCCTGGCAAAGTTATCGGTCGCTATTGAATTTAGTATCGAGGCAGGATTCAATTCTCTGGTGAATATTTGGAACACCGTTTTAGTTGGTTTAATATTCGTAATTCCACGAAGCGGGGTTCGAAATGTATACCGTTTTTAGGGTTTGTGGGAAACTAGGTGTAGCCACTGCTTCGCTAGAATTTTATTTATTTGTGTGGAACCCTAACTGTTTGATTTTTCTGCTATTTGAGATATTTTATATGGAGACGACTCATTTTCTTCAAATTGGTTGAATTGTTAATTATGGATTATAGAAGTGGTTTTACTATTTTGAATTTGTTTTTTTTTTTTGTAAAGAAAGCTATTAAATTTAAAAGTAAGAATGAACTGTTATGTTTAGAATTTATTATTGTTATTGAAATCGGATGAACTCAAGTTGGTATTATGGAAATAGGTATGATAAACTCAAAATTGAACATTTCATTTTGTGCAAAAAAATATGTTGATACTTTATTCAAAACGATTTTTATGGATTTAATAAAGAAACTATTTTCACTTCCTAATTGAGTTTATTATATCACTACATAGTATAAAACAAAGTCGCTTTTTCTGTCCCTATTTCCCTATGTCCCTTTGACTGCTTAAATCTTTAAAACTACGCAACGGCTTTTGATGCGGTTTTTTTAATAGATAAAACAATTCAAAAGGAAAGTTTATGCGTATAATAATACCGAGCAAAGCCGGGGCGGGTCGCTAGTTAATAATAAGTAACTGTTCGATCGCATCCTACATGCACATAACATGAAAGAAGGAATAAAAAATGATTTAAATTAGATTGAAAATTTTCTTTTTATAATACACGTTAACAACAAACATTAATATAAAAAGAAAAACAACACACACACACGACAGTATGTATGTAGAATAGAAACAAAACATAAAAATTACAGTAAGCACGGAAGAACACCGCAAAACTAGCGCGATCAATCGACCGACTAGAAACCTGAATACACCAGTTTTTATATGTCTAATTATAAGTTCTAGGACAGTCGATGACCCCAGAATGTTGCACTTGCGACTCGCAGAAAGTGGTCTGGGGCAAGGTATCGAGGATTTGACCTAAAGGGCCAAGCAAAGCTTTTAGCTTTTCTACACAGACTAGTATAAAAGTACAAAGATTAAGTGAGCGAGTGACCACTTTGAGCAAAGACTACCGATCTTTAAGATCTTTGGTAAAGAAGCTTTATTTGTTCTGTTGCCACTGAACGCTTACCTTAGTCCTTAAGTTTAACGTTAATATTATATACATTTACCTAGTTTATTATGTAGTTAAGGTTATTTGAATGTAGTAAAATTTTATGTATAATATCACTAAACCAAAGATTTTTTAATTACTTAATTAATTAATTACCTTTTTCATATCGTATATTAAACCGCTGCGCTAGTCCAAGTGATTTAACATATTGAGTGTTAGTTTCTAGTGACACCCCGATAATGAAGGATTTTTGACGAAGTCCAAAACTCTTATAAATTCACATTATAACACAAGACTTGACGAAGAATCGGCCACATGGATGAAGCATAGTAGCTTTGAGTATCTATACACATCCGCCGTTAATAAATCTTGCTACTGCAAGTGTAGATAGTCAAAATAAGGGTAGAATTTTCAATATACAAATATCTCAACAGTAACTGTCGTCTCCTACAAATAACGGCAAACTCAGCATTCACTCAAGTATAATATAGATAATCCATACCAGGGCCCGAATTCTACTAAATAAATCGCTTCACCATGATACGATACTATTGGTATACTATTGGTATACCAATAGTATTCGTGTCAAACTCTTTGACAGTGTTAAACTCTTTTTGGTATTCTACTAGCACAAACTTTTTGAGATTCATTCATAGCTGTGACGATTACCTTTATAACTACCAATTTAACATTCTTATTTAAGAAAGCATCTACAAGCGTTAAAAATAGTAGAATAACAAATGCAAAAACGTCATTTTAGCCATCTTGACAGTATGGCGCTATGGAGACCTTTGTTTTGAAATATTTGGCCACAGGTTGG
Source organism: Eupithecia centaureata (assembly GCA_944547425.1). Classification (NCBI taxonomy): domain Eukaryota; kingdom Metazoa; phylum Arthropoda; class Insecta; order Lepidoptera; family Geometridae; genus Eupithecia; species Eupithecia centaureata. The sequence continues at coordinate 10,636,548 of OX155696.1, forward strand.
TCAAAATGGTATTGATATAGTGTCACTTTTGTCTCCGATTTATCAGAATAAAGATACTTTATCATCCACCTTCATTGTAACAGAAATGGACATACATCCATTTTAGTACCTATTAATGTTTAAAAACTTCACTAATGTAGTAGATATTTAAGACCTACTTTCTTCGAGAATAACGGAAATGAACATGAATATGATAATTTCGGAGAAAACAAATCTGCGACCAAGACTACATTCGTCTAATACTTGATTTCTTAATTAAATTTTGACATAGATTTAATCTATCATATCAATTGCCTCCTAACTTGGCAAGGACCATCAGGTAAGAGAAAAAAAGAGGAAGACCACTCGAAAGGTGGATGGATGAAAGTCAGGAAGCGGCTGGAAAAGAGTGGCAAACTATAACGACGAACAGAAAGGAATGGCACAGTCTGGAGGAGGCCTTCACTCGAATAGAGATCACAGAATAATAATTAATAAATGTAACAGTAATCTAATTTAATAAAATGTAATAAATGTTCAATTGTTTAAATGTATTATTCAAATTTAATTTAATGTATTATTCAAATTTAATTAAATGTATTATTTAAATTTGTAAAACAATATTATTATCTCACGCCTCCGGTTGATACTAAGCCTTCAAAAACTAATAAATGATCAAATTTCTTGTCGAAGCCAATTCGTGTTGCTGGAAATTCATCTTTGTTATTCCCCGAAAAATAATCAAGTTCTAACAATTCTAATTCTATAAGCAATTCTTTTGTTTATATTTTATTTAGATGTAGAAATAGGATGATTGATAAGTTAGTTATTGAGATAATCAGCGTGTACAAAAAACTATGTGCCAGATAAATGTTTAATTCCATGTAAATTAGTTGATTATCTTTATGGATTTCAATGGATGAATCCATGAAGTTAATTAAAAAATCACCCTTAATTCAATATAAGTTTAACCTTTGTAGAATATATCCACTTGGTGGAAAAGAGAAAATAACCACTCAGGTGACTAGATTTAGATTAAGGCTACAACACAATGCTAACCGCAAGATGAGTTAATCTAAATAGGTAAACCGCAGACCGAAATCGGGCAATAACTATGGAGTACAGGTTAGCAGGATTAGATATAGACCTTTCGCAATTTAAATTCAGCTGTCGACAAAACAAATTTAGAACTACAAAATGATCTCATTATTTTTCCTAAAATCACAATGAAAGGGATGGAGAAAGGGATTTTGAACTCTATCAACTTAGTTTAGTTTTGGAGACATCTAAATTGGCACCAATGATTAGGTAGATAGATAGTCTTTTTATTAGTATCACACACATAATTATCATAGGAAAAGCAACAAAAGTATGTAAGAAATATTAAATTTAGTATGTATATATACTACACATATTAGGTGGGTTAGCAAGTACATATTGATTTTTAATTTTAGCTTTTTAGATTCTGCCCGAATCGTAAGGTCATAAACCTCTGACCCAGAGCATTTTACTAACTCACTGTGAAGAATAATAACAAACACTTACTAACTGTATTGTATGCGGTCGTAAACATTACGTCTAGTGCGTCTAGTTAACGTAAATACATTGTTATAAGATCTGCAGTTTATTGCTGACATGACTGTGCAGCTATTTACCAGATTCTTTGATAAGTTATTCGGTAATATTTAACAGCTGGTGGTTCTCTCAATCAAATCTCTTGTCAACGTCTTTACGACACAAGAAAGAACAGTTTTTTTGATAATTGATTCGTTAATCAGCTTATGAACAACTAGCCGTTAATGTCTTGGATGATAGACAAGACAACCGATTAAGGAAGTAATTGTTGATTTTTGTTGCACGCTCTACGCACAAGCGGTTAACCCGGCAGCGGCTGTGGAACGCACGGTGGAACCTATAGTGCGTAAAGGCTATAAGTTCTCACATAGTCCTGGAAAACGAGGGTATTTCCACTAAAAACGATTGAAATGGCTCCTTTATAATCATGATTTTTTCTATTTTGTGTTTATCTTTATTATTTTTGGATAATTGATTCTCTTTCGGCGCTATGGCGCTCATTAGGGGAGACCTATGTGTGTAGCTAGCAGTGGACTAATATAGGTTGACGATTATGATTCTCTTTAAAAAAGTAAAGTAAAAAGTTTATTTAAAATTTAAAAACACAATACAGAGTACTAACAATTTAGGTTAAATCTTATTATAATATTATAGTATTATGATCTAGGTGTACCCGTGGTCGAGTGACTGTCTTCCGTACTAGTTAAAAACTGTTTTACGGTAAGAAGTCTTGCTCTCTGTAATTGTGATTGTGGAAACTGCTTAGCTTATTTTTTCTTATGTTAAGTGTTTAATTTTGTAGTTATAAAGCTTTTTGCTTACTTAAGTTCAATAAACAAACTAAATATAGCAGCAAAGTGACAGTGAAAAATTAATCTTCCAAGGTTACTCTGTGAAGGCTATGTAAGAAAGAAGATCCAGGAAGATTACCTCTACTTCTGGTTAGAATTGGGATGACCGATTTAGTTTCATATTGTTGTTTTACAAAATCTTCCTTAGGCCATTGTAGGTAGACAATTTTAGAGTTAAAATTTTTGGGGCCTGTGAAGATTCTTCGCTACAGCTTTAATTTTGCGTGTATACTAACAATAAAGTCTTTATTGAAGGAAGTTTACAGAGTACTAAGAAATAAGTTCTTAATATAGAAAACTAACTCCAGTAAATATCCTGCAATTGGCAGTCTTATCCTTTGCAGGGATTTCTTCCATACGACCATACTAGCTAGACAGCTCATAGAGGACTAATTTCGGAGCCTAAATTATTGTTATTCAGAACCTTAACAACTTGATAAGTGTAGCCAACTGCATCGTCAATTTACCTATTGCTCCCTGACTTCTTGTTAAAAAGTAGGTTTGTGACGTCGTAAACTTGAATGGTCAACAGTGACACAGATAAGACTTGACTACAAGTCCTATTGATATTTAAGAGCCATGTGGGTAAAAGTACTTACGTATCAAAAGAGCCGAAACGTTCCATTGCGCCAGTAAATCCGAAAGGTGAAAGAGAAATTTGCAGTTTTTCGATGCACTACCGGTTCGCCACTAGAAATCACAGCACGAAAAACACTTGGCTATATCGTAACCACACAAGCGGTAAAAGTAAAGAAGGCAATGTCTCGTTGATTCACATTCACAACTTTTACCATGAGGTCAGGCAGTACGTTCGTTTTTTGTTTTTTCGAAATTGAAATTGCAATTTCGAACGCTCGTCCGTACGGAGTTCGCGATGGTGAATGGTCGCCTTCTTTCTCTGAGGTGCGCACGCGTCGAGAGAGTAACTACGTGTTCTAGATTCAACCATTGTTGGTTTGCGATCGAGAAAATAACGTTATATTATGCGGTTTTTTGTGACTTCGATTTGTGATCGATGTGTTTATATTACATCAGGTCTTATATTGAAGATCGATGGTGCAAGTATAGTATTTTTATTATAAATATTCATTGGTATTTTTCGCATTTATTTGCTTACTTTTCCCGAATTTGCAACAGATTTACTTTGGTAACTGGATGGAACATTTTCAATCCATGATAGACCTATTATTAGCAAATGGTATAAAACTTTGGAAGAGGTAAATTGATGATAGAGCATAACAAACAGGAAGTTGGTCAAATAAAAAAATAACCAGGATTGCAATAATTACCCTCGAATATTTTATAATATTGTGTAAGCTTAAAAAACTTTATTATTATGTACCCGTCGTCGATAATGACATCCTTGATTTTTTATTTATATTTTATTTTTCAGATCTCAATGAAATTGTGTTAAATTAGATAGAATATCTGACCTACCCAATATTTTTTACATTATTTTAAAGATAGTTAAACGTGTTACTAATCCACCATCCTTTTGGGGAAAGCGACATAGTATGTAAGATTTGATGATGACCCAACTCCAAAAGTTACCTCTATAACATTCTTGACTTTTTTTACAAAATCGAGTGTCCATCGAGGATGTCAAACTCGATCGAGTTCCCATAGTACCCCTGTAGGTCAGTTCAGGTGAATGCTCTTGACACTAAGTATATAAAATTGCGATTCGTAACACAATTCCTCGAGAGATTGCGACGACAAGGTTTTATAGGGATATTTGATATGTATTTGTATATAAGAAAGTTTGTTTTGTTGTACAAGTTATCGTTTATAAATATTTAAACAAAATCTGTCTATTGAACGTAATCTATTGCAACTGGTTAGTTTGAATAGACGAGCTATTTAGAACCCATAACACAAGCTTCGCTTACCTTGTGTCTAGATGAGAGTGTGAATTGTCCAGCATTGTTTATTTAATACTAACCCAATTTTCTAATAAGTTGTCTTTACCTCACAAAAAAGTAAATGTCCCCGTATGAATTATTCGGTTATTTAATAAATAATAACCTAACAGGGTCTTATGGACGTTAATCATGAACCACCATATTTTATTCACAGCGGGTGAGTTTAATAACGCATGGGAAAGAGATATGAGATATGTTTACACATATGTTTACATAAACCAACGTGTCTAGGTAAAATGGTGTGTAAAGATAGATTGCACCAAAATATTAGTTTAAACAAACCAATCCCTGAATAAAGGAACTTGAAATCTGTGCGATTTGTTGATAGTTTTGTATGATGTTTTACCATTGGTGCCGAATTATAAATAGGTAATATAATTACCAATTGCTTGACTATGACCATGGTTACTTCCATGAAAAAATTCTAGATAGTGTGTGTGGAGTTTCAACTATAACATAAACTTACTTTTGACACGTGCCATACGCCATGCGCCATGCCATGACGAAACGTTTTGATTTATGTATCTGTGCCTGTTTTCCGTACGAAAATAAAACTGATATTACTCATTTCATAGTATAGAACAAAGTCGCTTTCCCTGTCCCTATGTATGTAAACTACACAACGGATTTTGATGCGGTTTTTTTAAATACATAGATTGATTGAAGAGGAAGGTTTATACGTATAATAAAATAAAACCGTGTGAAGCCGGAGCGGGTCGCTAGTTTATAATAAATAGGAAAACTATACTTTTTAATATTATTTGTTACTTATGAACACTATATAAAAGTTAATTAAAGTATTATTATAAGAACTAAAAGTACCTAATATTTTCGTAGGTCATGTAAACAAAAAGCTGCAAAACTTTCGAATATCAGTCCCAGCTCCCGTAAGAAACGCCCGCGCCATCTTGGAATTTTCTTTCTCTTTACATAATTTGATCTTCCAAACCCGAACCAAACAAGCAAACCCCACGGGAACAAACAAAAGCGTTCTCCAAAAGAGGTCACATCTGGCCCGAAATTAATTTGAAGGTGGAATGAAGCTCTCTTGGTACTGCCAAGGAAAGGAGGTAAAAAATGATCATTATTTTTGTACTCTCTTGAGTCTCAAATGGACGATAATGTCTTTATTGTATACTAGCTGTTACACGCGACTTTATTCGCATTTACTCAAAGCTTTATGTTTTTACGTCGACCCGCCCCGGCTTCGCGCGGTTTTATTATACTTATATAAACCTTCCTCTTGAATCACTCTATCTCTTAAAAAAAACCGCATTAAAATCCGTTGCGTTGTTTTAAAGATTTAAGCGTTCAAAGGGACATAATGACATAGGGACAGAGAAAGCGACTTTATTTTATACTATGTAGTGATAATAATATTAAATAAAATATTAATATTAAATAAAATTAATCATTTAAACATTTTAAGAAATCATCGAAAGACAGACTGGGTAATGGGTATTTCCTCGATGTATAAATAGATTATTTCCTAGCACAAAACAAGGATTTTCAAAAAGTTTCTAATGACACCAGCATAATTAATTATCTGAGGCATGTTAAAGTTGGAGAATTCTACGCTAAATAACTTTCTACTAGCCACAAAGAGCTAGCAAACAAAGTTTTACTTTCGACGACATTCCCAAGCGTCGAGATTCGTTGAAAGATAGATATGTGCTGATTTTATTTTGACTTCTTCCTTTATTTTGTAGTTATATATGTAGGTATATTATCTGTCAGTTGGCCGTCAGAAAACCAGCGTTGCTCAACCTATTATGTGGAGCAACATTATGCTGAGGCATTCAAAACAATAGTTGAATACATCACATGTCTTTATATAAGTTAGTTTTAGTACTTACCGTTATTTTGATGTTAATCACTACAAAGTATAAAATAAAGTCGCTTTTTCTGTCCCTATGTCCCTATATTCTTATGTCCCTTTGACTGCTTAAATCTTTAAAACTACGCAACGGATTTTGATGCGGTTTTTTTTAATAGATAGAGTGATTCAAGAGGAAGGTTTATATACTTATAATAAAACCGTGCGAATACGGGGCGGGTCATTATTGAATAAATATTTTTTTCTCTTTCTTTCTTTCTTATTGAATCTGTTCGCTTAGCAGCAATCTACAATTTTTCGACAAATTAATGGACTTCGTCTTCTATCTATCATCTTATATATTTTATTTGGGATTAAAGTGTGGGATTAAATTGTTGGATTAATGTGTGGGATTAAAGTGTGGGATTAAAAAGTGGGATTAAAGTGTGGGATTAAAAAGTGAGATTAAAGTGTGGGATTAAAAAGTGGGATTAAAGTGTGGGATTAATATTTGGGATTAAAGTGTGGGATTAATGTGTGGGATTAAAGTGTGGGATTAATGTTTGGGATTAATGTGTGGGATTAAAGTGTGTGATTAAATTGTGGGATTAATGTGTTGGATTAAGGTGTGGGATTAAAGTGTGGGATTAAAGTGTGAGATTAAAATGTGGGACTAAAGTGTGGGATTAAAGTGTGGGATTAAAATGTGGGATTAAAGTGTGGGATTAAAGTGTGGGATTAAAGTGTGGGATTAAAGTGTGGGATTAAAGTGTGGGATTAAAATGTAGGATTACAGTGTGGGATTAAAGTGTGGGATTAATGTGTGGGATTAATGTGTGGGATTAAAGTGTGGGATTAAAGTGCGGGATTAAATTGTGGGATTAAAGTGTGGGCTTAAATTGTGGGATTAAAGTGTGGGATTAAAGTGTGGCATTAAATTGTGGGATTAATGTGTGGAATTAAAAAGTGGGATTAAAGTGTGGGATTAATGTGTGAGATTACATTGTGGAATTAAAGTGTGGGATTAAAAAGTTGGATTAAAGTATGGGATTAATGTGTGGGATTAAAGTGTGGGATTAAAGTCTGGGATTAAAATGTGGGATTAAAATGTGGGATTAAAGTGTGGGATTAAATTGTGGAATTAAAGTGTGGGATTAAAAAGTGAGATTAAAGTGTGGGATTAATATGTGGGATTAAAGTGTGGGATTAATGTGTGGGATTAATGTGTGGGATTAAAGTGTGGGATTAAAGTGTGGGGTTTAAATGTGGTATTAAAGTGTCGGATTAAAGTGTGGGATTAAAGTGTGGGATCAAAAAGTGAGATTAAAGGGTGGGATTAAAGTGTGGGATTAAAATGTGGGATTAAAGTGTGGGATTATGATTAATGTGTTGGATTAAAGTGTGGGATTAAAGTGTGGGATTAAAATGTGGGATTAAAGTGTGGAATTAAAAAGTGGGGTTAAAGTGTGGGATTAATGTGTGAGATTAAAGTGTGGAATTAAAGTGTGGGATTAAAGTGTGGGATTAAAGTGTGGGATTAAAGTGTGGGATTAAAGTGTGGGATTAAATTGTGGGATTAAAGTGTGGCATTAAATTGTGGGATTAATGTGTGGGATTAAAGTGTGGGACTAAAGTGTGGGAGTGTGTTATTAGAACCAGAACTATAAAAGTTCATCAATTCCCGATACTTTTCTGACTGAATGTATGTGTTATTCTAGCTTTTCTATCCTTATACCTTAAATTTCATTTCAACAACTTAAGTAGTTACGGAGATTACTTATAAAAAACATTCACAGACTCTCCCATTTAGTATAGGTAATAGTGAAATAACAATAATACATAATTTCTGTATTCTATTCAACTGCGGAGAAACCCACGTCTGTAGTGATAAGAACGGCGATGATATGATAAGCTAATTCATGAAGCCCCAAACTCTACAATTGAAACTTAGTAACGAATGAATTCCAACCAAGTTTATAATTAAAAGGAGTCTGTAGCGAGCGCTACGTGGTGTCAGAATCGCAATTAAACAATTACTTCTCAACTTGATCATGAACTTTAAGTTATCCGACAACTTTCACAGCTGAGGTTCATAATAACACCTTCTCTTAAACCTGTCCGTCTATCTATGTAAAGATGAACAATCAATTTATTGATAAGAATTTTACAAGTACCACTTAAGGTGCTGTTTAGAAGTAGGGGTTCGTCACGTCACGTCCAGATATCTATAAAATGTCACAAGGCATGACGTCACGAGCTCCCAATTCCGAACTTTAATGCGCGTTATTTTTTTCTTTTTCTGTTTGATTGATAAAAGAAGAATGACCAATATTTATCGAAAATCTAACTGACGGACTAATTCGATTTTTTTAGTCTTTTGTTTTAGTCTGGTTGCCTATAGCATCGAGATTCAAATATACAAATACATACTTATACAAAACATTTATTAAAAATAATATGTGTTAAAATAGAGTTGGAACACTGTCACCTGTGGTAGCTACAATGTAGCTGTGTTACAGGAAAACAGTTTCTTCCCTTATGTATTAGACACTTTTATCTTAATACTATTACTTAATAGTAGAGTCCATCCAAAGGTTACCTGGAAGAAATCGCTCTTAGCGATAAGGCCGCCCATTGTACGATTGTTTTGTACTTGTCTTTTTATTGTTCCTATTTATTTTTACTGTGGTGTACAGTAAAGAGTATTTGTATTGTATTGTACTTAAGTAAATATGAACTTAGGTAACTTAAATTAATTGCTCCTTATTCGCCAATTCTAGGTTTTATGTAAAAACAATAATTGGCAAACAATCATTTTAATTTATTTTACATAATTAAACAGTAGGTACCTACAAGAAAGATACATAAATAAAAAAGCAAGTTCGATTCGATTCGATACTGATGTTCAGTTTTTGTATTGGATCAAATTTGATATCCATCGGACTTTTTACCAAATCTCGTAGAAAAACGAAACCTCACGATCATGTCTCGAAATTATCGTCAGTTTTATCTGTTATTACCTCTACTATTATAAGGACGTATATAGGTATAGTATACTAGCGATCCGCCCCGGCTTCGCACGGGTACGGGCACATCACTAGGTACATAGTATAAAATAAAGTAGCTTTTTCTGTCCCTATTTCCCTATGCCCCTTTGACTGCTTAGATCTTTAAAACTACGCAACGGATTTTGATGCGGTTTTTTTATAGAGTGATTCAAGAGGAAGGTTTGTACGTATAATAAAACCGTGCGAAGCCAAAATCCGTTGCGTAGTTTTAACACCTAAGCATACATAGGGACAGAAAGCTACTTTATTTTATACTAGCAGCCCCTCGCGGTTTTACCCGCGTCATTCCCGTTTCCGTGGGGATTCAGGGATAAAATAACTAAACCTATGTGTTATTCCAGACTATAATATATAACGTATCTCTGTGCCAAATTTCATTCATATCCGTTCTTTAGTTTTTGCGTGAAAGAGTAACACACATCCATCCATCCATACTTACAAACTTTCGCGTGTATAATATTAGTAGGTGGTAGTAGGATCTCCAGCGACTACCGCCCATACTTACTTCGTCTTAATCTGCGGCTCTACTTTCTCCGATGCTCATAACGATTGCAAATTTAAAAGGAGCCTACTTACTACTTGTTAGTTGTCCTTGGAAAATGGTATGAGATTGGCTTACTTATTGCAACACTCAGCTCTAAATTTTAGTCTAGATTTTTAATAGGAACTGCTTTTATAGGACAATGTTTTCCTTAAGGTCTAACAAAAGGTAAACTAGCACCTTCTTTTATTTTTTTATTGTCTATGCAGATGGCATCGTTTTCATTTTAACCATGAAACATTTTTATTGTTCCATAACAAACGATTTATTTATTACTTATAACATACTAGCGACCCGCCCCGGCTTCGCACGGTTTTATTATACGTATAAACCTTCCTCTTGAATCACTCTATCTATTAAAAAAACCGCATCAAAATCCGTAGAGTAGTTTTTAAGATATAAGCGTTCAAAGGGACACTATGACATAGGGACAGAAAAAGCGACTTTATTTTATACTATGTAGTGATTCAAAAATGTACTTAAGTACTTAATGCTGAAAATGGTTTACAAAACTTAAACAGGTACTAACCCAATTCAATTAACCCGTAACTGTAAACCAAAACTTTTAGAATTTTTAAGTAATTATTTTACAAAGCTTTGAAATATGCCTCATACCACTTACTGTTGCATAAAAGAAAGTATTATTTAAATGAACATTTTCACTTTCCATAATAACTATTGCGATGATACATTGCATACTGACTACTAATGTCTTTGAAATTAGATAGATTTCACTTTCGTTCATAATAACAGGAGTATTACATAGGTTGAAATGGTTGACCTGTGTAATTTACAATAGAGGAATGGAACGTAAAGATGAATTTAGGGAAGAACGTAACGTGAGCGGGGCTCGATGACAAGATGGCCGAATTGTTCAAATTTCAAAAAAGTAAATTCTTGAACGTACAAACGATTGTAACTACATTTTTAGTTTAGATAAAAACGTGACCATCTATATATATATAATATTCTTCTGTCTGTCCGTCTGTCTGTCTATTCAACTGTCGCCAGGCTATAGGTATCTTAGGCTGTGTCCCCAGTAGGCAAACTGTGAGCAGCCGACTGAGTTTGCGGCGTATCAGTTCAGTACGCCCTTCCATATATTTTAAATTGAGTGTCCACAGTTTGCTAGTTTGCGCTCACTGTACGCAGTTTGCAGCGTTACGTGCGCCGACTGTCTCAGTTAGCGGTCGACTCGCAGGTTCCAGTACTTACTTGCGATACGCACGCAAACTGATCTGAGTTTGTAGCTGTTCGCCACAAATTTGCGGCTCACTCAAGCTAGGTTCATATTGCTGTGTCGGGGTGTGTTGTGGCGCGACAGAACGCTATCGGTCTCATACATTTAGTGTGACTAGATTCACATTAGTAGCTTGTGTTGGGGTGTGGCGCGATCTGTCGTGACGGCAATCGCTCGGCGCCCGGTCGCGCCAGAGAGGTGGTGGGGGATCTGTCGCGACACAACGCGCCACATCAATGTGTATCTGCCATTCTGGCGCGTAACCGCGTGGGATGGAGTTCATTCCGTAAATAGATTTTTTTTTCGTTCTACGCAGTTATACCTACTTCATTTAAAAATGTCTGATTAACTTATAGAGTTAGTATCGTAGTTATTAGTATCGTAGTTATCGGCAATATAATAGTGTACTCTATGACACTAAATATAAAGAAAATAAGGATCAAGGTATCAGGAATGGTGTTTGGGAAGAAATAGCAAAAACATTAAATATTTATTCTTTTTTTTAAGATGAGTCATTAATAATAGAAATTGAATATTTTCATCAAAATGACTGTCAGTATCAGATGATTCCATTTTAAAACCAACACTTTTTGACGCCACAAATCTGAAATGATGAATGATCTAAAAATGCGACATATTGCGCCCCAACACAACACATCAGTATGAACGCTCAGCGAAACGACAGACGGCGCCCCGACAGACCCCGACACAGCAATATGAACCTAGCTTCAGTCGGCCGCTCACAGTTTGCCTACTGGGGACACAGCCTTATGATACGTGATAGACATTTGAAATATTCACACACACTGAGCCCCAAAACTGTATAAATAGAAATTGATGGATGGAAGCTTGCTCTTCACGCTAAAATTACTGAACGGATCTGGCTGACATTTTGAGTAGATCTAGTTCTTCTACCATAATTATATCCAAACCCTTGTAGGTAACAAACATAAAAAAAACGTGTTCTTGCTTTTAATTGGCGTTTTCTCTAAAAACAATACAACCTGTGTCAGTCAACCTGTGTTCACTTTGCAAAATATGAGTTTTCAAAAATGAAAAACCTCTTAACTTAAAATGAAAAGATATTCTTTTATTCTTTTTTTATTTGTATTTGGAATTTTATACGCTTAACGAATTTGCCAATCCCGTATAACATACACAGACTTATACAATATTTAGACAATATTTTAACTTAAGTCATCATAAAACCATTGTGTGTAAGGCCTTAGCGGCCTCACATTTGATATTTCGCAGATAATCAAACTGTACGAGGTTTATTGGTTACATTTAAAGTTAACAGACCTCTGGGTCCATCAAATGATGGTTAGGTTTGTGAAATGGTAGTGACGTCAAATGATGATTTGGTCTGGCAAATCACCCCTTTATCATCCCTTTACAGTCTGAACGATTTTTTATAAAGCAAAAGTTCTAAATTTCGTTCTTCTAAGGTTCGTCTTACCACTGAACGGATCTAGTTCTAGCCCTGACTAAGTCTTTATGTAGGTACTATGATTTTTATCCCATAAAACAGTTCCCATGGGATAGTTATAGCCTTGAGACGTTTCCATATAAACAACGCATGCAAAACCGCGGGCAGATACTAGTTAAACCACATAGGTGAAGTAACCAACAGACATAGTGAAGAAAGGTTGTTAAATATATTATAATAACAGAGACAGAGGTGCAGTAATCTATAGGGTGAGTGGGGGCAAGATGAAAAAAGGGGTAAGACAAAAAGTCTTCAATAACATCAGATTTATAGTACTTATTACAGTGCTGGCAACATCGTTAGGGCCACCAATTTGTTACTTATCACAACTCAGTCAGTGGTTGCGGCTGAGAACGCCTGGTTGTGTGTAAAGTGCAATTTTCTAAGACAGTGTGTTTTTCAGGATTCACAAAAGTGATTTCATCTTGCCCCGTGTCTTGTAAATTAAATTACAAGGCAGGTACGAGTGTTTAATTGAAACATCTGCCTATTATTTTTTGTACATATTTATGTAATTATTACTAAATCTCTCTATTTCTCGTATTTTAGAATTTATTTCAACTTTTCATCTTTCCCCATTTACATTTAACGGGGTAAGACAAACATATCAAAGTCTTAATCTTGACCCTTTTTCAGATTTCATACTAAAAGCCAGATATCCTCAAACTGTATCTTTGTGTAAGTTTCAGCAAGAAAAATAAGAAATAAAAAAAATATTGCTGAAAGTAGTAAAATAAAAAATAACAAGAATAGGGTATGCTAAGAAATGTGAAATAAAAAAAGAATCCAATAGAAAAAGAAAATACTTTAAAAATTACAAAAGAAAAAAATAATGAATTATTCATGGTGATAAAAAAAAAAATTCATAAAGGTTTCATGTGAAATAAAAAAGTTTTCAGTTTTTATATGATTTTTCATTAATAGAAAATATTTTTTTTTCTTGAGTCAAAACTTATGCAATTGGCTGCAAAGTTTGAGAATCTCTTCTTCAATCTTCCCCCAGTGGGGTAAGTTCGGAATATATTATATTTTTAAATTTGTTATATCTTTGTTAAAAATAGCTATTTTGGCACTACAGTCGGTAACAATTTTTAAATTACTTAACACTATAGACCTAGGACCATAAACTTTGCCTAGGACCTGCCTAAGACACGTTTTAACGATTTTTTGAGATTTTGAGATTTTTATTCGATCTTACCCCGTCACCTTTTCATCTTCCCCCTGTTTCAATTAAGTAAAAATAATATTTTTAATTACAGTTTTCTACTTTTTGGACAGCTTTATCAGGCTGTTATTGACATATTATAAAAATCTAGTCTTTACCCTTTAATTATGTCTAATTTACTTTCAGCTAAAGTTAATATCTATTCTTCTACATGGATTCAAAAACAACACTGACCATCTCATCAAAAAACCGTTCGATCTTGCCCCCACTCACCCTATAGTACTAGCGAGCCGCCCAGGCTTCGCACGGTTTTATAATACGTATAAACCTTCCTCTTGAATCACTAGAACCGCATTAAAATCCGTTGCGTTGTTTTAAAGGTTTAAGCATACATAGGGATATAGGGACAGAGAAAGCGATTTTGTTTTATACTATGTAGTGATGAAGCTAATGAAAAGTGTATGAAATCACCTCCAATTTTCCAGTAAAGACACTATGATCAGTATGATCACAGACAAAGATAATAGGCATGATATCAATTCACCAAAACCGTCTCGGCTTGTTAACCCTCGGACGACAAATCAACTTTCTTTTGATTCCGCAACTACTTACTACTTAAGCCCGCTACTACTTACTACTTACATAACAAGTGTCCAAATCATGCAACAGAAGATTAGATACCATGATAATAGATCACTATATAAAATAGTATAGATGCGAAAGTGGATGGATGTTTCTTAACTCATCACGCCAAAACTACTGAATGAATCAGGCTGAAATTTTGAATAGACGTAGTTATAGCACTAGAATAAAACATTAGCTACTTTTCATCCCATAAATCAATTCCCATGGGATAGTTAGTTATAGCCTTGAGTCGTTTCCATAGAAACAACGGATGCGAAGTCGCGGGTAGATAAGTAAATAAATAATGCTGGAACATTCACATAGCATCGTCTAGCCCCAAGGTAAGCAGAGCTTGTGTTATGGGTACTATACATAATACAATACGGGGTTCATGTTTGGCCTAGATATACATTTATTTACCAAGACCTTTTGTAAGAAGATGAAACAACAAGAATGATTCTAAATGATTTTATATAGAAATATATTTTACTAGCGACCCGCCCCGGCTTCGCACGGTTTTATTATAAGTACCGAACGGGATAAAAAGTATCCTATGTCCTTCTCCTGGCTCTAAACTACCTCCCTGCCAATTTTCAGCTAAATCGGTTCAGCCGTCCTTTAGTTATAAGTGAAGTAACTAACACGACTTTCTTTTATATATATAGATTACACATAAAAAAACACCCAGATCCCTGGTTAAATATTTACTGACCGTACAAACATTTGAAAGAAAGAAAGAAAGAAAAAGTATTTATTGTCTTAGAATCTTAGAATTACATATAAAAAGAAAAGAAACTTACCATACTAACTTAAATAAAAATAAAAACTTAGACTAAGACAAGGAGTAAATTCAGCCTTTGCTGCATGCAGTGTTCATATGCATGCAGCGCTGTTTTTAAATTTACCCCTCTCGGGTGGATGGTCACCGAAGGGTTAAGTGATTGCGGTGAAACATTACTACTATTTATTGACCATTTATTTACCATTTGTCCTAAAGCATTTTTTTAATGTTTTTTTATCCCGCAGATGTAGTGAGAAGAAAGAAGAAGAAAGAAGAAAGAAAAATATTTATTAGACAATACGACACACACACATAATTATAGATAACTAAGCTACTTTACAATAAAACATGATAAACTACACAGGCAAACATACTACTTAAGTACCTACGGGAAACATAGTAAACAAAAAACACGCACAGCTAAACAGTAGGTAGGTAGGTGAGATATTATCTGCTCTAAATGTACTAAAAACTCTATGTTATATTCAGGTACCTATCTAAGTATTTGTATGTATAAAAGCTTAATAATGTCAGTAATAAACGATCGTCGATCGATTACACTTGTATTTTGTAAAAAAAGACTCTTCCCCCTTTCCCTGCTGACCGGATTCAACCCCCCAGATGGCAACCAAACTCTCTTTTGAATATCCTGTATAGTAAGCATATGACACTGCTTCAGTGGACCAAATAATATACATATAATTGTATCCAAATCATATGCACGGGTTGAGTCCATTGTGGGCAGCTGCGTGACGGGACGACAGGTGATTGTTATCCAGTTGTTATCATATGCGATATGTCGTCTTTGTAAACAATATTTTCTATAGCTCAATAAAAAGAAAGTCTTTTTGCTATAGAAAATACTAGCTGTGCCCCGCGCTTCGACCGCATGGAAATTTATCGGTCAAATTTCAGAAATTTACAGCACGCCTCCTAGGAATGGTTTCGTAAAAATAAAAATAAGTTTTGATTTATTTGCTAGGCAGCCTCACCCTTTTTTTCTGACACTGCCCCTCGAACAATTTGTAGTACAGGATGTTATTTTTTATGGGAATCAGCTTCGATTTAACTACTCTTACCCTGGTATGAGATCCGACTGCAGGATTAGCCCGCTCATCGTTTTTTGTTTAAGATCAAATTTTTATGTTTCTTTGTAAGAAGAGAATATATTAATTATATAATTATAATTTTCATAATTAGAACAATTATTATCAATTGCTGCGCCCTAACAGGGTACATGTACTTACCTTTAAGCTTATTACCACCTAAGCCAAATAATGAATAATGTATATGTATGCAATAAATGAATAAATGAAATACATGAAATAATAATAATATAAATAGCAGTTTGCCTATCAAAATTTGGCCCCAAGTATTTTAAATTACTAATATTTATCATCTTTAACAGCTGGCAACCCTTATTTGCGGCCGGATTTTATTAGGCAAACATATATGATAATAAAGAAAAAAATAGCTTTAATTTGATATATAATTCATAAATGTGCGTTACGTATAAATGTTTCAAAATTATACCTGTTTATACCTGCCTGGTGCGGCCAAGTGCGCAACGGCAACCGTGATTTTTTAGAATCTTTACACAAATTGCCGTCATGTACCTAGACGTTGTGAACGTATTTTTTTTCCAAAAATCTGTGAAACATAAATTATAGAATTAAAAATATTTGCAGCCAAATTCTGATAGGCAACGGTAGATACATATTCTCTTTCTAACAAATAAACATAAAAATTTGGTTTTAAGCAAAAAACGATGAGCGGGCTAATCTTGCAGTCCGATCTTAGACCATAATGCCCAACATCTAACGGTTTCCGTTTTCATGGAGAATATAAAACAATGATATGGCAAAAATACCTTCATCGAATACCTCTATCATAAAATTTATACGAGGTACTTCGAATTTCACCTTTCACCAGCTAATATTACCTAAAATAATGCTTGTTATCCAACATGATCAAAATTGCTTTTAGAAAGCAGATGCTTCGTTTCCTGTGTCAATTCTAAATCATATCAGTTTTGTAATGAGCCCATTTGTTTCTTCATATTACTTGACATAACGAACCGTTAACAAGACCTATACAAAAAAACCTCTGGCTGTAAAAGTACTCACTCTACGTTTTACTCAAAGATTCTAGTTAAGTAGATATTATTTATGTCAATAAAGGCAATTAATGAATTAATAAAACTGTCAAGAAACAATAGTAGTTCAGGTTTGTGTGATCTAAATCTGTGTAGTCACAGAAATCTAATTAGATTTCTGTGGGTGTAGCCGTTCAAATGTAAGGCCTCACTCCCACGGTGACTTTTTGTAGCGATGCTGTCGCGCTTTTGTGAACGTGCGACGGCATCGCTACTATCACGGGTCAATCGCGTAACTAACGCGCTACAAGCATCGTAGGCGTAGGTACTGATACGGATTTTTAGTGACGTGACATAGGCTTCCCCTAATGAGTGCCATAGCGCTATGTCTTCAGCTTGCCGCATCCAGCATCTACCAGCAGTCTTTCGCGGATCGTTTTCCCACCGACCGGAGGGCGTCATACACTACGTTTATCATGTGGCTTTAGCTGCCACAAACAAACATAACCGCATTAAATTACCACGTTAAATGAAGGAGTTTGAGAAAACAATCATTTTCTAGATTAAATAAGCTCCTAGTGTTCAGACATTAGATTCCAATTCCATTTTCAATTAATTGTTGTCCAAACTATAATAATTTGGCTATGAAATTCCCGTTCATTTGTATTTCTTTTGTGATTCAATGCAAGTGACATTTACCTTTTGATGTGACTAGTAACCACGGCTATCAAAAGCAAGCAGTGCAAAACAAAAATCCTAAATATGAATAATGAATATGCCAAAAACTAACACTAGCGAATCTAGAAAAAAAAGGTTTTTGACTACGCACAGGAATCCTTATCATTAGGTACTAATATTATAATCGTTTTTTTGTTTATTAGACGTATGTTGAAGATATAGTAGGAATATTTTTTACTAGATGCGCCCCGCGGCTGCTCTTGAAATTTTATGAAAAGTAGCATATTTTTATTCCAGACTTAGAATTACGTCTGTTCAAAATTTCAGCCAGATACCATGGTGTGAAGAAGTAACAAACATCCATCTTTCCAAACATCTGAACTTGCATTTATAATTTAAGTATGATTAAAATTATCATGGTTTCCGAAAATGAAGTCATTTAACACGGGATGTGTGTATATGTCGCAGACGTATTGTATAATCCGCCGTATTACATTACGTCTAGCGGTTTTAAAAAACAGCGCCGTTTTGTAATGCGGCGTTTCAACGAGTAGCTGGATTGTCATTGCGATACGTTCTTCAATATGTCGGCCCACGTTTAGCCGCATTGATAAACTACTTAATTGGATAGGGTGACCATACTAACAAAAAAAAAACAAAGGTAAAAATGATAATCAATTTTATTAATCGGAAAAAGCTAACAGATTTCTTCTTACGTTATTCCTTACTAATCAAGAATTATTATCATAGTTACTTAATATTAATTATGTAACTATGATAATATAATATAAATAAGAAAAACATCATTTTAGAAATTCTTGAAAAAGGTGTTTTTTACAGCTTCTTGTTTTATCTTCACTCCAACTTTAGGTAAAAAAGTGTGCGAATATCCGATCACTAGTTATCAGTACAAAATATAATTATGGTTAAAAATATTATTTCAACCAAAAAGGCAAGTCGTGATTTTCGAGAAAAAATATTTTCTTGTCAATTTCGACGGTCGAAATTGACAAGAAAATATTTTTTCTAATTCTAATTTTTTCTAATTTTTATTTTGTGTATGTGTAAGTACATGATATTATAAATTTTAATATCTGTAAATAAAAAGAGCTAATTCTTATATAAAGTAAGTAAGTATAGATAAATAAAATTTCCTTTGTCCATGGTTTGTTTACAGTTCCATATTGAGAAGAATAGAAATTATTTTATTGCACCTCAAAATTGTTCTTTAAGTCATTTTTTACCGACATATTTAACACATTTTCTGTAACTTCGCAATTTAGCAACATACTTTCTTTACCCAACGCCATTGTTGTTGTTATGTCAGGCAGCGCCACGAGTGTTAAGAATCGGAACTAAAACAGTCAAAGAGGCGGCTAATCTCTCGCTTTATTACATTATGTCTAGCCGTATTGAATAACGTTTGGCGCCGAATACAATACGGCGTTTTTTTATTCAGCCTTTTTCAATCCAGCTTATCGTTGAACCGCCGCATTACAAAACGGCGCTGTTTTTCAAAACAGCTAGCCGTAATGTAATACGGCGGATTATACAATACGTCTGCGACATATATATAATGTACCATGATTTGATTTGTTTTGAGTTTTTCGAAATTTCGGCACAGTTTCAAGCGCCATGATCACGAAAGAACTTCTTTATAAGTGTGTTGACGAAACATAAAAATATTTCATTTTGTTAAAGGAACTCTAAAAAAAGTAAAGGAAATTTGATTAAAAAACTTTATGTAAAAGTTACGAATAAAACCATCAAAAATATAATAGCCTCTTAAAGTAAATCTGATAAGAAAAAAATAACTGAGCGATTGCGTGATCGAATCAACTTCTACAACACAGAAAATCTAAATTTTACTGCAGGTTATATTTCAATGGCCATTTGTAATATCCTTTTCCTGTCCGTAATATTGTAGGAAATCAGTAAAATAAGGGAAATTTAGAAATGGTAAGAAATTGAAAAGGCAAAAGTCCGCGCGGGCGGTAGGTTTTTTTTATTTTGAAACAAGATAAATTATTTTACACATACAAAAAAATCACTACATAGTATAAAACAAAGTCGTTTTTTCTGTCCCTATTTCCCTATGTCCGTTTGACTACTTCGATCTTTAAGACTACGCAACGGATCTTGATGCGGTTTAATACATAAAGTGATTCAAGAGGAAGGTTTATATGTATAATAAAACCGTGCGAAGCCGGGGTGGGTCGCTAGTAAAATATAAACAGAAGGTCGTATAAAAAGAAGATATAAATAGAATAGTATATATTATTATATAAAAGTTTGAACAAGCCAAATATACATACATCAGTAATTAGCACAAGCTGTTATTAATTATGGAGCTAGAAGATTTATGAAAGACTATAATATAATATCTAAGATGATAGACTATCCAGCATTATTATTATTAAATATTATTATTAAAGCGAAAACTCTGCGCAAGTTTCACATTAGAGCTTGTTTTGCATGACAAAAGGTACTGATAAACTTTGTAATAAGTTGAGTTGAAATTACAATAATTTAAATTTACATTTGAGAACTCCTCATTAGCCAGCAGATTTCAAATACGTATGCTAAAGTTTCTAGAATTCGTTGTTAGAATGGTACCTAACATACTAATAATGAAATTGATATAATTCAGTAGTTTTGTTTTATCCAGTTTCGGAAGAAATACGAAGTTGCTCTTGGTGGCCACCATACTCTGTTTTCGTATCTCTTCCTAAAATAGACAAAATGAAACTACTACAGATGCATTAAAAAAGCTTATGTTTTTTTTAATAACAAACTGAACTTGTGAATTTTGGACACTTATGAAAATACAGGGTGTTAGTGTGTCTTATCCTTGCGCAACTAAAATAGGCTTTAACCTTTTCTCATCAGTTTTGGACTCATGATACTGAACCTCTGGTTTTCAAGGATAAGACTGTTCACACAACATCCTGTATAAGCGGTGGTGGTGGTAGCTCCTGTTTTTTCCATAAGAGGTAGTTTTCCGGAATATTATCTTTATTATTGTATATCTATTCTGTGTTATTGTGTAAGATGCTGCGGATACGAGCTCTTACGGTATGATGGTAAAACAACACCTTTATTCCTTTTCCAAACAATGCACCGACGCCATTAGAAAAGCAAAATCAAACGATCGCCTTCCATCTAGCACACGTCAACAGTGTTTACATTTACGTAATGATGGCTTTGTGCTCAACCACCTTGAAATAGAGGTGTATTTGCACTGAAGGACACTAGAGCGTGGCGGTTGTTACAGTAAAATTTCATCGTCATCATCAGCGTATACAAAATAAATAATAAATGAATAATGCTGGACAATCCACAAAGAATACATCCGATAGAGAACCAAAGGTTGCCTGGTTGCCTTTTATATCAATTCCATCAGAAGGTTGCCTGGAAGAGATCGCTTTTAGCGATAAGGTCGCGCTTTATACTTAGTCTTAGTTTGTAGTATTTTATGTATTATTTTCTTTATTTGTGTGGTAGGTTTAACTATAATAAAGAGTTTTCATTCATTCATTCAAAGTTATCCTACCACAAAGAATTAGCAATCTGAAATGGCAGTGGGCCGTGGCCATATATCGCGAAGAACCGACTGCCGTTGGGGTAACGTGTTCTTGAGAGAGAGACGCTGTAAATTGCACAGGCACTCACCGATGGGCAGGAAGCTTCAGGACACTGGGATTTCACTTATATTGATTGATTTTAAATTTAATTGATTTTTATGCGAGCTGAGGCGACCGATTCGTAATCTTGTCACAAGTGAAGAGAGAATGGGAAGGATGCGGAAGTAGGTAGTGATGGGGTAAAATATGAGTTACTAGGGAAGGGATCGTAGGCTTGTACCCGCACGCACATACATCATTACCTTTTACCGGTTTTCAGACAAAGACAGTTGTGAATACCAAACATGGCCCCCCACAAAAAGGTTCTCCCTTTTTTAATAAAGACAAAACTCTATATTAGAAAGTAAACATATTGTACATTTTGCCTTACATTCAACGCTCAGATTAAACAATGATGATTTAAACATGGACTGTATCTTAAAAAATAATAATTCTACTAACAACTTATCAACTATTACTATTATTACTATAACTTATACTATAACTTGATCTTGATTAGGTAAAGGAACAAGTTTAGCCACAGATCTCACAAAAGTTCCTTTAGCAGTTTTTAATTCAACTACTCGAACAATTGAGTCAGGTCCGGGAAAAAGCTTGATGACTCTACCAAGAGCCCAATGCATTGATGGAAAACCATCTTCCTTAATCAAAACCAAATCTCCTAATTTAATATTATACTGAGTAAGATGCCATTTGGCCCGTTGTTGTAATGTGTGAAGATAATCATGACTCCAACGTTTCCACACATTAGCAGTCATTTGTTTGACAAGCTGCCACCGAGCAAGCTGATTTATATTTTTAGTTTCAACGGGTTCAGGCAATGAAACTAAAGGTGAACCAATTAAGAAATGGCCCGGAGTTAAAACTGACAAATCGCTAGGATCATTAGATAAAGGGCATAAAGGCCTTGAATTAAGAACTGCCTCTATCTGTGTAAAAATAGTTGTAAGCTCCTCAAAGGTCAGAGGTCGATCACCAATGACACGTTTCAAATGTGATTTACTAGATTTAACAGCTGCCTCAACCAAGCCGTTAAATGATGGACTAAGAGGCGGCGTGAAACGCCATTTAATAAAATGTTCTGCAAAAAAATAATCCACTTTAGGATCTTTCTGAAATGATTTTAATAAATTGCAAGCTCCCTTGAAGTTGGAACCAGAATCTGACCAAACTTCTTTAGGTAAACCGCGCCTAGACACGAATCGTTTAAAAGCGGCTAAGAAAGCTTCCGTGGTCAAGTCACTAGCGACCTCTAGGTGGACCGCTTTAGTCGTGAAACAAACAATCACGCACAAGTATGATTTAAGTATTTTGGCGTTCCTTAGCGTGCTTGATTTTATATTGAAATGACCTGCAAAATCTATTGATATCGAAACAAAAGGTCTTTGTGTCTGTTCCGTGACGCGACTCGCAGGCAAATCGCCCATTAAAATTTTAGGTGGTTGACACTTTAACCGAAAACAGTTACTACATTTAAATACTCTACTGCGAATTACCCGCCGAGCGGATAATATCCAAAACCGTTCGCGGAGGAGAGACATTAAAGCGTTCGGACCTGCGTGTAAGTACTTTACGTGATAATAATCTACTACCAGGTTCGTAAAGTGATGTGAGTGAGGCAACACTAAAGGATGCTTAGCTGAATAGCTAAGCGATGAATGCACTAACCTGCCTCCAACACGGATCAGGCCGTTTTCATCTAAAAATGGTTTCAAGCGTATCATCCCAGTACCGCAAGGTTTATTTTTACTTAAATTATGCAAATCGTTACTAAAAGCTTGGGACTGTACAATTTTAATGATTGCATTAAGAGCACGCTGTAGCTCTTCACTACTTAAGGTTCCTTTAATTTGATTTGACTTTAAAGCATTGTGCGCGAAGCGAAGACACCATGAAAAAATGCGCACAAGCTTGGTAAACGAGCTGAACTTTTCAATTACACAAGTATCATTATCAGTGGTTGCGGCGACTACGGGCGTCGGTTTTTTAAGGCCGGGAATCGAAGATCGCTCGAGCTGCTCGCATGGCGGCGGCCACGATTCCGGATCCAAAGTGAGCCAAGCGGGGCCCCACCACAGTTCATGATCTACTAGCTCCTGTGGGGCGATGCCTCTAGAGGCGGGATCGGCCGGGTTCATGTGCGTAGGTACGTATCGCCACTGATCGGGTGAGATTGAAGCTTGTATTTGACTAACACGATTTGATTCAAACACCTTGAGAAGGTGAGGCTGCGTGCGCAACCAACACAATACAATAATCGAGTCACTCCACGCGTATGTGTTTCTATGCAAATTCGTTCGTAGCTTAAGGCTATCTGACACGCGTACCAGAAGGCGGGATAGTAGATGAGCACCAGACAGTTCTGCCTTGGGTACTGTCAACCTTTGCTTAATCGGTGCAACCCGAGTTTTCGAAATGAGTAGGTGTGCCGATACGCTGCCATCAAAGTGAACGCATCTAATATAAACGCAAGCCGCATATGCAGAATCCGACGCGTCGCTAAAACCGTGTAAGTCGAATGACTGAACCGTTTTTGATAAAATCTGTCTTTTTATAGAAATGTTTTGTAAATGATGTAACTCCTTACAGAAGCGCTGCCAATCGTCAATTATATCGCGAGGGGGTACTTGGTCCCAATCGAGGCCTAACGTCCACAAACGTTGCATTAAAATCTTCGCAAAGATAACACAAGGCGCTAACCACCCGTTAGGATCATAGATGGAACTAATCCTCGACAATATGATACGCTTCGTACACTCATCGCTTTCAAGTGACACCTGATAAGAAAAGGTGTCGGTATTTGGTCTATATTTAAATCCTAATATTTTTAATGACATATCTGCTTCTTCACTAAATTTAAGTTCGCAATGTTCCGTTGGCAAATCCGTGAGCAATCTAGGATCGTTGCTCATCCATTTACGAAGCTCGAATTCTCCTTTACTCAGTAAATCTATCAGCTCCGTCTTCGTGCACTGAGCTTCGTGAAGGGATGAACAACCCGTCACAATGTCGTCAACAAATATGTCGTTGAGCAAGATTCGCGAAGCGCGCGGATGCGTGTCTTTGCCTTGGTAGGCCAATTCGTGTAAACAACGCATCGCGAGAAACGCTGCCGTAGTAACGCCGTAGCTTAGCGTATTTAACTGAAATTGCTGAATTTCAGGCTGAGTCTGATCGTCACTTAACTCCTTGTTGTGATCGCGCCACACGATCAGCTGATATTGACGATCGAGAGGGTGAACTAGTACCTGACGGTACATCTGACGGATGTCGGCGGAAAAGACAACTTCGTGCAATCTAAAGTGGAGAATAATATCTACTATATCTTTCTGTAATTTGGGTCCAGCTAATAACTCATCATTTAACGAATTTCCCCCCGGGCCTTTGGATGAAGCGTTGAATACGCACCTAATCTTATCCGTGCCTTTCTTATATACCCCGTGGTGAGGTATGAAATATTGTGGAAAACGTTGTGCAATCGAAGGTTCGATTGGCTGCATGTGGCCCAGTTCAATGTACTCCCGCATGAAGTCTTTATACCGCGCTTCTAAAACTTTGTCTCTTTTAAATTTGTTCTCTAACGATAAAAGCCGACGAATGGCTATATGCAAGGTATTCCCTAAATTCTTCCCAATATCATGGCTACCTTGGCGAAAAGGTAAACGCACGATGAAACGTCCCGTTTGAGTACGCGTATGCGTCTCCTTGAATTGATCCTCGCACATAACATCACCCGGATCGGGCTGCTTCTCCCTACTAACCTCTTCAACTTCCCAAAACCTTTTCAAAGTTTCATCAATAGATGTCACGCAATGAAATGATTGAATACTATGTTGACGTTCCATAACGTCACCCATTAAAACCCAACCGAAGATTGTTTCGAACGCAGCGGGTAATCCGTCTCCTACTTCTACTTTAGATCCGCTAAATATCTTGGCACACGCTCCCGAACCTAACAACATGTCGATCTTAGCCGTTTCGTAAAATCGCGGATCCGCCAACTGAAGATGACTGTACTTGTGCAAAGTCGCGGGATCGAGATTCGACGAAGGAAGTGGCGCCGTAATTTTAGGTAGAACTAACGTTTCAACGCATAGAGGATCGCCTAGTTTATTTTGTAGATACATGTGTAGTTCACCTTTCGGATGTACCTTGTTTGTCCCACCCACTCCGGAAATAGTAACGTTCGTTTTGTTGAAGCGCAACCCTAGCCGCTGTAAACACGATGAAGTTACAAAATTCGCCATGCTTCCCGGGTCTAACAGAGCTCGAATAGGATAGTAATCACCGCCCCTAGAACACGATACCATAACTATTGCCGTTGCGAGCAATGAATGGCGTGTAATTACTACTTGTTTACTATTAGATTGCGGACGATGCGAGTGCGATACAGATAAACAATATTCACTAGCGGTAGGCGGCGGCGGCGGCGGCGGCGGCGCGGGGGGCGCGGGCGCACTCATGCAATGGGCTACTTGTTTCTCATTAGAATTTTGTTGTTCGGAACTACCCTGTTTTGAATCGGATGGTTCATTTGAACACAACAAGGTGTTGTGTTTGCGTGAGCAATTTTGACATCTAAATCGTGAATGACAATACACTACCCTATGCGGGCGAAAACAATTGAAACAGAGGTGTTTGGATCTAACTAAATCTTGTCGCGATTTTAAATCCATCGCGACGAATTTCTCACATTTCATCATGAGGTGCGTTCCTCCACACGTGGGACACGCAACCTGCTTTTGCTCTTCGGTACTCTTTTTTGAATCGGTCGGTTCTACACTGGACGCGTAAGACTGTTTACTATTTTTATGATGCGCAGTGGTCTGTGACTTGCTGCTACTCGATTGATTTACTACGCCCGTGGTCTCTAATGTCTTACAATAACTGCCTAAGAATGTCACTAGATTATCGAAAGTAGGTATTTTCTCTTGTTGGTAGGCTAACTCGAACCTAGCTCGTAATTCGTTATCAAGTTTTCTCGTGAAGATGTGAAGCAATAGTAACGACCATTCTTTTACCGGGAATCCTAGGCTTTGTAATCCGCTGGTATTTTCTTGTAAAACATTCACAAAATTGCGTAATTGCGATGCATTTTTGACGGAAACGGTAGGTAGTGCGAGAATAGCTGCTATGTGTGCGTCTGCGATCATTCGTTTGTCGTCGTACCTATCGAGAAGTAAACTGCGAGCCACTTCGTAATTGTCTGGAATGTTCGCGAGATGTTTTATTAAATTTGCAGGTTCGCCCGATAAACAACTCGTCAAATAATGCCTTTTCTGCACCAAACTCAATCGCTCGTTTTTGTGAACCAATTCGTCAAACATGTTTAAAAAGCTAGGAAAATCTTGATAATTACCGGTAAATCGAGGCAAACTTATATCAGGTAATTTGTAACTTGTGTCATATGATCTATTGTATGATGAACAATGGCTAGGCAGATCGCTATGGATAGCTTGTGAGAAGTCGACTTTTGATGATGAAACCATGGTTGTGAGTATGTATTTTATATGTAGGCATTGTTCGTCACACAAATTAAACCTTTTCTCATTATATTCTAGTTGTTCCGCATCCTTAGTACCTGATTTTGTTAACAAATAACCTTCTTCGATTTCGCTACGTATTGAATCGATTTCAGCACATCGAATTTTAAATTTACACACATTTTCCTTATTACTAAAATCTAAATTTTGGGCAGTATTGTACAATGTGTTTACTTTTTCGCATAAAAACTCATATTTCAACGTTAATAACTGTCCTTTAGACATGATGATTGTTGATTTCTATTCGCAAATTAGTTACACACGTCAACAATGGCGGTCGGCCCGTACGATGATTTAGCGCGTATTTCACAAATCTGTCAACCGGCTCGAGGGATCAGGTGTAAATTGCACAGGCACTCACCGATGGGCAGGAAGCTTCAGGACACTGGGATTTCACTTATATTGATTGATTTTAAATTTAATTGATTTTTATGCGAGCTGAGGCGACCGATTCGTAATCTTGTCACAAGTGAAGAGAGAATGGGAAGGATGCGGAAGTAGGTAGTGATGGGATAAAATATGAGTTACTAGGGAAGGGATCGTAGGCTTGTACCCGCACGCACATACATCATTACCTTTTACCGGTTTTCAGACAAAGACAGTTGTGAATACCAAACAGACGCGACTCGGCTAAAGTAGTGTAGGACGCCCTCCGGCCAGGTGAGATGACGATCTCGACTGCTGGCACATGCTGGATGCGGCAAGCTGAAGACAGGCGCTATGGCGCTCTTTGGGGGAGGCCTATGTCCAGCAGTGGACTAATATAGGTTGATGATGATGATGATGATGATGTCCAGCTGTGGACCGATATAGGCTGATGATGATGATGATGACAAATTCACACAACATCATCTAGCTCTTGTGTTATGGATACTAGATTACTGATATACTTATACAGTACATAGATATATATTTTTTTATTATACAAAGCAAACAACCAGAACCCCAAAACAAATATTTGCAGATCGTATAGCTAATAGCTATTTGTCCCGAGGCGGGAATAGACCCGCATTCTCCTGCGTCGCATGAGTCGTCAAATGATGCCAAGACTAGGATGGATGAAATTGGATACGCAGCGGTTTCGGATTGTTTTGTAATTAATTACTACGTTTGCCGAATCGTGGTTGCCTCTCAAAAACAATACTACTCCAGAGGATGTTATTCAGTATCTTATTTCACGTAGGTACACATGAAACCCTTGATTGTCGTCGTATTCTAAATCATAATAATAATTACAGTTATGATTAAACACAGTTTAAACGGAAGCACCACACACAGACAAGATTTTGATACGCGATTTCTAGAGATATTTGTTTGTTATGGTATGATGCATTGAAGAGAAGCTTAGATAGGTTTAACAAACTGTACGTTCCAATTATGGAAATTCCTTTATTTAACGGAAATCACTACATTACTACACTACTATAAAACAAAGTCGCTTTTTCTGTCCCTATGTCCCTATATCCCTATGTCCCTTTGACTGCTTAAATCTTGAAAACTACGCAATGGATTTTGATGCGGTTTTTTTTATAGATAGAGTGATTCAAGAGGAAGGTTAAAAGTATAATAATACCGTGCGAAGCCGGGGCGGGTCGCTAGTATATCATAAAATAAGTGAGTACTGAGGGCGCCAATTTAGGTGCTGTTTCCGCTTTAAAATGAGCTTGATCACCAATCATTCTCAAATTACTCAGTAATCAAGAAAGGCATGATAATCTTTCCCTAAAGAAATCTATCTATGAACCTAAGAAAAACGTCAATGTTTTTTATTCCTATACCTGCTTCAGACCTAAATCTAACTTGATTTGTTGAGTTGAGGATTGAAATCCAATTGCAAGGTAAATTAATATTTATTCTCAAAATCAAGTTCGGTAAGTATCTTGAAAGGAAATTGAACAATGGAATATTTTTTTGACATATCAATTTCCAGGGTAGAAAAGCTTCAATAACAGATTTTATCTTCAAACAAATACAATATCAAAAATCTTCAAAGAATCCTTTCATATTAAGCAATAAAAGCAATGCTCAAGAATTGCGCAGAAAAATTATGAAGGCAATTTGTGGAACGAAGTCACGCCAAGAAAGTTGTTAACATTATTAAAAAGTTTTGTGGGAACATGTCACAGGGTAACTTCTAGGAAAATTTCTTATAAGTTAGTTCTTGATTAAAATAGACAGTGGAATAAACATTGGAAATAAGACAACTACACTTCTTGAAAAGAGTTTCGTAGATGAAATTCTAGGCCATCCACGAAAGATGGTTTATTATCTAAACTAGCGACCCGCCCCGGCTTCACACGGTTTTATTATGCGTATAAAACTTCCTCTTGAATCACTTTATCTATTAAAAAAACTGCATTAAAATCCGTTGCGTAGTTTTAAAGATTTTACATACATAGGGACAGAGAAAGCGACTTTGTTTTATACTATGTAGTGATTATACTTTCATGGCACCTACCTACATAAACTCCATCCAAGGTTTTTAAGGCTTTTGCCATTTAGCGTGTGAAATCCCCCCTATTTCCTATCAATCGCTGAATAATGTGAAATCTTTAGATGTGGGGTTAATTTCACACTTTTTTTTAATTTCACAGATTTTGTGGCCCGGAAAAGAAATAAGAAGTAATATCAAGGAGAAAAAATAAAAGAATGAATAGAAAAACTCCTAATAAGGCCAAGAAGCTAGGGCAATTAAAAGTTTCATAAATTCTTGAATTGTAACGATTAACTTTTTCGTGATTAAGTAACAATTATAAAGATTTTATGAAACACGACAACGTGTCGAAAGTGAAAATAATAGTGAATATATTTAATGTATGTAAAATAAAATACCTACTTCAGTGTCTGAATAACAGTGAATTCCAAAATAAAACTTTAGAGAGCTCGGAATTCAATAACTTTATTTCTAAGGCTTACAAAGCACATTGACAAGTCAAATTTTATATTATAATAAAAATCAAATACCTTTCGACTAGCATCTGCCCGTGGCTTCGCACACCATATTTCTATAGAAACGTTTCATGGCGATATCCCGTGGGGACTGATTTATGAATGAAAGAAACGATGTGTTATTCCAAGCCTAGAACCACGTCTTTTCAAAATTTTATCTTTAGCCGTTTAGTAAGTTTTGCGTGAAAGAGGAACATCCATCCATCCAGTCATACAAACTTTCACATTTATAAAATTAATGAAATAAGTAAATAAATAATATTAGGACAATCCGCACAGCACCATCTAGCCCCAAAGTATGCTAATCAAAGCTTGTGCCATGGGTGCTAGATAACTGATATATTTAATACATTATATACATAGATAAATTTTTTTAAATAAACATAGAAAACACCCAGACCAACGGAAAAAAATACTGTAGATCGTACACAAATTTGTTCCGAGGCGGGAATCGAACCCGCAACCTCCTGCGTTGCAGGTGGACTTTCGCCCGCCGCGCCACATCAGTCGTCAAAATTAGGAAGGATTTTTAGGTTTAAGACAATAAAACAATGAATGGATGTTTATTACCACGCCAAAATTACAGGACCGTTCAGGCTGAAATCTCGAAGATTCATTTTAGGTTCATTTTAGGCGTAGAACTACGTCCAGTAGTTCTACGCCTAAAATGAAACATAAGCTAATTTTCACGCAAGAGAAGCCGCGGGGGCATCTAGTTTATTATACATAATTATCTTTTATAGTTTTTTATTAATGCGCCACAGCAGAAGCTAGATGATGTCATTTGAATTAAAACATCATAATTTCTTTCATAGAAAAAAAATCTTTCACTCTGGTAGAAATGGGATGCAAAAGTAATGTACACGGAAATCAAAGCATTAAAAACCATAAATAAGTATGAAGCCTAATACTTACTTACATAGAGTATTTTGCTAAAGTAAGTAAGTACTGAAAGTATTAACTAGTCCAAAATATCTGATAACATATAGCAGAAAATGGCATGAAAAGAGCATAAAGTTTTATTTCTAAACATTTTAACTTGATAATTAAATTAATGACACTCCAACAAATGACTGTGAACATATAAGATGGTATTTGTTTGAAGATAAGATCATTTGACTAAAAAACTTAGTACCAGATTCAAGACCTTAAAATGAAATTTTCAATTTTTATTGTTTTTTGTTGTATTTTTGCAGTGACGACTGTATCAAGCATACCGTTTGGATTTGAGCGAATCGTAAGTTTCTTTTTAAAGAACTACTTAGTATTTTCCCGGATCTGATTTATGGAATGAAAAGTATGTTTCATTTCAGAGTTAGAACATGGTTTATTGAAAAATTTCAGCCCGATACTTTCTGTACCTAGTTTTTGCGTAAATTTTATTTTTATTAGCAGAAGGTATAGTAGTAACGATAAGGCTACAGTATTTATATAATTATTGTAACAAATTAATTTTAAGTAGCATCCGTCAGCGGGATAGCGTCCCTGCCAAATTTTATTAAGTTCCGTACAGCCGTTTAGGTATGAAAATTTAAAAGACAGACAGTAACACTTTTATAATATTACTAGCGACACGCCCCGGCTTCCCACAGTTCTATTGTACGTATAAATCTACCTCTTGAATCACTCTATCTATTAAAAAAACCGCAAAAAAATCCATTGCGTAATTTTAAAGATTTAAGCATACATAGGGACATAGGGACAGGGAAAGCGACTTTTTTATACTATGTAGTGATAGTGATTAGTATGGATTAAAAGTTTACAACAAGTATTTTTATATTCTTTTTATTAATTTAATACCTTCATAAAACGACGACTTTGTTTTAAGTGCTGAATTCATTTTAGTTTTTTTTTCATCTGACTTGACATTGTCGGGGTTTGTTTATATCATATAATTACATAGCGAATAAATTATATGTATATGGTTTATATCTTCATCAAGATTTTTTTCTACAGGCAGAAGTCCCTTTGAAGATATTTGACAGGATCGTTGGCGGCTTCGGCGGTCGGCGAGACGTTGTTTGTAGTAAATGCAACGCGCCTGTTGAACCCCCTATCATTATAACTGGCAAACAAGTTCCATGCTAATAAGCAATGTATGTATAAGTTAATAATAGAAATTTCATTTATTTATAAATTAATAAAGCAGTGCACAGGTTATGTTGCCGTGTGGTGCCGGCTTAGAATTACACCACCCCAACTCCCAGGAAGAGCTGGGGTGGTGCAATTCTCGTCGTATCGTAAGAGGCGACCAAAGGATATACCGGGGGGTGGGCAGCAGCACCCCTCCAGAACAACCCCACCACCATACCGCGATCCCCAACCCGCATGCCCAGCGTGGGGATTATGGGCATTACCCCTTAATGATACAGTCAGTTAGCGCTCTTTGAGGGAGGCCTATGTCCAGCAGATGACTAATATAGATTGACGAAGACAATGATAAATAAAGCAAAAAAATAAAAAAAATCTTATATATAATTATAACTAGTATTTACACCTACCTACTAGTAGTAAATACATACAACGCCGGTTATCTGAATCGGATATAAACGTAAAAATTTGGTTGTTGGGAATTTTTATACTTTCTATAGATATTATATTTTTGTCCTGAAGACTTGAAGACCTGATGGGCTTATAAATTACTATGATGCCAAGATGTTCAAGTGAGCTTTACCTATTGTAGAACTGTGTTGTTAAACTTAATAATGTTTATTCTATATGTGACACTTCGTTTTCCTATACCAGCCTTTGTCCGATTATAAGAATTTTCGATTATCCGAATCGACCCTGGTCCCAATTAATTCCGATAATCGGCGTTCTACTGTATATTACTTTCCAAAAATCTAAGCAATCATGATAAAGCAGAGTGCCAAGAATGTTAACAGCATTTTCTTTTTGCATGGCGTTGCTAATAATAGATTTTAATAAAATTATCAGAAATAAAGTGTAAATTGATTTTCTTTTCACTAAAATTTGAGCCTACAACCGTTGGAGTAAACGTGTTCTTGAATGAAGACCGCGGCTCGGCAAATGTAGTGTAGGACGCCGTCCGGCCAGGTGGGATGACGATCTGCGAAAGACTGCTGGCAGATGCTGAATGCGGCAAGGTGGAGACAGGGCGTTATGGCGCTCATTAGGCCTATGTCCAGCCGTGGACTGACATTAGTCGATGATGAAGATGAAAATTGTCAAAAAAATATGAAATAAATAAAATATGAATACGAATTTTTATCTGGTCGTGACAGAATTTTCGGAAACTTTTTCCTATTTTTCATATCTGAACAATTAGGAGTTTACGAGAGTTTTCTTCTCTTAATTTTTACTAAATATGACTTTCACAAAATCATTATGGGCGACCTATTCCACTATGCTTCAGCGAAAATTAAATTCTTATGACCTTATAATAAGGATGAAGTTTTACTCTTGCGGGTTAGATACTCATGGGTACCTACACTCATAATAAGTTGGTATGTAACAGTTTAGAGTCTAAGTTTAGACACATAGAACTAATGGTTGTTCATTTTTTTTTCAGATGCAATGACGGACATAAAATAAAGTAATTTTTACGTCAATGCTGAAGTATTTTGAATAAAATGAGAACAAAAGCTTTTTTGTTTTATTTTGGGACCTCATATTCATTTCACATATTCTATAGGTATGTTTAAATCATCATAATTTACAGTAACACTGACAAGACAGGGCGCTATGGCGCTCATTAGGGGAGGCCTATGTCCAGCAGTGGACTAATATAGGTTGATGATGATGATGATGATGACAAGATTTGGATGCCCAGATCTACAGTAGCCCAGATATACTACTCAACCGATTTTGATGAAACTCGGAATGCGCATATTTACATTAGGTTCTGGAATAGGACAAAACTAATAAAAATGTCTAGCTAATTTTCGTGAAATAAGTTGTGACATGAAGTTTTGAAAAAATTTGCTAAAATATCTACTTGACTTTCTGAAAATTGAGATTAATTTAAGGCGCAAACAGCACCTACAGTGGCGCCCCCACTTATTTTATCATTCAATTCCTTTAGACAAAGGAATTTCAAAATTCACATGTCCTATTTCTTAAGCCTATCTTAGCCTTTTTTTAATACATCTGTAGTAGTTTTATTTTGTCTAGTTTAGGAAGACAAACGAAAACAGAGTTTGGTGGCCACCAAAGGCAACTTCGTATCTCTTCCTAAACAAGACAAAATAAAATGAGTACAGATGTATTAAAAAAAGCTTATGGTAGGTTTAACAGACTGGAATTTAGGAAATTCCTTTGTTTAACGGAATCACTACATAGTATTATATAAAGTCGCTTTCTCTGTCCTTATGCCCCTATGTTTGCTTAAATCTTTAAAACTACGCAACGGATTTTGATGCGGTTTTTACTAAGATTGTGTGATTCAAGAGGAAGGTACGTGTAATAAAAACATGCGAGGCCTGGGCGGGTCGCTAGTGTTATGATAAAATATGTGGGGGCGCCACTTGAGGTGCTGTTTGCGCCCTAAATTTAAATTTAACGCGGGGAAGACTCGGGTCGCAAGTATCGCAACTTGATCGCAACAAACAGTCAAGATCTGCTTAGTTTGGGTTTAGATGATGCTGTTGGCTAGATGATTCCTTGTGAATTTTCAATCAATAGTTATTGAAGAAAACTTGAAGGGACTTGCGAGTTCAATAATATTATGAAAGGGTTAACTTTGAACTTAGTTTAGTTTTCAAAGAAAAACAAAAAACTTTTCATCCCATAACAAGGGATTTCGGGTGAACACTTGATAATTTAAAAAAATTAGAAGTGTTAACGAGAAAATAATTTATTATAATATAAACATATACCTACGTCATCTTATAAGACTTTTATGTACTTATTAACCTATTATAATCTTAGAACTTAAAACGAAAATGAGTTATTTATTTTACAGAGAGCTAGTTTTTTAAAACGATGTCGAGGATATTGAATTGTTTTAAATATTTTCTTTGGTAAAAAGTATTTTTATAGAATTTCTTGAACCCAAGTTCTTACAAACTTTAAAGGATGGAAATGTTCTGTTCTTCTATCCTTTTGAATGATTATTTCTATTTACTTAGTCTATTTTCCAATGGCCTTCGCTTCTCCTATCACTTGAATCGCTGGCCCAGCTTTTATAAGTCCATCTCGGATGTTTTGTCCGACTCTTTCCTGAAATCAAAAAATAATAGTTAGGTAAATAAAGCATGCGTTTTCCCTTGATTATTAAAATAAAGCGTTTACCAATTTTGAAATATATGGGTTTATTGCAATTGAATGCAAAAAACAGTGAAACCCAAATAAAACATTCTCGGTAGATCTTTAAACAGTATGGTAGGTACAGTTTTTTTATTTAACTTTAGCACTAAAATGATATTAGTAGTTAACTCACAATTTTCTTGAAGATCTTCCATTTTGGTTCAGGCGCTGCCGTCACCGTCGTCAATGCTACCACAACCGCGAACACGAAAAAAAAGATGCGTGCGAAATTCATCTTCCAAATTTAAATTGAACTTCAAAGGATTAGCAATATCCTTGTAGGTAGGTACAGAGAGAGGTTTGAATTTAGAATGATTCCAAATTCGAATGTCCAGGTTTATATAATGCAAAAGGAATCTATACGCTCAAGGAAATGGTACAGCATTTGAAAAATATTGAGAACTTTAATCCATTGCAATAAGATCTAGTGTTCATGAGCTGAAGTTTCAAACAGTTTTGTAAAGATAACGGGTTCAGAGAGCGTCAGGGAGCCCCGGTACAGAATAATACGTAGTGTATATACTGGGTTATGTAAAGTCCCGCCCGGAAAGGAAATTAGTTAACTGGTTAGTTAAATTGTAATATAACTCGAATGAAATCACAACACCTTAAAAATGGATTTGTATAAATGGGTAGGTATAGTAAATTTCATAGAGAAATAAAAATTTTTGGAATTTTTTCACCATAACGTCGATGACGACATTAGTAACGCGTCTATTTAGAAGGTGCGCCTGCGACGCAGGAGGTTGCGGATTCGATTCCCGCCTTGGAACAAACGTTTGTACTATCTGCAAACATTTGTTTCCGGGGTTCTGGGTGTTTTCTATATTTAATAAAAAAATATCTATCTTTGAAATGTAAGTAAGTATGTATTGTATTTTGTATATCATTTGTCTATAATGCATTAGCTGGTAGGAGCTAGGTTTATTAATGAACTAGCGACCCGCGCCGGCTTCGCACGGTTTTATTATACGTATAAACCTTCCTCTTGATCCTATCTATTAAAAAAAACCGCATCAAAATCCGTTGCGTAATTTTATAGATTTAAGCAGTCAAAGGGACTTATAAGGATATAGGGACATACGGACAGAAAAAGCGACTTAGTTTTATACTATGTAGTGATTAACTATTGTTTAATTAAAAATAAAATAAAACCATATTAATAACTAAAAGCTAATTCTCATGTGTCAAGTCAAGTACCTTTGAAAAAAAAAACATATACTTACTTAAATGAACTAAACACGCTTTGTAAGGAATATATAAGTGTAATTCAATTGTAAATAAGCCATAACAACATTGAGTTAAGCATTCTACAATAACACTGCGATTATTTGCGTGTTCATAAGTAATGAACAGTTTACAGGAAAATCAACCTTATTGTTAAGTCTACAAGTTTGCATTTACGATGCAATGATTGCAAACAAAGGTTCAATGGAGGTCATTTAAAGTCGCGTCTTTATAGATAAAAGTGATTCCCCTATTTAACTTGTTTATTTATTTATTATCAAATTACCACTCATCCGAAACATTATACGTACTTACCAACTTTAGTTTATCGTTTAGTTTTTACTTACTTAATTTTGCTATCCAGATTTGTTTACCAAGCGTGTTCTATAATTTTATAGAGTGAGTGGGGGCAAGATTAAAAAAGGGGTAAGACAAAAAGTCTTCAATAACACCAGATTTATAGTACTTATTACAGTGCTGGCAACATTGTTAGGGCCACCAATTTGTTACTTATCACAACTCAGTCAGTGGTTGCGGCTGAGAACGCCTGGTTGTGTGTAAAGTGCAATTTTCTAAGACAGTGTACTTTTCAGGATTCACAAAAGTGATTTCATCTTGCCCCGTGTCTTGTAAATTAAATTACAAGGCAGGTACGAGTGTTTAATTGAAACATCTGCCTATTATTTTTTGTACATATTTATGTAATTATTACTAAATCTCTCTATTTCTCGTATTTTAGAATTTATTTCAACTTTTCATCTTTCCCCATTTACATTTAACGGGGTAAGACAAACATATCAAAGTCTTAATCTTGACCCTTTTTCAGATTTCATACTAAAAGCCAGATATCCTCAAACTTTATCTTTGTGTAAGTTTCAGCAAGAAAAATAAGATATAAAAAAAATTTTGCTGAAAGTAGTAAAACAAAAAATAACAAGAATAGGGTATGCTAAGAAATGTGAAATAAAAAGAGAAATCCAATAAAAAAGAAAATACTTTAAAAATTACAAAAGAAAAAAATAAAGAATTATTTATGGTGATAAAAAAAATATTCATATATGTTTCAT
Organism: Eupithecia centaureata; assembly: GCA_944547425.1. Classification (NCBI taxonomy): domain Eukaryota; kingdom Metazoa; phylum Arthropoda; class Insecta; order Lepidoptera; family Geometridae; genus Eupithecia; species Eupithecia centaureata. The sequence goes on from OX155696.1 coordinate 10,674,070, forward strand.
GTGAAATAAAAAAGTTTTCAGTTTTTATATAATTTTTCATTAATAGAAAATATTTTTTTTTCTTCAGTCAAAACTTATGCAAATTGGCTGCAAAGTTTGAGAATCTCTTCTTCAATCTTCCCCCAGTGGGGTAAGTTCGGAATATATTATATTTTTAAATTTGTTATATCTTTGTTAAAAATAGCTATTTTGGCACTACAGTCAGTTACAACTTTTTAAATTACTTAACACTATAGACTTAGGACCATAAACTTTGCCTAGGACCTGCCTTAGACACGTTTTAACGATTTTTTGAGATTTTGAGTTTTTATTCGATCTTACCCCGTCACCTTTTCATCTTCCCCCTGTTTCAATTAAGAAAAAATAATATTTTTAATTACAGTTTTCTACTTTTTGGACAGCTTTATCAGGCTGTTATTGACATATTATAAAAATCTAGTCTTTACCCTTTAATTATGTCTAATTTACTTTTAGCTAAAGTTAATACCTATTCTTCTACATGGATTCAAAAACAACACTGACCATCTCATCAAAAAACCGTTCGATCTTGCCCCCACTCACTCTACCTATAAACTTGTTTATTAATAATTATATATACATATATTCACATACCTAAACCAATATTAACGAAAGATTGTATGGATGTTTGTTACTCTTTCACGCATAAATTGCTGAACAGATCGAGCTGAAATTTGAATAGACGTAGTTTCAGCCCTAGAATAACACTCTGGCTAATTTTCATCACAAATCCATACCCATAGGATATATTATTACATAGCCTGCAAAGGTTTAGATAGAAATAACGCATGCGAAGCCGCGGACAAATACTAGTTACATCTATGTTGTAATTTTTTAATGGCAGCTAGAATCTATAAATCATCCAAGGAGATGGTAATTAAACTGATTGCAGTTTGACAGGTAAAAAAGTTTACTTTTACAATTAACCTCACCATCCTAAGTTGCTAGGGGATTAGGGGCTAACCCTGGGTTCCATCTCGGATATTACCTAAGGTTCTATCTATCATTTTATCGAGTTCCCAGAATCCGTGAAGACTTAAACTAACTTTTCTAAGACTTAACATCTGACGATGTTACCTCCTTTATTGTCATAAGTAACTATGTTTCCTCTACAAATACAAAGAATTTTCTAAAAAGTTTCATTAACAACAGACTTATTACCGGGACTTTACCAAAACCAGTTGGTACATCCTACGTATTATACTGTGCCCGGTTCCCTGACGCTCTTTCAACCCGTTATCTTAGCAAAATTGTATTTGCATTCCAGTCGTGAACGCTCGATCTTATTACAATGCAATAAAGTACACAATGTCTTTGATATGCTAAACAACTTCTTTGAGATGACAGATTGATTTTGCATTTATAAACCTGGACATTTGGTTTTGCAATCATTCAAAATTGAACGCTTCATCTGAGCTCATCTCTCGACGTTCTATTTGTTAGAATATAAATTTGAAAGATGAATTTCGCGCGCATCTTTTTCTTCGTGTTCGCTTTTGTGGTAGCATTGACGACGGTGTCAGCGGCACCGGAACCAAAATGGAAGATCTTCAAGAAAATTGTAAGTTGTTTATTTAATCTTTCGTGCATTGTTCACATTTAAACTAAGTTTCAATATTTGTTGATAGATTAAAGTCCAATTTTTTAACTTGACAAACTACCTACAAGTAGTACCTACCTATGTTGAGAAAACTTTACCATCAGCTTCTGTTTTACCAAATTATGATCCCAAAGAAGTTATCTGTTTTAACAACAGTAAATAAACAGATATTTTATTTAGTTTTGGGGCTAGATGGTGCTGTGTGGATTGTCCATTATTATTTCGTATTTATTTTTTCACTTGCACATACTATTTTTTATTATTTTCAGGAAAGAGTAGGACAAAACATCCGAGATGGTATAGTGAAAGCTGGGCCTGCAATTCAAGTGGTAGGACAAGCAAAGGCCATTGGAAAATAGACTCAAACTGTAACTAGATAGGTTTCGAACGTTGATGACAATTAACTAGATAGTTAAATAAATTAATAATGATAGTTATTGAACTATATACCCTGAGTGTTTAGAGTTCAATTTAGATCAAGAAACTTAAAAATAGACAGTCCTCTTAGATCGTGATCGGTTTTGGCCTCCAACACAAGAGTTCTCCAGCATTCCATTCTGAGCTGTCACGCGTCAACTAGACCCTGCCTTGTTCATCATTCATCATCAGCTTCAAATTAGTCGATCCATCGATCGATACCTACCTCGGTCACATGAAAGGGAAAAACCATTATAACATCACTAAAAATCGAAGTTTCTCATTCGTTTTCATACAAAAACTACTCTTATGTCACCTAAATAAGAAAGCGTATGCGCATAAAGGAATACGAAACTTCGATTTTAGTTTTTCCTAGTATAGTGTTCCCGCTCCCTCATACACCTTGTAGACAGCTTGATCTTCATCGTAAAAAGAGACAAAAGTTCTCACTAGAAGGTCTATTTAAAAGTTTAGTTCAACTTAATTACTTGTATCTTCTTTTTTCCACTCACATAAGACTCAGGTTCAAGCAAAGCAAAAATTATACAGGATAACAACATTTCTAATTACAGTTATACCTTTTTTGTACTTACTCCTGTAAATAAATAAACTAATTTATGTAATCTAATAAATAAACTAAGTTATATTTAGAAATAAGTATTAATTTATATTATTACACTAATAAATTATTATTTTGTACTATTTTCGTTCAATTTCTCAAGTGCATTTCAGTAACTTACCCTATTTTACCGATCTTGGCTCAGTAAATCAGGTTACATTTTATTATACGTAAAAAGAAAGTAAGTATTTTAATTAATATTTTATGGAGGTTTACATTTTATTTAGTTGATTATCTTTTTCACTTAACAAAGTCAAGGTTGTAGGTACCTACCTATGTTAAATATAATTACATTATATAACCTTTTAGCGACCCGCCCCGGCTTCGCACGGTTTTATTATAAGTATATAAACCGTCCTCTTGAATCACTCTATCTATTAAAAAACCGCATCAAAATCCGTTGCGTAGTTTTAAAGATTTAAGCATTCAAAGGGACATAAATACATAGGGACAGAAAAAGCAACTTTGTTTTATACTATTGTAGTGATGTTTTTTTTTTTTAATCCTGCAGATGGCATCGTTTCCATTTTATTAACCATGAAATTATTATTATTGTTCCATAATAAACGATGTATTTATATGAGTATTACAGTCATTTCAAAACTGAATATTATACTGTTGCACTGATTTGAGGCTTGAAATCTGAAATATGACATCATTGCAGCCTAATTCGAGCCTGTGAACTGTCTAGAAGTTTTTTCATTAAAATGGCGCCATTATTGAGCACGAAGTTATATTTAACCTTAAACTGCACCTGTGTATACCTTCACTATAAGCCTTTATTAGTCCACTGCTGGACATGGAGGGGCAGGTGGTATGACGATCTGCGAAAGACTGCTGGCAGATGCTGGATGCGGCAAGCTGAAGACAGGGCGCTATGGCACGTGTTAGGGGAGGCCTATGTCCAGCAGTGGACTAGAAGATAATAAATAATTCTTTATTACAAAGCCTTATTAAACATTTAGTTTGTAAGTAAACTTATCCTATAGAAAGGTTCAGGAGAATAAAGGTAATGGAATTGGCGTCCTTATCGCGCTTAAAGCGATTTCTTTCAGGAAACCAAGGTGTAATAAGAAGATCATAGGATGGCGGTGCTTATTCTAAATTAACACAAACGAATACTTACTAGAAAAGACTAGTATCTATAGGTTGTTGATGATGACGATGATGCTTATAAATAATAACCAGAACTATAGGTAAAAATAATTTGATGAAAATCATAACCAGAGATATATAGATAAACTATATCAACTTTAATAAATTTACAGGTTAATCATAGTCACTAGTATTATTTCATCTGTGCTCCAGGCAAAGTCGAGATTAAGGCTGTGTCCCAGCAAGCAGAAGCATTGGAACCTGCGAGTCGGCCGCTAACTGAGACAGTCGGCGCACGTATCGCTGCAAACTGCGTACGTACAGTGAGCGCAAACTAGCAAACTGTGGACACTCTATTTAAAATATATGGAAGGGCGCGGCGGCGTAGGTACTGAACTGACACGCCGCAAATTCAGTCGGCTGCTCACAGTTTGCCTACTGGGGACACAGCTTATAAACATAACTATAAGAAACGTAATCGATAAATTACTTTCTTTTAGTATATTTATTGTCAGAATTTACATCACTTGTCGATAGGTATATTAAAATAATAGAGGCGCCCCGCGGCTTCGCCCGCGAACAAGAGTTTTTTTTTTCATACGAATTTCAGAAATTTATTGAACAGATAGATAGATAATAGATAGAAAATGCGTTATTGCACACTTAAATAAAAATAACAAAATACCATAAAATTACCTATTACACATCCCCTAGGGGTTATTTTGTAAAAATAAAAACAAGTGTTTAATTACTTATTTTATACTTTATTTATACCGAGTTTTGAGTAGGTAAATCAAACCAAAGAAAAATAATTTTCCATACAAACCTTACCACCCTATTTAACCCCCTCAGAGGTTAATTTTTGATAATTTAATCAGCTTTGTCTCATTCTAGTTCCTAAACTATCTACGTACCAAATTTCATCAAAATAATTTAAGTAATTACGGAGATTACTTCTACAAACATTCACACAGACTTTCCCATTTATTATACATACATTTATTATATAATAGTAAGATAAGAAGTAAATATTATGTAAGATAAGATTTTCAATTATGCAAAATGAAAGAAATGTATGCACTGTTATCTTTTCGTGGGACAATTTTTTTGAATGATCTGCAAAAAATTGTTCCGGGATTCTCGGTGTTTTCTTTGTTTAGAAAAATTATAATATAATATGATAAAATGAGTGGGGGCACCACTTTAGGTTCTGTTTGGCTTGCGTTGTATCACAAGCATAGTTTTACTTAAACCTACGTAGACAATAAAATGTTTTATGTATTTTTTTTATTCCCAATAGCGCACGAACAAAACATAAAGTTTAATTTCTTTAATTTTATTAACACGATAATTAATATAATGACTCAAGAACTAATGACTAATAACTTATAAAGGAAATTATTTGAAAAGAACTTCATTTGACGGAAATCATCAGCATAATAATAAAATAGGTACTCAAAATGAAATTTTCTTTTTTTTTATTAGTTTTTTGCTGTATAATTGCAACGGCCACTGTATCGGGCAAGCCTTTTGTAGAACTTGCTGCTAAAATTGTAAGTTTTTGTGAGATTTATTTTATTCTTTGTTCCATTGTACGTAGTTTAATTAACATACAAAGTTTACAAGAGCTTGAAATAATTTAACTTCTATCTAGCTTACACTTACTACAAATACAATAAACCGTGAAAAACCTTTGATACTTAATTTAATTCTTAAATAATTCGAAAACTTAAATCGAGTTTGTTAAAGCAAAGATTCTAGTAACTTTCGAGAATGAAACTATAAAACCGAAACTGAAACTATAAACTATCAAAACTATTTTCTCTAACTGGTAGAGGCGTTGCAAGATGCTAAATAACAAACGATAACTTTTTTCGTCGTAAACTAATAACCGAAAAGAAGCTACCTAGGTACAATAGCGCAGCCAGTTATTTAATATATTATAAATATTAAAGGAATTTCCAAAATTCTAACTTTCAGTATAAAATATACCTATCATAAGATTTTTAATGCACCTCCAGTTATTTTTTGTCTATTCGGGAAGAGTTACGAAGTTGCTCTTGGTGGCGACCCAACTCTGTTGTCGCATCTCGGCGCAAGTGAACTTATAGGTAGAGCCTTAACTGGATATAATCCGATTTTTAGGGTATCGTACCGAAAGGGTAAAAAAGGATCCTATTACTAAGACTTCGCTGTCTGTCTGTCTATCAACAGGCTGTACCTCAAGAGCCGCGATAGCTAAATAGTTGAATTTTCCTATGTGTTATGTAGAAACCTATGTATTTATGTTGAAGAAGAATAATATCACAAATAATTTATTTTAGTTGAAGCTATAACACCGAATACTAAAAAATATTTAAGGGCGGCTTTTATACAAAAACGCCCTTTCTAGCCTGCTTTTGCTTGATATCAATAAATGGTAACAGGTAGGCACTTAACATATTCACAAAATACTCATTCAAATATAATAAATAAGAAAATTCAAATAAAAAAATGGAAGTGGAAACCTTCCTGCGTGCTTTGACTCCCACTTGCCCATTTTTATTTAAATCAATCATCGGATTCATAAAAAGTATTTGGTTTTTGAATCGATTGATTAATAAACCAGCATATACAGCTGATCGATAAAATAAAACCTATTATACCTACCAGATGGCGTGTTTGATAAATACTATCTTAATTAAATCACACGATAGGGCTGGTCCACCAGTTCAAAGTCGCTCAGCGAGCTATGGAAAGAACTATGCTCGGAGTTTCTCTGAAGGATAGGATTCGTAATGAATACATACATCCGACAGAGAATCAAAGTTATCGACATAGCTCAAAGAATTATTAAGCTGAAGTGGCAGTGGGCCGGCCATGTCTCGCGAAGAACCGACAACCGTTGGGGTAGACGTGTTCTTGACTGGAGACCGCGACTTGGCAAACGTAGTGTAGGACACCCTCCGACCAGTTGGGATGACAATCTGCGAAAGACTGCTGGCAGATGCTGGATGCGTCAAGCTGAAGACAGGGCGCTATGGCGCTCATTTGGGGAGGCCTATGTCCAGCCGTGGACTAATATGGGCTGATGATGATGATAATGATGATGATCTTATTTTAATGCTTTATCTTCAGGCTTCAGTACCGTTGGGTATAATAAACAAGGTTATTGAAGGTTTTACCGGAGTGGCAAAGGGAATTTCAAGCTCACTACCTTGCTGAAAACATTGGTATTTATTTGGGTATGTATTATATGTAAGAAGTTTAATTTTAATTTATTATAAGACAAAGTCATTGAAATAATAACAAAACGACAAATTACAATTAGTATGTACATTGTGAGAAACTCCTAAAAATATATGCCGTCTCCAGAAGGCAAGGAGGAAGGAAAGAATATTATAAACGCGAAAGTTTGTAAGTATGGATGGATGTTTGTTACTCTTCCTGTTGTGATCTGAGTGTGATCAGACTTCCCATGACAATTCAGTGATTAATCCAATTCCTGAAAACGATAGGGATAAAACTTAAAACTCATTATAATAATAAAAAGGAAATCTATTATGGAAAATTTTACTTAATGGCTGTTTTTCTTTACAGGTGCAGCTTAATAAGCGTTAGTTTAATGTGTAATGTTTTTTTTATGTTAAATATTTTTTAATTGAATATTGAGAAAATTGAAATTGAAAATTTAATGTCGTATTATTTTGTTTTATTTCGAAAACATAATACTATATATATTGATTCTAACTTATTTAATAGGAAAACTAATTATTTTCTTATAATATATGCGACTGCAAAAAAGTTAAATAGGTGTGAAAAAAAAACCTATAATACATTTGTATAACACCTTATTTTCTAAGTAAGTAGTGTAAATGCGTCCATTACCAATTATGACATTAACTCAGTGCAATCCATTCCAACTATTGTCATAAAAAGAATGATTCATCTAATCAATGTATTAACTAGGCTCTTCTCAATAAAGTTGGTTTAGGTAGGTAGTTATCCAAAGTGATTCAACAGATTTCCTTATCTCCGGGACTTATTTTGCGTTCAAATGGCGGGATTCCCTCATGATCTTTCAACCCATTATCAAACGGCACTTGAAGCAAAATAAATCTTATTATTATTGTAGTACAGTTCATTTAAACTGAATTTGAACCAGGAATCAAATAGTATTTAAATCGAAAATCTCTTTGGTAGAGCATCATTCATTTCGTAGCGTCAAGCGTTTAAAGATTGAATTCCGAAGTTTGTTTGAACTTGGAAGATGAATTTCGCGCGCATCTTTTTCTTCGTGTTCGCGGTTGTGGTAGCATTGGCGACGGTGTCGGCAGCGCCAGAACCAAAATGGAAAATCTTAAAGAAAATTGTAAGTATCTATGCTTTTGCTTAGGTAATAATAGTAAGTTTAAACGCAAGTAATGAAATAATTTTAAAGTAGGTATCCATTATACTTTCTAAGAATATAAACTATCGTCTTACATGCTAACCCCAAGCTTGCTTTAGAAACTTAACCTCTTTGTATAATATTATTAGTACAAAGTTAGTCAAACTTTGGTAGCTTTCCCACGAAAGGAGAATATACTAAGAATGGTGATCGTACCTTCTTGATTATTTCTTTAAAACCTTAACGTACTTTCCGAACCTCTATATTTGCTCTACCAAAGAAAATATGTTTATCTACCTAAAAAAGATATTTATTTTCATGGACTAAATAAATTAGGTAGGTAACTATCTATAAACTTTTCAAAATCTATCTAGTGATGTTGGTTTTAACATGTGGCTAGAAAACTTCTCGCAACTACAAATTTTAATATTGTGTTTTTTCCGTGATTTTTTTTTTGTTTTATTTACGTTTTTGACTCAATAGGCATACCTACAAGTCGACGTGTTTTATCAATCTGTAAATTTATAAGTCTGTAAATTCATTTCAATTCTGTATTCATTTCATTTCAGTTTCTGTTTACGCCCGTTATTATGGTAACGATAATAAAAATATGTAGTTGTTGACCATCTAAAATATTAACGATATAGACTGAGCCCTAGCTAAGAGGATCAACTTTTGTTCTACGATTTTTTTTATTCGTATAATAAAATATTTTAATATATTTTTTCATATTATCCTAAAGTCACCCTCTTTCGGCTTCATACTCAAGTTACGTGACAGCCTGTATATAAATTTCCTTTTTTTTAATATTTTCTTTTTCAGGAGCGAGTGGGACAGAATATCCGAGACGGAATTATCAAAGCTGGTCCAGCCGTTGCCGTAGTAGGGAGTGCTGCTGCTATTGGAAAATAGATCTTAAACCCTAAGCCATATGTATAAATACTCATTAACTCTAGGGACTTTAATTAACTGACTGTATTACTAATGTTAACTTGAACAAGACTCCACAAAAATGCCATTTACTTCTTAAATTTACTTTGTAATTAAGAACTCTATAGATTCCAAAGACTATCTTTTAAATTTTGATAGTAATATAGAAATATATTGTTTGTGAGTTATTTCTGTTAAAGCGGAGAATGTGCAATAGATTATAAAGAACAGTTAATAATTTCGAAACTGTAAAAAACGACTTGTGCTTTATTTTTTGTTTTGCAAATTACGCGTCTGATAGGCGTAATTTGATTATTTTATCAAAATTTCTTATCAAAAAGCCGTTTTGATGATTGGGTTACACACAAACTCAATTAACATAAAGAGGTGTAAAAAGCCTATGTATTCTTAGTTTCTGGTTCTAAACTAGGTTTTACACAGGTACTTATTCATTCTAGACTGAAAAACTCTAGTTTTTATTTACAAATATGATATTTCACGAACAAGCTCAACTTTTATATAAATAAAAACTATTTTTTAATTAAACTTGTTGTTTTTAATGCTTTCTACATTCTCTTGACGCCATCTATGATTTATTTATTTATTGAGGGATAACTAACGACTTCATTAAACTTATTACACATCTAACTTAGTACTTTACTATGTAAAGAAAAACCATATTTGCAATGTAGCCCACAGCGCTATCCACAACTGATGATGCGACGTACCGATATTTTCTATAACTTAATATCTATGAGATAGAAATTTTAACGTTTCCATAGAAATAACGCATGCGAAACCGCGGTTACTACTACTAAATAATAGGTTCCCTCGGAAACATTAAACCAATTCACTTAACTAACAGGTTTTGTTAGGTTTACAAATTTTGGAAGTAAAAAGCAAAAGAGATTCCAAGTTCGTATACATAATATTAGCTTTAGTTTCCTACGTATTGCTCCCATTGGAGTCGAGGCCCTAGGTCCGTGGGGTACCGAGGCTCTCCGGGTTTTAAAATATATCTGAGCGTCCGTCTGGTCGAAGCGACGCGTGACCCGAGAGTATAAAGCCTAACATTTAGTTAAGCACGCCTCGACGAAACATAGCTTACCTATGTATCAACTTATTCCTGCGAATACCTAAGCGATTTGATTTTATTTGAGGCTAGGGAATAAATGTTTTCACTAAAGGTGGTGACGTATTCCAAGATTAATAAATAAAAGTTTGTTCTTCCTATTATAAGTTGTACATATTATTTTATTGATATTTATAGAATATAAAACTGTTTATTAAGTACTAGCGCCCGCTCCGGCTTCTCACAGTTATATTATACGTACAAACCTTCCACTTGAATCACTCTATCTAGTAAAAAAACTGCATCAAAATCCGTAGCGTAGTTTCAAAGATTTAAGCAGTCAAAGGGAAATAGGGACAGAAAAAGCGACTTTGTTTTATAATATGTAGTGATACTTAAACCTACCACACAAAGAAAACAATACATTAAAATATTAATAATTGTATTTATTTTCTACTTTTTCCCCACTATCGAAGCAGCTTGGCCCACAACTGCCACGGCTGGTCCTGTCTTGATGACGCCATCTCGAATGTGTTGGCCGAGGTGCTCCTGAAATACATAAATTAATATACAATGATGTACCATTTAGGGAGCATCATCTAGTCCCAACCTGAAATCCTACTAATATTATAAACACGAAATTTTGTAAATATCGATGGAATGTATGGAAGGATGGATGGATGTTTGTAACTCTTTCATGCATAAACTACTTAACAACGGATATGGATGAAATTTGGCACAGAGATAGAATAAAGTTTGGAATAACACATAGGCTATATTTTATCCCGGAATTCCCACGGGAACGGGAATTACCGCGGCCGCGCGGGTGAAACCGCGAGGCTCTGCTAATACATATATAAATAAAAAATGATGGAACATTCACACTCATCAAGCCCCAAGTGAAAAAAGCTTGTGTTAAGTAAGGGTACTAGATAAATGATTTACTTTGATAAAGATAAACATTTACTTTATTTTACAACTTTAAGGAAATTTTCTATACAAGTCTACATGAGATGTATGAAGTATGCATGTTATTATTGTTGAAGGCAATATATACAAGTTTCCTCTTATCTGTTTTTTCGCAATTATGTAAGAGTACATGAAATTTAGAGATACAAATACAAAAAGTTCAATTAAATTTAGAATTCAGATTAAGACCTTCAAAGATACAGTTTAAAAATAAGCTAATTAGGTACTAGTTAAATTGCTATCCAGAAAAAATATAGTTTATAATACGTTTTAGCTTAAATACTGATGTTTTAAAATGTTGATATATGAATTACTTGCTCGGATAATAAATGCGTTTTGTCTATAGTTCGTCTTGACGCGCGGTACGTAGGTATATTTTATTTTACATCCTTCAAATATTTGTCTTCACGTGGAAATCGAAGCTGGAACTTCGTCCCGACGCCACAGACATAAACTTTAAACAAACTAGGTACTAATACTACGTACGTACGTAGTAGTATACGATTTTTTAAATTCTTAATTTGTTTTCTTTAATTTCAACGTAATACATTTTTCCACAGAAAAGTGATGTAATTGACTCTAATTATTGATATGATAAATAAACAAAATTTTGAAATAAACTCACAATTTTTTTAAATCCTTTCCATTTTGGTTCTGGAGCTGCTACAACGAACGACACGGTCAAAATGCAGGCCACAAAGAATACATAAAACAATTTGAAATTCATATTTGGAATTGATTTAAAACTTTCGAATACAAAAAAAATAAAATTAAAACAGAACTAGGATATAAAGAGGTTGCGATCTACTTGGAGGAACGATTCCTATTAACGTTTTATACTCTTTTGTAATTGATATCTTCGATGTCAATGATGATTGTGAAATTAAATAAATAAAGTTCTTCAAGAGGGTGGATAAGGGAATGTAGGTCTTATCTAGGTCTTGTGAAATGCAGACCAGACAGTAAGTACCTATTACATCGTGACCGGATGCTGCGCTAGATCGCGCGGATTCGAATTCCGCCTCGGGACAAAGATTTGTATAGGTCGCGTCACGTAAAAAGAGCGCTGGAAGAAAGTGGAAGGGGTATGTTCGCGCATGGGTACACTCGCTTACGATAGTACTATGCCAATTTGCTGTGCCTATTTTTAACTAATATTACACTCGCGGCTTGGTGTTGGTTATTAGAAAATAATATTAGATAAAATTAAAAACAAGTTCGATTCAGTTTAGAATGTTTAATCTAATTACAAAAAAATAATGTAATGTAGCAACTCCATCCATTAAGTCGTCTTGGGTGACGTGAAAACCAGATGAGGACGCGGGATTGATACTGGAGGTGGCTATTTCATCATCGTCGCTGTCGTCACTTGAGCTTTCATCATTATTTGAGTCAGAATCATCATCCCTTACACGAATAATAAATGTTTCTGTAATCATATCTACCAAATGATCGCTTTTACAGTAATCGGTCTCTACCTCTATTTTCTTTACCTTTGTGCATAATTTCCAAAAACCATTAAAATGTAAAACCATTTCGTAAACTTTTGTGCGCGATGGTATTTTGACAAGAATAGTGACGTGTGACAGCAAATGACAACTGACGAACCAATAGCGCACCGGCAAGCATGCGGCGCATGACCCTTCCACCCCGCGCCCCACCGCCTACCTCCAAATAGACCCATAAATCGCCTTCTGCGCAGCTTTACCGCCAGCGTTCTTCTTACATGACGCGAACTATACGATCTGCAACCTCCTGTATGAGTCACAATCATTGTTTTTCGTGTTTATTGTAGGAAATGACGCTTACTTTGTTATTTTTATCTTTTTAAAAGTATATATCTTGAATACTAACTTTTAGAAGGTTCCAATATCATAATTATATACCAGCCTTGCTAAGTTGTAAAAAACTCGGTTGTTTTTGATCATGAACGAGACTGGAAGAGATCGCTTTTAGCGATAAGGCCGTCGATTGTGCCACTTTAGATGTAGTTATTAGTGTTTAGCTTATATGTTACGACTAATTTTGATGGTGCAATAAAGTTATCTATCTATCTATCTATCTATCTTATACATTTCGAGGCTGATATTCAAAGAACTTTACCAGTTTTCTTTGACATGATGATATCAAACTAATTCGTCTTCCAGTTAGCCGTATCATTTGGAAGGTTGTTTTTTTCTGCTTGATACTGTAGTCTTTCCAACAAACTTGAAAAATGGCGTCGTGTATGTAGATGCCTTAAGGTTGAAGACAACTTTTGATTCTTCTTTTCGCTTCTGCCACTAGTGGACAAAAGATTGAAGCGAAGAAAAAATCCATTCACTTTTTTTTGTATTTTGTAAATACTTATGTACTTGATTATTTTGAGAAGGAGGCCAAGAGGAGGATTCAGCTGGGCTGGGCAGCATTTGGGAAACTACGTCCAGTCTTCTCGTCATCCATACCGCAATGTTTGAAAACGAAAGTTTTCAATCAGCGCGTCCTACCCGTGATGACCTACGGAGCTGAGACGTGGACACTCACGGCAGGTCTGGTCCACCAGTTCAAAGTCGCCCAGCTCTTTCCAGCTATGGAAAGAGCTATGCTCGGAGTCTCTCTGAAGGATAGAATTCGTAACGAATACATCCGACAGAGAACCAAAGTTATCGACATAGCTCAAAGAATTAGCAAGCTGAAGTGGCAATGGGCCTGCCTTATCTCGCGAAGAACCGACAACCATTGGGGTAAACGTGTTCTTGAGTGGAGACCGCGACTCGGTAAACGTAGCGTAGAACTCCCTCGTGGGATGACGATCTGCGAAAGACTGCTGGCAGATGCTGGATGCGTCAAGCTGAAGACAGGGCGCTATGGCGCTCATTGGGGGAGGCCTATGTCCAGCAGTGGACTAAGATTAGGTTGATGATGATGATGACTTGATTAAAGTTTTACTTGTTGCTTACTTTGTAAGCCTAAAGTTATAAGGATATTGATATACTGATCATAAACTTACTTAATCCGTCTAAGCTAAGCCTAAGCCTAAATAAAGTAATTGATTGTACGTAGGTACTTACTAAGTAACTTACTCAATTTGAGGAAATGAAAAATATATTTGGAAAACAATATTTTATTAAGTACAAACGATAACCTAGGTAATTATTCTAAAATTATGAATAAATAGAGTCATTTACAGAGAAAGAGAGTACAAATAGGGGATTGGAATTGGACAAACATCACAAGTAAATGACTTTGTATTCTTTGGTGTTTCTTGAAACTGCTAGCTAAGTCCAAAAACATGGAAATTCCAGCTTCTTGATTATTTTCCAATAGCCTTCGCTTGTCCTACTACTTGAATCGCTGGACCAGCTTTGACAATTCCATCTCGGATGTTTTGTCCTACTCTTTCCTGAAAATAAAAAAATAAGTTAAAGGAAAATTTATTCTCTATTTATTTTTAATTTCAGAAACCCATGGTGGTTTTACGCATTAATTTCTGGTATTTACACCGGAAAAAATTAAAACATTTTAAAGTAGGGTCATTTCAGGTTTCATTTATTTTGTTAAAAAATGGAGGGAATATTTTTATATGTAGATTTTATCACCAATATACAAAGAAAACCTAAAAGTTAAGAAGATAAGCTTACAAGTTTTTTGAAGATCTTCCATTTTGGTTCTGGCGCTGCCGACACCGTCGTCAATGCTACCACAACCGCGAACACGAAGAAAAAGATGCGCGAGAAATTCATCTTCCAAATTTAAATTCAAACGAATTGAGCAAGAGTTCAGCACAAACTGTTTTCAGATGAAGTGTTGAATTTCGAATGGTTCCATTAACAAATGTCCGGGTTTATAAATGGAACGGAGTATTTTCTCACGAGGAAGTTGTTTTAACATTTCAAAACGATTGTTGACTCTATTCCGTTGCAATAAGACCTAGCGGTCACGAATGAAATATAACGGGTTTAAAGAGCATCAGGGAACCCCGGCACAGAATAATAAGTAGTATGTACCTACTGGTATAAGTAAAGTCCCGCTAATGTAATCTTCATGTGATGTTCTTTGAATTTGTAAAGGAAAACCTTCTGGGTAGAAAATAGCTAGAGAAGATCTAATAACTTTTCTGAACGACTTTAAAAAAGGCCTCACTATTTTTTTACATAATATCAACACATTATTTATCATTCTACTACTATCATTATTCATTATATAAATTAACTAGCGACCCGCCCCGCCTTCGCACATTGTTATTATACGTATAAACATTCTTGAATCATTCTATCTATTTAAAAAATCCGCATCCAAATCCGTTGCGTAGTTTTAAAGATTTAAGCATACAAAGGGACATAGGGCCAGAGAAAGCGACTTTGTTTTATACTATGTAGTGATGATGAACAGAAAGTTTGTATAGATGTATGAATGTATTTTTATTTTATTTTATTTTATTTATACAATTTTCAGGAAATTAACAGCTAACTTATGATTAGGTATGTGACTAAATACTGATGGCTAATTATAAATTTCCACAAAAAGCTACTGAATGGATTTTGTCAAAGAGGAACAAACGTATGGACGTTTGTTCCTCTTTGACAAAAAACTACTGAATGGATCGGAATGAAATTTTGAATAGACATAGTTCTACCCCTGGAATAACACATAGGTTACTTTCATCCCATAAGTAAATCAGTTCCCATGGGATAGAAATGGCTTTGAAACGTTTCCATAGAAATTAACGCGAGTGAAGCCGTGGGCAGATGCTAGTAAAACATATAGGTAACTATTAAATAAAAACTCCCGATTCCTAAGAACAGTGATAAAAATTATAAGTAGGTATTGATTTAATGTTTTTGATAAGTGTAATTAAAATTATTAATATTTATTGCCTTCTTATTTAGGGGAATCACTCCTATCTGAATGGAAGGGTCTTCACCGCAAAATGACCTCTAGTGACCCTTTATCTGCAACTCACAACTTCATTATAAATGCAAACTCGCGTGTAAGACAGTAAGGTTCATTTTCCTGCTAACCTATTCAAGAATAGGCAGTGATAATTGTATAGATACATTATGTATGATGTCAATTGTACGCTTAGTACAAATGTATACCTACAATTTTATGGTCAAAAAAAAGATTTCGACAACTTTATGGAGTTTCACTTCTATCTCCCTCACACGTAGAAAAAAATAATGAGACAAATACAATATTCCATGTTGCCTCTGTCAAATCTTTCAAACCATTCGAAACTTAAAATCTAAAACTTACGAGAGATTTATCGCTATCAAACTACGAAAATAACTTTCTTTTTATCCGCTAGAAGCCTCGTGAAATGTATGGAGAGGGACGAAAACTTTTATCGATAAAAACCAGAAATGCCAGCGCGCCGAAAGCGGAAAAACGGAAAAATGTAGAATAAAATTGCTCAAATGTATTTATTTACTGGTTATTTGCGAGCAATAGCGGTGACTTGCTCAGACCTACCCACCAGGGGCCAAATTCCACTAATGTCAAAACAAAGATCTCAATAGTGCCATTCAATCAAGATGATTAAAATGACGTTTGTTCATTTGGTATTCTGCTATAATTTGCGCTTGAAGAGTCTTTCATAATTAGAATGTCAAATTGGTATATAGTTATAAAGGTAATCATCATAGCTATGAATGAACCCCAAAAAGTTTGTGTTAGTAGAATGCCAAAAACACTATACTATTTAAATGGTAAAGCGATTTATTTAGTGGAATGCGGGCCCAGTTTTACAGGTCTACACAGAAAACGTGGGCTGCTACGTTACTTTCTTTTGGATATTTAATGAGACGACATCAGTGGCGTAGCGGGCAAGAGTCCGCTAGCGACGAAAGAGGTGGGTTCAATTCCCGCCTCGGAACAAATTCGTGTACGATCTGCAGTAATTTGTTACGTTGATCTGGGTGTTTTTATGTATACCTACTAAATAATCTATGTAAGTATGTAATTATATAATATTATATATAATGTATTAAATATTATCAGTTATCCTAGTACCCATAATACAAGCTTTGAGTAGCTTATTTTGAGGCTAGATGGTGCTGTGTGGATTGTCGAAAAGAAAAAAGTATCGGATGAAATCTTGTTGAAGCAGCATATTGTTATAGTTACCAAGATGTCTTAAATTACTTCTATCTGACATTGGCTCTGCAAGCTTTATGTTTATGGAAGCCTTTCAAGGTTTTTTCTATTTCATGGTTCATTATCATCAACTTCTTTCTGGAATGAATGAATGCCTACGTTTTATTTCAGTCCTAAACCACGTCTACTTCAATTTTGTGCGAAATATAGGTAGGTACTTATTGGTTGCCTGGAAGAAATTGATTTAAGCGATAAGGCCACCAATTCTATTGCCTTTCTTTAGGATAAGTTTACTTAAAGACTAGCAGCCTTACCACAAAAAACAAAATCACGAATTAGATACGTGTTTAACAGTTGTTTAGCAAAAGTCATCCTACAAAACCAATAATAGATAGAGAATCCTATAAAACAATCATCCTACAAAACCAATAATAATAGATAAAGAACTGTTGAACACCTGTCTAAGACTACACTTTTTTTCGTGGTAAGGCCGTAGATGTTTAATAAGGCTTTATAACTAAGTTTTATCTAAATATCAATATTTCTATTTCTCGCACACTGTAGCATCTGCTATCGCTCATTTATTAGGAAGACAATGTCCAGCTATGGAGTAATATAACCTATATTACTCCATAGCTGGACATTGTCTTCCTAACCTATTATGATGATGATAATAATGGTTCTGCTTACGGCTTCGCTCTTCAAGTAGCCCATGTCCTTCCCGAAATATGAAACTTCCCTTTAAAATTTCATTAAGATTCATTCAGCCGCTAAGACGTGAATGATAACAGACAGACAGAATTGCTATCGTTTTTATATTATTACAATGAATTTGTTATTTTTGTCAAACACACCCGGTATATTATACTAGGGGATTTACTTCTACCAAGCTATATGTATATACTAGCGACCCGCCCCGGCTTCGTACGGTTTTACTATACGTATAAACCTTCCTCTTGAGTTAATCTATTAAAAAAACCGCATCAAAATTCGTTACGTAGTTTTAAAGATTTAAGCATACATAGGGATATAGGAACAGAGAAAGAGACTTTGTTTTATACTATGTAGTGATAATAAATTCGGTCTTCTTATCAAACATGTCCAATATATTTTACTAGGGGATTTACTTCCAAGCTATACATATGTATATATTATTTCAATATAGATGATACTGGTGTGTCAGAAATTATAAATAAGGTCGGGAGATAATATAAAAAGCTCTTCGCCAAGTTGGATATATCATTCTTGAAGAGAAAAGCCAAGGAACAAGACCGCAAAATGAACTCTACTAAAATTTTACTTCTTGTCTGTCTGTGTGTGCTTCTCCTTTCCACTACAGTATCGGCAGACTTTTGGAAGGAATTGGTGAGTCAGCTAATCACTACATAGTACATATAAAACAAAGTCGCTTTTTCTGTCCCGGTTTCCCTATGTCCCTTTGACTGCTTAAACCTTTAGAACTTCGCAACGGATTTTCCGTTGCGAAGTTTTAAAGGTTTAAGCAGTCAAAGGGATGCGGTTTTTTTTAATAGATAGTGATTCAAGACGAAGGTTTATACGTATAACAAAACCGTGCGAAGCCGGGGCGGGTCGCTAGTTAATTAATAAAACCTAAAAAATATAAAATACAGAAGGAGCTGGTGAGTATCTGGTGCAGTGCATCAGCATTGCCAAACAACGTGGTATGCAACCGGTGTCTTGAAGACGCGACGACTGGTTGATTGATATTTCAGTTGAGTTCAGTTACATCTTAATTATTTGCAGTTTTCAGCAGTTAGGTCAATTATTTCAATGGTAAATATTTGATCTAATTTTTATCTAATCTTTGATTTGATTTTTATTTATTAAAGTACGATTTATTTGTAATTATAAACTTGGTTTAAAGTTGTTTTTTTGTGCCTGAGGCCTATAGTTTGTCTTATTTCTTGGATGAATGGTGACTTTAAGTGACCAAATGTACAAAATGGTAGGTATTTAAATGCCTTAATGATCTGTTAAGTTTTTGCAAAAGAACTACGCAAACGATTTCCGATGTTGATGTGTGGTTAGAAAAGTGTTGAAATGTTCACTAAGAAGATGAAGAGAAAGATGTATTGTAAAAAAAATAAAAAATTACAATTTTTAATTATTTTGTCACAATGATAGAAGCTCCATCTCTGTGTCATTTTGTGAAGATAAAAAAGATGATTGGAAAACACTTGGAATGTTTATATGTTATTTAATTTTATTCTTTACTAGCTGGTGCCCGCGACTTCGTCTGCGCATGATTAGTATTTCGAGTACTCGCGATTTTACTTGCGTAATTCCCTTTCCCGTGGGATTTTCGGGATAAAATAAAGCCTATGTGTTATTCCAGCTTATAATCTATCTCTGTGCCAAATTTCATTCGTTCAGCAGTTTTTGCGTGAAAGAGTAACAAACATCTATCAATCTATCCATTCATACTTACAAACTTTCGCGTTTATCAGTTCAATTCAGTTTGGTTCCCCTGGGCTATACGGGAACTGAAACTCAAACTGAATTCCGGGATAAAATGTATCCCATGTCCAACCGTCCCGAGTTCCATTCGAATTCATTCACTTCCGTCGTGATGCGCGTTTAAAGAATTCTATCACCCTCTCTCCTAGGGGAACCTTACCGAATTCCGGGATAAAAAGTATCCCATGTCCTTCCTTGTACTATGTACTCAAATCGTCCCGAGTTTCATTCCAACTCATTCAGCAGTTTCGGCGTGATGCGCGGTAAAGGAATTTTACTTTCATACCCTCTCCCATGAGAACCTTACTGAATTCCGGGATAAAAAGTATCCTATGTCCTTCCTCGTAGTATGACTTATAATTATGCCGAGTTTCATTTCAATCCATCAAGTAGTTTCGGCGTGATGCGCGTTTATGATACAGACAGACAGACAGACAGACATGAATGAAAAAAAATACAGTTTTGGCTTGAGTACCGATAATAGAGTGCCCTCCAAAAAAAATTTTCAAAATATCTTCAATGTACAGAATTGGACCTCATCATCATCATCATCAACCTATATTAGTCCACTGCTGGACATAGGCCTCCCCCAATGAGCGCCATAGCGCCCTGTCTTCAGCTTGACGCATCCAGCATCTGCCAGCAGTCTTTCGCAGATCGTCATCCCACCTGGCTGGAGGGCGTCCTACACTACGTAATTGGACCTGTTACAGTTTTATTATAAGTATAGATTTATTTACTTACTAGCTGGTGCCCGCGACTTCGTCTGCGCATGATTAGTATTTCGAGTACTCGCTATTTCATTGCGTAATTCCTTTCTCGTGGGATTTTCGGGACAAAATAAAGCCTATGTGTTATTTCAGCTTATAATCTATCTCTGTGCCAAATTTCATCCAGATCCGTTCAGCAGTTTTTGCGTGAAAGAGTAACAAACGTCCATCCATCTATCCATTCATCCTTACAAACTTACGCGTTTATCAGTTCAATTCAGTTTGGTTCCCCTGGGCTATACGGGTTTTCAAAAATTTCTCACAGCATCTGAACGACGCGCGCGCGTCGTTCAAATGCTGTGAGAAATTTTTGAAAACCCGTATAGCCCAGGGGAACCAAACTGAATTCCGGGATAAAATGTATCCCATGTTCAATCGTCCCGAGTTCCATTCGAATTCATTCACTTCCCTCGTGATGCGTGGTTAAAGAATTTTTCTTTCACCCTCTCTCCCAGGGGAACCTTACCGAATTCCGGGATAAAAAGTGTCCTTGTAGTATGAACTCAAATCGTCCCAAGTTTCATTCCAAGTCATTCAGCAGTTTCGGCGTGATGAGCGGTAAAGGAATTTTACTTTCATACCCTCTCCCATGGGAACCTTACTGAATTCCGGGATAAAAAGTATCCTATGTCCTTCCTCGAAGTATGACCTATAATCATGCCGAGTTTCATTTAAATCCATCAAGTAGTTTCGGCGTGATGCGCGTTTACGATACAGACAGACAGACAGACAGACAGACAGACAGACAGACATGAATGAAAAAAATTACAGTTTTGGCTTGAGCATCGATAATAGAGTGCCCTCCAAAAAAATTTTCAAAATATCTTCAATGTACAGATTTGGACCTGTTACAGTTTTATTATAAGTATAGATTCAGAATGCTACGTTCATGCTATATACGACGGCTAGGTTATCACTATTTTATGAAGGACATAAAAACAGTTTTTTTACTTCTTTTCAGGAAGGAGTGGGTCAAAGATTCAGGGATGCTGTGATCAGCGCTGGTCCAGCAGTGGACGTCATCAGCAAAGCCTCCAAAATAGGAAAGAACTCTAACGAAGATGACTAGAACTACATATTCAACAATACAACTACAAACATAAAAATTCAAGTAGATTCACGCTAACCAATCCTTAACTTTGACCAGAATAGATCTAGAGCGTTATTGTGAATATAATCGGGTAAACAATGAACCTAGTTTGGTTGGAAGAAAACCAAAGTTTCATGTTAATAAAGACGCAGGGCCATGTGCGGGACAAATACTCTTATACCTTAAAATCTATTAATAAATATTCAGTGTAAGTTGCTTTTATCCAATATCAGTTTCAGTTTAATTTTATCTTAAGTCCCAATTATTTTTTCTTCTGTCCTTGTTTAATTAAACTTATCAGTACCTAATTAAACTGATAAGGTAAAATTAAGTATTTCATGCAATAAATAATACCTATGTTAGTTAAACCCTAACGAAATCTCGACCGATACGGGATGAAAAGATAGTGTTCTTCCAACACAAATTAGGTTCGTTGTTAACCCACTAACATTAATAATATGATGTATTCTTAAAACTACGATGGTTTTAAAGATCAATCAATATCGACATGTTATTAATTTTGGATTTCATATTTACACTTAGTATTTTACTGAATATACCCATGAAAATGTTGTTATCTCAAATTGTGTTTTGTTAACTTTCTAGAAACTTTAATATAAGTACTATGTATATGTATCTGTATTAAAGTTTTTTATCTTCGCTTTTACATAACTGACTAAGTAAACGAATCCGAACAGAATCAACTGCAGACTTGCAAAATATCAAAAGGTGACTCCACTGATCCATGTCAATACCAGTCTGTGCGTCCCCAAGACACTGGCTGCATTACCGCGCTGTATGGCAATGCTGATGCGCTGAGCCAGATACTCACCAGCTCTCGGGTCACGCGTAGCTTCTTTTAGACATTCATATACATTATGTGGGTGATTCTACGAAAACTCGTTTTTTGTCTGACTTCTGTGGCACATTTTTTTTTATTTAAATTGCACATCATGATAGTATATTCTAAATGAAGATTTAATTTTGAATTTTTTGGTAGAGAAGGGAACTTTATTGGCTTTATGGTTACGGAGTTATTCAATTTTAAAAATATGGTGTCCACGGAAATCAGAATTTATATCACCAAAATCAAATATGGGTTGGTTTATCAATAAAAATATGTGTTTTCGGTAGTAAGTAGATTATTAAGCTTCTTAAAACTAAGGACCAATTATTTGACGTTTGTAGTTTTAATCAGTTTTTACAAAAACACCTTTAAATCATTACTGTAAATACAAGTAACTTTTTACAAAAATCACACTAATAATGTTTATCTTTGTATTAAAAATATTATAATTATTCATTTTGTATTTATTATAAACTTTTATCCTAAAAAACATCATAAAAACTGTAAAAAAATATTATTGAGATGTTAATGAACCCGCAAAATCCACGGAAATCAGTACCACGGAAATCAAAAATAATAACAAAATCTTAGAAATTTTCTTAATTTGCTGGTTTATTTTACATTGAAATATGCAGTCGAAATTAGGAACACAAAAGGCATAAATTATCATAATTAATAAAACAATAGGATTAGCATAAACAAATTTATAGTCAACATGGTAATTAGAATTTCTAGATACCAAGGCACGGAAAGTGATTACGTACTGAAATAACAGAGTGACGTGGAGACATACACACTTGTTTTACACACCACTGATGGGGCGTGACTGATAGTTTCTCTCGACCTAACAACTATTTATAACTACAGATGTTAAAGTACAGCATTTATGAATGAATTAGTGCGCACCAGGGGAATCAGAGCTAAACGACGGACGCGAAGTTATCTCGTTGTAACTTGTCAACTAAAGCTTAGTTTTGCGTAGTAATAGCGTCAAATAAGCAAGTAACTATCTGGGTTATTGTGAACCTATGTAAATTAGTACTAGTGTTTTCAGGAAATAAAAATATAATAATAAAAATTTATTAACACAG
Organism: Eupithecia centaureata; assembly: GCA_944547425.1. Taxonomy (NCBI): domain Eukaryota; kingdom Metazoa; phylum Arthropoda; class Insecta; order Lepidoptera; family Geometridae; genus Eupithecia; species Eupithecia centaureata. Next base: position 10,697,510 of record OX155696.1, read on the forward strand.
GAACATGAGGTCCGGACGCACCACGGAAGTCAGAATTTCCAAGGACTTTATTTATTTTTACTTATTTAAAATAAGAATATTAAAAAACTAAAAAAGGCCTCCCCTATTATCTTTCTCTAATCTACTATCATAAAAAAAATCAAAGGGCTAGGGATACTTTTTGTATGATTTTTCGAGCCGGACATGTTTTTTTCCACCCTGGGAGAATCACCCATGAATGACATTATATTCAACTGAATTTATAGTGTTCATAAACTATAAAGGCACCAGTATTACAAAACGTTTTATATAGGTCCAGTAGCTAGCTGTTTCTGACTTATCACTTGTCATAAAAATTTAATAGGAAGAAATGTTGTGCAGTTATTTTATGTTTTTCATTTTGCTTGGTGAGTTTAATATTTTGAAAATATTTTTTGCAAAATATTTGTTACCTATAGAAAGTAAAGATCAGTAAAGTAAAGAAAATAAAAAAGAAAGTTAAAGAAAATCCCGGATTGAAGCACCACCTGACAAAACCAATTTTTCTAATATTGGAATCAACATTTGATAGGCCTACTTCTTAGCCTAGAAAACAAGCTAAATTTTGAACCATTAAATCTCCAGTAGAAAGGGTTTTGGCTCTTGGGGCATCAATCGGACGAAAATCGAATTGCATTTAAGAAATCCCACATTTGGCTTGACGTTGAACAGGATGCCACGGCATTTTGCATGCCATGCTACTTTCAAGGCCGGAGTCAAATCGTTCTCACCAATCTTTCACTTGACAAGCTACCCGACTGAAATGCTCAACCATTTGACATCAGAAGAGCTAAATCACTCCCTATTTTCAAAAAAATGCTTCATATTATCTGCTATATTTTTATACTGAATATTATATAATATATATTTCATGCTATATTCAAATATATTAATATACAAGTGCCGCCTTCTATAATAAAATTATTCTGTCCAGTTCATCTTAAGGTTGCCTGGAAGAAATCGCTCATAGTGATGAGACTGCCGCTCAACCATTTGACATCAGAAGAGCTAAATCACTCCCTATTTTCAAAAAAATGCTTCATATTATCTACTATATTTTTATACTGAATATTATATAATATATATTTCATGCTATATTCAAATATATTAATATACAAGCGCCGCCTTCTATAATAAAATTATTCTGTCCAGTTCATCTTAAGGTCGCCTGAAAGAAATCGCTCATAGTGATGAGACTGCCCTTAATACTTTTCTATCCAATTATATTTTGACGACCGATGTGGCGTGGCGGGTAAAGGCAAGCAAAGGACACAGGAGGTTGCGGGTTCGATTCCCTCCTTGAGACAAATGTGACGGTCTGCAAATATTTGTGCCGGGGTTCTGGGTGTTTTGTATGTGTAATAAAAAAATTCTATTTAATGTTATATCAGTCATCAGTAACCATAAAACAAGCTCTGCTTAGCTTGGGGCTAGATGATGCTGTGTGGATTGTCCAGCATTATTTATTTATATTCTATTCTTAGCATTTCTATAGTTTTCTGTCTTTGTTTTGTAAATTAAAGTGTCATCCACTTATCTATCTTACGAATCGAACACCATGGCTGTTGTTATAAACTTCATCATCATCATCATCAACCTATATAGTCCACTGCTGGACACAGGCCTCCCCCAATGAGCGCCATAGCACCCTGTCTTCAGCTTGACGCATCCAGCATCTGCCAGCAGTCTTTCGCAGATCGTCATCCCACCTGGCCGGAGGGCGTCCTACACTACGTTTACCGAGTCGCGGTCTCCACTCAAGAACACGTTTACCCAACGGTTGTCGGTTCTTCGCAAGATATAAACTTATAATTTAGTTATAAACTTAATTAATTATTAATTATCAGCCATTCACATAAGCTTTTGATCCAGTTTGCAGCTTGAAGTTCTCTTCATCAAATTACGTGAATAGTGAACACCCAAAACCAATAAGAGTAAGGTTCTACCCGAAAAAATCTATTTTCAAGAAATCTGATCTTATTGATAGAGGTTGCTCTGTTTTTTTGAAAGACTGCCCTGGTATGTACAAGTAAGTTTATAAACTTACTAGCGACTCACCCCGACTTCGCACGGTTTTATACGTATAAACCCTTCCTTTTGAATCACTCTATCTATTGAAAAAAACTGCATCAAAATCCGTTGCGTAGTTTTAAAGATTTAAGCATTCAAGGGACATAGGGACAGCGACTAGTGACTAGCGACTTTGTTTTATCGAATGTAGTGGTATATCACTACATAGTATAAAACAAAGTCGTTTCCCGCTTTCTGTCTGTCCCTATTGATCTTTAATACTACGTAAGGCATTACGATGCTTGATAGCGTGATTCAAGATGAAGGTATCCATGTATAATACAGTCGTGTTAAGCCGGGGCGGATCGCTAGTAAATTGTGTAATAATAACATGGTTTATTCAGACACACGATCCACATAATCAGATAAAATTATAACAGTAAATATAAAATATCCCTATGAGATAAAAATATATGATATCCTTAGTACTAGGTAGGTACCTACTACATTATTTGGTCCTATTGGTCCTGGGGCTTATTAAATCAATAAAGATATTACCAATCCTTACTAAATTTAATGAGAAATTATTTAGTTATAGGATGAAAAGTTAGTCTACGCATGATTTCAAGAATAAAACACAACACAAACACTTTCTTTTTTTTTAAATATAATAATATAAACTTTATTAACAACGAAAATTGCAAGCAAGGAATAGAAAAATTACAACTAGTATTTACAATTGAAACCATTGAGATAACTGCAGACAGTTGCAACCAGTCTAAAAGTAGCTCAATTGATCCATGTCAATACCAGTCGGAAGCGTCCCCAAGACACTGGCTGCATTACCACGCTGTATGGCAATGCTGATGCGCTGAGCCAGATATTCACCAGCTCTCGGGTCACGCGTCGCATCGGCCAGACGCTCAGATAATTTTTTAAAAACCCGGAGAGCCTCGGTACCCCACGGACCTAGGGTCTCGAATCCAAGGGGAGCAAATGCGTAGGTTCTGTCGAGACCTGCATATTTGCGCCTCTTGAGATCCTCGGCCAGATCTGCCGCCGCACCAGCCCTAGTGGATGTCCTTGAAAGATGGGAAGGTGCAAGTGTGTCGACGCATGTAGCGTCCCACACAATGGGCCTCCCCAACTCCCATGGGACTAGTGTCATACCGTCGGGCCTCTTGCCATCGTCACGGAACAGACCATTCGGTTCGAGAATAGCTGGTACGTTAGCGCTGACAAAGGCCCGCCGGATGATGTCATTAAGGCTGGCTTGACGAGATATCCGACCAGCGGCCCTAGTACACGATAATCCGTGATGACCAAGCTGTTCGACTGCAGTACCGCACTGGCATTGATGAGGCGCACAACACCTTGCACCCAACCGAATACATGTTGCGATACGGAAAGTAGCTAGTTTTTTTAAAAACACAAACACCACATCTATTGAACATTTTAGCCCGATCCGTTCAATAGTTTTACGTGAAAGAGGAACAAACATCCTTCTATACATGGATACAAACTTTCGTGCTTATCTTACTTTAATATTATAATAAATGGGAAATTATGTGTGAATATTTGTTATAAGTAACCGTAACTACTTAAGTTATTTAAATGAAATTTGGTACGTACGTAGATAATTAAGGACTTAGAATAAGACATAGGCTAATAAAATTTTCAAAAAAAATACCTCTGAGGGGGTTAAATAGGGTAAGTATTAAATAGGGTAGAACACATTATTATAAATATATATGTACGGGTATTTATTGCGTTTAAAATAGGTAAATAAACGCGATAAATACCCGTACATAAATGTTTATAATAAGAAATAAATAATCAAACACGTGTAATTTAATTTTTACAAAATAATTCCAAGGGTGTAGTAAATTTCCGAAATGTGTATGAAAAAAAACTCTGGTTCGCTGGCGAAGCCGCGGGGAGCATCTAGTAATCATAAATATAATTATGTATAACTACATAACTTATTACTTAAGTAAATTGAGTTAAAAAAATTTAAATATAGTTTATTAACATTTTACCGCGGCTCCACATTTGTGCCGTGAAGCTCCGTTAACAGGCGTGAACGTAAATGTGGATGGTTTTCGCGGGGTTCACGCGTTTTCACGCCTGTTCCCGATCAGTGTCGGTATTTTATCCCGCGACAAAGGGTTCGCGCCCCTTTCGCGCGGCGTTCACGCGTACACATCCACATTCACGGCCCCGTGCCAGTTTACTCCAGACTACAAGGGCGTACGGACGTGTGCAATCGCTGTGCGCGCGCTATGGAGTCGAGCGTGAACAACAAACATACCTTGATCGGTTAAAGGGGTATTAAACCTTCCTAAATATCGGAGACTAAATTTAGTCGTTCCTAAATTCAGGATAGTTTAATAGCATTTAGGAAGGTAGCATCCGATTTAGGAAACGATTTAGGAAGAAGAATGGCTTCCGACGCTCTAAATCTACATCGGCTCCTTAATCGGAAGGGTGTAATCACATTTAGGAAGCTCAGTCGCTCAGTTAGTTGGATGGATGTTTGTTACTCAATCACGCCGGATCGGCTAAACGGATCGGGATGTAATTTCTAAGTGAGATATTCCAGACATAGGTATAGTCTGGAATAGCACATAGGCTACTTATGATTTACTCGTGCGAAGACGGGATGGGTCATTAGTGTTATAAATGTGAAAATTTATATGGATGGATTGATAGATGGATGTTTGTTGCTCAATCACGCCAGAACGGCTGCACGGACCTGGATGAAATTTGGCACTGAGATAGATTATAGTCTGACTTAGGCTACATTTTATCCAAAAACTTTCTTGTTTTGGACGTTTAAGAAGTGATATGTTGCCACAGCAAACAAAGCTACAGCAAAGTTATTGCAGCAGCAGCTCCTACATACGTCCATTTCGCGGCGGGTCTCACGAACGATTGTGAGCATTCCGTGAATGTGGAGGGTACAACTTGTGCCGTGAATTCACGGCGAGAATTCGCGCGTTAATTCACGGCACAAATGTGGAGCCGCGGTTAAAGTCATAATTCAAAGTTCCTGAAACTTTTTCAGGACGAGCGTAGTTTGCGCTCGGCACTACGACGGACACTATAGAACATTTTCAAACTATTGCGAGCTGGAGTATGAAAACTGTAACAGTTGGAGACGTAAGTAACTATTTTATATTACAGTTACAGTACTAAGTTCTGAAACGGGCGCTACCCCGAGGCATACTAGCACCGCATCTCATTGTATTAACTAAATACGTTACGGCGCAAATAGGAGTTAAACTGGCGCCAGCACTTATTTTATCATATAACTAGCGACCCGCCCCGGCTTAGCACGGTTTTATTGTACGTATAAACCTTCCTCTTGAATCACTCTATCTAATAAAAAACACTACATCAAAATCCGTTGCGTAGATTTAAAGATTTAAGCGATATAGGGACAAAGCCACCTACCACTTATTTTGTCATATAATTCTGTTAAAGATAGGAATTTTGAAAATTCATACGTTCACTTTGTTATAGCTATCATAAGCTTTTTTTAATGCATTTGTAGTAGTTTCATTTCGTTTAATTTTAGAAGAGAAAGATATATAGATAAAAAATTCTTTATTGCACACTTAAAAGTATTATACAAAACATAAACAAATGTGTAACAATAGGCGATCTTATTGCTCAAGCAACCACTAGACAACCGTTGATGGATAAGAGTGTTGGATTGGACATGGGGATCCGAGTGCATTTTAATGAAATTAAATACCTACTTATTAGAGATGAGGGACTTCGTATCTCTTCCTAAAATGGACAAAATAAAACTACTACAGATGCATTAAAACAGCTTATCTTAAATTGCCAAATGTGAATTTTATTTAGATAATTCATGTTTTTTACCCTAGCGGAGTGAATACTAACAACTGGATACTAACAACTCCTAGATCTAAATAGATTTAGGTCTCTAAAAAAGGTACTTGTTTGAATATGCGACTAATTTCCTATTCGAGTCTTCTTTCAATAATTTCAATTTAAAAAGGATTTTTCAATGAAATGGAAAATGGCTGTATTAAGTGGAAACTAGATAATTCTATTACTGAGTAATAATTTCTGTTTTCAGAATGGAGCATGATCAAGCGATCCAGATGTTCTTAAAGGAACTTTTTTATTATAATTAACCTATTATATTAATAACCTAATTAAAATCCTAATTATCTACCCTTAAGTATTTTTACTTACTACTGACATTACTTTAGTTATTTACTCGTACTGAAAATAAACATAAACATAGTAATAAAGCTGAGTTTTTTAATATCAATAAAAATTAAATTCGTGGAAAAGAAAATATTAAATCTGGTATAAATATTGAAACAATTGAGCTAAACGGAGGTTGCAAACAGTCTAAAGGTTGCTCAATTGATCCATGTCAATACCATTCGGAAGCGTCCCCAAGACACTGGCTGCCTTACCAAGCTGTATGGCAATGCTGATGCGCTGCGCCAGTTATTCACTAGCTAGGGGGTCACGCGTTTTTAAAACCCGGAGAGCCTCATGGACCTAGGGTCTCGACTCCAAGGGGAACAAAAGCGTAGGCTCTGTCAAGATCTGCATATTTTCACCTCTTGAGATCCTCAGCCAAATTTTTATGGCTGACATGAAGTGAACAAAACGGATTCCTACGTTTCGTTATAGTTTTTGCCTAAATCTTGTCCTTAAAACTTCCTAATCGACCGAAATAGTATTGTTTCTATCCTTACCTTTCATATTTACACTTTTAAAATGAGAATTATATGCTGGCCCATCGTTCTATTTAGTGTCAAATACACAAATTTCCTTCATTCATGGGCTTCAACTTCGGCTGGGACTGGCAATTGTCCTTCGATGGATATTATGTTAGCAATTGGATGGATGGGAATTGTGAAGGCCATCGAAAGGGCTTTCAAATATCAAATATTGGATGGGAGATTTTACCGTAATCACTCTGCAGGCCTCCTCAACTCCCATGGGAATTCAAACTCAAGATCTTACAGGACATTTTGAAACGTCATAGCGACTAGTGTAATATCGTTGGGCTTCTTTGAGTAAAGTAATAACGGAGTTTTGTTGTAACAAACATTAACACAGACTTTCAAATTTATCATATTAGAAGGAAAAATAAACAGTAATTGTGTAGAAGAAACAAAAAAATTTTGTGCCTGCGCACTTTAAAAACTTCAACCGTTCCTCTTTTACGGTTTTAGCGATGAATTTATCTGTCTGCTATTCAGCGGGCATAATATATCATCTATTTTGAGACTTAGTTATAGTTTAAAGTTTTTATCCTTCGTCTACGGGAAGGATAAAAACTTTAAACTCTAGAAAAAAATGGGATAAAGTAATTTTAAATAAAAACAAATTCTTGTTAAGTTGAAAGTATATTTACCAAATACATAATAAAAACGATTATGTTTTTCCATTTCTGACCGTGTTGTCGCAAATGCCGTCATCGAGATACTGAAGATCTAAAAAAAAGATAAAAAAAGTAATGCTGGACAATTCACACAGAATAAACAAGCCCTAATCTAAGCAGAGTTTGTGTTATGGGTACTAAGATGACTGATATACTTTAGCAAATACACATTGATATATTTTTTCATATACATAGAAAACACCCAGTACACGAGAACAAAATATTTGCAGTTCGCCCAAGTATTTGTCGCAAGATGGGAATAGAACCCGCAACCTTAGATGGGTGATTCTACGAAAACTCGTTTTTTGTCTGACTTCTGTGGCACATTTTTTTTTGTTGAAATTGCACATCATGATAGTATATTCTAAATGAAGATTTAATTTTGAATTTTTTGGTAGTGAAGGGAACTTTATTGGCTTTATGGTTACGGAGTTATTCAATTTTAAAAATATGGTGTCCACGGAAATCAGAATTTATATCACCAAAATCAAATATGGGTTGGTTTATCAATAAAAATATGTGTTTTCGGTAGTAAGTAGATTATTAAGCTTCTTAAAACTAAGGACCAATTATTTGACGTTTGTAGTTTTAATCAGTTTTTACAAAAACACCTTTAAATCATTACTGTAAATACAAGTAACTTTTTACAAAAATCACACTAATAATGTTTATCTTTGTATTAAAAATATTATAATTATTCATTTTGTATTTATTATAAACTTTTATCCTAAAAAACATCATAAAAACTGTAAAAAAATATTATTGAGATGTTAATGAACCCGCAAAATCCACGGAAATCAGTACCACGGAAATCAAAAATAATAACAAAATCTTAGAAATTTTCTTAATTTGCTGGTTTATTTTACATTGAAATATGCAGTCGAAATTAGGAACACAAAAGGCATGAATTATCATCATTAATAAAACAATAGGATTAGCATAAACAAATTTATAGTCAACATGGTAATCAGAATTTCTAGATACCAAGCCACGGAAAGTGATTACGTACTGAAATAACAGAGTGACGTGGAGACATACACACTTGTTGTACACACCACTGACTGGGCGTGACTGATAGTTTCTCTCGATCTAACAACAATTTACGCAGACGTTAAAGTACAGCATTTATGAATGAATTAGTGCGCACCAGGGGAATCAGAGCTAAACGACGGACGCGAAGTTATCTCGTTGTAACTTGTCAACTAAAGCTTAGTTTTGCGTAGTAATAGCGTCAAATAAGCAAGTAACTATCTGGGTTATTGTGAACCTATGTAAATTAGTACTAGTGTTTTCAGGAAATGATATAAAAATTTATTAACACAGGAACATGAGGTCCGGACGCACCACGGAAGTCAGAATTTTCAAGGATTTTATTTATTTTTACTTATTTAAAATAAGATTATTAAAAAACTAAAAAAGGCCTCCCCTATTATCTTTGTCTAATCTACTATCATAAAAAAATCAAAGGGCTAGGGATACTTTTTGTATGATTTTTCGAGCCGGACATGTTTTTTTCCACCCTGGGAGAATCACCCAGATATGTTGAGAGAAACATTAATTATTGTATCCACATCTTACTTACGGTCATTCTTCGTTTTACATTTCTCGTAATGGAAATCACAAATGCTTTCAAATGTCGTCAATTGATTATTTGTGCCTATCGTGCAGATTGGTGTAGGTCTGAAATGAATTAATTATAATATTAAGATACACTAATAATAATAATAAAGTGGTTTTCCTGGATTCGGCGCGTATTGTCAGGAAGTTCCTCTGTCTGCAACCCTAGTCACCGGCTGCTTGAGCCTAGCTTCACGGCCGGTGATCCACCGTTTTGATATATTTTTACTGTAGAATAGTTTTATAATATTTTTGTATATTCTATAATAAAAAATGTATTTTTTAACGAGAACGATAATAAATGAAGTGAAATAATAATAATATGTTAGACGATACACACAGCACCATCTAGCCCCAAAGTAAGCGACTCAAAGCTTGTGTTATGGGTACTAGATACTTGATAAATTTAATATATTTTTTATACCTACAAAGATAGATTTTTTTATTATACATAGAAATTAATAGATGATGCTGTGTGAGTTGCTCAGCATTATTAATTTGTTTCTTTATATTTGTGTAGTACACGCCTCCACCCTAAAAGGAATAAATGCTACAAATTTTAAGTAACTTTAATGTGATTCAGATATTTTTGAACAATGACATTTATGAATGAAAACATAATAAGAACTGAAGAATAACAGACAACAGCAAGGTAACAGCAAGCTAACAACTAAAAACCATACCAAAATCTTCAAAAACGCATATTTGCTCAAGTAGGTACAGCGAAAACGATGCAAGTTCGGGTTCGATAACGAATGAGACACCAATGGAATGATGAATGAAAACTGTTGAAACCACGTATTTTTTGAGGCTCCTGCAGCTTGCTCTGATGATCCCAGTGTTGTAAAATATGCTCCACCAATTATGCTTTGTTTTTGTTACTCGTTTATTTTCAAAAAACATCTATTATTTTGAATCGCGGTATAGAACCGGGCCCGAATTCCACTTAATAAATCGCTCCACCGTTTAAATAGTATCGTGTAAAAATGTCAGTGTTTAACTCTTTTTGGTATTCTACTAAAACAAACTTTTTGAGGTTCATTCACAGCTGTGACGATTTCCTTTATAACTACCAATTTGACATTCTGATTATGAAAGTATCTTCAAGCGCAAAAAATAGTAGAATACCAAATGCACAAACGGCATTTTAATCATCTTGATTGAATGGCACTATTGTTTTGAAATTAGTGGAATTCGGCCCCAGGAGTATAGGGTTCGTGGCTTAGGCCCCCAGTGGTCGACGCACCTGTGGTTGACGCCCCCGATTTTATTAATTGTTTTATTATTATGATTTGCACTTTTGCACTTAGTACAGTAAATGTCGAAAGTGTATCTTACATTGAACCTATGGAAAAAATTGCTAAGTGGTGTTGTTATAGGCTATACGCTGTCTGTCAGTTAGTCACCTCTAATGTATATCCTTTCCCCCTTCTAATATTATAAGCTCAAAAGTTTGTACAGATGTTTGTTACGCCTTCACGTAAAAACTTTCGACAAATCGGGCTGAAATTTTGAATCGACGTAGTCTAGCCCTGGAATAACACATGGGCTACTTCTCATTCCATAAATTAGTTCCAATGAGATAGAAATAGCATTGAAACGTTTCCAAAAGTAACGTGAGCGAATAGATAATACTAGTTGAAAATATACAGGAATTGCTATACTCAACTTGATAGCGTTATATTGCTTGCAGGCAGCAAACTCTTTCATGCAATTCTCCATCCAAACCTCATAGTCTGTCTTATTGTCGTATTCATGGATGAGTTCTTCAGGTAGGGGCCGAAAGGTAACCGCCAGCATTTCATAATCTACGTTATGTGGGTCATAGTCATCCAAAGGACCGTATTGAGCATCGGTAGTTATTATATGAAATAGCACTGTAATATACCACATACATATAACATCACTACATAGTATAAAACAAAGTCACTTCTCGCTGTCTGTCTGTCTGTTCCTCTATGTAGGTATGCTTAGATCATTAAAAATACGCAACGGATTTTGAGGTGGTATTAAAGCTCTCGCAGTCGGGGAAGGTAATATAAGATCTAAATTAAATCAAATAAATTTTTGACTTTAGCGGTACTTGAATGTTTGTCTTATAGTTGAACAACATTGGATAAACTTCAATATTTCCTGTGTAGATGGAGCTAACGGTACTACAGTACGTAAAAGGTTGCAATGATTTTCGACTTAGTGGTTACTTACTTGACTTTGTGGCGCAGTTGGTTAGCGCATCGAAGGGAAGGTGATTTCAAGTCCCGCCAAAGTCAAAATTTTATAAAATAATTATGTATCATTAAACTAGCGACCCGCCCCGGCTTCGCACGGTTTTATTATACGTATAAACCTTCCTCTTGAATCACTCTATCTATTAAAAAAAACCGCATCAAAATCCTTTGCGTAGATTCAAAGATTTAAGCAGTCAAAGGGACATAGGGAAATAGGGACAGAAAAAGCGACTTTGTTTTATACTATGTAGTGATCTAGAGGCTAGTCTCACCAGCTCTTTTTATGCAGCCAATCTGCTGCTGCACCAGCCCACGTGGATGGCCATGGAGGAGGAGAAGGCTCAACTAATACTATTATCATCAACCTGTATCAATCCACGGCTGGACATAGGACTCCCGAGCGCCATAGGTTATCCAAGCGCTATATCAACTTTGACGTAGTGAAAATTATCTAGCGTCTGTAGTGTTATACAAGATATTCAAAGTTGGATTATAGTTTTTCAAAACTTACTTGCCCATGTAAAACAAAATCAATAACAGAATTTTTGCATAGACTTTGATTATACAACCGACGAAGAAAGCAAAGCGGTTTTCCAAGTTATTTTGAGTGTACGTTACTCGATATCTTAGTCGATTTAAGTTCCATTTAGATGATTATTTGTTTTCGTATAGAGAATGACCCCGGGTTGGAAAACTTTTGAAGGTTTAGTGAAATGTATATCCCGAGGAATTACTATTTAACGCGAAAAACTTCAAAACCAGTACCAAATTAATATGCAGAAATCTAAAGACAGTATTTAGTTTTTGTACGAAACATCAAAAAACAATCATAAAGATTGTTATAATGTATAAATATGTGATTACTGCTATAGTATTCAACTGTTCTAAGTTTCCTCTGAATCGAGTAGGTTGAATGCTGTAATAAGCCTATAAAACGTACCGCACATAATAAACATCTGTCTATGCCTTCCAAAGTGTAGATTCAAGAACATGATTTCTATTTGACTATCCCAAATTACATGCTCGTCAAATACGCCCCCACTCGCGTGTTATTATGAGCTATTTGATTTATTATTATTCCTTCAGACATAAAAGCTTAATGAGAAATTAAACTGTTTAATGAAGGTTATTAACGTTGATTGGATTAACCTAGTACTACCTACTATCTTAATTGAAAATGTTCTACAGAAATTTAAGTATCTACTATTATATTTAATCTTGGCTTTTACCCAATAGCTTCACAAACACTTCATGCGAGTTTGGTGAGATTGAAAGATAAATGGATAGTTGCTTGCTACTTCTACACGCGAGGACTACTGAACTTATAGGGCTAAAATTCTGCATAGATTTAGGTCTGGTAGTGTAATATACATAGTTTACTTTTCATCTTATTATCAGTTCTCACGGATAATAAATAACCTCTAAATCTTTGCAGAATCTGGTAGGTTTGAAAATCTAGATCCCGAAATATAGGGCCTTAGTTTTCTATTATTGGAACAGTAAATCAGGCCACGATTCGCTTTGATGTTTTATTCAGTTATTAAAACAAACATACGAAACAGAATCCATAATAGTCTTATGATTTATTTTAAAAAAACTTAGAAAGTATCAACATTAAAATATTAGTCCTTTACGTTTCGGGCTCAGTAAAACGTAGAGAACAATATTTAGGATCTACTATTTACAAACAGTTATTAAATTTAATATTTACAACAGAAAACAAACTAAGCACTAGCACTTTGGTCCTTCAGCTCAAATGCTTTGCATTTCCAAGCTGGTTTCTTGCTATTTGAAGCAAGACTTTAGTCAGAAAATCTGGGAGCAGTGAGATGTCTTTGTTGTCACAGTATGCTCCATGTTTGCCAACGCTGTCAACTCGGTATCCATCTTCCTGTGTTTTGTTCTTGTATTCTTATTGACCTGCCTCTTCTTACAGCAGCAAAGAATCTCCTCAAACTCTTTTCTGAAGTTGTCATTTAACCAGCCGTATAGAAGCGGATTCGAAACAGCGCTCGACATTCCACACATGTGACAAATAGCGTAGGTTATAGTCATAGTCTTCTCATCCATAAACGGACCTTCATCGAAATCAGCCACGAGATTGAACACGTTCAAAGGAAGCCAACTTATGACGTATGTTACAGCTATTGCTATGAGTATGGCTGGGGTTTTTCTGGTTGTCCGTCGCCTGCCTCTCAATCTTCGATGTATTTGCACATGTGCTATTACTACTACTAAAACTGGTACTAGATATTGAAATATAAGACTAAATAGAGAGTATATGGCTCGGCCGTCGTGGATCGGCCAGTCTTCGATGCAGAAGCTGAGGGAATCCATGTTGATGAGACCAAGCTTGTGGGTTTTGAGACTTCGGAAGATGTAGAGTGGCGAGGCGAGGGTGAAGGCAGTCACCCAGATGAAGAACATTATGATGAGAGCTCCCATCGTTTGGAGGCCTTGACGGGTTGGGTAGACGATCAGCTGTGGACAAAAAAGGAATTTATTCGGGGGCTAGGGAAACTTAAGCGAGGACGGTTTTTGAAAGAGCTGTTTCGCATAGAATTGATTTTAATAACGATGCTACGCAAGCGAAGCTAGGGGCAGGTTTGATTGCGTAGACTTAACGATTTATTCGGCTTTTAACATTAATAATGTTTTAAACCCATTTTAGGAATATTTTGAAAAATCTTGAAACGTGGTACCTTAACTATACAATGTGTCTAACCCTGTGTTACCCGTGTCGGAGACTTTAGGGGGTAAATTTAGGACTACGATAAATTATATCGACAAATTACTTCCCCTATTTTTTTCTCTCTCCATTATTAAATGGCACCCATTTTGTTTTTAATGGCTGAAGGCATGGGTACATGTACTGATTTAGCTATAGCCCGCCATCTAGAGGCCCTAGGAAGATAAAAGAAGACTCTTTTGATAATTAATAATATAAGCAATAAATCAGTAATCTTGCCTTTTCTTTTTTTATAAAAGGCGAAAAAATAATCATTAAACAAAACAAGACTCAACGAATATGAAAATACGAATAAGAAAATATTTGTGAGCTCAATAGATTTCTAAGAATTTCTATCTCAGTTACACGTAAGCCGTACTGAAAACACCGGGGTTTTGTTCTACTCCAAATAATTTTCTGATCTCGTGATAATATGTTCTTAATAAACATTGAAAGGAGCTATTTAAGGATTTCTACGTTATTACGAAAAAATGTTATCATGATTTTCTTTCTTGGCATGAATATGACCCAAATCACCACATACATTCAGTCAAAAAAGTATCGGGAATGGATGATTTGTTTATGGTTCCAAATTCAAATTTTAGTTTTTTTTGTTGTTGTTAGGTTGGCACAACTGTTTGCCATTTTGGCGCGGAGTTTGAGTTGCATCTGTTATTTATATTAAATACAGTGCTGTTTTTAGTTACATCATATCTAGTGTGTATTGCGAATTTCACAATGGACAAAAACATCGAACAAAGAGTTTGTCTTAAGTTTTGCATCGCCAATGGAATTTCGTGTTCGGAGTCACTGAAAATGTTACATCGACTTTATCAAAAACACGTGCTTATGAGTGGTACAAAGCGTTCAAAAGCGGTCGAGATGTGATGGAAGATTTGCCTCGCTCTGGTAGGCCATCAACATCTGCAATTGAAGTTAACATCGCAAAAGTGAAGGAAACAGTGACTGAAAATCCTCATTCAACTTTGCGAGAGATAGCCGCCGAACTTTCTGTATCTCACGAGTCGATCCGTACTTTTTTAAATAATCACTTGGGTATGAAACATGTTGCCGCTCGACTAGTCCCAAAAGACCTGAATTTTCTTCAAAAACTCAATCGCATGAGAGTCGCTGAGGACATGCTAGAACGAGTAAATTCCGACCCAACATTCATGAAACGCATTATTACTGGTGACGAGACGTGGGTTTATTAGTTTGACATGCAAACTAGTCAACAAGCTTCGGAGTGGCGCCTTCCAACTGAACCGAAACCGAAAAAACCACGCCAAAGTCGATCAAAAGTCAAAGTCATGTTGACTGTCTTCTTTGACTCTCGCGGTGTTGTGCACTCGGAATTCTTGCCGGAAGGTCAAACGGTAAATAAAGAATATTATTTGAGCGTTATGCGGCGTTTAAGAGAGCAAATTCGACGAAAAAGGCCAGATTTGTGGAAAGAAAATTCTTGGATTTTGCACCACGATAATGCGCCTTCGCACAAGGCCATCATTGTGACCGAATTTTTGACCAAACACTCAACAAATACCATCGAGCAACCACCATATTCACCAGATATGGCTCCGGCCGACTTCTTTCTTTTTCCTAAACTCAAATTACCACTTCGTGGCACCCGTTTTCAATCGGTACAAGACATAAAGGAGAATTCGCGGCGAGAACTGAACTCAATTCCGGAAACAGCGTTTAAAAAATGTTTTGATGATTGGATAATTCGTTGGCGTAAGTGTATCGTTTCTGAAGGAGCATACTTTGAAGGTGATAAAATAAATTTGGATGAATAACAAACATTTTGTGTATTATTGATCTTTTCCCGGTACTTTCTTGACAGAGTAGTAATACAAAATAAAGTCGCTTTCTCAGTCCCTATGATCCTTCGTATGTATCTTAAATCTTTAAAACTACGCAACGGATTTTGATGCGTTTTTTTATAAATAGTGTGATTCAAGAGGAAGGTTTGTACGTATAATAAAACCGTGCGAAGCCGGGGCGGTCGCTAGTAATTAGTATAATATTAAACCTATAAGATTAAATGGATTCGTGGATGGGGCAAAGTCATTTAATGTGCCTTCAGAAAAGACAAGTATAAATGCCCCTGTAAAAACCGTCTTACGATAAAACATCCACAAAAGCCTTGAAAAGATCTCATTTCTATTGAAGTTGTCTAACTAAGCAACCTATTAATTACGTGGCAAAAACCGAACAGAAAACAGTAAATTTATGATTTTCAGTTGAAGAACGAGTAAATTAAATATATTTATCAACCTAACCTAAACAGCTTATGAACGTAAATTTATTTGCTAAGATAAACTTGAAATTGATGCAAAACGGTGCCATGCCTGTATAAGCGTCTGATCTTAATTAAGTGGCAATATTAAGGGAGATTTTTCACCTTTTATCACAGGTATTTAGTAAACAAGCAAAGCCAATATCAACATTATCATCAACATCATCAACCTATATTTTAGTTCACAGCTGGACATAGGCCTCATAAGCGCCATAGCGTTCTGTATTCAGCGACGTATTTTCTATTGTGTTTAACCAATAACGTTCAGTAATATAGGTAAGAATTTATGAATATGCCTGGATAGACCAGTTCGTATTCATCAGCATAATCAGTGTAAATTAGTCCACTGCTGGACATATTCTCCCCACCTGTTCTTATAAGCGCCATAGCGCCCTGTTTTCAGCTTGCCGCATCCAGTGCATATTCGTTGAGGCTAATTAAAACTTCCCGCAGACAGGTAACCTAATTAAAGCACTTTAACAAAGTAAGTTGACGACTTAAAAACAACTAAAAAAAAAATTAGACTACAAGCAAGAAAATTCTTACAGTTGAACTTAAAAAAATAATCGAACACTGGGTTGAAAAAAGCGATAGAACAATGGCTGAGTATTCAGTTTTTTTATTCTACTATTATGTCCTACGCGTGTATATTTGATACTTGAAGTGCTTTATCATAATTCACTGTAAATAATGAATACAGAAAATTTCTAACAAAGGGAAGCCCTAAAAGGTACTCCAAAAAAAGACAGACAATGACTCTTGCTTGTCGTACGTACGTATGTACATTAGAACTACGTAAAATAACAAAGAGTTGTCTGTAAGGACCTAAAAGTATAACCTAAACAATAATAATAAAAGGTTTCTACAAAATAATTTATTTTTAAACTAGCTACCCGCTCCGGCTTTGCACGGTTTTATTATACGTATAAACCTTCCTCTTTAATCACATCAAAATCCGTTGCGAAGTTTTAAAGATTTCAGCATAGGTACATAGCGACAGAGAAAGCGACTTTGTATTATACTATGTAGTAATAGTGATAAGTTTGCCTATCTACTACACTCTCCATCTTATTTTATTCTTAGTCATCATCACAACATAGTACATAGTAAAAAGGCGTTTTTTCTGTCCCTATGTCCCTATGTCCCTTTGAATGCTTAAATCTTTAAAACTACGAAACGGATTTTGATGCGGTTTTTTTTATAGATAGAGTGTTTTAAAAGAAAGGTTTATACCTACGTATAATAAAACCATGCGAAGCCGAGGCGGGTCGCTAGTAAACTATAAATGTCATGATTATAACAAAGATCCACCTGGAATCACCTGGAAGCGCTAATATTAAATTGATTCAAAGGACAAAATCATTAATTGTGTTTAAGTACTTAACCCTAGTTATAAGCTTACTAATATATTGGACTGTAAATTGTAGGAATAAATAAATAAATTATTATTAACAGTATCTACACTAGACCATAAATACAGCTAGCATATTATTTTCTTGTACGTACATTTTCTAGAGCTAGGTGTGGAAATTCAAATAAGACCCTTGTCAAAGTTGATATCCAATTTTGAAGCAGTCAGCGACGAAAGCTAACGTGTGTAAGAACGTGAAGTGTGTGAAATTGAAATTATTATTTAATTTATTTCAAAAATCAATAACCCTTTTTTGTGGGGTTACAAAGAAGCACTTAGACTAGTCAAAAATTTACTAGTTCAACTATAAATAATTATCAAAACAATATAAGAAAAAAGGTGTTACTTGATTTTATCTCCGAGTCATTTTTTGTCATTTTAACAAAGACTTGCTCATGAAATTTTGTGGAGATGTATCTAGTTGTAAAAATCGAATAAACAGAGGTTACTTTTTTATCCTTTACATTATTTCCCTATGGATAGAAAATATAATCTAAAAGTTTTGAGAAAAACAACGCATGCGAAACCGTGGGTAGTAAGTAGAAAACAAACAAAATGTTTTAAAAGCGCAGGTACCTACTTATTACAACGAGAAACCGTCAAAGACAAAATAACATCAAACCAATAACCTCAAAGATTCAGAAAAAGATGTGAATAAGTAAATGAAAAACATTGATTTTACACCCAACCTTTCTTCTGTTGCCCACAACTCGTCTGTTCCACTTTATTCAATGTTACCGTATAATCCCAAAGCTCAAAGTTTAATATTTTCGGGAAAAACCTGCCAGGTTTAATCAACTCTTTAGAGACAAAGAGATGGCAAATACGGGATTTCGTTTCGCAGAATTCATAGGACTTGTTTCATTGCTTTGTTTTGGAGTTATGCCTTACGGGACGTGTGTTTTAGGGTTGGCAAACTTTAATATTACTTTATCTC
The DNA here is from genome assembly GCA_944547425.1 of Eupithecia centaureata. Classification (NCBI taxonomy): domain Eukaryota; kingdom Metazoa; phylum Arthropoda; class Insecta; order Lepidoptera; family Geometridae; genus Eupithecia; species Eupithecia centaureata. Next base: position 10,716,198 of record OX155696.1, read on the forward strand.
TATATTATAATTGGCGTGATATTATGCGTAGCGGTATCCATATATAAATCAACCTGATGAACTTAGCCAAAATGTGGTAAGAGCTACGTAACTCCCATAAACCCCAAAAGCGTCTCAGATTTAATTAAGCACGTTCCAAATGAATCCACGATTTTTGATGACACGGTTTGTGGCTACGTTTCAGCAGAGGTTTTCCAATACCTCATTTCTAGTAGGTAATGTTATTATTCTTGGTATGCTTGAGGTTTTGCGAGAGAAATGAGGAATGAAAGAATGATTTCTTGATTTTTAATGGTATATGCGGGTCCCAATGGAAGACCAGCGCTGGCTTGTTGTCTTCGGCACCTTAGCCAGCATTAGGCATGAGTTAGCATAATTATAACTATGAACTAACCTATAAGTGTGTCGTGTTTATATTATCTTTGTTATAAATAAATGTTTTTCTTTTCTTTTTGTCAGAATAACTATCATGACTTAATTTTTTGAGAAAAGAACTCTACTAACTACAAAAAAACTTTATTGTAAGAACCCAGATTGTTTTAAAAGTTTTATTTTGACAGATTTTCAATGAAACCTGTCCAAATATCCCCACGAAAAACGAGAAACGAGTTTGAGTATTCGGGGGTAAGGGACTTTAGCAGAAGGGTCAAGAAGAAGAAAAAGAAAGAAAGAAAAGAAAAGGAAGGAAGAAGAAGGGTGGCCTTTTTGTATTATTCCAAATCGTCACTAACATAACCAATCTTTCAGCAGCCCTAGTTTGAAAATAATAGACGTATATATGCTGGTGAAGAAGATTTATGAAGAATATTCATGAAAAAGTTGATAACTTGAAGCTCATAACTCTGACATTACCAAACGGCATTGTCAGAAGACTTTTACAAACGCGAGACAGGGATGCAAGTTGATTATTTCATATTTCTAATTATAACAAAGTATTTGTAACAAGCTGATGACAGGGTGCTATGGCGCTCATTAGGGGAGGCCTATTACCATCTGTGGACTGTTATTCTCTGATGATGATGATTTGTATGTAAAATGAGTCTGTTCTATTTATATTAAAAAATATTTCAAAAAATTTAAGCCTTTGGCATCGGTCAATGAAGGCTTACTAGGGTAAAGTCCGGATAAATGCCATAGGAGGTTTTCGTGCCACACTGCCAAAAATCACATATTATTTAATCAAAATTTAAGCTTATTTCTATGCTACCTATGAAGCTATCAAAAATTGATTCCACTTTTTGGGAGTTCGGAGTTTAGTGAATCCCTCTGGGTCATTAATCTTAATTTTGCCCTAGCCCTTCATTTACCGTTGCCCAATTTTATTGGCTTATTTGATGAAGAAATTACGTTTGTGCGTTAAAAAATTACGTTGTGTTCACGTCAGTGCTTGAATAGCTAGTCGTTACGGAGGGGTACTTATAGAAAGCAGTAGTAGGAGGGATAAGAGTTCACCTAATTTTACATTGTGAAGTTATAAAGCTTGCATAAACTGCAGGCACATGGGACTTAAGCCAGATTAAACATATGAGCTCAGTTCGTGGCTTTGCATATTACGGTTTCTATAAATATGAAACATTTATCTCTGGTCTATTAGTAGAGTCGAGATTAAATATAAAGTAAGGTAAATTCCCTATTGCTGCAAAAGATATACATGAACCGATGCCAAAAAATCCCACTTCTGAATATCAGGATTCTCTCTGGAAAATAAGCCATTACAGAATTTATAGCAAATTTACTAACACTTCAAGATATGCAGGTTTTGGCCATCATCATAAAATCGTTCGAGAGGACGCCATTCTTAATTTGTTCAGAGATGGAATGAGTTTATTCCAATAATAGTTTTTTGGCATTTTTTGGCGATTGCGCAAGTATCACCATTGAGAAAAAGAAAATGTCATCGATTTATCACTAAATAGTATAAAATAAAGTCGCTTTCTCTGTCCCTATGTCATTATGTCCATTTTGTGCGCTTAAATCTTTAAAACTACACATCGGATTTTGATGCGGTTTTTTTTAATAGATAGAGTGATTCAACAGGAAGGTTTATACGTATAATAAAACCGTGCGAAGCCGGGGCGGGTCGCTACTTATAGTATAAAAGGTAGGGTAGGTAAAATATCCTATCCCGATTTTAATACCATAAAATGTCGATGACATATACTTTTCCTTATTTCAAGTGGTATGCAGAATAACCATTCCAAGCCTATGACATTAGAATAGATAAAAACAGAGTTATTATTTATGCTTATGCCTAGAATCACTCTTTAATCTTTACCAAAATATTCATAGAAACACTTATAAAACTGCAGTAAACCCAAACTTTTATCTTAAACACACAAAAAATTCGCTCGTAAAACTGAACACTCTTCCCATGAAACTATTATCATAAAAAAACAACTTTATGTAAAAGGTTGCAGCCCTGTTTGCCCTTTTATCAAGAATCTCGTTTCCAATCTCAAGGGGGTTTATGTCATGGTTTGGAAAAGTTCCTCTTTTCGTATTCAAGACCACATGAAGACGAATTTGGTAAATAATTATTATATGTTTTGGTTTATTAATAAGTAAATTAAATAGAAATATACTGAGATCACTCCAGGCTACGTGAACGTGCGTACTGATAGCACGTACACTGGGTTACGCGTAGTTAGGAAACACTGTCTACGCGTACATTGGATACGCGTACAAGCTCCTGTACGGACTGCAGCGATACAGAGCGCTCCGCGAGTCCCAGTCATCGTTCCGGATATGCGTATACGACTACAAATTACAAATTAATGTACGCGCAATCAGTACGCACCTACATATTATGACACTGGATTGGACACTAGAATTGTAGTTTTTCTTAAATTCATAGAATGATTTCCATTCAAAGGTGAAATACTTGGAAGCCGCTTCCAAGCCTAAGGCCTAATTCTTCTTGCGTTATGTAATTTCTTTTTGTTATGTTCTTTTTCTGGTGTACAAAAAAGGATTTTTGATTTATGCGTAAATAGATAGGCTAGATTATCTTACACTTCGCCATCCGAAATTTCCTACATTAACGATGAAACACTTTCGAGCCTTTGCCAGCCGTCTTCGAGTTCAGAACCAATAACGAGCAATAAAATGAAAAGTTTATGCTGAACACCAAGTTATGGAACACAGTTTCTGGGCAGTTCTTGTCTTAGTTTAAAAACTATTTCAAACAAGCCAGGGTTTCCCCTAGACTTAATTATTCAGATATGCACGGATTTAAAAAAGATAAGAAAAATAATCTAGAATTTAAGAAAGATAATCTAGAAATAATCTCATAAATCTATTTAATGCTATGTTCATAGGCCTCTCATTCGTATTATCTCTCTTCATTGTATTATAACTACTGGACCTAAACTAACCTTTCGATCAGGTTTAATGTTGATCAGGTTGTACGTTAGTCAGAATTAAGCACAATGTTGGCCTGAATAATCATGAAACTATTTTTCAACTAAAAATTCAGAAGTGTTTCATCTCCAAAACCAATAAAACTGAATCGTCACGCTCGGATTGGTTACGCTGAATCGGATAAATTCGAATTAAGTCGGCGTAGTTAAAACTATAAGTATTTATTTTAACACAATAATTCCATGACTTACGAACAGACAAAGAACGTTTGGTGACGTGAATTTCTACGTACCTTACTTGCGTAACTTTGTACTCCAAAGTTCAGTAGGGTCATAAAACTATTCGGCTTTATTAGTGCTTTGGTGCGTTGCGATTTACCAAAACCGTCAGCATATAGTCCACGAGGACTTTTGACGTATCTTTCTGTTAGGTCACGTATCTAGATGTGCTTGACACGGAGATATATTGTCGGGATTCTTTGATTGTGCCTATGCAGAAAATAAGAAGGTTACGTGAAAATGACGTGAAGAGAAGGCTGGGTTTTTCCACAGGTTCATTAAGACCGCCATATTAAAAAACGTGATGATGCAACCGAATGACATTACAGTAGATGTGAAAACTTGGTGGTGTCTAGGGTTTATAACCCGTCATTTATAGTTCTGTTCTTTTTTTATCTAGACTAAGTCAAAGTCATGAATCTATGACTATTTACAATTTGTGAATTGAGAAACAGTTTATTACCTAGTTCATGCACCCGCATTATCTTATCCCACAAAATATATTATTTTTGTAATATTTTTATAATTTTAATCGTAAGTTATTTTTGGATAAATGATTGATATTTTCTCTTTATTTATTTTCATTCTCGTTTCATAAAAGTATTTTTATTTCACTCATTTACTTAATAATTGAATATTTTGACAGAAGTTTCCATAACCTACATAAAACAAGCAATCAGCTTAGACTTAGAAAACATGCTAATCTGAGGGACTTTTAAATACACTCTACAATGTTTTTATTAAGTGGTTTTGTTTAATGGTGTCGAACAAATAACCGTCTGCAAACGCTCACACTCGTTTTTAAAAGGGTTGCTGTGTTGATAACCCCTATTAAAACCGGGGTAACCTATTAAAAGGGGTAACCCTATTAAATGATTCAGCTTTTCAGATTGTTGGTCACATCTGGATTCCGGTCACGCATTTATACAATTTGTGAGTAGTTTTTTTGCATTTTAATTCACACGTATAATATTTAAAGAGGCGGTTTGACTTGTTGAAATTTAAACCCTGTCAAAAAAGATGGGAATTAAAATTTGAAAATATGTAAGTTTTTATCTGTTTGTTATATAATATTGTTTATTTTTCTTTTTAAAGAGCTATATAGCTAAGTTTGAAGATAATTGGTCAAGCGTTTAAAAGTTTGTGATTGAAGATGAAAAATACAAGCTTTAAAAAAAAAAGGCTCATTGAAATCGGTCCACCTAGAAAAAAGGTCTTTTGTACACATAAAAGGTGGAGGTGATCACGGGTCTGACGCAAGGAGACGCCCTATCCCCGATGCTATTTAACTTTGCACTGGAACATGTTATGCCAAGTGTAAACTCGCTGGATGTTGGAATCCAACTCAACGGACAGCACAGAGTAATCGGCAACCACGAAAAAACTGTAAAATACATCCACATGAAGCGCTACAAAAACATGTCTGAAATAAATATGATTTGAAAAACACCCGTGTTAAACGTAAAGACCTAGATGCGGGACATGTGGTGTATAAGGGTGTTGCCAGCTTCAAACATCTGGGATGCACTATAACAGATACAGGTTCTAGGGAAGATGAAACCAACATTCGCATACAGAACACCTTGCGGTGCAGTGCAGCGCTTCATAAAGTGTTGGCGTCCAGACTTCTGAGTAGAAGCACCAAAATCCGAATATATAAAACTGTTATACGTCCTATTCTGATCTACGGGTGCGAAGCCTGGACGTTGACGCTGAAAGAAGAAAACAAACTCCTCGTGGTCGAGCGTAAAGTGCTGCGTAAGATCTTTGGTCCGACCTGACGAACAGATGAAACATGGCGAATCCGGAATAACCAGGAACGGGAGGGTCTTTATGCCGAACCCAACATCAGAAGCGAGTTTAAGAGTGCTCGTCTCCGCTGGCTAGGACACATCGAGAGAATGGAAGATGATCGGGCTGTCAAGAAGGCGTATCCGAGCAAAGCTTCGGGGCGTAGACCAGTCGCCCGCCCTAGGTAACGCTGGATGGACGTAGTGGAAGCCGATCTCCGCGAACTCGACGCTTATAGCTGGCGAGAGACAGCTCAGAACCGAGATGCCTGGAGAAGTCTTGTATCGGAGGACAAGATCCACTTTGGGTCGCTAAGCCACAGGAGTAAGTAAGTTCAGACTACAGATTAAAAAAAATAGTACGACTTTTTTTAATTCAGTTAAAAAAGGAGCCATTTGAATGGATTATCTAGGTACTATTTAATAGTACTATCTCTGCTTGAGCTACCTGTTTAAAACAGGATCCTCAACACAAACCAACAATCAGAAGCAGTATTCAATACATACAAAACACTTGTCCGTCCGACCGCTATTGATTTCACTCCATCATTTATCAGTGTATCTCGAGTGCTTCATGTAATGAACCTAACGCCGCACTACAGATAAGGACACTTGTTCAAATGTAGCACAAACTAACATGATATTTAGTATTTTCGACCGACTACCTAAAGCATTTTCGAAAAAAAAACAATCTATACTTTGATTTCGAAATAGATATTTTTCGTAAACAATACAACACAATATACTTTATTGCAAACCAAAAAAAGAATCAAAGTACAGGGAAATAGATGTAAAAAGAAGTTGCACAATGGGCAGTCTTGTTACTAAAAGCGATCTCTTCCAGGCAACCTTGGGATAAACACGAAGCACAAATGATATTTATTGAATGATAAATATAAGTTAACAAAAACTTATAAGCCTAACAAAGAACAGCAGGCTAAGAGTAATTCTAATACTAAAATAAAAATAAAAACTTCATCAACGCATAATTGCTCAAGCACAGCGAAAAAGCATCTTTTTCGAGTTCGATCACGAATGAGAGGCCAAAGGAATTGTGAATTAAAGCTGTCAAAACCACCAACTGTTTATAGCTCCTGCAGCTTGCTATGATGATACCAGTGTCGTAAAATATATAGTATTCCACCAATATTCCTTTGGTTTTGTAGATCATTTGTTTACAAAAAAATATCTATGGTTTTGAATCGCGGTATGAGCAATACTAAGAAAAAGTATCTATTCAAATATGCTGAGACTGGACTTATTGGTATGCTGCGTAGTTTGTTTTTATTTTAAGTTATTTTAAGTATCTAAATTATGATTTTATTAACAGAAATTTCATATCCATAACATCTCTGATCACAAGTATGTAGTGAACCCATAAACTATTTTTCTTTTCTAGATTATTCATTTAGAAAAATACATTTTCTTTATTTGTATTAAGATAAGCTTCAATTATTTAATCAGCAGTTATACATCTTCGGATCGATTTTGTAACGAATAAATCACTGAGGTAAATAAACGTTCTTGAGTGGAAACTGCAACTAACTCGGAAAACGTAGTGTAGGACGCCCTACGGCCAAATGGAATAATATAAATGAAAGACTACTGGTACATGCTAGAAAAAATAGAAGCGGAGAGAAAATTAGTTGTCACTTAATTTGTTATAATATTTAAGAACCTAAGTATACGATTAGTTTAAAATTTGACTTGTCCAAGTGCTTATTTTGTAAGCCTAAAGAAATAAAGTTATTGATTTACTGATTACAAGTGACAATCTGAAGACTGGACGCTATGGCGCTCATTGGGAAAGGCCTATGTCCAGCAGTGGTAATCTAAGGTTGATTGATTTTTTCAATATTTTTAGTATATTTGGTAACAAACTTTTTCGCATCGTAATTCACAAACTTTCGACAAAATATCGTTAGTATGAAACTCCGTATGTACATGTAGACCAGTAATTCCCAAAGTGGTCCAGGTGGACCCCCAGGGGTCCACGGGAGACTCGAGGGGGTCTATGTTAGGCGTGATAAAAAATGGGGGTCCACAAATTGTATGCGGGGGTGCATGAAAATTAAGTTGGTTTTGATAGTGAAGAAATAAAATTTTGGCTTGACTTCTCTTATAGGCAGATAGACTAATATGATGATAATTTTATTATAGTACGACCATGGAAGACTAATATGATGATAATTTTATTATAGTACGACCATGGATCATAAATCTATTTCACGTGGAGAATGTGATATAACAAGAGAAGCTACTCGAGCTTAGCACTAATGAGGCGCTGACAGTGAGGTTTAAAAGAGGGTATCAAAAATGTTGGCTACAGGCAGCAATACTCGAAAAATATGCTGGACTGTGGGGAATTGTGCAGAAGCTTCTGATAGCGTTTCACTCGTAATATCTTGTCGAAAAAAGTTTAAGTGCCGTTAGAAACCTATTAAAAAGTAGCAGATTGAATATCACAGAACGGGGAGATTTGCGGTTATTCCTTTCAAAACTCAAGCTATTGTAATCTTATTTTTTTCGAAAACTGTTACTTCGTTGTTGAAACTCAGCGACAACGCAAGTTTCCATAGATCTAATCTTTCAGATTCGTAGTAATGTAACTGCAGGGGGTCCACCGGATCCAGCAAAATTTTGAAAGTGGTCTATGAAACAAAAGAGTTTGGGAACCTCTGATGTAGACATTGCATTACAATTTCAAAATTCAGTTTACCGTAACACTATTTGAAGGTTTGGTTTCAAATCCCTGATTCAAAACAACGTTGTTAAAATACAAATGCAGTTCTAACCAGATACTCGCAAACTTCACGCACAGACGATGGATACAGGGTGTGCCTTTAATATTTTCCTAATCATGGGTGAAACAAGAATTAAACTACTTGACGAATATGTTTTTAGAAGTGCAATCATTTGTTTTTTTTTATTCCTATGAATGATACTCATATTGAGGAAAATTATCAAGAGCGATCGTTTGATTTTTAAAGAATGTTTTTAGAGAATTTGTCTTGAGATAAAACTGAAATAAGCCTTTAATTCGTCCCTGGACTCTTGTATGTTTTTGTTTGATTTTATTTTCTAAGTTACCTTCTGCCCGATAAGTAAATCTAAATTAAATTTTGTTTGAAAAGACTGAAAATATCGCGCTTTAGTTTAGGCCTGTCAAATTATAATGTATCGTTCGCATGAAATCTGTCCAAAAAACGGGCAGGTTTTTATTGAGATCAAAGTTAAAGACGGTAATTTCATATTTGTTTTGAAAGTCTTATTAAAAATCACAAACAACAAATAGAAAAAGGACTCTTTTCTCGGAATTTATCTAAAGGATAGAATTCGTAATGAATACATCCGACAGAGAACCAAAGTTATCGACATACCAAAGATTTATCAAGCTGAAGTGGCAGTGGGCCAGCCATATCTCTACAAAAAAAATATCTCTAAAAAAATGTCCCAAGACGGAAATCGAACCCGCAGGTTGCCTGGGCATCGCAGGTGGACCTTCGCCAACCGCACCACATCGGTCGTCACACATCATTTAATACATAAACGTTTGAAAAAGGACACTTAAAAAGGACCTATTAGCTCTGTGTACCTAACAGCAACGCTTCCGTATTTAACCGCTTTCCACTGTACATGAAGTAATCCTCTGAGTTTCCTGCTTCTATATTGTTAGATGTATTATTTTTCATTTCATTTCAATCATAAATATCATTTCAAACTGAAACGAGCGCGGTCGGACATTTTGATAACAGTCCATTGCGTTTTGAAACTTATTTAAGAAATATGTCGTAAATAATTATAATTATCTGAGCGTCTGGTCGATGCGACGCGTGACCCGAGAGCTGATGAATATCTGGCTCAGCGCATCAGCATTGCCATACAGCGAGGTAATGCAGCCAGTGTCTTGGGGACGCTTCCGACTGGTATTGACATGGATCAATTGAGCTACCTTTAGACTGTTTGCAACCGTCTGCAGTTAGCTCAATGGTTTCAATTGTAAATACTAGTTGTAATTTTTCTATTCCTTGCTTGTAATTTTTGTTGTTCATAAAGCATAATAAAATTAAAATCAATCATGTCGTAAATACCTTACCATATTATTAACTTACTTGTTTATGCCCGCGGCTTCGCACGCATTGTTTCTATGGAAACGTTTCAAGGCTATTTCTTTCCCATGGGAATTGATTTTGGGATGAAAAGTAGCCTATGCCTGGAAGAGATCGCTGTTAGCGATAAGGCCGCCGATTGTGCCACTTTAGTTTTAATTAGTTTATGCTCTGATTTTATAACTTTGATGGAGCAATAAAGTTATTATCTATGTATCTATGTGCTATTCCAGGGCTAGAACTATTCAAAATTTGAGCCCTATACGTTCAATAGTTTTTGCGTGGAAGAAGAAAAAACATCCCTACATCTATACAAACTTCCGCGTTTATAATAACTATTAGTAAGGAAATTACTCGAGCTTGGAAGTCAAGCACAGCGTTCGTAATGTAAGGTAGAACAGAACAACGTCACATCGTGATTGAATGCTTACAACACTTAAATTAATTTATTCATTCGCCCTGTGACTATAACCAATCCATGTTTTATAAGTAGATATAATAATAAAATTCTATCTATGTATTTTAATAAATCTTGTACCCATAACAAAAGCTTTGAGTAGCTTAGTTTGGGGCTAGATGGTGATGTGTGGATTGTCCAGCAGTTTTTTATTTATGTATTTATAACCACTGTAATTTAAACGCAATTGTAATGTGATGCGATGAAATATAGGATAAACATGAAATAAGGGTAAGTATCTCATAAATGCCTGATAAATAATTTTATTATGTTAGCAAAATACAAAATTTAAAAAGGCTTCAAGTTCATCAGTCATTATCGATAGAGTTCCTTCAAGTTCATCAATTTTAGGCAATGTCTATGACGACGCAATTTTTTATTTAAATATTTCTTGAGCTAGTACAGAATAACAAATTATTTGAAAAATTATACCTTACATTCCTAATACGTTACATTCCTAGGTATAAGCTTAGGAAGCAATCAACCTAAAAACCCGACTCCCTTCATTCAAATGAAGCATCAACCTAAAGCAATGTTTGGACTGTCTGTCAGAACCTTTGGTTTCGATGACGTCACAAACAGACATGGCTATTCCTAGAGCAATAACCGTTATCGCTTATGTAAACGAATACCGCTTGTTATTGGATACAGATCCGGCTAACAAGCTTTGAAGCTGATTGGCGAAACATTTATAAAGCACATTATCGATAGAATTCCGCCAATTTTGTAAAATAACAGGTTTACTCATATTCAGATGAGTTGGAACAGATTTTCGATCGATTGGTCGATCGATGAGGTGAGTTCTGGAGTTGAAAGAGTTTGAGCAACGAAAATAGGTTAAAAATAGTCTAATGTCCATAACAGTACAAGTGATTACATTATTGAAAAACCCGGAAAAAGCCGACTGAGTCCATGCATTTTCATAAAATTTGTCAGAAAAATTTAACAAAATGTAGCTAAAACTACATTGGTTGTAATCAAAACAATATTTTATGGAAACTACCTATATAATCGATTCCTTTAATAACTAATTTTACAAATAGCTTAGCCATTTTGTTTTTCTATCATGCTTGAAAGTAATACAGAGTATCCGCCAACGTAGCGAAACGTGTTGTTCAAAAGTATTTACCTAAGCAAACAACTCATTCAAATAATAGTCTTAAAAGTGAATTTCCTATTACAGTCAGCCAAATAAAATCTGATAAGTTTGACCACTTTCAACGAAGCGAGCTTTTGTTAAAACCTGTCAAAATTTATCTCTCGCTCCCGCTATTTCCGGGAACACCATAAAACTGGTTATATAATAATCAAATAATATTGGATGTAATAATATGTAAAAGAAGATGTTGCCAAAGATTCCGAAGGAAATGGAAGTAGGCAAGCGGCGTCAGTTGTCTATGACAAGGTTGAAGAAAAACCAACAAGCAAGTATATTCGAGATATTGATTAATAAATATTGATGAAAAGGTCAAGTATTTTCGTAAATAAAGGGAAGCAATAACTAAGGGTAAGATGAAAACAAATTAACCGCTGTAATAAATCTATTATTAATATCGTGGGTCAAATTCAGAAGACTAATAATAGATGTATTCTCTCCTGTGAAACTTTGTACATTATATTCTACGCTTTAATTGAAAACATCGATAAAATAGGTAAACTGACGAAAGGACGTTATATGGAAAGGCAAGTGCCTCGTCAGCAATTCCATCAGAGTAAACCTATAAGGAATACTTCAGAAGCAGCTAGTCTACTTCCCGACCTGGACTTTTGAAAGCTGCCAATGAAGCACACGGTTATAATAAAGATAATTACCTGATATCTATCCAGAGCAATTGCAGTTATAGATATAGTAGACACAAATATCGAGATGGCCTGGATGGCACCGCAAGCCTTGCAAAGACTGGGCCAGTCAGGGAGAGGCCAGTGCTTCGTCAGCAGTTCCATCAGGGTTAGGGGAGTTCCGACACAGCAGACCAGGGCGTCAGAGACAGCTAGATTCACGATGAACATGTTGCGGGCTGTACGCATCACAGGTTTTCGCACTACCTGGAAAAGGAGTTAGAGTTTAGAGGAGTTTGTTATTCTAAGAGTGGTCAGAATGGGAGGGAATTTCAACGCATGGTAGAGAGATAATAAAGACCTTTGTGATAAAACTTTGGTCATATTTCGGCAAATTAATACTGTAACGGTAATACAGTAATGAAATTTAAGTCAACTGATTATAAAGATAAAAGGAGCCAAGTGCGATTTATATTCGGGCACGACGATTCGTGTACTATCACTACATAGTATAAAACAAAGTAGCTTTCTCTGTCCCTATGTCCCTATATCCATATGTCATCTGCCAGCAGTTTTTCGCAGATCGTAATCCCACCTGGCCAGAGGGTGTCTTACACTACGTTTGCCAAGTCGCGGTCTCCACTCAAGTATACGTTTACCCCAACGGTTGTCGGTTCTTCGCGAGATATGACCGGCCCACTGCCACTCTGGTTTGCTAAGCGTTTGATAAGCCAGTACAAAACCAACAACAACAACCTCTTTTTAATTACAACTTTACAGCTAGCAGTTTTAAGATGTTTCCGGATTTATTAGTATTTTATTATTATAAGGTTTAATTTAAGACTTTTAGGTGATTTCATCTTCATGTGCACACTTTATTTCATCTTGATTTAACTAGTCAATTTTCTTTTTTGAGGTGGTCTATAAGATGTTAGAATTTTCACACACAAACTTTTACATTTATAATAAAACATTTACAGTCATAATCTCTGTGGTTCTTAACTGAATCGTAAGTGAGCGTAGAATAAAAAACAAGTACCCAACGAAACTCAGGAATGCTATTTTTATCTCCTGAATAAAATATCAGAGCACCAAGTCACAGATGGTGTGTCCTCATACCAATTACCATACGAAATTCGCTCCAACAACAGTTGCAAATGTTATGAAATGTAGCCAAAGTTTAGCGTCACACGTATCACGTATGTACGTGTGTATCACTGTTAAAATTATATCAGCAAAAATTCGGATATTTTTTACTCTTTTACGCTAAAATTAGGCAAAAAAGAAGAGTTGAAATAGCAATTTGGTAATTCCTGTTTTTTTAACAATTCCGCCTTTAAGGAGAAAACTGTAACTGAATTTAAAAATATCTACAACGTTTATTGTAACTTTAGTTCTCCTGTTTGAGATGTTTTAAGACATTACAAAATATGTTTTTATGGCAAATTTATTGAAGCAGAAACTGCGAAAGTCTTAATTATTACACTAATATTATGACGCGAAAGTTTGGCCGGATAGATGGATGAACATTTATGACCTCTTTCGCCAAAAGCACAGAACAGACCGGATTGAAATTTTGGACAGGCGGCACTTCGGGCTGAAATTCTAGGTCTGGAATAAAACTTAGCTACTTTTAACGTATCAGTTTACTTAATACCTACTTTTCCTTGTTCCTAATTACCGCAATTTCGACCTTAATGAGGAGCAAAGCAATACAAAACGCCATATTCATCATACATTTTTACATCAGTCACTTTTCACAAGCTAAAGTTTCAGTTCTGAAGTTAAAAACACAGATTGCTCCTTTTCTTCCCATCGTACTGGTAGATTAGATTCTTAAGCTCTAACTGCAATACATTTCAACTCATTAGATACAATGTACCATCAAAATACCCATGACCTTGATCTTTTAATTCATATCAACGCTGTTATCACTCTAGATAAGCGAACAGTTGTCTGCCTACTTATCAATATGCTTGTAACAGATGGCTCATCATTATCCATGTTTTTTGGCAGATGCGATATCAAATATATGAAACGCGCGTTAACATAATAGAATTTGCAAACTATTAATTACTGGGGGAGGATCTAATATCACGTTACATAAAATCTGAACTAAATAACTGTAATTATCTCTGGATAAATTCAGCGAATATTACTATTAGTTAACTAAAAGTTTAATGTTTTTAATCTGTTCATTATTCTTAAAGCAAAAACAACAAGAAGACAAATAACAACTAGTATTGACTCTAATTCTAATAGTATTGTTGTGTAGGACGCCCTCCGGCTAGGTGGGATGACGATGTGCGAAAGACTGCTGGCAGATGCTGGATGCGTCAAGCTGAACACAGCTGAGGACAGAATATAGGCTGATGATTTATTTATTTATTTATTTATTTATTTATTTATTCATTAATCTTAACATCATTACAGGTTTCTTTTTTTAACCCTAAAGCGATGCTACACTACAGTATACAATAAACAATATTTTTACGTAAGCTACTAAATACAGTTACAAATTACAAATTTCAATACATAAACTTTAATCAATACTGTAATTTACAAGCAAGGAATAGAAAAATTACAACTAGTATTTACAATTAAAACCATGATGATGATGATGATTGACTCTAATATCAATTTCCTAAAAATCCCAGAATGTTAGCAGCATTGCCAAGTGAAATAGAACCCAGTATTTCGATTACATGTAGACTTTATGATAATAATTATGATTGGTGACATCTATTATTTAATTAAAAACACTTTATAAACAACGAAAATTACAATCAAGGAATAGAAAAAATTTTATATAGTATTTACAATTGAAACTATTGAGCTAACTGCAGACTGTTGCAAACAGTCTAAATTAATTATTGTATTTTAATTATATTTTATTCTAGAATTTTCTTGATTGATTTTCGATATCGTTGGAGATTCGATTTCTCGATATTTGTATCATCTCAGGCTCAGAGGTGCATCAGCTCTATATTTGTCCACTGCTGGTCACAACACTCCCCTGAGTTGAAACGTTCGATTTTTTGCAGGTGAGGCGAGAAGACCTTGTAAAAATAAAAAAAACGTAAAATAAAATTACACTAAAATATATAATGTTTAATTTTTTTTGCACAATTTAAACAAAATTTATGATTAAAAATTATATTAAAAAATAGAAAATACTCACAGATATAACCACCAGCGCATTGCCAACACCACCGATGACTACCAGGATGCCGTAAAACGTGAGGAGTAACGCCCTGGTCGGGTCATCGACCTTGCGGTTCTGCGAAAACTTCTGCAGGAGGATATTGGGGTCTTCAATGCCCCGGGATTGTTCGATCAGCCATTTTGCGGACGCGTTCAGTGTTAGATTGTAGGTTGGATCAAGACCCTAGAACAAATGGAAAATATTTTAATCTACCTTCTACTAAAAAATAAATAAAGAAATGGGGCGTCGTGGGCCAAGATCTGCCTGCGATGTCTGTCCTGTCTACGCGCTGCAAATATTTGTCAAGGGATTTTGGGTGTCCTCTATTTATAATAAAAACATCCATATTAATAATGCTGGACAATTTACATAGTATCAAATTAATTAATCAAAAGGAGGTAATAGCCGAAAGAGAGATAATGTATTTAGGTAGATATTGACTAAATCGTTTTTAAATATTTTCATTCCTTTCCAAGTACCTGATTGTAGTCGCCAATTCAACAAATCGATTTAACTCTAAGTTTTATTTCAAGCTTGAAAACAGCTGCAATTTAAAGCAAGGTAACAATTAGGTATTCCCTCACCGTACCAAAGGTAGCGTTTACATTAATGTCCCCGAGATAACGGTAAGGGCCAAGACATGACGAAAATAAGGAAAAGACAATGTGATGGTTTGAAGTTTTAAGGTGTTATTTGATGGAACTTTGTTCTATTATCTTTATATCTGAATAAAATTATTTTATATTCCATACCTAGTGGGGTTCCGTACTCAATTATTAAAAGATACGCGTGACCGTATTACAAAAAGATACGTGACGAGGACTTCGCTGTCTGTCTGTTCGTCTGTCTGTCACAAGGCTGTATCAAAAACCGCGAGAGCTATATTTCAAAAAATTTTAATACTAAAAACAATACATGTATGTATAAAATAAATATTTAAGGGCTCCCATACAAGAAAACATGATTTTTTTCCGTTTTTATGTATACGAAACCCAAGTGCGAGTCCGACTCGCACTTGGCTGGTGTTTCTAAGTTGGCATGTTTATTCACTGGCGGAAAAAGTGAAAAACAATTCTTTACATCCCCGTTTTCACTGGCAGAAAAAGTGAAAAATAAACCTTCACTTCCTCCGATAGTAATTTAATTAATGAATTCCCAGAGGCTGTAATTTATTGCATTCGATTACGATTCAAAGAAAAATAAACACTGATTGTAGCTTTGTTTATATCGGAAATCAGAAAACGTTGTGAACTCGCTATTTTTAAAATGCCACACACTATTTTTACGATATCAATGTTTGTTTGGATTTATCGTGAAATGTTTTAAGACACGAATGACAGTAATGGCGATTCATTGGAAAAACTACAGATGTTTTTAGGGTTCAATGGTTATTACATGATACAGGGAAACCCTTATAATCTCAGCAATTCTGTCCCTTTTTTCACTCAAAAAAATATCATCAACTTACAAAGCAAGGCTTTAATTTAAAGGAACGATATAATTGTGCTCCTAAAATTGCAAAAGCAACTTAAAAAAACAAAAAGAGTAAATGGAGTTTGCACATTTTCAAAACAGTGCTCGTTTTTTTAGGTATTTTGAAAAAAGTCGATCTGTCAGAACGGTTTCGAAAAAAAAAACGCATAATAATGACTTCTCAAAATGGATGGCTTCTTAGTTCAGTGGATTTTGAAATAAATATTATCGATTGGTACATTTTAAAACTGTGGATATTATATTATATTCTAGGTTTGACAAAATGTACCTAAAGTGGGTATTGTATATGTGACAAAAGTTCGAAACCCTCGACGCGCAAGTTACACTCACACTTTGCACATCTTGTTTTTTCGTTCTAACTACCTTCACGACTGTGTGAACACCTATGGATTAAGGTCGAACTACAAACCTACAGAATTTCCAAAATTACAATCTATATAAAATTACTTTTATTTAGAAAAAAAATATCCCTGGCGATTGTGAGATAAAATTCTCTATATATTTTCTAGGATCTTTTACTGAAGGCAAATAAAGAAAACTAAGATGAATAGAGATGGGAATTAAAACGGGAAATATCTGGCTAAAAAGAAAAGTTTAACAAAAGGTCTGAATTCAAATAAGAAAACCCAAAAACCCGGGATGAATATTTAAGCGTCATTTTATCTGTTATAATGAGTTATAAACTTATAATATTGTGGGTAATATTTTTTTTAAATAAAAATATGAATTTTTTTTCATTTGCGGTTTCACGCGGTTTTATTATACGTATAAACCGTCCTCTTGAATCACTCTTTCTATTAAAAAAAATCGCATCAAAATCCGTTGCGTAGTTTTAAAGATTTAAGCATACATACATATAGGGACTGAGAAAGCGACTTTGTTTTATACTATTGAAGGGGTCCTAGCTCCTACTGGTGATGTCCTATCTTCCTGACTGCTACTAGTAGGGTTCTCCGCTTCTTTCCTTGCTTCAATAAAACAACGTGGACTGTATACTAGGTTTATTTTCTTTCTTCAGGCTCTTGGCGCCGTATTTGCTGGTTTACTACTACTTGAGGACTGACTGACTACTGGTTGACTACAAATTTCCAGCAAAACGGCGCTATTAATATTTACAAAATTAGTCCCGCCAGTGTACATGGTCGGAGGAGCAAAAATTTATACAAAACTAAGAATTTACATTAACAATTTCTCATATCAAATATGTGCGAAAGACTATTCTAAATCGACGGGGATACAAAATAATCCCTCTCGAAAGGGCTATAAAGAGGACTAGTGATTTTCTGCTTCTTCACTCGAAGTTGCGGCTTCAACGCCCGGCTCCGTCCGTCACAACTATGTAGTGATAATACACCCGTGCGAAACCGGGGCGGGTCGCTAGTACACGAATAACACTTATCTAGATGTTAGGTCTTGAAGCACAAGAGTTAAGCTCTAAAATTTAGATTCATGGCATGCAGGCTTTACTTTATTGAGCTCAATATTTTCTCGGTGACATTTATTGTGTTCTAGATCTAATGCGTTTGGCCTTTTATTCTGATGAAATAAAGATTTATTTTTTGTCTTTGTTTAGACTTTGCGAAACGTTTTCTTATCTATCAAGCTTCTCATAGGTCGGAAGGTACTAGACACCTATGGGATTCAAACCTAATCACTATACAGTATAAGACAAAGTCGCTTTGTCTGTCCCCATGTCCTTATGTATGCCGTATGATATATATCTGTAAAACTACGCAACGGATTTTAATGCGGTTTTTTTAACAGATAGAATAATTCAAGAGGAAGGTTTATACGTATAATAAAATCGTGCGAAGCCGGCGCGGGTCGCTAGTACAGTATAAAACAAAGTCGCTTTGTCTGTTCCCATGTCCTTATGTATGCTTAAATCTTTAAAACTAGGTAACGGATTTTAATGCGTTTTTTTTGATAGATAGAATAATTTAAGAGTAAGGTTTATACGTATAATAAAATCGTGCGAAGCTGGGTCGCTAGTAATATAATAAAATTGGTTCAGATTACATTGATTGCGTAGGAACCTACTAGTAATCTATTTCAAACAGAAAATGAGAACGAGAGACAAAAAATTCTATTATATTAATAACTAGCTTCTGCTCGTGGTTTCGCACGAATTGTTCTATGAAAACGTCTCAAGGCTATTTCTATCCCATAAAAAATTATTTATGGGATAAAAATCACTAGGACTACGTCTGTTCATTAGTTTTTGCGTGAAAGAAGAACAAAAACATCCATCCATACAAAAATCAGTCCATACCTAAAAAAATTTGCAGTTATAATTTCAATAAGGATTAGTAAGGATGAATATTAAACAGACAGCACCAAAGCCATAAAGTAGGCAAATTCGTATTTCGTTTAAATTTGAAGGACATAGGAATACTGAAATTATGATCGAATCGAAAGACTTGCTAATGCCATGTTCTAACACTTACATAAACCGATTTTTTTAATTTACTTGAGACTTTTCGAATCAAATAAATGCTAAGGGCTTCCTTAATTGAATCGAAAAGTCTGCTTTCTGAAGACACCCACGGAAGCTATAATTTGAAATGTCTACAACAGCAGTTGATTGGTACTATTTCGCGTTATAGCAAGAAACCAACAACAATATAGACGCATAAACTAAGTCCAAACTACTGAAAAAGCTGTTTCCCTACTTTTATTACAGTTCATAATCCTAAGGTTAAACTGCTAGAGCACGCTTGCGCGTCGTTATGTTGTTTCAATAAAGCTCAGAATTAAGGGATACGGCGTCTACTCCACAAAATGGAAACGATAATGATTTTACATTAAATAGATTAGCATTTTATTGTTACGGAAAATAATTTACAGGTCAGGAATTCGAAGATTATTAAGGCAACAATAGCAGTACACTAGCGTCACTTATTTTTTCACATAATTACGCTAAACAGTGGAATTTTCAAAAAAAACAAACGATCAGTTTGCTATAACTATCATAAACTTTTTTGTAATGCATCTGTAGTAATATTATATTGTATATTTCGTATATCTTCCTATAATAGACGAAATAAAACTATGCATTAGGTAATAAAAAGTTGTGATAGGTTTAATAACTGAACGTTCGATTTTTTAAAATTTTTGATGTAGTATTAGATTGATACATAATTTTTAACTTACTTATGAATGAATATTTTTTAAATCATAATTTGGTGAATCGTTTTTCTTATATTTTTAATTTCGGCTTTCAAATTTCGGTATCCAAGCTTAGATCAACGGAGTATTAATTAGCCCACTATTATTGATTTTTCAACGAACAACATAGTCTATTTCTTCAAGTAAAAAGTAATTAGGTTGCTTCTAAACCTTTTTAATATCGTCAGTCACCTCGTTATATATTGCTTTAGTTTTGTCCATATTCTGTGCCTTTCGCTATCGTTTTGCGGAGTAGACACCTAGTTTTATAATGAAATGTCTCATACAATTGTAATTATTGTCGGATAATGACTTTTAGAAACGTGGATAATTATGGTGCCAGCTGTATGGTATTTGTAATTGACCTTTAGAACAACCTTGGACTTATGATACATTAACTATTTGAATGGTTTGGTCCCGTTTTATAAAATGTAGGCCGGTTGTACTCATTTGTGTACAGCGAAGAATACATTATGTAGCTAACAATACGTCGCCCAATGCTTGTGCAAATAAATTACAACCATAATTAAATTTCTAATCCATAAAATGGCTGCGATCAATTGTATATCAAGGATATTAGTTCAATATACTTAAAAGGTGTTTTCAATTATTGTTAAGACTATGTATCTTTTATTAATGAATAAAGACATTATTATTATACACTTTATTTATTTAAATTCTCATTAAAAAATACATTTTTTACAAACATTTTATAAAACTATTCTACAGTAAAAAATATATCAAAACGGTGGATCACTGGCCGCGAAGCTAGGCTCAAGCAGCCGGTGACTAGGGTTGCAGACAGAGGAACTTCCTGACGATACGTGCTTTTTGGATACGCTTTTTGGATCTGACCCTTGATCCAACTTCCTAGCTAGAGTCTCTTGAGATGTTTATCGAGGCTCTTCGCTATTACTCCGTTAACCGAAACGACTATCGGGACGATGGTCGCTGAATCAACATCCCACATGCTGACAACCTCGTTAGCGAAGTCAAGATATTTACTGAGTTTACCTTTCTCAGCTTTAACGAGGTTAACATCATGTGGTCAACATCAACAGCATTATTATTATTACTATGGCGCATTTAGTTTTCTCTGTGTACTATAAGTTGAGGTTTTTAGATACGCTATTATCATAGGATTTGGCATAAAAATAAAAACAATTCCACAATAAAAATGACAGCAATCACAAGTTACTTGATTGAGAAAAAAATAAAATATATTTATTTTTAACTAAAATCATTCGTTAGAAACATACCTTGTAAACTGCCCATCCTCGAATTATATGTAGACTAGCTGTGCCCCCGTCTTCACCTAGCGGGAGTCTCATTGACCAGTGGTCAATGAGACTCCCGCTAGTACATAAGCACGTTCGTAAGCGTCGCACGTAATGTAATACGTACAGTACTAAACGTGCCCCTAAACAACGGGGCAAAGGCAGATTTGGATACACTACGCTTGGCAGATGACGCTATATGCTTCTTATTTTACGATATCTTGATATTTTATTTCAAACTAACAACTGACTTGAAATTTCACGCACTATTAAAGAAAAAAAAACTTCAAGGTATTATTTTCTATTCATAAAATAAGCATTATTGAAGAGATTTGGAACGATGGCTTCACTACCCTAAAAATGATGAAAAGTAGCTTGTTTTATAGCAGACCTAGAACTAAGTCCATTCCAATTCAAATCCCGATCCGCCAATAGTTTTGGAGTAAAGAGGTGATAAGAAAATCTTTATTTATTAACTACTAAGTTACATAGTTTCTTAAATTACCCAACACCATGAATTACATAAGTAGTTAGGTACTTATTAATTAATTAAAAACTTAAATACTATAAAATGGCGTCCTACTCAGCTTTATGTTGTAATAGCCATTGTGCATAGCTCTATCACAACGCTGATCTTCCGTCGGAACCAAACCAACGCGTCGCGTACACTAACATAATACATGGGTGATTCTCCCGGGCTTGAAAAATACATGTCTGGCTCTAAAAATCATACAAAAAGTATCCCTAGCCCTTTGATTTTTTTTATGATAGTAGATAAGACAAAAATAATAGGGGAGGCCTTTTTTAGTTTTTTAATATTCTTATTTTAAATAAGTAAAAATAAATAAAATCCTTGGAAATTATGACTTCCGTGGTGCGTCCGGACCTCATGTTCCGGTGTTAATAAATTTTTATATCATTTCCTAAAAACTCTGGTACTAATTTACATAGGTTCACAATAACCCAGATAGTTACTTGCTTATTTGACGCTATTACTACGCAAAACTAAGCTTTAGTTGACAAGTTACAACGAGATAACTTCGCGTCCGTCGTTTAGCTCTGATTTCCCTGGTGCGCACTAAATTATTCATAAATACTGTACTTTAATATCTGCGTAAATAGTTGTTAGATTGAGAGAAACTATCAGTCACGCCCCATCAGTGGTGTGTACAACAAAGGTGTATGTCTTTACGTCACTCTGTTATTTCGGTACGTAATCACTTTCCGTGGCTTGGTATCTAGAAATTCTGATTACCATGTTGACTATAAATTTGTTTATGCTAATCCTATTGTTTTATTAATGATGATAATTCATGCCTTTTGTGTTCCTAATTTCGACTGCATATTTCAATGTAAAATAAACCAGCAAATTAAGAAAATTTCTAAGATATTGTTATTTTTTTTGATTTCCGTGGTGTGATTTCCGTGGATTTTGCGGGTTCATTAACATCTCAATAATATTTTTTTACAGTTTTTATGATGTTTTTTAGGATAAAAGTTTATAATAAATACAAAATGAATAATTATAATATTTTTAATACAAAGATGAACATTGTTAGTGTGATTTTTGTAAAAAGTTACTTGTATTTACAGTAATTATTTAAAGGTGTTTTTGTAAAAACTGATTAAAACTACAAACGTCAAATAATTGGTATTTAGCTTAATAATCTACTTACTACCGAAAACACATATTTTTATCGATAAACCAACCCATATTTGATTTTGGTGATATAAATTCTGATTTCCGTGGACACCATATTTTTAAAATTGAATAACTCCGTAACCATAAAGCCAATAAAGTTCCCTTCAGTACCAAAAAATTCAAAATTAAATCTTTATTTAGAATATACTATCATGATGTGCAATTTCAACAAAAAAAAAAGTGCCACAGAAGTCAGACAAAAAACGAGTTTTCGTAGAATCACCCGCATACCAAAAAAAATCACATATAAACCATACCATTTCTCGCATTTATAAAGGGTCCGCCAAATAACTTTTTTTTTTCAACTAGTGCTTATTTCGTGAATGGTAACACTTCGCTCATTTCTGATTTGACAGATAATTAGTTTTATCCTTCCGCTGAACGATTATGGTTGTGTATACGCTTGAACAACGCTGGGAAATATTGCGACATTACTTTGAAAATCATCGATCAATCCAGAGGCATAATTGGCCCATTTTTCTGTGGCCATTTTAGTCAATGGCGATCATTATCGGGCTTTATTGAACGAATTTTTGTTCACAAAAATTGAAGAGGAGGATATTGGCAACATTTGGTTTCAACAGGACGGCGCTACGTGCCACTCCGCCGAAGATGCTGGTGTCGTTTGGCCACCTCGGAGCTGCGATTTGACACTGTTGGACTATTATTTGTGGGGTGCCGTCAAAGATAAGTGTTACGCCGACAAGCCAGACACAATTGACGCTTAAAAGGACGATATTCGTGAAGCCATTGGTGAAATACAGCTGCACACAATCGATAATGAGCTTAAAAATTGGACCTATCGTGCAGGCTACTGCATGGCCAGCCGAGGCAGCCATTTGAATGTAATTATTTTCCATTATTAACCGGAAGGATTGTACTTTCAAATAAAAAAAGAAATTTGAGAAAATATTCAGTAGTTTTCTTTTTATAGCATTTTCAAAAAAAAAAGTTATTTGGCGGACCCTTTATAATATTATATTAGTGGAATATCGTCGCTAGAAAATGCCATTGCGCTATCGAAGTGATCCGGATTGAAACGACTTTCGAACCACTGAATAAGATTTACGGATGCAAATACGGATTTAGTTTTATTGTATACTAGATACGTCCTGCGGCTTCGCACGCTTTTATTACGTATAAACCTTCCTCTTGAATCAGTCTATCTATTAAAAAAAACTGCATCAAAATCCGTTGCGTAGTTTTAAAGATTTAAGCATACATAGGGACATAGGGATATAGGGACAGAGAAAGCGATTTTGTTTTATACTCTGTATGTAGTGATACGCACGCGGCTTCACCCGAGTGAAAATTAATGAAAAGTTGTAGTTGTAGTAAGTTGTAGTAATGAAAAATTTCAGACCGGTAGTTTTAGCTAGTTTTAACAAACATCATCCAAACTTTCGCAATATAGGTAATATTAATGTAAAAAATACCAAACTACATATTTTGGAAAAACCTTATTAAACACGGAATTCCATAATATGGAATTCCATAATATGGAATTCCGTGTTTAATAAGGTTTTTCTAAAAGTAGAAAATTGTCAATAAACAAAATATTATTTTGTTTCACAAAATATTATTTTGTTTATTGATATGATCTTTTTTTATAAAGCAGATTGCTCCTAGCTACAAGCAAGAGAATTGCCTTAACTCTGTCTTCGTCATGTTAATGTAATAAACTACGCCTTCATAAATTTAAGCTAAACTCCTTTTGACCTTCAATAGTAGTAGATAATGGTCAGGGTTTTGGCCCTTAACAATGTAATAGAATCTATTTATGGGTTCATTGGTTATCCATCGAGTAATCAAATTCATTTCGGCTTCATCAATAAGTTTGTTATTGGCTGGGGAATCCATACAAGGTATGGTATTGTTTGGATTTGTTTTAGACTCATCATTATAAAATAAATAAACAGTAAATAATTGTGGACCATCCACACAGCATCACCTAGAACCAAGCTAAGTAGAGCTTGTGTTATGAGAACTAGATAACTGATATACTTACACTATATATTGATGCATATTTTTACTATACACATAGAAAACACTTAGAATCCCAGAACAAAATACTTGCAGATCATAGATTTTTGCGGCAAGTGGATCAATGACCATCATCGACTTTTACCTTGGTGTAGCGCTAACCAACTGGTTCAAAAAAGTCCAGGACCAAATAAAATGTAAAATAATAGAGAAATGGACAATTTTAGTAATAGGTATAGCCATAGCCAAAAAGTGTTGAACAATTGAAACTCCCAAAAGCCCATGTACAAATAAAGCTACTGAAACCGCTTAACAACCCAATTCCTAAAGCCGGTAAATTCGTAAGATATCACTGACTGTACCTAGCTATGTACTTTACGGCTTATGATGATGAATTAGGTTCCCACACCATATCTTATACATTTATCTTACAAAGTACTTACAGGTATCACTTGCGTTAAAATGATAGCATCTACCTCCATTTTTACCAGTCCTAATACAGTCACCGAAGAAAGTATCATCTCAGCCGAAAATTTAAGCGAAGAGAAAATCAACAGTTGATTACAACACCTGATTACATATATTACATTATTTTGATTGCAATTTATATTTTGACTTGCCAAAGAGTTATTTTGTTAGTCTAAGGAAATATAGTTGTTGATTTGTGATTTTTAAGAACGTTTGACGAAGATGACAGACACAATGACTGGTCCTCCGGTTCGGCTATATATCTAGCTATTTCTGGTGACCGCTCATAATGGCTACAACAAATTTGAAATTTTCTAAAACGATTGAGTTTGTTGAGCAATTTAAGGATTTGGTTGGACGGTCCTAATTTTCGTAACATAAAGGCATTACTTTTTGATATGAAAATGTTGTGCGTTAGTATTGCATTATACTTTTCGGTCTTTGCCTCACACACGTGGAACACGTTTCATATTTTCAGTGCAACTTGAGAAATAATAAAATAATAATAATGCTGGACAATCAACAGTCAACACAGCATCATCTATCCCAAGCCCTAAGCTAAGCAGAGCTTGCTTAGCTGCTTAGTTAGCTTGATAGGCTACTTTTTACATGAGATGTTGGCAGTTGGGCACCTACTATACTTACTTAAATATTTTAAAAGCGTAAGTTTATATGGATGGATTTTTGTTCCTTTTTTACGCAAAAACTACTGAAAGCATAGGTCTGAAATTTTTAATACCTTTACGTAGTTCTAGCCCTGGAATAACACATAAGCTACTTTTCATCAGTATTTTCATCCCATAAATCAGTTCCCATGGGATAAAAATAGCCTTGACCCTATTGTGCCACTTTAGATGTACCTAATTATTATTAAGCTGCTCTGTTACATAATTTGATGATACAATAAATAAATAATCTATCTTGAGACATTTCCATAAAAATAACGCATACATAAATTGATTTGACAATTCGATTTCGCTGACTTCTTTGCTGACTGTATCCACGTTTACGAGTACTTACGATGTTACTCTGCACACGCCATAAACATTCTCGAGGGAGAAATAAATTTTTTATTTGTCATCGAACGGCCGCCCGGTCACATTTCAATGCGGAAATAAATTTTGAGATGTCAACTAAAGAAAATTGGTTGAGTCAGCGGAAAAACCCTTCAAGATTATTTTTTATTGCGTATCTACATATTGTTACTGTAATATCTTTGAAAATAGGGACATCATAAGGCATGGAATGCGCTGCCTGCTTCTATTTTCCCGGCCAACTACAACCCGAGTTACACGGTACAAGTCGTCACTTAAGGTGTAGTATTAGTAGTAAACGTAGTATTGCTAGAATCTTTGTCACAACGATTCTAGCAATACTACGTTTGCCGTAATACGACGTACTGACTACACGAATGCTCGCTGTGTAATATGTTACATTACCTCGTAACGTTGGTCAGAACCCACCTTTACAGATTGTAGTCAAAAAAAAGACTAAGGTTGATAAAAAAAACCATAAAAGCACAATATTATGCTAGGTAAGGCTAGGTAGCCACTAACTTCTGGTCTGTGATTTTTTGAGCTATACCTTAAATCAGCGTGTTTGTAACATTTTGTGCATATTCAGTAAAATCATTGAGAAATGATGATATTAACATTGTTGTTGTCCTAATCAATGATCTCGTATCTCTTCTTATCTAATGATAAGATAAGGATCGACATATTCATCCATTTGTTTCAATGTTAGACAATTCACCTAAATGTGAGATTGTCAATTTATTTCATAATTTTGTAATAGACATCAATCACTTAGGGCGGAGTAGGAAACTCTAGATTTTCTTCGATAGCCAGATTTTTAAGCAAGACGTCATAGTACCCATAACACAAGCTCTGTTTACCTTGAGGATTATGATGTGTGGAATACTTTCTATTTTTTTATTTTATTTGAGTTCTTTTTGTCACACATAACTAATGTTTGACATGAGGTAACAACGAAGGTGAGGTTCAACAAAGTTGAAATAATTTCAAAAAGAGAATAAGCTCTATTTACCTCTTTTCAAAAATATTCACGGTCTATGATTTTATGGACTTTGCAGGATCATTGCCAATTGCATAAATTTAACATTCCGTAAAAATGATTCTTCGATAGAATTTATTTAATGAAGTTATTTAAGTTCGTCACTATTCAGGAAAAAACCTTTTGAACGAAGTATTCACCCATCTTATCTATAAATCAGGAGATTTGTTTCGACAATTACACACAGGGCTTAACGTCCCAGATTTAAAAAATAAAAAGCAAAAGGCGTTTCTATGGACTGTTTGATCCGACGTCATAACTAGGTCAAATACCATTGGGACTTGGTCTACTTAAATTGTTAGGGCGAGACTCATTAAGGGTTAAAAAACTTTGACCAACATTGTCAAAAGCTATGTAATAGTTTCAGGTCCCATGAGTTTTTGACAATGCTTTGATTACAACCTTTGCGAGCAAGGAGGGTTCGATACCGTCTCGGGATATTTTTAATATCATCTGTAATCTGTGTGTTTTCTGTATACTAACATAATATTAAAAACGCCAAAGTTTGTAAGTATGGATGGATAGATGGATGGATGTTTGTTACTCTTAACTCTTACGTTCGTTACGCAAAAACTACAGAACGGATCTGAATGAAATTTGGCACGGAGATAGATTATAGTCTAGTATAACATATAGGCTATATTTCATCCCGGAATTCCGGGATAAAATATATACGGGAACGGGAACTACGTGGGTGAAACCGCGAGGCGCTGCTAGTAAGTAAATATATCTAAGTCAAGAGTTGGTCATGGTCACCAATAAGCGATGAACTAAGTATGATTTTATAGTAGTAGCAACACGTCATGTAGGTCATACATACACTATTTAAATGAAAACATAATTGTATGCTCGCACCATGTTTATACTCATGTTTTATGCAAATAACTGATACTTATAATAATAATAATAATAATAATAAGCCTTTTATTTCATGCAAAAGAAAAGTGAAGTACATAGTTACATAGTAATAAAAAAAAAACATTTTAAATTTACATGATGAGAAAAATGTTTAGAACTAAATAATTAAATATAAGTTTGTTTGCATGAACCCCTCCTCAAGTGAAGGTGAAGGCCTCCTCTAAAGAATACCATGTGTCTCTATCTTGAGCTATTTGTGGCCAGCTCGTACCAGCAATTTTTATCAATTCATCTGCCCATCTTGTGTGGGGTCTGCCTTTCTTTGCTAAGTTCAATTAGGTGTTCGTAAGTAGATAAAGTTCTGACGTTGTAAGTTATTATGTAGACCTGATCTTTATTCTTTTTAGTTGAGTTAAGTATTTCTTGGGTTTGTAATTCATTTCTTGTTATTGAAGAAGTTTGAGATGTCTTCTTTAGAGGGTTTTGGTCTTGATCTTCCACGGTGACCAGCCGGATTGGAAGATGGTTTTCGTTGCTTTGTTGAAATTGATTAAATGTTGCATTGTTGAGGGAGGGAGGAGTTGGTTGCTATGAATGTAAATTATTGGTTGTGTTGTCGTTGGATTGGTTATGTGATGTGTTGACTTTACTGTTTACTAAGTAACTTAGGATGCTTGGTTTTAGAACTCCTTCTGAGACACTGTTTGACCTGGGTATAGATGGGTTTGATTGTTTGATTTTGTTTTTCTTGATGGGTCTTGTTGTACTATTACCAGCTAGTGTTTGAGAATTGGGATCAGATTCTGGTGAAGTCAACAGTGTTCTTTTGTTGTTTGATTTTAGTATAACAAGTTTATCATATTTTATTGTGACTTTATTTCCTTTCTCGCGCTCTCTATTTGCTTCTTCCTGTAGTTCTTTCCTTTTTTCTAATATGTATTTAGGGTAATCTTCGTTCAAGTAATATTGGGTGTCCTTTAATAATCTTTTTTGCTTGAGAATGTTGATCTTTGAACCAAGGGTAGAAAAGGTTACAATTATTGGTCGCGGTTTATTACCTTTTTTCCCCACTCTCTTTATTTCTTGGATATCTCTACAGTCCAATTTTAAGAATAATTTTTCACTTATGAATTGCAATATATCGTTCTCCAAGTTATGATAAGATGTCTCACCCTCTTCAATACCAAAGAAAATTATGTTTCTTTGTCTTGCTTGTTTTTCCATAAATTGAATTCTTTTTTCTTGTTTTTCAACTGATACTTATTCTTATATAAAGTACTACGACTAGTGCATATTAATTTTATAGTACACCAGCGACCCGTCCCGGCTTCGCACGGTTTTATTATACGTATAAACCTTCCTCTTGAATCACTCTATCTATTAAAAAACCGCATCAAAATCCGTTGCGTAGTTTTAAAGATTTAAGCATTCAAAGGGATGGACATAGGGACAGAAAAAGCGACTTTGTTTTATACTATGAAGTGAAATAACACTATCTCTTTTTCGCGTTGATGTCTTCTGTATGCTACGCGGCGCATCGTAGTACCGTAGACCTTCGTAGCGAAGTGCTACGAAGGTCTACGTCAAAAAGTTTCTGCTTAGGGGTAAGAATCAACCAGTTCATCACTACATAGTATAAAATAAAGTCGCTTTCTCTGTCCCTATGTCCCTATATCCCTATGTCCCTTTCACTGCTTAAATCTTTAAAACTACACAACGGATTTTGATGCGGTTTTTTGATAGATAGGGTGATTCAAGAGGAAGGTTTATAAGTATAATAAAACCGTGCGAAGCCGGGGCGGGTCGCTAGTTTAAAATAAAGGGCAAAAGCTTCATAATTAATCATACTGAAAAGCTTAACTTTTCAGGTTTCGGTAGTTTTCAAAGCCACGAGGAATTTAGTTTGTAGTACCTATTAAATATGAGGTCTCGTCAAGTCTTTTGTATGATACGTGGCGCCATCGTAGCACTGTAGCACTACGAAGGTCTATGTAAAATATGTTTTTTGTTATGGTGTAAAAAGGGGAAGGGCATGGGAAATAATATATGTCAGATCAAAGAGAGCAAAATTATTCTTGGAATTCTTGTAATTCTGTATTGTACACATATACATACAAAACATGAACTTATAAAATAGGATATGTACATAGGCGAGCTTAACCCTTTCAGAGTTTTCTTCCAGCAAATCTTCATAATGGCGAAATCCGCATCTCTCTACGGCATCTATTTTAGTTAGTGTTAGTTAGTTAGTGTTTTTAGCGCAAATGTACTGAAAATTAGCTTATTTTTTATTTCGACTACGTCAATTCATAATTTAAGCCTGATCTGTTCAGTATTGTTGGTATGAAATGTTTTGATGTTAATTAACCTTTTATTACTCACATGGGATCAACAAATCTTTGCACGCTGTAAAATAATACCCAATTCGGTAGGTCAAACGTCAGAACGCGCAGCCATCAGTAGCTTAATAGTTCGCGCCAATTTTATTCATGCGTTTAATTAAGGGTTAATACACTAAAATTACTGAAATCAACTCATCAAAACTGTACAAATACAATCATACTAATATTATAAACGCAAAATTTTGTAAGTATGGATGGATGGATGTTACTCTTTAACGCAAAAACTACTGAACGGATATAGATGAAATTCGGCACACGGATAGATTATAGTCTGTAATAACACATAGGCTATATTTATCCCGGCATTCCCACGGGATCGGGAATCGCAGGTGAAACCGCGAGGTGCTGCTAATATTGCCATATATTTTTTTGTTATTATAATAACACGTTAAATTTACTTTTTAAAATTGATCTTATTTTCCTGGACTATGTAAGCGCAAAACAGCTAGTTATTCACAAATGTAGGACGCCGTTTCCCACAGGGCAGTGTTCATTTCATGGTACAGATTTTAATTCTTTGCTCGAATGCGGAGGTTCAAGCTTTAAGTTCTGCTCTACGTTGTGAGAAGAAATCTCTTGTTTAGGCCACCGATCTTTTACTGCATACGTAGGTACGTAATTGCCATGATACGCCAAATGAGGTATTTTGTAAAGACCTGACCTCTTTCCCGCTATTTCGGTCTGCCTTAACATTGGATTAAGATAGAAAGAAGATAGGCCTCAACTACGATGCATTTCAATTCAAAGCAGTAAGTTTATTTAAAAAAAAACGCACATATTAAGCACTTACT
The DNA here is from genome assembly GCA_944547425.1 of Eupithecia centaureata. Taxonomy (NCBI): domain Eukaryota; kingdom Metazoa; phylum Arthropoda; class Insecta; order Lepidoptera; family Geometridae; genus Eupithecia; species Eupithecia centaureata. The sequence continues at coordinate 10,747,392 of OX155696.1, forward strand.
ATAATTTTATACTTACTTAGATATTTAATAGTGTAAAAACTAAGTAGTTTATTAATTTTCTTGTAAATCTTACAGTATTTTAAATATACATCAGTGGTTGAGGGTTAACATTATAATTAACCTTTAAGTTGGTATGTACATCTTCGGCATCGGCGTCATTAAAGCCAAAAAGGAACTTATCTAGACTATAGGCTATATACCCACAGGCTATAGTACGTTCCACTAATTATAGTACGTCACACAGTTACTCGTCGATTCGTGATTACGTCCTTTCCACTATGATCCTCTTCAAGAAGGAGACCAGTCATATTTTAAACTATTGCTGTGAATTTTGCCCCTTCGTCGCAGCGCTACTTATGCTAATGATCGATCTTGACAAAATTGCTGAGCAAACTAGATTGGTATTGGTAGTAGTCCTTTTTGTTGACTTAGGACAGAATAAGTTTAAAGTTCTTTGAACATAGAAAAAAAGTTTTTAATCACGTTTGGGACACTGGTTTTCGCTGAAAATTATTTTTCTTGCGTAGGTTATATTAATTTTTATATTATTGAGATGTTCATTAGTCAGAAGATAAGTTAAAATGCAGCTTAGACAAAGAGAAGAGTTGGAAGAGTTATCATGGATAATATGCCTGAGCTTATGCAAGGGAAATTATGAAAGGAAGAGTTTTACAGACGCTCAGATAAATAAAACACGAAGAACCTAGGGTCTCGTCTCCGAGAAGAGCAAAAAATGCGTCTATGCTCTATTGAGATCTGCGGGCAAAGGAATAGAAAAATTACAACTAGTATTTACAATTGAAACCATTGAGCTAACTGCAGACGGATGCAAACAGTATAAAGGTAGCTCAATTGATCCATGTCAATACCAGTCGGAAGCGTCCCCAAGACACTGGCTGCATTACCACGCTGTATGTCAATGCTGATGCGCTGAGCCAGATATTCACCAGCTCTCGGGTCACGCGTCAATATAAATATATTATAGACTAGCTATAATATATTTAGGTAGGTTGTACCTTACATACCGTAATGTATATATATTAATTTACCAAATAAGTATTTAATATCTTTAAACAACAGTAGGTGGTTCACTTCTGACTTCATATAATTTAAATTAGATAATTTCTTTAGCCCTTTTTATTGTATTAATTTGCGGATAACAGGGCTAGTTAAACCTTTATAATTAAGTTTATTTAAGACCTCTTACAGTTAATATTTAAGTGTAACTGTTTGTTATCTCTAAGAAAATAAAAAGAATAAAATAATATGATCGCCTTTCTTTTAAAGGAACATGCTGTGAAATAGCATTAGATAAATGTAGAGACGTTATTTCATTTCCCTTGCTCGTATTATCTCGCTGATAAGTTGAGTGCTTTATGTGTGCACGCTTGGTGACTTTAAATTATGTTGCATTTCAATAATATAGTTAGTCTTATCACAGGCTAGCGACCCGCCCCGGCTTCGCACGGTTTTATTAAACCTATAAACCTTCCTCTTGAATCACTCTATCAAACCGCTTCAAAATCCGTTGCGTAGTTTAAAGATTTAAGCGTACAAAGAAAGAAAGAAAGAAAATGTTTTTATTTACCTTAAGACTATGTACACAACAAAAAAAAACTTATTCTATCAAACTTATCTAAAATTACACAATTTTTCTATTGTGTGCGCAACAGAGTCCAAGGCAAATATGGCCTCCACTCAGCGTTGTGCTGGATAAACACTGATGTGTCTACCCAGCGCTGGTTTTCAGTGGAGACCAAGGCGGTGAAACGCCACGACCGCCGAGGGTGGTTTTTATAAATTAAGTTAGGGTAAACCACCCATATATTGGCACTTTAAGCGCTGTTACAAAACAAAATGCCTGAAAATCAAAATTCACTGAAATAATATTCCTATAAATGCGTTTAGACATTAGAGCTGTAATAAAAGAATGTTATTTACCTTCTAAGAGACGGAATTTTTACGCGCAATATTATTATTTTAAGTTTTTTTTCAAAACGTGTATCTATATCATTTATTGGCAGATATTGACCCATTATTGGCACATAGAAACCCAATTATTGGCAGTAATGCCAATAATTGGTATGTAATGGTAATCCTATTATTGGCCCCACATACCCAGGTTGACATCAGGGTATATTAAACAAAATTCATAGGATCTAGACAAAGGTTTATTATGTACCTGATGTACCTGTTAGGTACTTATAATATTCTTCGTGCCTATAATAATATCTAACCAGTTTACATATTCCTAGGTACGCCTACATAATATCATATTGACATTGAAATCAGTCTTTAATAAAGTTATTAGGATTGAAATCAACTTCTAATCTCTAAAAGTCTTCCGATTCGGCCAAAAACTTTTCCAATTCCGAAATAGATTTTTTTTAGTCTTAAGAGTCTGTAATTATTATTTCGTTTGGAGAGTCGGCACGCAACATGGGTGGATCATAAATCAGTCCGCTTTCAGTTATATCAACAAAACTTGGCTGAGCAGCTTGTGAGTCAATGATTAAGTTTTTTAAACTTACGCGATCAGAACACATTATTATAAAAAAATATGTACGGGTATTTATCGCGTTTGACAACAAGCTCCCTGACAAGGTTAGAGACGCACCGAGTCTCGAAAATTTTTAAAATAAGACTTAAAAACTGGCTTGTATAGAAGACGACGACACCTACGATGAGTTTTAAATTTTAACAAAATTAAATTAAATATATTTTTATACTCATTTTTATTATGATTTCAAATTTTATGACGTGTAATTTGACAAAGTATAAATAAAATGTTTATCTGTTTTATTTTGTCTATCCTATATTTTATTTTCTAAGTTTTTGTACCTGAAATTTGAAAAAAACACGGCTTGGCAGGAGTGCTTAAGTATTGTTTAAGCTAGCCAATAATTGCATTTTTCATTAATGACATGGTGGCAAAATTTGGACAGACGGTATAAAATGCATAACTAGGTATACACAAGCAATATCAAATCTTTTATCTGTTAAATTAGAACCTTAGATAACAAAAAACCATTTTATTAAAAAATCCAATTATTGGCAGGGGTGCCAATAAATTAGAATAATGTCTCTTCTACATACCAAACATTGGCACAGCCTAAAACAAGAAATCACTATAAATAAATTGTAATTTTTAAGCATAATTATGTTTTAAAATAATTACCACATTCATCAAAAACTTACGGCCTGTGCGGATACACTCATATGACCAAAACAAGACTATTTTGAAAACCACTAACCTTAGCAAAAAAATAAAATTTGAAGAGGTTTCGCGGGATTCGATGAGACGCTAAGTTCAAAGGATCATAATTCCGTTTGTATGACATATCATGCAATGACAAATGCTCTGCCAGCTAAGTGAAATGTAAACCTACCAATTATTTTTTAAATATTTTCTCATTGATCCGCCGTACAGCATGCTTAATAAATAGTTTAAATACTCAAGTGCCAATAAATTGGGGGGATGCCAACAATAGGGTGGTTTACCCTACTTACTAAACAAATAAACGAACATAGAACCTAAACCATATAGAAAAGTATATTATGTACTAAAATTTAAAAGTGAGACTATATACAATAAATATATACTAAGAACCACATACTTAAAATCAATTTTCAATACAAAAAATACAATTACATTTTATGTTCATAGATTAATATTAAAACAAGGAAAGAAACAAAATTAATACTAGTATTTCCAACTGGAAACATTGAGCCAACCGCAGATGATTGCAAACAAAGGGACATAGGGACAGAGAAAGCGACTTTGTTTTATACTATGTAGTGATGATGAAATAATAGGTATTGGGTTCAACTTTCGGTATGGATTATTTTCTGGAACTATTGGAACTGAGTTCCTTATCGCGCGTTGTGAAAGGGGGCTAGACGGAAAAAATTCTTACGAAAAGTTGTCACGACACTTTTTGCTAAACAAAAAAACTTCGTTTTTTTGGAACTTCGTTTGTTTCCCTTTTTGTAAACAGAGGAACTTCGTTCCATCCGGGTGTCCCTTGACACCTCTCAATTTTTTTGATCCATGCTTTGCAATATACTTAAATATGATGAATACATTATAACAAATTATTACCTATTTATTGTAATCAACCGTTTTTTTATTGTTTCAATAAAACCCTTTACCTATTTTGAGTATTAGGTATAAGTAAATGTAAATAACGAAATGTTTGTTTGTCAGATTCCCATTCTATGAACTGACTAATATAAAAAATAATATTAAATACATTTATAGTTACATAAGAAATAAATAATGCTAGACCATTCACACAACACCATCTATACCGTGATTCAAAAACATAGATACTGTTTGTAAACAATAGAACTACAAAACCAAAGGAATATTGTTTACAAAAAATATCAATGAGTATAGCTCCAAATTAGGCAGAACTTTTATGGGTACTAGATAACTGTTGAACGTACATATAACACAACTCTATTCACTTTTTTCTAAACACAAACGCAACAGAGCACGCACATAGAAAATAAAACACGACAAAAAAAATTCAGTCTTTTTGCAAAAGAAAGCGTACAAAAAATCTACAATATCACGCATATTTTTATCGAATATATCCGAAACTGAATTGTTAAATGGAATTAACTTTTCCCCGAAATGTCCAAACCGATTTTACGCAAAAGAGCACTTTGAGATTTTAATTTGAAGTCTGTAATGCAGTATATGTATTGACCACTCTTTTTCAGATTTTGAATATCTTAAGAGCTTCTTATAGCTTTTTCTGAATTATTTGCGGGTGAAGACGCAATCAAAGCTTGATATATTATGGACATGCTTTTGTTTGTAACTTTGTAATTATTTTATTAAATGCTCTTCTAACCATAGATAGATAAGATATACTTTTTACTAAACAATTTACAAATGTATATTTTATAATACATATAAGCGACAGTTGGCGGTTTTATAGCTCATGAGCGATCTCAGCCAGACAATCTAGTATGGATAAAGTCGTCGTATTGTAAAAATGTTAAGGTCTGATTGCTTCATATAATTATGAGTCTTAAGTAAAATAAAATTTATTGAACAAAACATTACACAGACTCCGCATTATAAATAAAATTTTTTTTTTTCCGTTACCACTTTTGACTTATACCACACCATCACTACATAGTATAAAACAAAGTTGCCACCTGCTGTTTACCTGTCCCTATGTAAGCTTCATCATCATCATCATCAGCCTACGTTCATAAACTCATTTATTGATGGATAATCAGCATACACGTACGTTTAATAACGTTTAATGTTTTTTAGGCACGAGATGTAAGTACCTGTAATTGAAAGAAAGAAAGAAAGACTGTAATTGGGAGATCACGACTGGTTATATTTATGTTCTCTTTAATTTGTGTTTTATTGTGTGTCTTCTGTTGGTAGTTCTAAATAAATAAATAAATAAAAACGATATTAAATGTTTGCTAATTACAAAAAAATAAAATAAAAATTAGTACTTCGATGGTTTCGGTAGCCGAACTCATCGAACGAATAGAACGCTTGATTTACAAGCCTCGTCCAAGCCTATGTCCACAGCTGGACATAGGCCTCCCTATGTAAGCGCCAAAGCGCCCTGTCTTCAGCTTGCCACATCCAGCATCTGCCTGCAGTATTTCGCAGATCGTTATCCCACCTGGCCGGAGGCCGTCCTACATTACATATGCTTGCTATTAGTATGCTTAAATCTTTAAAACTACGCAACGGATTTTCATGCGGTATTTTTTGAAAACGAGGGATTCAAGAGCAAGTTTTATAATGTAAAATACCCGAGTGAGGCTGGGGCGGGTCGCTAGTATATGATAGGATCAAACTCAAACTCAACATAAAATTTATGTTATTAAAAATTAAAACTAGGAAATAATGAGCTCACTTTGATTTTTGTTCACTTCAATCTTTTTTCATAATCATAATCATAATCATTTATTCATAAGATATTAGGTAGGTACAATTTGTGGTCTTATAGTAAATAATGTGTAGTATCACTAAAATCTTACCCTAGGGGCGTATGAATAGTTAGGTAGGTACTTAAAGATATCTAGGTATTCTATTGTATCATTAAATCATAAATTATTTTTAATTTTGCTCTATTATAATAACTGAATTGAACATTAAAAACATAAAATTAAAATTGAAAAAGAAAAATATTATATAAAATGTCAAAATTATTAAATAAATCTTTTTTTTATTATTATTATTGTCACAATAGTCCATGTATTCTTTAATGTCATAAAAACAGTTTTCTAATAGCCATTTTGTCAGTTTTTTCATAAATATAAGTAATGGAAGATCTTTGAATGATTTGGGTAGTTTATTGTAAACTCTAATTGCATTGATGTATGAATTTCTTTTATGTATGTCAAGTTTAAATGTGGGTAAGTGAAGTTTATCTGGATTTCTTTTATTATATTTGTTTGGAACTATGTCAGATTGTTTCTTAAAATAGTTAGTATTTGTTTTAACAAACATGCATAGCTCCCTTATATACATGCTTGGCAATGTCAAAATGTTAAGTTCTTTGAACAGTGGTTTGCAACTCTCCATAAACCAGACGCCAAAGATAGCTCTAATACACTTCTTTTGAACTTTAAAAGCTCGCTCTATATCAACTGAGTTACCCCACAGCAGAAGACCGTACGAAAGGATAGACGAGACATATCCATGATACGCCGTAATAGCAGCTTCTTTTGATACTGTTATCCTTAATCTATTCAAGGCATACACAAACTTATCTAATTTGTCACAGACGTGTGCTATATGTTTCTTCCAGTCACAGTTTTCGTCTAGTACTATTCCAAGAAACTTCGTTGAGTCTACTTGGTTTATAACTGTGTCATTGTACTTAATGTTTATGTCTACTTTTTTCCTTCTATAGTTATGAAATTGTATGCTTGTTGTTTTATTCAGATTGATTTGAAGATTATTGTGCCTTAGCCATGTAATCACTTGTTTTAATGCGTCATTTATTTCATCTTCAAAAGTTTCTTTATTCCTACCTTTCACTACCAGAGTAGTGTCATCAGCAAAAAGGATTGTTTGATGTTTTGTTATATTTGGTAGGTCATTAATGTACATGAGAAATAAGAAAGGACCCAAGACACTACCCTGTGGTACTCCCCTCTTATTCAACTGTAGTTTCGATCTAGATGTTGTCATAATCCCTGACTGTATTTTAGTTATCTCCACGCATTGTTGTCTATCATTCAAGTAAGAGTTAATCCAGTCGTTTGCTCTTCCTCTTATTCCATATTTATCTAGCTTCATTAATAGCAACTTATGATCAACATAGTCAAAAGCTTTGCTCATGTCAAGGAAAAGCCCCACCACTGGTATGTTATCATCGATAGATTCCGTCAAATATTTTATCAGATTGAAGCAAGCTAAAGTTGTAGAACTATTTTTCCTAAAACCAAATTGTTCATGTCTAAGTAGGTGTTCTTTAGTTACGAAATCATTAAGCCTATGTAGCATTACTTTTTCAAATACTTTGGAGAAGATTGGTATCAATGTAACTGGCCTATAATTTGTCATATCAGTCCTATTCCCTTTCTTGAACATAGGCTTTACTATAGAATTCTTAAGCAGTTTTGGAAACGTTCCTTCTTCTAGGGAAATATTTATAATGTGGCTTAATGGATGACTTATAAAGGGAGCTGTAAGTTTAATTACATTTGTTGTAATTTCATCTGTCCCTACAGCATTAGTATTATTAAGTCTTTTAATTATTTTAGTAATTTCATTACAGTCTGTTGGTTTGAAAAATATTGTTTTGTCTGTACCTATACCTAAGGATTTCTCTATATTATCATTGTTGTAATTAAAATTATTGTTATTCGTTAATTGTATATAAAAATCATTAAATATCTCGCATATATCTTGAGATTTACTTAAAGTTCTGTTTCCTAGTATTATTTTGTCTATTTCATTAATTTTTTTTGTATCACCTATGCTGTTATTTATTATTTGCCAAACTGATTTGCATTTATTTTTTCCATGATCAATGACTTTTTTACATTGTATTCTATGTGATTTATTTATGCAACTTTTGAGTAGTGAGCTATATTTTTTATATTTTGTATAAAGTTTAGAGTTATTTGATTTATTATGAATCATCTTTAAATATAAGTATCGTTTGTGCAGGCATGATTTTTTTAATCCTTTAGTTAGCCAGGAATGATTAGCTTTTTTTGTAGCCATTTTTAGCTTTCTAACCGGAAAACATAGTTTAAAAAAGAGTACAAAGAGGTCATGAAATCTTCTAAATGCGTCATTCAGGTCATTAGATTCATATATATCGGAAAACTTAAGTGAATCCATGCACTGGCAGAATTTTTTTATATTATCTGGAGAGAAATCTCTTTTGAACTCAAACCAAGTTTGACTAACTTGTCCAACTGACTTAACTGTCAAGGTTTGACCCGTTTCATGGTCTGAGAGTGCCAGGTGATGCACTTCTCCCTGAGCTTGTTTAATGTTACTTGCAATGAGGTCGAGACATGATAATTTTCTGGTAGGTGTTTTAATATGTAAGTGTATATTATAATTTTTTAATACAGCTAAAAGCTCAAGGCAACTTTTACTTGGTTTCATAATATCCAAATTCCAATCCCCGCATAGAATAATTTTTTTCTTCTTTTTGGTGATTCTACATAATAATTTATTTAATTTGTTTAGAAATATGGTCGGGTTTGAATTTGGTATTCTATATATACAAACAATAATAATTTTATGAAGTATTAATTCGATAGCCGAGCATTCAAAATTGAAGTTACAAACTAAGTCTGAAAAATTTATTAGTGGGATAAAATCCATATAATTTTTTACAAGAACACATGTTCCTCCTCGTCTGTTATTTCTAGAATATGCTGCAGCTAATTTATATCCTGGTATTTTTAGCATCGATTCAGTATTTCCTTTCAAAAATGTCTCACTTAGACATATTACATGAACATCCATGTTTTTTTGTTGAGATAGGGAAAGCAAAGCTACACTGAGTTCTTCTACTTTGTTGATAGCCCCGGCAATATTTTGATGAAAGATATTAAGAATATGATCATGTTTTTCAACTAGTTTCTGCTTCATAGGTAACTTCTTATAGCTTTTATTCACGAAAAAACTGACTACTAGCCGTCGAGTCCCGTTCATTATCATTCATTGGTTTTGTGTGACCTAACCATTTACATAAGTCATCTAAATAATCATGAAGAGATTCCCATATTACCCTCATTCCAAAATTGTTTATGTGTCCTGATTTCGTCCTAAACATCTTGTGGTCATAGCTAAGATCTTTATTAGGTAAAGTAAAGTCTTTTTAAGGTAAAGTAAAGAAGCGAACAGAAACCTTTACCTTGTTATGTTGGATAATGGGAGTGCTCTAAATAATTATCATCTAAGCCTTATCCGTGGATGATAATGATAAAACCCAACTTTTCTATTGTTTCCCCGCCAGAAACCCAAATCCCTGAGATAAAATAGGATTCCCTTTCATTTATCCTCAAATAACGGTTTTAATTAGATATCCCATTCTTCCCACTGACGATTTTGGTAAGACTAGGGTTCCGTACCATAAGAGTGATAACGACACTATTTTACTTGCATCGTTTTACATCGGTTTTTCATCAGGTGTTTCAAACATTTAGATATAATTATTTAGTGTTTCGAATTCTATCAGTCTCAGAATAAAATTTAACATTCAATAAAAAAATATTATTTTTTAAATTTTCATTGAATTCAACAGAACGTAGGTATCTAACTTACAATGTAGTTCTACTTAATTTTATAACTATTTTAGTAGGTCCTAGCAAATCACACTACCACCTAGAAATTAAGTTAATATTATCATCATTGTCAAACCTGTCGATACTCGGTCCACACACTAAAATCACTCCTTTACATACCTCTGTGGTTATTTTATGCTACTTTTATTATGATTTCATTGAAATATTATACATATTATTATTTGAGTTGATAAAAAAAAAAAAAAAACTTGTTACTTTGGACACATTAAAATAATGATAGGATTAGGTTCATTCCTAATATTCCTTTGAGATCACTGCATAATTCAAAAGACTTATCCTTTTCTACATTTGCGTGGCAGTGACATCATGAGACGTTCTAAACACTATTCATGGTAAAAGTCGCTTAATCAAGTTGGATTATGTTCTACGTGTACGCAATATTTTACCATGAACAAAATGTGATCTCGTCAACTACACAAACGCAATGTCAAACAGAATCACGAAAATTTCAGAATTGTACTGATATATGTATAAATTAAAAAAACATTATTATGTATATAGATAGGTATTTATATTATATTACTTTGAGGAAATGAAGTATAATGAAACATAGCTTTAAGTTTTGCACGACGCACGGTACCCTCCGTTTGCGAGTCGACTCCCACTTAGCCGGTTTTATTTAAATTATTTAAGCATTCGAAAAAGGAATATGGTGATATCATTTGTAGAACTAGGAGTTTAAAAAAAAATGTTGTTCTCTTGTGTCTTCCATGATTTCATGAAAATTAATTTTAACATCAGTTCTTTCCCTTTTCGTGAAGCCATGGGAGCTAATTGCCTTTCGAAGATCTAGTAATACTAGTTTGGATGCTTATTCCAGAGTTCAAAGTCTACCCAAAGGCAAACTTCGTCTATGGCCAGATTTCCCGCGAATCACCCCTTTTTAGACCTGGAACTATTTCCTTGGAGCCTTTCCAATCCAGTACTTCTAAGATTCTTCTCCGTTGGCATTGGTATTGTCAACGGTAAAGTCCTTTTAGTGCACTGTGGGTTCACTGTAACCCGCAAAAGGACAGTAGGTACTTGGGAGAAAGAAAAGAAGGAGGAGACTTTAATTCTTTAATGCACAAAATAAATAAACAATATACATAAGAATCAATTTGGCAGATGCTGGATGCGGCAAGCTGAAGACAAGGCGCTATGGCGCTCATTAGGGGAGGCCTATGTCCAGCAGTGGACTAATATAGGCTGATGATGATGATGATGATGATACACAAGAAAATCTTAAAACTAGATAAGCTATGGCACAGGCGAGCTTAACCCTCCAAAGAGTTCTCTTTCAGCAAACCTCATTAACTTAACCTTTTATTAACCAGTATAATCAGTCTGTAGTATTAACGAACCTTCTATTTACCCCATCCAACTGAAATAGATTTTTTTTATTTAATTAGCATCAAAGCCCTTCTGGATTGTTCATAAGCGGGAAAAATTAAATTAATAATTTATTTAAAGGGTTTCTTTCGTTTGCACAGTAAAGATCAAAGTTTGATTAGGGGCCTGTTTAGCAAAGATCAAGTAAGTTTTCGTTCAATTATCTACTACAGATATCTATTCTTCCGTCTCTTTCATACGCGAATCAAGTAAAGTATCCAGTGAAACAAGCTCTAATTAAGTTTTTTCTAACCGCAACAGAATTTTATGGTAGTTACAGCAAGTAGGTTTTAATATTTAAAAAGTAAGTGAATCAATATTTTGATATTCTTTAAATAAGTACTCCAAAAGAAAATTAATCCTTATGAATGACTTTTTCAGTTTGTATCATAAAATAAACATGTATCTAATACCTGTTCTTTTTCATTTTTCACTGATTCGATTCCCGGCTACAGCAGACAATTTTTCAAAAACCTTGGAATGCAGTTTTACTTATTTTTGTTTTTTTTTGAGTTAACAAAACTTTATTAACAATGAAAATTACAATCAAGGAATATAAAAAAATACAACTTGTATATACAATTGAAACCATTGTGCTAACTGCAGACAGTTGCAAAAAGAAATTAATATTTTTTTTGAAAATAAAATGTTTCCATTCTGTGATATTAGCCATCATAATTCAGAAAACTTTTCATTCAACCACGGCATTTTTACCCTTTTTTCGTCTTTTATCTTTTTCATGCTCGTTAGCTTTCGAGACTAAGACCAGTCTTTTGAAAGCGTACTTGTGAAACCCAAAATCTTGAGATTTGAGCTGACATTTCTTTCGTTGTGAAACTTGACCGACCCACACTTGAGCAAAGTGGATATCGACCTAGATACATTGTAGAGTGTCTCTGCCTTGGCGTCGCTTATCCTAATGGCTTGTGTTTCGTTCACTTTTTAAGATTTTATATAAATTTGTATTTGGAAAGAGCTATGCTCGGAGTTTCTCTGAAGGAAAAGATTCGTAACGAATACTTCCGATACAGAACCAAAATTATTGAATTTAGCAATAGTTTAATAGTCAGACACTTACGACAGTAAATTTTTGAAAATAGGTTTATGTTGAGTGGAGTCGATTGTAAAAGAAAATAAAAAATCTCCATGTTGTATCTGTGCTAAGAAAATGAGCTATCAAGAAATCTGAACGTCTCTTTCACTCAAATGACTATAAAACCCAAAAGATTAAGAATATAGATCTTCAGAATATACCTTCAAGGCCTTAACACCTTATTTTCCAGGTATTTCTTGCCCTAATTACGGAGCTCAAAAAGGGTATTAATTACTTATAGAAAGCGTATTTTCTTGTTTCTTCAAGTAACTAAATAACGTAGAGATGAAAGGAAATGGAACACGCTTCCGACAGTATTTTATCCCTCTCGTGAGCCTAATTACGAGTATCATGAACCACTTCGAAATTAATATTATTTTCCTAATAAGTGAGTAGATTATATGAGAATATCTTGAGTAATTATTTAACTTACCCTTCACATAAATCGAAGCCTAATTATAAGATAGACAGATGTAAAAGGGCTACGGGCACACATACCTACAATAGACATGTTTATTCGATGGATAATGTTTATTTTCTAAAGTTAGTAACTTCGGAAGTTGCTCTAATATTTCAGAAGCAAATAAAATCAAATTAGACAAGAGTATGCAGGGAATCTATTAATTTATAAAAATGGCAAAAAAAAAAATCTACTGTTGTATGGGTACTTGAAATGTTTTTTTTTAATTATTGATAAAGCGGCTAATGAAATACATCATCTGTGAAAATATCAACTGTCTTCTGTCTGTCTGTTGTCTATTGACATGTTACTTACGAGTAATGAATAAATTCTGTATTTCTAACTATCACGGTTCATGAGATACAGGCTGGTAACAGATTGACTGACATAACAGTCTTAGTAAAATAGGGTCCCGTTTTACCCTTTTACTACGCAACTCTTAAAAGGACAGAGAAAACGAGACCAAAAGGGCAAATCTGATTGTAGCCCTAAACATGAGGGTTTGTAATGAATATGCGGTGGATAGATCAGCGGTGTGATTATGACATGAGATTCCTTGCCCTGACCGTGTGACGTCACAATGTGTTCTAAATACGTATAATTACTACGATATAATTTTGTCCGATTCCCCGCCCCTATCTTGTTTTAGTGTGTATCACGCTTGAATCGGTCATAGTGAATTAGCCCACTGTATGTATTTAACGTTGAAAACCTAAACTAATGTTCCAAGATTTCTTTTAGAATTGTGTCTGATAAAGAGTTCGAGAATCAAAAGGTCTTATTATATTTGGAAAACCATTTTTCATTTCCTCAACCATTTATCGTAAAGGCATAACACATTGTGCAGAATAAATATCAGTTCACAACATATTACCAACAAATTGCTTTCGGGGCAATTCAACCAATACTAAATAGATAGCCTTGGTAATTAATTACCTATTATGTATTAGCTTTAGACAACCTTTTTTAACAATAAAGTTTTATTATTATTATTATTATATTATAATACTTCCTGCGAAGCAAAATGTAATTGGAAACTCTTTGAAATCCAGAAAATATGTATTTTCCGGGTAAGAATGGAGCAGTTTGCTATAAGTAACATTACGGAAGTTTTTTTCTTTTTGTGAACAAATTTATTTAGGAAAATTCAATGCCAGTAATTATTGCGTTCTTTGTGTTATTTTTCCCCTACAATAATAATAGTTATTATTTCAACAAATCGGGAATGTTTTAAAATACCTACCTATAACAACTTTCACGTCAAACTTGTAGTTTCTTGTAGGTTATTTTTCTACTCGACCTAAAATACTCCAAAACACCTTGAATCTTATAACGACCCTCGTTGAGTTGAAAATAATCCAAACATTTCATATTTATTGTAAACCATGTGAAGTTAACCAGATCGTGGTTTTGTTGAATTTATTAAAATTGCAAATGATGCTGTTGAAAGACCGTACTTTATAAGAAAAGGTTAGGTTTTGACACATATTTATAAATAGTACTAAAGGGTTTTGTGCGAAGCCAACACTTATTGACAGAAAAGACTGAATGTCCAATTTTTGTTTATGGTATTAAATTGTTTAGGTGATCTATGACCTAAGCTGACCAAGATTGACGATAAATATGAATAATATAGATAATTTTTGAACAAGGGAGGTATTTAGGCACCGAAATAGAGCGGGAGTTATCGCATATTCTTATAAAAAAAAATCATTGTTTTGTAATACAATGGTTTGATTTTTTTTGATTGAAATCAAAATTTTAGGAATAAAATTGTTTTAAAAGTTGTCCATTGCAAGAAATGGATAATGCTCCTTTTAAAATTAGAAATTTATTAATAGAAAAATCATAGTATAATCTTGACGAAGCTCTTGCTGATGACTTTATTACATACATTGTTACTAAGTTTACCTGTTATTTAACCGTATTTAAATTTTGCGTCACACGCTTTTTTCTATGGAAACGTTTTAAGGCTATTGATATCCCTGAGGAATAATTCATGGGATAAAAAGTAGCCTATGTGTTATATAAGGGCTGGAATACGTCTATTAAAAATTTGAGCCCGATCCTTTCAGTAGTTTTTGCTTGAAGGAAGCACAAACATCCATCCTTACATCCATACTCTTTCACTTTACTACATAGTATACTACGTAGTCCCTTTGACTGCTTAAATCTTTAAAACTACGCCACGGTTTTTGATGCGGTTTTTTTAAATAGATAGAGTGATTCAAGACAAAGGTTTATACGCATTATAAAACCGTGCAAAGACGGAGCGGGAGTTTATAATATTAGTAATGATTTGTGTAGGCTAAGTGTAGTTACTTTTGTAATTACCTGAATGGAATATTAAAAAGGGATTTAGGCCTCTGAATGAGCTGATTCATTACAGAACAGGCGTATTTGGTAGACATAGCATCATCACTACATCGTATAAAACAAAGTCTCTTTCTCTGTCCCCGTGTCCCTATCTATATATGCTTAAATCTTTAAAACCACGCAACGCATTATGATGCAGTTTTTTTAATAGATAGTGATTTAAGAGTAAGGACAAGGAGAGTAATTGACATGGATCAATTGAGCTACCTTTAGACTGTTTGCAACCGTCTGCATTTAGCTCAATGGTTTCAATTGTAAATACTAGTTGTATTTTTTCTAGAGTAAGGTTAATACGTATAATAAAACCGAGCGAAGCCGTTGCGGGTCGCTAGTTTAGGATAAAAAGGTAACCGACCTTATAGTGTGAAAGTGAGTTGTATGATAACCAAAGTTATAAAAACTTAATATTATTTTATTATTATGGTTCTCAAGGTTCTGGTTGAAGCAACGTGACCCTGCTGGTGAGTATCTGGCACAGCGCATCTGTATTACCATACAGATGGACAATTAGAATTAAAGCTTCTCTGGGTTGCAACGATTGGTTTTGTTTTCGTTATATAAAGGAGTTTATCTTAAGTTTAGTTTAGGATGTGTCGATGTTTGGGTTTTTGTTCCTCATTCACGTAAAAACTACTGAAAGGATTGGGCTGAAATGTTGAATGACCTAGTTGACGTTTCCATAGACAACAACGGGTGCGAAGTCGCTGGCAGATGCTAGTTTCTAATAAAGAGATATTATAAAAAGTTCATACGAAATAAGAAACACAATGATTATAAATACTGCTTATAATCCGCAATAAATTCAAAGACATAAACATAATGACAGTACCATGTCAATATATTTATGAAAACTTGTTGTACACTCATAAAAATATCAATAGGTTCACTAAAAATAGCGACATACATAATGTAAATACTAGAAATAAGAATAAACTCGCTTTGCCCACAACTAGATTAAACAAAGTTAATGTATCTTTCAAAGGGCTGTATACGCTTCTACAACAAAACTCCAAATGAGTTGCAAAAATTATCGGTAAATAAATTCAAACAAATTATCAAAACTATTCTTTGTAAAAAGGCTTACTATAAAATATCTGATTATTTAGATGATAAAAAAGCTTGGGACGAGTTTTGCTCCAACTCTAAAACTAACAACCTAACAAGGTAAAGGTTTCTTGTTCGCTTCTTTACTTTACCTAAATAGACCGAAGTGAACAATAATCAAAGTGAGCACTTTATTTCAAAATTTCAATTATTTTTTAACATGTATTTTATGACGTGTCCAAATGTCCTGTAAGGTCTTAAGGAAATAAAGCACTTTGAATTTGAATTTGAATTTAATTATTATGTTATGCCTCCGGGGCCATATTAGTGTAGGTATCCAAAAGGTAATAAAAACAATAGTGAGATAGATATGCGTGCACAGGTAGGGTCTAAATTAGAGATTTAGATCACTTCAACTATCTCTAGATTATTTGCAATAGTATTAAGATAATATCAACGGAATCACGTGGATTTTTTTTTTTTGATGTTATTTGTTAGTAAATGAATGACCTATTTGAGATTTATCACGGTTGTCTGGAAGAAATCGCTTTTGAGCAATAAGATCGCCAATTGTGACTTAGTATAAGTATTTTTATAAATTGTTATTCAAGTGTGCAATAAAGTATTTTCAATCTATCTATATATTCACTGAATATTCACTCTGTGAAATGATCTGGAATTCCGTCAACAGCGCGGTTCAATAATGACGTGCCACAAATTTTTATTGGTCACGTCGCTCCGCTCTGGGTCACGACATAGCCATGGACTAGTATTTGTTATAGAAACGAAACTCCAATGAACGTTTTTTAAAACAAGCGTTTAATACCTCTGAAGTCAATAGATATCAGAAATTTCTTACGGAGCGTGAAAATGTTAATGTATGGGCGGTCTTGTAGGATCTAAATCACGTGAATTTGATAGCAAAGACAGTAAAGCACCCAGTCTGTACGTTTTATTCGTGTATAGTTTCATCAATTGCTTTGCGATGCGCGCTCGGAAACGGTCGTGCCTCGCTCTTGCATCGTTTCGAATATTTTATTCGTGATACGCGCGGTCTCCACCGCTGCAAGCGAACGCGATGAGTGCGAAACCGCTCATCGCCAACGAGCTCTTGGCATTTATTCAAAATGCCATCGACACCATGGACGAGGTCAGCATCCTGCAGATCTGCAAATCTAACTTCAAAGAAGAGGATATTTGCAGGAGCAAAGCGCTGATCTTCCAGACTCTCGGCAAAATGGAACTGATGCCCTCTCGACGCAGGGATGGCGGAGAGAAAAGTGTTCAGGACATCATCACGGTGTTCAAGAGCACAGATCCGGACGACGTGCCTGACTTCGTCGCGAAGGAGCTGCACAAGCTGCCCCCCGTGACGTTCGACCACGTCGATGTGACCAGACTGCTGAAGGATATCACTAATCTCAAAGCAAGTCTGGTTGAAGTTAAAACTAAGTTGGAGGAGTCTCAGACTACCATCAGTGACCTTCGCTCCGAGGTTGCATCACTGCGTGCAGCCACGGTAACTAGGTCACCTGAGGCTTCGAACGTCAGCATGCATCGAGGAGCTCAAAGTAGGTCGGCGTCATCGTGCGAGTCAGCGATATTGGACATATCACCGGCCGCGAATGAACGAACCGCCGCCGCCGCCTTATGTTCCCCCCGCCCGCGCCCCGCTTTACCACGTGAGGGACCGACACGTGTGCGCGCGCCTTCCCCCCCGCGCCCGTACGCCACCGTCGCCGCAACCGCAAGCTGCACCGCGACCACTGTGAGCCCGCAGCCTGCGGCCCGCTCCATACGGAAGGGGAAAAAGAAGAAGCCCAGTGAACCACCGCGTAGTGCTTCACCTGCGCCGGCTCCTGGGAAGGGGCCCTGTGATGCGGAGGGATTCACCGTGGTAGTTCGCAAGAGCCGTAAGCCCTCCAGCCGAAACCAGTGCGGTACAGGGCCGAAAGATGTGAATTCTGGTTTCCGAGCGGAAGTACCTACTACTCAGCTCTACGTCTCACGAGTCCATTACTCTGTGCAGACCAAGGCAGTGGAGGACTTCCTGAAAACGAAGACCGGACTCTCGATGCGCGTCGAAAAGCTGGACTCTCGCCATAATGTGAGCTTCAATTCATTTATGGTGAGAGTTCCAACTCAACATCTTTCGACGTACATGAGCGAAGAGTTTTGGCCGAAGGGTGTCAAGTTCCGTCGGTTCATCGGCCGCCTGAAAGGAGACACCGCCGGGCATCGTCGACAGCTGACACCGTGATTGCGTAATACACGTCGCAGCAATTAAAACGTGTATCTACTTTATATTTAGTTATGATATTTTTATGTATGTTAGACTGTAAGGTATTTATTTATATGGGCCTTAGAATTAGTATTTACCATCTTGACTATTTTTATGATGCCTGAAATAAATGATTTTATTATTATTATTATAAATGAACTAATACATAATTATTTATTTTCCGTATCTGTTCAATTTATTTCATAAAGGAATTAAAAAAATATTTATCTACCAAAAAATCCCTAAGAAAACTCATGTTACGTCATACGTGGCAATACCTATGCATTACCTACTTAAGGAAAGAGTTAATGGTATTTTGATAATATAGGTAATTGAGTTTTGTTGGAAGTGGAGAAGTAGAAAGTGAAGAATCTTATTTTATGTTTACGTAAAATATGAGCACACAACGTAAAAAAAGTCAATTTGAGTTTCACTTCTATCAGTTTTTCCAATAACGTATTTGCATCCCTAGTAAAATTCAGCTATGTAGATCAACCAATAAAATAGGTGTCGCTTATCTCTCTAAAGAAACATTCTGTAAAATATTTATTTACTGTTTCGACTAAATAAATTACCATTTTTATTAAAGCGGCTATTTTCGAAGCGTAGGCAATAAAAGAAATTACCACTTAAGTGAACTAAAATATCATGAGATGAGATAAATATCACTTTTACAACTTTTTATACTCGATTTTTTTTCTGCGAATTTATTATCAATATGTAAGCGACGCTCATTTTGGCTACGAATTTGTTCGTAGAATATAAAAATGTGATGTGATAAATTATTCATAATGAGTATGAAATCTTAGATCTCTTCACTACATATAAAATAAAGTCTATTCCCGCTGTCTGTCTGTTCTTGTATAGGAACTTAGAACTTTAAAAACTACGTAACGGATTTTGATGCGGCTTTTAATAAATAAAGTGATTGAAGAGGAAGGTTTATAATGTACAAGCAGCGCCTCGCGGTTTCACCCGCGTAATTCCCGTTCCCGTGGGAATTCCGGGATAAATATGTGTTATTAAGCCTAGGTGTTATTCCAGACTAAAATCAATCTCTGTGCCAAATTTCATCCATATCCGTTCAGTAGTTTTTGCGTGAAAGCGTAACAAACATTCAAACATCCATCCATCCATCCATACTTACAAACTTTTTTGTTTATAATAAGTATTAGTAGGATCCATGCGAAACCAGGGCGGGTTCAAATATTACCTAACTAAAAAATCTGTTTTCAATCAAACTAAATTTTTAACATATCACTATTACACCCACCTGCCAAAATTAAAACGTTCATTTTCAATCACGTAACGTTTACGTGATGCGACACATCACGTTAATCTGAGTAATAAAAACGGTATTACAACGTAGGTAGCTTACGTGATATTGCACCTGCGACTAATATCGACGGAGACAACAAAACTGCTTTTACGCAAAGCTTTGGAGGATTTAATACGAATTACCAACTTTAAATTTGAAAGGTTTGGGTTATATTCGTAAATTTGATGACGTGATAAAGTATAGTTACATACGATATAAATAGTTTATCAACGTTTTTAATACAGTTTGAGCGTTGAACTGACAAAATAAGATGTTTTGCAAACGTTATAAAAAAAGGTTTTGTATGTTAAAACTCCCAGGATCAATAGGAAGGATCCCAGGAAGATAAATATAAATGCAAAGTCACAGAATTTAGTTTCTTGATTTAAAATCTTTCATTTTCCTTCCATAACTGTATTTCAGTCTAGCTGGTCAAACATTGTTAAGAAATTATAAATAATGTTTGAATTATTGTGATTTTTTACGATTTCGGGTCATTAAGACCCGTTATTTCAAATATCATGCGATTTGGTGATATAAATTATCATGAAATTTTTATTAACATTTTACTTGATCTGGAGTCACGCTTTTAGGCTGTTGGGTGAAAACTGTTTGTAAAATTAGGGAAGTACTTAACCTTTTATTGCTATTTCGTATATCGATTTTTTTAACAAACCACCTCTCTCGGGGTATGGTTCATATTGGTTCGTTCTGGTTCGTTTGTTTGCCTATTTTCTCTTTCGTTCCCTTGGTCTTTATCACTATTACAATGTATT
This sequence comes from Eupithecia centaureata, assembly GCA_944547425.1. NCBI lineage: Eukaryota > Metazoa > Arthropoda > Insecta > Lepidoptera > Geometridae > Eupithecia > Eupithecia centaureata. The sequence goes on from OX155696.1 coordinate 10,767,936, forward strand.
GCACTAACGTCACAGCGAGACTAAAAATGCATGAGATGTAATGAAAGAACATTCAACGTGTTGATTCCTTCACCTACCGGTTCTCATTAAACTGGAAGTTCTTAATTCAACTAAGCCAAATATTGTCTTTTAACACTCCGTTTTAGATAAATATTTACCAAACAGCTTCCGAAAAAGCTACCTGGTTTTTGCTTTTCACACGATGTAAAGGTTGCCTGCCCTTAAATACCCCAATTGGACCCTAATATAAAAGCCTAAGGTTTTAAATAATGTGTATTTTATGTAGATTTCTGTGTTGGCCTTATAAATAGCCCGTTTTTCCTTTTGTAGGGTTTTAAGTCAAAGTTGCTTGGAGGCAAATAGGGAGAAAATAAGCTATGATTATAAAGACATGCCTTTTTCACATTAAGAAGGCCTTTTCAATTCCTTTGTTGAAGTGCTTACTTGAAATCCTTCTGGTCGTCTGTATTCAGGGATTACACATTTCTTTGGAAGAAAGGGTTTCCTAAGCTCTGTATTAAGTGAGAGTACGGCCTTTGGTTCTGCTTGTCATCATAAAACAAAGAAGTTCCCTTGGGGGCCTTTACATGAAGATCTACCGACTCTTTTCGTAAACAAAATTTCTTCCCATGGTTAAGCTACTCATTGGTGAAAATGTGTGAAAAGTGGTGAAAATTTTAAACTTAATGTTAGTTCCAGCGACTCGTTAGCTAAGGAACTTGTTCCTTAGGGTTCCTTAGCTAAAAGGTCGTCGTTCCAAGGATAAAGGTGAAAGCCCTACATGCCCTACGCATTGTAGGTTTGTGACAAAGAGCCTACTGTAATAATAACGTAGGCTTACTCAGAGCATTCGTTACTTCAGGATAATGTTAATGGTAGAAAACCTTTTGCGTCTTCGTGAAAATAAAAATAACAAGCCAGAAAGGTGTGGATTTACTTTTGTATTCGAATTTATTTTTCTTAGATAAACTTATGCTTGAATGAAATTTACAATAAAGGACTAGTAACAAATTAAAGAATAAATCATTATATTTTAAAATAATTTCGTGTGAGTTACACCATTTAAAACTCGATATGGGGTGGACCAATTTTTATGATTTTTGTGTTTTTGGATTTGTCCTCATCGGGAATAGGAAAAAAGTATAATAAAAATATGATATTTGACAAATAAACAAATTTCCACGCAGGCGACGTTGCGGGGCGCAGCTAGTAAGAAATAAAGTATAATAATCACTACATAGTATAAAAAGTATCGTTTCCCGCTGCCTGTCCCTATGCATAGATCTTTAAAACTACACAACAGATTTTGATGCGGTTTTTTAAATAGATAGAGTAATGTATGAGGTAGGTTTTATATTGTATAGTATAATAAACCCGTGCGAAACCGGGCTTTCCGAGCGATACGCAAAAACCATCCATCCTAAAAAAGACATTTGATAGCCATTTTCATGGCGTTCAAGTCCTATCCATACACATAATAAAGACCATGAAATGGCTTTCTAATGTTAATTGTTACATGGGTGGTTTCTGCGTAATTGCTCGGCACGTCTCTAGTCTACAATAATAAATACTCTACGGAATTTATATATAACCACAACGATTTGTATAGATCGTAAAAAGCCCAGTATACAGCCTCCGTAGTTGTAGTTTATGGCACTTCCACTCACAAAGTGCTATACCAGGTCCGCCGTTATTCACGGAACATATTGGCGGTAAAATGTTGGCATAAAGCTGAATCTTATGTAATAATATTGCTAGATATTGCACTATGCTAAGACAACCTTTATTGATGACAGGGCTATAATATCATCACTACATATTATAAAACTACTAGCGACCCGGCTCGGCTCGCACGGTTTTATTATACTTATAAACCTTCCTCTTAAACACTCTATCTATTAAAAATACCGCATTAAAATCCGTTGCGTAGTTTTTAATGATTAAAGCGACATAGGGACAGAGAAAGCGACTTTGTTTTATACTACAAAGTGATATTTGCTTCCCTCTAACTGTCCCTATGTATGCTGTGTGTGATCTTTAAAATTACGCACCATATTTAAATGCGGCTTTAAATAAAAAATGAATGAATGAATGAACACTTTATTGTACTAAATAAATAATAATAATAATAAATTTAGTTATTCAAGAGGAAATGTAAAATACAGAGTGCGTGCATGATGTGCAAGATAGGGGCAGGCCACTAGTCTTTTATTACAGGTTATATGATGGATTATCTACTTCATTACCTTATGTAATTTCTGATCTTATGTAATTTTAAATTTCTGACGTGGCCAACCTTCTGCTCTTAGGAATATCTGAAATTTCAGTCACATAATAAATATACTTAAAGAAAACAAGGATATATAGATATTATTATAAATATTTATATACGGGTATTTATTGCGTTTATTTACCTATTTTTCCCGACGTGTATTCTGATCGCGTAAGCTTAAAAAATATAGATACTATTCAATTTTATTCACGCGAAACCTACTTGTTTTTGGTAAATACTATCTTAAATAAGGTTAATTACCAAAGGTTCTCTAAATTATAGCAATTAAATTACGTGTAGCTTTATAAAGTTGCAGGAAATAAAGTGAGTGATCTTATTAAAATTATTCACTTCAATAATTTTTAAGGTAAAGTAAAAGTTAACATTATTGTTGTGCGTATACATTATGCGTAGCTACGTGTACATTTAATCAGGGTCCTTATTCTGCTTAACTTAGCGCTTCCGTTTGGTAATTAAATCGTCACAGAACGGCAAATTTGATTTAAAACACGTCCGTCAATTTTACTTTCGTCGAATCACTTATTTATTCCATCAGAATGGAATCTACAGAATTTTCATGTCGTGGAACCGTCGTCAAACCGCATTATATTTAGACTATAACTACGACCTATAGTCCTCCTCATTGATTATATCACTTATTATTTAAATATCTTTTAATATCAAAATATCATAAGTCTTTGTCATGGTCTATCTGTATACCATTGTTTTTTGTTTGTACCTTTATATTTTTTGTATATAATACCATTAACTAGCTAATAAAAACTACAGATGGTGGAAAATGAAAATCCATCTCACTGTGCAAATACAGAGAGCAAATTATGACTTTCTTTGATCCATAAACAATTTTGCGACCTTACCTTTGTCATAATAAAGCGATTGATAAGCAGAATTCAACTTCAGTTGTTATCATAAGCATATCAGTTGATATATGATACGTGTGTGTATCAACTGAGATACACACACGCTCGGTGCCTCAAAGGCAATACGGACACACCTGCACAACCTCTTTTTATTTATCTATTCAATGGGCGTACAACCTTTTAGCAGCGTAAACATTGGCATGTAATATGGCTGTGGCGGTATGTGATAAGCTTTATATTGTAAGCCGAGCACGCGACTTGTTTATGGCTGGGGCTCTTTACAAGGCTTTTTAACTTTTAGGTCTAACTACCTTTTTACCAACTAACGAGGCCTACGACCAAGTCTACTCCTGTAGGATTCCGTTAGATCTTTAGAACGCTATTTTGATTTCATATCCAAACAAAGGAACTAAGGATCCAAATTCAAATGGCAACAGTTTTCGTTCGAATTCGATTCCATTTACGTCAATATTTAGAACGCTATTTTGATTTCATATCCAAACTAAAAATAAAAAAAATAAAAAAATTCTATCTATGTAATGTTTTGTATTAAGTTTATCAGTCATCTAGTACCCATGACACAAGCTCTGCTTAGCTTGGGGCTAGATGATGCTGTGTGGACTGTCCGGTAAAAAGAAAGAAAAAGAAACTAAGGATCCAAATTCAAATGGCAAAAGTTTTCGCATACTCTCTTATAAAATAGCAATATAGTCAAAAGTTTCCGATATCGAATCCGAAGGGCTTACCGATGAATTATAATACCCCTCCTGAAGGCCGAGGAAAACCATAGTGTAGTTCTCTTATCGTGAATTGGTTCTCTGTGCGTCAATTATTATTATACATTCAAGTATTTTCAATTTTGAGAAGGAGGCCAAGAGGAGGATTCAGCTAGGCTGGGCAGCATTTGGGAAACTACGTCAAGTCTTCTCGTCATCCATACCGTAATGACCTACGGAGCAGAGACGTGGACACTAGGGCTTGCAAATATTCGAAAATTTAGATATTCGAATATTCGATTTTTTTTCGGGTACTATTCGAATTATTCGAATATTATTCGAATAATAGAAAATATCTGTTTTTTTATATAATCACATCTGCTTTTACTCTTATAAGTGTTATTTGCCAAAACAAATTAAAATTATTAGAAGGTTGTGTCGCCGAGGCCTTGACGATTTACAGGCACAATCAACCACAAATTCTTAGTAAAAACAATTTTCAAAATCTAGGTATTTTAACAATATCTATCAATAAAATATAGTGACAGAAACGGATAGACAACAGTCTCGTCAAATACGCGATTGCATTACGCAGTCGCGCGACACTCCCGAGTGTTTCCGAACCCTATAACTTTGTCATGTTGTTTATCCGAACGACATTACACACGGGTGATTCTACAAAAATTGGGTAACTCAATGTCATCAGCCAATATTTAAAAAATCATAGTATATTTTATAGTTATAACAATTTATTCTAAAACAATGAAAAGTCCTTTATGTGGTCACTCAATTTCAGGTCTTCATTTTATATACAAGTTAATAAAAAAATACTATTAATGCTTAAAATGTCAGTCCTTTGGCTTGTCACAATCCCGAAAACCAACAATCAAGTGACTATATATTAAACATTATCACTGATTTAAGAAAACTTTCAAATTTAATACAATGTGTGATGTACATAGAATATATACTACAACTTTCATAAGGAAATGTTCGCTAAATACCCATCACTAACAACCTTATTGATTGCCCTGAACTTCTTAAAAAAATTTCATTAAACGTTCCCCGAAAAAGGGTCAGATTTAACGAAACTATATTTAAACCAATAGTTAGAACAAATTATCGTCAGAACTCCTTTCTGTGGCGAGTTGGCGACCAATTTAATAAACTCTCTAAGCAAATAGATCTGGACCTTTTCTGTTCCAGCGTTAACTCCGTGAGACGGCGGTTGAGCTCCGACTTCTTCTCACCTTCTGGTGAGGATGATGAGGATGACTCGACATTGGCATGAGAGTAATATAATGCGGATTGGCTTTTGATAAATATTTTTGTTGCTATTACGTTAATTTATTTCTAGTTTTTTTCGCTCTTTTATATTTATTATATATATTTCTGCTATGTATGTATGTACCTTCTTACGTTCTTCTCCGTTGAGTTAATCCTGTATGTACTTAAGCTGTTACTTAACTTTGTTAACTGTTACTTTGCTTGTTCACACTTTTTATGTTTCTACTGTTAATTCTATTCGTGAAAACCTTTTAATAGCCTTCTGTTTCTATTTCACTTATTTTTTAATTTGTTGTATGTGCTGCTGGTTTTCCTTCAATAAATAAATAAATAAATAAATAAATAAATTATTCAAAAAAAAATTTGAAACTTTGTGTTCGTTTTCATTCGTCAGTCCGTTGTGTGTTGTTTAAATTTGAAATTCGCGCCTAATATCAGAGACTAAACGTCAAATCCCTATTTTTATTTAAATATTGGTACTGAAGTTATTTGGGGACCGCACATTTTGACGGCTGCCATAACTGTATCAGTGCTGTGGTTGTGTTTGTTGTCTAATACACGTGCTGAGCCAGTCAAAATATCAGTCCCGTGGTGAATCGCTATTTTCTTGTTAATCTGAAGTTTATTTTCATTTATACATATGTAGTTAACTATGATTTGTTAAAATGTAGTTTGTAGATATTCAAAATTACCAAAATACACATTATTTCTGTTTATAACCTCAAATTAATGTCTGTTTCGTCAGTCCGTTGGCGTCAGTTCTTTGTCAAGTATCGCGCTAGAGGACTTGTGTGTTTCCATGTTACTGATGTTTTTTTGTTCGATCACTTTAATCTTAATTGAGACCGTGTATAACCATTTTATATTACAGTTTAAAACAAACCACGCACGCTAAAAGCAAATTGAAAATGTCAAAAGGCTGTTTTGAAAACTGACATAACTAGTGTTACATTTTAATAATTATCTTTAATTGTTAGTGATTTTAATACTTAAAAGACATGTGCCATTATGAACTACTAATAGATTTGTACTAATTTTATTTAATTTAATTATAATTATTACAAAAGTGTTTTTGTTACCATCGTCAGTCCGCTGGCAGTAAAATTCAGAAAATTTTAAAAATCTCACAATCTACTTAAAAAAGTGACTGGCCCGATTTGAAACAATATATTCATTAGATTAGCCATCATATACACCCGAATTTATATGAAATTGATTAAATATCTATAGTAAACAAAATATCCTCAAAAGTTACCTAATTTTTGTAGAATCACCTACATTGTTTTGTATGGTGTGTATTATATTGTATCGCGCGAGCTCGTATGTGGCATTCTAAGCACATCCGAGTATTCATAGTGCTGAGTTTGATGTTTTTGATTTTAATCGAATATTCGAATATTGCAATTTCAGTATTCGAATATTCGATCTAATATAATATTCGAATAATTCGAATATTCGAATATTCGAATGCAAGCCCTAGTGGACACTCACGGTAGGGCTGGTCCACCAGTTCAAAATAGCTCAGCGAGCTATGCAGTGACGGATTTATATTTTTCATGAGTGTAGGCCACTTTGTCCCGCCGCCCCATGTACTGAGCCGTTCATTATTAGCTGCGCACCCCCCCCCCCGTGACCGTCCTCTGAAATCTGCCGCCCCCCTAGGACGCCGCCGCCCCTAGGCCGCGGCCTATACGGCCTGTTTACAAATCCAGGACTGGAGCTATGGAAAGAGCTATGCTCGGAGTTTCTCTGAAGGATAGGATTCGTAATGAATACATCCGACAGAGAACCAAAGTTATCGACATAGCTCAAAGAATTAGCAAGTTGAAGTGGCAGTGGGCTGGCCATATCGCGCGAAGAACAACCGACAACCGTTGGGGTAAACGTGTTTTTGATTGGAGACCGCGACTCGGCAAACGTAGTGTAGGACGCCCTCCGGCCAGGTGGGATGACGATCTGCGAAGGACTGCTGGCAGATGCTGGATGCGGCAAGCTGAAGACAGGGCGCTATGGCGCTCATTAGGGGAGGCCTATGTCCAGCAGTGGACTAATATAGGCTGATGATGATGATGATGATGAATTAGATAAATAATAAATTAGATAAATAATATTGTTAACAATTACAACACTTTATTTGACTTTACTTCTACTTCCTTCACTGGTGTTTTTGTTAGACAACTATCGGAAGTCATTTGACAGTTTTTGGCGCTTTATTGCTTGTAGCCACGCCCTCTAACAAAAAGTGCTAGAGAGAATTGTAGACGGAGCTCGGTCATTCCTTTGCTAGACGCGGTCGAGTTAAATACTTCCAATAAACAGTGTTACAAGTGAGAAGTCTTTTACTTTTATTCTAAACTTCGAGACAAAGTATTGATAGATTGTGTTGGAATATTCCGAGGACTGGACATTCTTACATCTCAGAAGTGGGATTACGCTGATTTTCGTTATAATATTAGCGTAATCCACTAGCTCACACCAGGAAAAGAAGACATACGTAAGTAAACTTTTATTCTGAAAGGCTATCTCTTGTTTACCAAATGTAACAATTGCCACGTGGCGCAGTTATATTCTTGATTTAATGGGTTTTTTTTTTAAACGAAACGTATACTAATTTTGATGTTAAAATAATACCTTTTTTTTTTCGAGTTTCAACTTTTAACTTTTTCTCATTTACAATATAAGTATATTCCAAGTAAAATAAAATTAACGCTGGTCGATTAACCGATTCGTGGCGCATGGCCCGACAAGCGTGTCGTTCCTTTTATCATAACTATTTAAATACTTACATTAGAAGGAAGTACCCACACCAGAAACGATTACTATTTTACATGCGGTTATAATATTATGATAACCTAATTCTAATACAATGTTTTTTTTGTTCTTTTGTCGAGGTTATGCCCAAGCGTAAGAGAAGAACAAGGTCGCCGTCAAATAGTTCTTCTACCAGCCGTAGTCGAAGTCGGTCCCGAGAGGAACGAAGCGAATCAAGACATGAGCGACGTCACCGGTCAAAGCGTCGCCGTCGCCCTCATAAATCCAGAAGGCGATCGAAACGAAGGTCTCCCGTGGCGCCGACACCGCTGTCACCTGGACATCGGCTGGCGCCGCCACTGGCGGCTCCGCTGGCGCAGCCACTGGCGCCTCCGCTGGCGCAGCCACTGGCGCCTCCGCTGGCGCCGCCACTGGCGCCGCCGCTGGCGGCTTCACTGACGCAGCCGCGGTCGCCTTCACATCTGCTGGCGCAACCGCTGGCGCCTGTGCTGACGCAGTCACTGGCGCCTCCGCTGGCGCAGCCACTGGCGCCTCCGCTGGCGCAGCCACTGGCGCCTCCGCTGGCGCCGCCACTGGCGCCTCCGCTGGCGCCGCCACTGGCGCCTCCGGTGGCGCCGCCACTGGCGCCTCCGCTGGCGCAGCCCCTTGCGCCTCCGCTGGCGCCGCCGCTGGTGACTCCGCTGGCGCCGCCGCTGGCACCTCCGCTGGCGCCACCGCTGGTGCCTCCGCTGGCGCCGCCACTGGCGCCTCCGCTGGCGCCTCCGCTGGCGCAGCCACTAGTGCCCCCACTGGCGCCTCCGCTGGCGCCTGCACTTCCACGAGCACCTCCACAGCTGCTGACCCCGTCATCATCGCTGTTAGAGGTACCGACTCCACCTATGACACCGCAGCAGGTACAATCCGGCCCAGGCGAAGAATCAAGGTAAGTCGATACGCAGCAACAGTTTTTTTCGACGTTCCTAGATGTAATGCAGAGTTTGAAAGATAGGAATACTTCTCAGCGTGATATTTTCCCTATTCTTAATAACGTTATTCCTGAATTTGACCCCCTTTGTAAGGAACAATCAATAGATTTGTGGATTCATAAAATAGAAGAATGCGCACAGATTTACAATTGGGACGAAAAACAAATCATTCATTATGCTTTGCCTAAACTTACGGGGTTAGCCAAAACGTGGTATCAGGGACTACCTTCTCTGCTATTTACGTGGTTAGAATGGAAAGCTAAACTCAGAGAATCTTTTCCATCTCGAGATAATTACGCGGAGCTTCTTACAGAAATGTTAGGGAAAAGGGCAAGACAAGGGGACTCTCTCGAGCTTTATTACTACGCTAAAATAAACTTGCTCAACCGTTGTGGTATAACTGGGACCAAAGCTGTTGACTGTCTAATATTTGGAGTAGATGATAGGACTGTTAGGTTGGGGGCACAGGCCGTTGAATTCAGTGAACCAGAACAGGTACTCAAGCTTTTTAAAACAGTTAAAATAAACCAGGACAGACACGCATCCGATAACCAAAATAAAGATAGACGACAAGGTTTACAAAATCAAACTAACACACAAAATGACTCTAATTCTCAGCCTAATAATAATAGAACTAACCAAACAAAGCCCAATTCTAGTGGTATGACCTGCTATAATTGTAACGAAAAAGGACATCCCTTCTTTCGCTGCCCAAAACCGCCTATTCAGTGTACAAATTGTAACTTGCGAGGCCACTTAGCAGCTAATTGTCCGAAAAAGGGAAATGACAAACCTACTGAAACGAAGAAATGAAGGCGTTTAATGATCTCAAGACAGCTTTAACCGAACGACCAATACTAACGATCTATAACCCTGACGCTGAAACTCAGCTTCATACCGACGCATGTAAAATTGGGGTAGCGGGTATTCTTATGCAGAAGGATGAATCAGGGCTATTTAAGGTGGTCGCATACTATAATAGACAGACATCGACAGACGAACAGAAGTTACATTCTTTTGAACTAGAGACTCTGGCTGTTATAGCATCTTTAGCCAAATTTAGAATATATTTGCTAGGCATAAAGTTCAAAATTATTACAGACTGCAACGCATTAAGGACTACTCTAACGAAGCGCGACTTGATCCCCAGAATAGCTCGTTGGTGGCTTCAATTTCTAGAGTTTGATTGCGAGATTGAGTATAGGGCCGGCGAGAAGATGGCTCATGTCGACGCTTTGAGTAGGAGCCCGGTGGACAGTAGTTACAGTGATACTCACGTGATTGATATTCTAGCAGTTAAGTTCTAGCAGTTTTGACTACCGATGTGGCGCGGTGGGCGAAGGTCCGCCTGCGGCGCAGGAGGTTGCGGGTTCGATTCCCGTCTCGGAACAAATTTGTGTACGATCTGCAGAAATTTGTTCCGTTGGTCTGGGTATTTAATATGTATAATAAAAAAATATCTATCTATGTATATAATGTATTAAATATATCAGTTATCTAGTACCCATAACACAAGCTTTGAGTAGCTTACTTTGGGGCTAGATGATGCTGTGTGGATTGTCCAGCATTATTATTATTATTATTTATTATTATTAGTTAATACAGAAGATTGGGTAGTCACTGTGCAACAGGCTGATGATAAAATTAAAAATATTGCTAGTACTCTAAATGACCCGAAAACTAAAGACGTTATTGAGATTTTCCAAAATTACAAAATTAAAAATAATAATAATAAAATAAATAATAAATAATTCCGGACAGTAAACACAGCATCATCTAGCCCCAAGCTAAGCAGAGCTTGTGTTATGGGTACTAGATGACTGATATACTTAATACAATATATTAACTAGATAGAAGATATAGATAAAAATGGTCGCGTATTCCGTGTAACAAAAGTTAGTAGCGAAAGGTGGGTTGTACCGAAAGGTGCCCGATGGCAAATCTTAAAAAGTAACCATGATGATATTGGACATTTTGGTTTCGATAAAACACTGGCTCGTATTCAATCAATGTATTGGTTTCCTAAAATGCGCAAGTTTGTAAAAAAAGTATGTTGCTGCTTGCCTTGAATGTGCACACCACAAGGTATAATCAAATAATCAATATCCTTATTTCTTTAGGCTTACAAAATAAGCACTTAGACAAGTCAAATTTAATACTATAGGTAAGTACATAATTATGAAAATAATATAAGAAATAAAGTGATAATTGATTTTCAGTTCGCCTCAGTTTTTTGTCCACTAGTGGAAGAGGCGAAATAGAAACCACTAGCATGTGTAAAACTTATGTGTCTAATACATGTTTGCCTTATAAATAATTACATACTATTGTCGATGTGGAACTGAGCGACATCTGGCCAAGCCAAGCAAGGTACCGGCCGGACCTAAAGCAGGAGAACTTCACCCTATACCTAAAGTAGACAAACCATTTCATACAGTACACGCCGATCATCTAGGCCCATTCATTCGCACCAGGAGAGGTAATACCTATTTTAGTCATAATAGACGCATTTACGAAATTTATAAATATCACAGCAGTCAAAAACACAAAATCCCTTTCTAGTATTAAAGTCTTTCGGGAACATTTTAGCTACTTTGGCACACCTACACGATTAAATTACCGACCAGGGTACAAGTTTTACCAGTAACACGTGTAGGACATTTATAAAGAATACGGCTATTAAGCATATCTATAACGCTGTCGCTACGCCGCGAGCAAATGGCCAAGTAGAGCGCTATAATCGCACTATATTAGCCGCTTTGGGAACAATGAACCATGATCTACCGAATGGGAAATGGGACGACCATTTACCAGACATTCAGTTAGGAATTAATACAACAATTAATGCCACTACTCAAAAAACACCGACAGAACTACTTTTTGGATATAGGTAATGTTACAAATCCACCCCAAGGTATCCTAAACGAGGTTATATGTGAATCAGTACCTAACAGTTCATTGTCTGATTTGGAGCAGAGTAGAGCTGATGCTAGCGAATTGATCAAAATTCAACAAGAAAAGTCTAAGGCAAATTTTGACAAGCGTAGGACAAAAATAAATAATTTCAAGGAAGGGGATTTAGTAGGGTCATTAGGGCAGCAACAGGGATAGAGGGACAATCAAAGAAACTTGAGCCAAAATGTAGGGGACCATATCGAATTAAAAAAATACTCCCAAATGATAGGTTTGTCGTCGAAGATACTCCTCTGACGAAAAGAGGTCGACATTACGAAGCAGTGGTAGCTATTGATAAGATATTCCCTGGGGTAAATTTCAATCGTGCTGTATATTCTGATAATGATGATGATGATTCTTCTGACTGTGAATCCACAAGTGAATTGGTACCGCATGATGAATCTGGAAACATGTCACACTGAATAGTAATTGTGTTAGTTATTGTGATAAGAACACTGATTATGAATCTATAAAAGAATAGGCTAAATGTTGTAAATATACATAGAATAGACATTATAAATGTTAGTGATACTTACCGTTAAAGTTACTATGAGAAATTTGATAAGGATAACCAATGTCATGGGTTAATGTATTATTAACATGTTATTGTTGAGGTAAATGTAAAGATCAACGTCATGGATCTGTACCTCTTAAAACTGATTAAGGTCATGAATCAGATAGTAAATGTAATGTATTGCATGTTATTGTTGAGGTAAATGTAAGGATCAACGTCATGGATCTGTACCTCTTAAAACTGATTAAGGTCATGAATCAGATAGTAAATGTAATGTATTGTTCAAGGTCATGGAACTATACATTGCTTATGAGTTCAATGTCATGGAACTATTAAGTTTAACAAATTGTTGTAGTCTAGCATTACTTGCTTAGAAAATAAAATCAATATATCATTAATCTATTAATTATATAACCTTCAGTTATATCAAATAAATAAATAATTATGTAAGGTAATAAAGATTGTAAATAACTATATAACATTTACTTACTTTTAAGTCATATGCTGTTGTTATCTTCAATTGTCTTATTTTTTTTCTCATTATTTTTATGTTTAAAAACTTACTCCTTGATTATGACATGTAACCTAGAGCTAGTTTACGAGGGACCCGTAAAGTGACGGATGGCCGAGCTGTTAACAATTACAACACTTTATTTGACTTTACTTCTACTTCCTTCACTGGTGTTTTTGTTAGACAACTATCGGAAGTCATTTGACAGTTTTTGGCGCTTTATTGCTTGTAGCCACGCCCTCTAACAAAAAGTGCTAGAGAGAATTGTAGACGGAGCTCGGTCATTCCTTTGCTAGACGCGGTCGAGTTAAATACTTCCAATAAACAGTGTTACAAGTGAGAAGTCTTTTACTTTTATTCTAAACTTCGAGACAAAGTATTGATAGATTGTGTTGGAATATTCCGAGGACTGGACATTCTTACAATATAAATATTTTTTTTGTCACGTTCTCTAGTTTTAATTTAAAATTATACCTATACTTCTTGATGAACTATAATTATTATATTCCACCACAAAATTTATGTAATTTGGTTGACAGTTAGCTCGATTGTTTTAATTATATTATGTAGGTTCTAGATTATATTATGTAGGTTCTAGATTTAGTTTTATTTGTTTCTTTCTTGAAAATATTTATTTTTCTCTGTGGAAACTTAAATATTTTATAGTTACTCTGCTATTCGGAACAGATACAAATATAAATTAAACAAATCAAAATCATCTTGATCATCAAATAGAAATCGTTACAACCGTTATAAAAACGAACCTTACCTACGACGAACGTTATACTTAGTATTTTGAGTTAGTTTTGTAGTGGTTTAAACTAACCCGACTTTTTGTTTTACATACATCATTACATAGTATGTATGCAGTTATGTTACCAGACTTTTTGTTATAAAATTACATAGTTTGCAGTTATGTTAAACAAAAAGACGGGCGCTAGTAAATATCTTTCTATGTAATGTATTGTATTAAGTATATCAGTCATCTAGTACCCATAACACAAGCTCTGCTTAGCTTGGGGCTAGATGATGTTGTGTGGACTGTCTGGTATCATTTATTTATTTTTTATTTATTGTAATTATACCTATGTAGTTGAGGAAGGTATATTTTGTCAAGGTAACGAATCAAGGCTATTACAAAGTCAATTAGTCCAATTACAACACCTTGTGGCATGTTATTTACATTATCCTAACCAGATTTCCGTAAAATCAAAATATTTAGACAACTCCAGCCAGCTGAAATTCATTATGATACGACCTATCAAATTCTTTTGGAGAGAACGTTTTGATCTCTTTACACTTGGTTTAATTTTAGCGGGATTTAGCATTTATTACTTTTTGACGATTTTAAACATTTATATTTGGATTGTGGTTAACTTTTACAATTCAGTCCATTTTTTTTATATTATTATACGTATATTTATTCACCACACTAATTGTGGCTTCATACCACAAAGACATTTTTAAATTTTCGTGAGGCCGTGAAATATCCAGAAGGGTTGGTCGAAATTGAATTTGACTGAATTTTAAAGCTGATTTTTGTGATAGCGTGAATTTAACCTACTTTTTTTTAACTTAAATTTTAGTATTGCAAGTGGAAACTTGAATATGACAAAATTAAGTGAAATGTATGAACCAAAACGATTTAATTTTAATTACAATTACCACGAAATTCTAATTAAATATTAATTATAACAAGCTACCGTCTAATCGTCATTTTCTGTCTATCCTTGTTCATCCAAAGGTTGCCTGGAAGAAATTGCTCATTGGCTTATTGTACAACGTAATCTGTATTTGTCTTTTCCTGTCCTTTGTTTCTGTTTAATTAGGTATGCAATAAAGATTGGGTATAATCAAATCAAATGTTTTTTTATTTCGTTAATTAAATAGGAAAGTCTTATAAAATACATTAATTATACATAATCCTTTTAAGTAGGTTCTGCTCAACCTTAGATAGATTAGCAAGAATTATCAAAATACATTAACGTTAGTTTATGTAGTAAGGCCTTATTTTTCCATATACTTACTAAGAGAAGGGGTCATCGATCTGAAGTTTATTCGAGTCATTGGTCAGATTAATTACTCTCAACTATTCAAAATGAAGCAAACATCAAGCAAACCAAAATGCACATTATGCACATATCCCTATAGAATTCCTGTCACTTTTGATTAGAATAATCTTCTCCGTACCCAGACAGTGGTAAGGTTAATAGCTCTCTTGACTACTTAGTTAATCTCATAATATTTATAAAAATGAATATGAAACTATCTTTGTTGCAATGTGATATGATATTATTATTATTAAACTGTCATATAATTACAGTCAGGGAATAGAAACAATTTACAATTGAAACAATTTTGCACATGCTGATGCACTACGCATAAAAAATATTTTATTTCGCATATAGAACTCAATTCACATAAAACAGTTTAAAAAGGGACTGACCTAATAAAACAAATTCAGAAAACAATAAAAAAAAACGTATCCTGAAAACGTTTAAAATACTAAAAGGTAATAGGAATCTATGAAAACACAATATGCTTTTAAAATCTCGCTCTGTCTGTCTGTCTATCGCTTTAGAATATCACAGCAACTACCGCTACTAATTTTAACTTAAAAATGAGAATGAATATCGTGCGGCTATACAGGTTAAAAATTTGTTTTAATATTAATTTATTTTTGTACGAAATTGTGTTGTTGTTATTTTAAGAGACCTAAAAGGTCAAACGGGGTATCAAATGATAGGTCAGCTTGTACGTGTGGTTCGTAGATTTGAAAACAGTCTTTGTTTTAGGTCTAATTTTGGAAATACATTGAAGTAATTCTGACGTCATCCTGCGATTGAAATGTTGTACCTATTTGTACGAGTGTAAACTACGAAAAATTTCCCAGAAAATAAACTTTGAACAGAGAGGTGAATCAACAGATATATTATTTTGTTTTCAAACTTGATTTCCGACGATCAATTGATGCACGTCAGAATCGCTACGGTGCTTGATCAGGGTTTCCCCTTATTCTTTTTTTAAAGTAAAGCTTTAAATTATTTTCTCATATTTTTATTTACTAACTACGCTCTGTTACCAGCTGGTAATTTCAAATAGACCAGTGATATTTTTCAGCGAGAGAGTAGTTTCAGGCTTAGCCTGCTGCACTACGTTAACCGATTCGTGGTCTCCATTCAAGAACACTCAACGGTAGTCGGCTCTTCTTTTTATTGTCGGTAGGTATATTAAAGGCCTGTTTTATATTCAAGCCAACATGCAAATATTCATTTCTATATATAAATAGGCGAGAGGCGGCCACGTATATTCAATTACTTCTTCCTTATGTCTGATATAAAAGGCGTATCGTAACAAAATGAATACCTACAGCTGAATATAAAGTATTGTCGTAAAGATATATTGAGATAGAATACTGTACTTACGCATTTAGATGATATTGTGTTACTTGCAACTAGTGTTGGGCTAATAAATATGTAGAGTTGACTACAAATAAATGACTACGCGACATAAATGACGCTTAAATATATGGAAAGTCCGGATTTATGCCCGCGTGCCAAAAATCCGATCTACTGTAGATAACAATAAAGTATTTATTGGTTTAAAATTTAGCTTATTTTCTGGGCAAAGTAAGCATTTCAAAAGTTAATTACTGTTTTCAGGACTTGGATTTTCAGGCACGTATTCCTTTTGTGACATCAATCCGGATTTTACTCTGCATATAGTTAGCTTCAATATTTAACGTATTATTTAATTTGTAGTATTAGTAATTATTAATAGTAGTACTTGATACTACAGTTAAAGTTATTTAATATGAGAAATGTATGACTTGCCTTCGTTATTCAAGTCTTCAATTACTTAATGAATTTGAATTTAAAGTGCCAATTCCATGATGAACAGATTCCCCCCTTATTCAATAAAGAAAGCATTTTGGCATGACGATAAAAGGATGGTGATTATAATCACCATCCTTTTATCGTCGTGCCAAAATGATTAATAATTAATAAATAAATAAATGATAATTATCATTTATTTATTTATTAATCATAACATCACAAAAGGTTTCCGTTCCTTAAGGATGCTAGATCTACACAACAATACAATAAAACACAATTTATAACTAGGATATTAACTTATGTAAGGTACCTAACAAGAAATAAACTAATCCAAAATACATTTGGTTTCTATCACGAGACTTTTTTCCAGTTGTGGTCAAACATAGAATGTAGATGATGTAGATAGGCAAACCTTACTACGATCTACAAAGTTAACAAAACAAACAAGACTTTATCCCCTCAATTTACGTACCAAATTAGGTTAAATCCATTTGTATTGAGCCAAGGCAAGTCGATAAACAAATGTTTGGTAATCCAAAACATTATCTGATTACCAAAACACAGCCTGAACATCGATAGCTTGAACTTGAACTCGACCTTATTGTGAAAGGGTTAAGGCTTATGTTTGTTCTTTACCTACAATTCCAGGCCATTTAATCGAGAATACAAATAATCTGGATAATGGGAATAATAAAACAGTTTTGGGTAGAGCTTTCAAAGCCTTTGAGATTAAGCCTGATGTTTACAATTAGGTTGGAGTTGAGACCTAGGTCCGTGGGGAACCAAGGCTCTCCGGGTTTTATAAAACTATCTGAACGTCTGGTCGATGCGATGCGTGACCCGAGAGATGGTGAGTATCTGGCGCAGCGCATCAGCATAGCAGCGTGGTAATGCAGCCAGTGTCTTGGGAACTCTAAGACTGGTATTGATATGGAACAGTTTACCTACGTCTAGACTATTTGATGAGCTTACTGCAGACAACCGTCTGCAGTAAGCTCAATTGTTTCAATTTTATGTATTAGTTTCAATTTGTTTCTATTGCTTGATTGTAATTTTCGTTATTAATGAAGTTAAGGTTAACAATAAGGTTTTTAATAAGGACATTACTTAATGTACCTTCTTAAGTAAGGGCTCAAACACAAAACTGCGAGCTCGCATCGCATCGCAAATATCTGCGAGCTCGCACGATAACGTCCGATCTCATTTGCATCGCACATTCCTGTCATATTACGTCATACTTGGTGACCCCCCTTTTAGTCCGCTCTGAGACAACTTTAGCGAAAGATGCGCGGCGCCTGAGCCGCCTTCTTTGTGTTGTAAAAAAAAACTGCTTCAGTTCTCAACTCATAGTAATTTCGAGTAAAATAGTTCCCTTCAGAGTTCATAATCGTATTAAATGGATGAATCCAGAATCTTCTTTTTCTTTTATATTTATTTAACAATAACAGCAGTGCAATTGGACCGATTTATGCAAAAATGATCCAACCCACAACCTAGTCAATTTCGAGTTTTTTTAACCTATGTAATCAGTATAAGGTATATTTTAAAATATCAAAGACTCACACCTCTATGTTCACAAATGTGGAAAATCCATATGATCCAACCCACAACTGTCATGTCGAAGACCATTTTTTAAAATGTATAAGTGTTTCATGCCACTTGAATCATTTTTGTGTTGCTTTGGTTACCCTAACATATATCCGTTCTATTTTGCTACAATGATTCAAACTATAATATTAAGCTGGTCCAAGACAGGGAGCTATGGCGCTCATTAAGGGAGGCCTATGTCCAGCAGTGGACTAATATAGGTTGATTATGATGATGATGATATAAAACAAGTTAAGCTTTGACAAGTTAATATTTGAAATTGCTATTCCATCTAAGTACGTAAACGAAATAAACCATAAAGTTCAAAACACATAGAAGCCGGAGGCGTGGCGGAGGCGAAGGCGTGCCGGTTTTTCCTATGGCACCGCGTTCGCCACGGCCTGCGGTGTGTGTGTAGGCTTTCATAGGATTCCATAGAATACAACTCGCACGCCTTCGCCTCCGCCACGCCTCCGGCTTCAGTGTGTTTCGTACTTTAACGAAAAATAAATAAATAAAATAAGTACAGGGCCAGCAGATCTAATATTAGATACCAGATGATTGCATTGATTAATTTAAGAAACCGAAGGGAAGCTGCAATAATAGACGATGTAGATGGTTTATGTGATGAACCTTATTCTGATTTGGACGAGGAGTAGGGCCAATTTTGTTTGTTTTGTCTTTTAAAACACAAAAATGATTACTAATTTTTATCACACTTTGAATCATTTTGCATTTTAATTTTTGCACCCTACATAGCTCTTTCCATACAAAATTAATTTTGTAATAATGATCCAGGCGCAAGTTTTCCCAATTATCTACTAAACTATTACAATTTATTCTTTATATTATTTAAAGCAAAAAAGTGGAGTTTACATAGCATTAAATTAAATTAAAATAACAACATTTTGTATTACAAAGCTAGAGAAATACCGCCACAAACTTAAATATCGATTATCTCGAAATGAGGTTTGTGTGGGTTGGATCATTTTTGCTTAAATCGGTTCAATTATCTTTTTGGGATCCATCTTACGCTTCCTAAAAACACGTCCAATACGGCTGACTAAACTTGAAAGTATGGTTACCCTACAAAACGGTTCGCCGCACAAATTCGCATCGCAGAAATTCGCAAATCAAGTTCGTGTGACATCGCATCACATCGCATCGCATCGCACCAAATCGCAGTTTTGTGTGGGAGCCCTAAAGCCGAATACTAAATACAAATCATATTTGAGCACGTCCCCAATGACGATTCTTTTTGCGATGTTTTAGAATGTGTGAAGTGCAATTAGGAAATATGAAATGCCAATACCGAAGTAATAAAACAAATTTATTAAAATTGAGTTTAAAATTGTGGAAGTAATTATTTTGTGAGGCTTGTGTAGGTAAGCCAAAGCAAGCTATCGATTACTTGATTTAAGGTATAAATGTAAAACGTTTTATGAAACTTTCAGATACGAAATAAATAAATGAGGAATATTACATATAGTTCATGTAAGTACTTACATAATAAAGATTTTTATAGCCGAGATTTGCGAGATATTATAACCAAATCGAATTTTGTTTTTAATAGTTCAATCTTTTATTCCAATTAAAACAGATGAGAATCGTATCCCTCCTGGGTGGGTGCGTCCTACACTGCGTTTGCCGAGTCGCGGTCTCCACTCAAGAACACGTTTACCCCAAGGGCTGTCGGTTCTTCGCGAGATAACGGCCAGCCCACCGCCATATTCCTTACGAACCCTATCCTACAGAGAAACTCCTCCCATAGCTCTTTCTACAGATCGTTGAGCTACTTTGAACTGGTGGACCAGCCCTACCGTGAGTGTCCACGTCTCAGCTCCGTAGGTCACTACGGGTAGCACGCACTGATTGAAAACTTTCGTCTTCAACATTATCGTAATGGTATATTAAAGTAATATATTAAAAGCTATTTTAAGCTCCATTTCATTTGAAACCAGAGCTCTCTTGGTTTAATATCTCAGTTGAAGCATAAGGAAAAACTGACAAAGAACTGTGATGTGAAATGGCCGGGTTACGAGAAAATAGCACAGATTTTCTTTATTACGTACAGGGTTGCCCGATCGCAAAATTATTCTCGAACAAAAACAAAATCACTGACTTACAAAATCAGGTAGGTCATAAAGTTTAGAAGAGAAAAACCGGGTCAAACTAACTGTAAACTATTTGTATTCGTTTTATTTGGCATACAAAATAAGCTAGAATAAGAATAAGCTGAAATTTAAATTTATATTATTATTATATTAATTTATATTATTCTTATTCTAGCTTATTTTGTAAGCCAAATAAAACGAATACAAATAGTTTTTCTGAAAATATTACAAAGAAAACCGAATAACTTTCATTCCACAAAAGTAGGTATTTGGATTTTATAGGTAACCACATAATAATATGGATAATTCAAATTAATTTAAAATTTAAATAGACATTTACAAATTTAGCCCAAAGTAAGTAGAGCCTCTGTGAAGGATAAGTACCAGATGAATCATAATTTAAATGTAAATAGTCTATAGTTATCAAAATCCGAAAAAAATATCTGCTGCTCATCCCGGGACGAAAATGCTTATGCGTCGCCAGCAGAATTTTTCCCTGATCGCCACTGAGTTCGTCAACCTGAGGCCGAATTCCACTAATGTCAAAACAAAGGTCTCAATACTTGCCATTCAATCAAGATGTTTTCAATGACGTTTGTGCATTTGGTATTCTACTATTTTTAGCGCTTAAAGAGACTTTCATAATTAATTAGAATGTCAAATTGGTAGTTATAAAGCTATGAATTAACCTCAAAAAGTTTGTGTTAGTAGAACACTAAAAACAGTTAAACACTGATATTTTTATACTATTTAAATGGTGAATTTATTTAGTGGAATTCGGGCCCTGAAGAATTCAACAATGCTCTTTTTACTTTGTAGCAAGAAATCTCGGTGAGATTTGTCCATCGATCGAGAAATAATCAAAACGTTTGACAATTTAGCAAAAAATAAAGTCATTCACATGAATTAACACTCAGAAAAAGCTGTGAAACTCACACCCGGAAAAGCCTTTTTCCTCGGATTTTCGTTGATTTGGCAACCCTAATCGCGAGCATTATTACAACGGAGTATTGCAGGAAACACCAGAAAATGTTAACCCGAAAATGTATTGTTGGAGCTTTGTACCACGGACCAATTTAAAGTCTGCTTTTTTCCTTTGATAGAATGTTTTTTTAAAATGAAAGCTTGTCAGATACCGGAAGAGGAATATTCTGGTTTTTAATTAATTACTATTTTTCTATAAGTTAGTATTTAAGTAATTGGATATACTTTTCTGTTTTTTAATTTCTACGGGATCTCTTGAAAAATTTTTTTGTTGAACCAAATCGCGCATTCCCTATACATAAGCAAAAAAAATATCTAAATCGGGCGAAGATAATAATATTGATTATCATAGGATCATATATGTTTATAAATACAAAAAACATAGCCAAAAGAAAGATCCTTACTTATCACTACATAGTATAAAACAAAGTCGCTTTCTCTGTCCCTATGTCCTTATGTCTCTATATCCCTATGTCCCTTTGAACGCTTAAATCTTTAAAACTACGCAACGGATTTTGATACGGTTTTTTTTTAATAGATAGAGTGATTCAAGAGGAAGGTTTATACGTATAATTAAACCGTGCGAAGCCGGGGGGAGTCGCTAGTAATATTATAAACGCGAAAGTTTGTATTGGATTTGTTTCTTTTTTTTGCAAAAACTACTAAAATTCTCAATAGACTTACTTATAACCCATTACTACACTTTTAAGATATAAGACACTTTTTACCTTGTTTATTTTTCATCCCATAAATCAGTTCCCGTGGGATAAAAATAGTCTTGAAATGAAAATTCTAAAATCGATGACAGTGTTCTATGATAAAATAAAATTCCAATAAGAGTTTATATCTCAGATATTCTACCAAATGGATTATCCACTTCAGTTTTATCAGATTATTCATCTTGTAGTCATTGTAATTTTTATAACTTATTATTTCTATTTGCAAGATCTTAGTTCACTATTTACCTACCTAACACCTTTATTCAGAAGGGATCGCGACATATGTTTTTTTGTCATTTGTGTATCTGCTCAATTTAAAATAGATATACTGCATCCCTATATTATGTGAGTATTTTTATTTTTTCTATTCAAAGGTCTGGGTGAAATCATGTTCTGAGAAGGGCTTCTCAGAACATGATTTCACCTAGACCTTTATATTAGGCTTTTATATTATTTTTGTTAGGGTGATTCAAGAATAAGTATAATTTGATTTCACAATTCAAAATTTATAAATAGGAACAGAGAAATATGAATAAGATTAAGTTACAAAAAAGATGGCTTACATTCAGAATAAGCTAAAGTAGAAAATTCCTGACCTAGGACTTGACTTCCATGCTATCCAGAATACATTAATGAAGAAATTATTCCTTCACCTACTTTTAATAAGAATGATGGTACATAATCTACCTGTAAACAATAAAAAGGGACATGAAAATATGTGTATTTAAAGAAGTGAATAACAGATAAACTCACCATTTCATCATAATAAGGCATCAGGACAGCTAAAATTCGGCTCAAATGATAAAAGCATAACGTCCAATTCACGTCGCTGCCAGCACAAAGACGCTGCTGGAACCAAGTTTCATCCTGAGAAAACTCTGTACCACCTATTTTGACTATTAAAAACTATTTACACTTTCTAGCATTTCATTTCAAGGTAAAAGAAAAAATGCACTTTAACCTCCTTACAAAGTATCAGTTCAGTTGAAATTTCGAACAAAAACTGCAAAACAGAATCGTATATTTGAATTTAAAGTTCGATTTTGATAGATAAAGTTAAACATAGACTTAGCTTTTATCGAATTATTTGAATCTCCTAAATATTAGTGAGGATTTGAATTTCGAATGACCGATGAATACCCGATTTTCTTTTTTTTCGTAAAGTTTCGAGAGCGAAAAGAGGTCGAGTAGACGTGAGGTCGCGTCCGCTCCTGTTTTCAGACTGAACGCGTTTCAGTCGAGCCCGCTCAGCTGAAAATCAAGTAGGCTCTTCTAGGGATAAACCTGTATCAAACAACTCTGATACTTACGCGCAGCTGTTTAGGGCTCATTTTCTGCAAGATGTAACGTTTTTGCGTTGGGAAAACTAGTTAGAGCGATAGCAAATTTTGATATGGGTTGATAAAGGTTCTTAGTATTTCATTGAAAAATTCTTTAGGTAGGTCTGAGGTTGGTTTCAGTGTAATTTGTGTTTTTTTGTTTATAATAAAATTTTGGTGCAAACGTAAGTATTTTTTAAGATTTCATAAATCGAATATTTAAAATACATACTAGTAGCGCCCCGCTGCTTCAACCGCGTGGGTATTGATGAAAAGTACCTACGCTATGTTTATTTCTATATAGAATAAAAAGTAAATACTACTAATTTTAAATAACCTTTCAGAATTTTATATACAATTCATTGATAAAATAAACTGATAGGTCGATACGTCCTTTATTTGCACTAAACATAGTGAAAGAATGGCATGACAGACCATAATTTAAAAACAAAGTCTGACCAAATAAAGACTAAACAACGATAAACTAAAGCTCTAGCAAACGCGACACTTGGAAAAGGTCAAGTGTTTTATCGTCGACCGACCGATCTTTACCTTCTCGTGT
Organism: Eupithecia centaureata; assembly: GCA_944547425.1. NCBI lineage: Eukaryota > Metazoa > Arthropoda > Insecta > Lepidoptera > Geometridae > Eupithecia > Eupithecia centaureata. Next base: position 10,791,930 of record OX155696.1, read on the forward strand.
ATAAAAGCTGTATTTTACAGGAATATTTTACAATTTTCTTGGTGTTTTGGACGGTTTATTAAATAATGGCTTGTTTAGAAAAGAAAAAAACTATAAATCGACTTCAAATTCTATGGTGGGGCAGAAAGAAGGAAGTCAAAAAAAATAGCATTACTAAGGATAGCTCAAAATTACTGGTACCTTGACCAAAATACCTTGATCCAATTTATATGAAACTAGTGACCCGCCCCGGCTTCGCACGGTTTTATTATACGTATAAACCTTCCTCTTGAATCACTCTATCTATTAAAAAAAACCGCATCAAAATCCGTTGCGTAGTTTTAAAGATTTAAGCGTTCAAAGGGACACAATGACATAGGGACAGAGAAAGCGACTTTATTTTATACTATGTAGTGATAACACGTGATGCACCAGAATAAAAAAAAAACATTTTCATCCATTAAATAGTTCTGAAATTGAAAAAACAGTCACATTAAAAACTGTTTTTAATTGTTTTAGAAAATACAAAGTTGACGCAGATATGAAACTACGAATAGGTAACCTAATATTAGCATTAGCAATTAACGATGTGGTGCGTTGGCTAAGGTTCGCGTGCGACGCAGGAGGTTGCGGGTTCGATTCCCGCCTGGGAACAAATTTGTGTACGGTCTGCAGAATTTTTTTTTTGGCCTGGGTGTTTTCTATGTATAATAAAAAATACCTATCTATGTAAATAATGTATTAAATATATCAGTTATCTAGTAGGTACCCATAACACAAGCTTTGAGTAGCTTACTTTGTGGCTAGATGGTGCTGTGTGGATTGTCCAGCATTATCATTATAACGAGGGATGTGAATCTCGTTTCGGTGGGCTTTTACACGTGTCATAGCAGCGGTCAAAGTCAACGCACCATTGGTTGAGTGTGCAAGGCTGAAAGTTTTATCATATTAAGCCGCGCCCCGCGGTTTCAACCGCTTGAAAATTGATGAAAGTAGCCTGTGATTTATTCCAAGCCTCAAACTACATCTATTTAAAATTTTAGCCGGATCGGTTTAGTACTTTTTTCGTGTAAGAGTAACAAACATCCATCTATCCAAACTTTTGCATTTACTTAAATCGTTAGTGTCATTTGTTTTTGAGACATTACCGATAATACGCAACGCATCAGATGCGTCTTCTGTCAGATAAGTACCGATCTTACATAGACTGAAATTTGTAGGCACAGTGCTTGTTACAGCTTTTTACATCCTTGCATTACTCTTGTATTTTTCAAAATTCCAACAAACATAAAACAAACAGACAAAATGATCTGTAACCATTTGCTACAACCCAACTGTGAAAATTTTAGCATTAAGAGTGTAAAATCTATGAAAGTATGAATGGAATTATATAAAATATGTGTGATTTCCCAAAGTCACTATACCAGACGGACAAAGTCGCAGGCACACGCTAATTATTAATAAAGTGATGCTACATACATAAATACATGACATATTAAAAGATTATTAACTAGAAATACTATATTACTAATTTTATTTACAATAAAATATAACAACATAGTATAAAACAAAGTTATAATTGATAGGTAGATAAATTCAAGAGGAAGGTTTAAATGTGTAATACAGCCCTGCACAGTGCAAATATAAACAGGTGAAATATACAGAGAGGCTAATTAAGTCCGGTAAACTAACTAAAACAACAAAAACACACACAAAGCTTAATAGGGGAAGCTAAGCAGCTCATCCGTAAGCAGATAGAAAAGTGTGTGAACTTATGTTTTTACGTCTAATAGGTCTTGGCTCTCTCAGGTCTCAACTCTAACAGGACACTGCCCGTTAAATAAGCACTTAAACACCTTCGGAGCGACAGACAGCCCTATCTGCAGAAGATGTCTCAGCGACGACGAAACAGCTGCCCACGTAGTCCTGGAATGCAAGGGAATAACAGCACAACGAACAGAAATCCTCAACTTGCTGAAGTCACAGAAGCCTGCGAAGATCACAGGAAAATTCTGCGCTTCTGGACGGAGTTAGGCTGCCTATGCTAGCAAAATCCAGGTATTATGGTCCCGGCAATCTTCCCTCTCAAATTTTATAAATGAAAAAATAAATAAATGTGTCGTCAAAAATTAGGGGATTTCATAGGCACGCAAGTAAGAAAAAATAGAATACCTATACTATACATATAAAGTGGAAAAAATAAATTAAAAACCTACAATAATTAATTATAATCCAAACACCAACTAGATTATAATAAGGATTGGTTATAAAACGAACAGTAAAGCGAATGACCAGTTGTTTCCAAGTACTACTCCTAACCTCACGTAGTAAAAACACAGCTTACATTTAAACATCTACTTCAAGGGTGAGATTCATCATCATCATTATAAGCTGAAACTGTTCTACTGTTAGCAGGTAATCATCCAAATGAACATCTACAGTTTAAAACAAAGTCACTTCCCACTATCTGTCTGTCTGTTTCTATACGTAGTTTTATAGATTAAGCATGTTTTCGTTAAAGCTACGTGACGTATTTTGATGCGGTTTTATATAGAATACAGAGTGATTCAAGAAGAAGTTTACGAACCCGCTGCCTTCTGCATCGCAATTTGAACTTTTGCGCACCATTGAGGTCATCAATTGTAGTTATTTTTAAACAACTTTGTTTTACGTTATAATTCATTGATGCCATTACTGCAATCTACTAGCGATCCACCCCGGCTTCGCATGGGTGTATTATACATATATTATTATTATGCATGTCTGCTGGTTGCAGCAAGCTGAAGAAAGGGCGCTATAGAGCTTATAAGGGGAGGCCTATATCCAGCTGTGGACTATAAGGGTGATAATGATGACTAAAGAGGATCCCAAGCCTGAACCAGCCGCTCTAAAGAAGCTATGGACAGTAGCAGCTTCGCTGCAGTTAAATGGATAAAACTATTTCGTTCATTCATTTTCGTTCGTGCAGAAAATTGTGTTGGCAAGATGTGTTGAAAATGCAAAATAAAGTGTAGAATAATCTTAGTGCACGCGACGGTGGAATACTTTCATGGTTTAGAAAATACTCCCTGTGTTTTTGTAATTTTACTTCTACTTAAGGCGCAAATAGGAGCTAAATTTGCGCCACCACTGATTTTATCTTATAATTACGTTAAACGAAGGAATTTCCATACGTTTAGTTTGTTATACCTAATAGATACAGTACACCACCTACAGTACTACACCTTTTTGATAGCATCTGTAGTAGTTTCATTTTGTCTATTTTAGGAAGAGATACGAAATTGCCTTTGGTGGTCACCAAACTTTGTTTTCGAAATAGACAAATAAAACTACTACAAATTAATTTATACGTAATTAATTATACGTAATTATATCAGCGCATCAGCATTGCCATACAGCGTGGTAATGCAGCCAGTGTCTTGGGGACGCTTCCGACTGGTATTGACATGGATCAATTGAGCTACCTTTAGACTGTTTGCAACCGTCTGCAGTTAGCTCAATGGATTCAATTGTAAATACAAGTTGTAATTTTTCTATTCCTTGCTTGTAATTTTCTTTGTTAATAAAGAGATTCTATCGTAATTATATGATAAAATATGTGGTGACACTTGTTTAGCTACTGTTCATGAAAGTTCCAAAGTTCATGATCCTGGAACTGTAGGTGTTAGAGTTACCGGGATAGAAAGGATAACTCCAACAACGGCGTGTAGATCGCAACTGGTTTATTGATTAGGTTTAGTTAACATGAAGATATAATGCGGAACATTAAAAGCACGTAAAACGATAAACGTCACGCATTACACGTTCGGCACTGCTAAGCTAAAAATATAGGAATTTAAATGATATAGTTGTTGCATGTTGCTTCACTCTGAATATCATTGTACTTTGTACAGTAGGTATTTAAATTTTCAGCCCGGTCACTGACAAGTTTTGGCTGTCGAAGTTACACAAACATTCATCCAAATTTTCTCATATAATGCTAGACTGGCCGCCCGCGCGCCGCCGCGACGACAACGCCTCCGCCTCAACTATTGCAGTGAGGAGTGATCTCTTATAGATTCACGGAAATTTCCCGATTTCACAACATTTTTGAGGATTTAGAGAAATAAAAAGGTCCTCAAAGTTGAGCCACGTTATGGGTCCGGCAGTGCATATTGCCTGACTCTGTCACAGCCACAGCTGATAGAAGTCTAACTAGCTTCAAATTCCGTCTGAAACGTTGGCTTGTCGAGCAGAATTTTATTCTGTAGGAGAACTATTTGAGAAAGAGGAGATTAATGATAATTAATTATACGATTTTTAATGATGCCAGTTTATTTTTTCTATGACTTTATAAGTAGGTAACTAGGAACCTTATTCTTGTTTTTAAAGTACAAAATTTGGTATGCATTTTACATTTAAATAATCATAGTTTAAATATAATTATGTGAAAACCTGTGTTTTGTGTGGTATAAAAATATTGACATGTAAATTGGCTTTATGAATAAATTATATTTCTGTATTTCAGTAAATCAAATTAAACATGGCGCTGTTGGCGTAAAGCCATTAAAAAGCTTTACTCATCAAAACTAACCCTATAAAATATTATTAACCCTTAAAAACTTCAGTTTTAATAATAGCTTAATCTAGTTTCCCTCCCTGAAACCCCATGGGGGGAAAAGGATTGAAAAAATTTAGATCCAGAATCCCCCCGAAGATACCCCCATCGGAGTATAAAGTTTGTAATATTATTAATCAATTAACATTAAAACCTTTGTTAGAAGAACAGGCTCCCAAAAACCGTAAAAATTTAACAATAACTCTGCTTTTGACATTTTATATCCATAGAATAATGAAAATGAAATCGAATTACGTAGAGTACAAAGTACAATGTTGGTTGTAAAACCATTTTTTAATTAAATGCTAGGGTTGTTTGGGTTAAGCATGGGAGAAGAAAGCCGTCAAATGAGATTTTACAAAGTTTACGATCGACGGTGAAGCTTAGGATTGTTTTTACACATCGCCTCTTCGCTTCATTGTAGGTATTACAAACTAGGTCTAAAGAATAAAAAAGGTACTCTGTTGTCCAATTATAGAAAAGCCATAGAAGTATGTTTATGTATTCGTGAACGTATTACCCATATCTACCTTTTTTTATAGTTCTACTAGTTTATTCTACATTATCTATCTATTCATCAGATTGCCGCATCCAGCATCTGCCTGCAGTCTTTCGAAGATCTTCATGCCACCTGGTCAGAGGGCGTTGTTTGCCTTTCTGTTGCGCATAAAATATGCAAAGTGTGCGGTAGTTTTTAGAGTAAATAAAAATATTTCATTTCATTTCCATAATTTTGTTGATTCGCGATCTCCACTTAAGAACACGTTTTCCCTAGCGTTGCCGGCCCACTGCCATTACAGCTTATTCTTTGAGCTGTCCATACCGTTGCTTCTCTGGATTTATGCAATACGAATACTATCCTTCAGAGAAATTCCGAGCATAGCTACGTGTTTGCTTCGTGCTTATCCCCAAGGCAGTAGTATCGTTTAAACCCCTGTTCCTGCTCGGACTATAAAGAGACCGATGCGATGTCCTCATACATTCCACATACACACACACGCACATATATGTCTCAGACAGTAAACCCTCGAATAAAGCAGAGAAACCAGTATGCCTATTGTTATTGTAGTCTAGTTATCTAGTTTTTTACATATGTAAGATACTTAGTCTATGTTTGACTTTTCTTGTGGAAACCTTGTTGGCCTTGTTGGTTTTCTAACTATAATTTAAGTATTTTTATGTAAATTGCAACGCTGTGCCCTCCCCGCTATCCTGACGCAATTTCTCCTTCACCTGATTCATCTTCTGAATAAACGGATTGAAGCACATCTCTACTAAATATCCCAAATACAATCTTATCGTGATCCGGATTTGTTTTAACTAGTCGTAAAATAGTAACGGTTCTCGTAAAAGAGTTTATTCACTTCGCTAACAAGAGTCCAGAAGATGTTTTAATAATGGTGTATCGTTTAACACCTACGCTTTTAATTTAGCTTGCTTTGTTTAGTCTTTATATTGCTATAAAGGCAATATTCCATCACAGATAGCCAGATAGGTATGCTTTGCAGATACGCTGTTAAATATTTAACATTTATAAATAAGCTAGGATATCAGTTGGGCTAGCAGTGGGAGTGTGGATGCGAAGTGTTTGCTGGGAGAATTAGGCCGTAAACTTAGTGAAGTGACAGGAGACTCCCGCTCCGGTTCGTTCTTGGAACAAAGGATTGCCATCGCTATTCAGCGAGGTATGGGCGCCTATGCGGGCGGATTATTTATTGACTAATTATAAATAGTAGTAAATAATTAAAAAAAAATAACTCTAATGCTTCGAGTGAGGTTTTTTTTCTCCGATGCAGCTGGAATCGTCGAAAGGGCTGCACTTTCGCCCTTTCTGTAGGTATAAGTACTAATATGATGTGTTTTTCATGTTAAGGTTTTAGTTTACGAACGTTTATTTTGGTGATCCGTAACATCCGTAACGAAACGAAACTCTTTATTAGAGCTAGTTTAATCTTACCATTATAATAAATGGGAAAGTTTGTGTAAATGTTTTTAATACGTAATCTCCATAATTATTTTAGTCATTTGGATGAAATTCGATAGATATTTACCTAGATAGTTTAAGTATAGATAGTTAGTTTAAGATAGTTTAGACCTAGAATAAGACATAGGCTAATACTATTTTCAAAAATTTATCTCTGAGAGGGTTAAATAGGGTGGTAAAGTTTGTAAAGAAAATTATTTTTCCTCGGTTTGATTTACTCAAAACTATGAAATAAATAATTAAACATTTTTTTTATTTTTACATAATAACCTAGGAGTTGTGTAATATATTTCTGAAATATCTATGAAAAAAAAACTCTGGTTGGCGGGCGAAGCCATGGGGCGCATCTAGTATGATAATATGACTGATTAATTTTACACCCAATACAATAATACGATTACCTGTAACTATGTTATCATGATTATTTTGTAATTGAAATAATATGTCTGGGATATAAAAACAAAAAGCAAATTCATAAAATTCTATTGTTTTACATCAAAAGATTTCATTAGAATCGCCTTTACTTCAGCATTTCTCACGTTTGAAAACTCGCCAATCTGCAATGAAAAATATGTTTAATTTCAGGTATTAGAAATTGCAACCAAAACAGTTCACGATAAAAATAAAAAAAATACCAGAAATAGGAATAATCTCGCTTTTCCCTAGGACGCAACTAGGATACAAGGTTAATGCATCTTTCAACGGACAATGTAAACACTTCTACAACAAAACTCCAAGTAAAAGCAAATTTTATCAGTAAATAAACAAAAACAAATTGTAAATTATTTTTAAAATTTCAGATTATCTAGCTAGAGGATAAAAAAGCTTGAGAAGAGTTTGCTCCAACTCGAAAACTAACAACCTAACAAGGTAAAGGTTCGCTTCTTTAGCTTAAAAAGATTGAAATGACCCAAAATCAAAGTGATCAATTAATTCCAAGTTAACCTAAAGTAAATGATATCGGTCATCTTTATAGTAGGTATTCAACATTATATAAACAAATCCCTGGTTTTCCTGGTCACGCTCTATCAACTTTGTCGATTTCATTCCTCTTTGATAAGTTTTCTTATAGCTTGTCAAGGTTCTTACGGAATGAAAAGTTAAGGAAATTGCATTGAAAATTTGATTATTTCAGAAAACTCAACGACTTTTTAATTACATTAATTACATAAAAACGACGATTTTAGCTCAATTGATCCATGTCAATACCAGTCTGTGCGTCCCCAAGACACTGGCTGCATTACCACGCTGTATGACAATGCTGATGCGCTGAGCCAGATACTCACCAGCTCTCGGGTCACGCGTCGCATCGACCAGACGCCCAGATATTTTTTTGTTTTCTTGAAACATAAAATAATAGTCTGATTATCTTATTCAAAACAGTTTGCCGGGTCAGTTAGTTATAAATAAATACATGTTGATGAGTTCCCTAATATTCGTTTGGCAAATCCAGTGTGAGTTACCATAATCAAGAGTAACGATCGTAAATTTTGGGGTAAATCTACATAAAGCGGGGCAAAGTAATCAGTGTACAAAGGGCAACATTTCATCTCCTCACAATATAATTAATCCTCGGTCATGTCTGTCTGTCTGAACGCAATAAACTGAAAACGTTTTTAGTCGTTTTCTTTGAGAATGTTTATTTATGTATAATAATATGTTTAATTATTAATATTTATTTATAAAGCCAAGAAATCATTATCATACAGAGCAAAACTTTTATTCTACGACAAAAATTAACCAAATGATTGGCGAAGTTCACTGAACACACGTGACATTTACGTTAAAGTATATAAAACATCTGTCAAAAAAACATCAATTAAAATGTACCTTTAGACTGTTTGCAACCGTCTGCAGTTAGCTCAAAGGTTTCAGTTGTATATGCTAGTTTTATTAATAGCTAGCGACCCGCCCCGGCGTTGCACGGTTTTATTATAAAACCTTCCTCTTGAATCATTCTATCTATTGAAAAAAACCGCATTAAAATCCGTTGCGTAGTTTTAAAGATTTAAGCATTCAAAGGGACATAGGGATATAGGGACATAGGGACAGAAAAAGCGACTTTGTTTTATACTATGTAGTGAAGATTAAAATGTAATATCTTTTTGAAAAACACATGCCTTAGTTCCTTCTTTTCATACCCGTAGGAAAAGTTGAGGGTCCAAAAGTAGGGGGATGCAAAAGCTTTGCTAACCGTGCGAAGCCGGGGTGGCTTGATAGTAAGATTTTATCATAACTTGCTTGATGAGTTGAACCTTTTGATAAGATTACTATTACAGCTCATTTGTGATTGTATAGCAACCATCTTTGATGTGATGTTGACGAGTTAGAGAATGTCACATTAGTTTTGCAGTCAAAATTACTAAACTAGCTAGGGCCTAGACAATGTAATAATCGATTAACGATAACGGTATTAAAGACTTACGAGAACAGAACACATTATTATTATATCTACGGGTATTTATCGCGATTCTTTACCTGTTTTTCTCGACGTTTCAACAGGTTTACACTCTGTCGTAGTCACGGAATGACTGTCCTCGAGAAAGAGTTGCAATTCTATCAATATATACTCTATCTATATCTTCGTAATTTTATCAAAGGACTCCGAAAACAAAAATCGATGTTTCTGATTCGTTAACCCTTTCCCGCCGGGGTAGTGATTTTTCACGAATTTTCTTTTTTAAACTTTATTATCATAATAAGGTAGGTAAAAGGAAACGTCCAGTTTTTTTTTAGATTTTTAATATACCTAGAAGTACTATTTCCAAGACCTAGACTTAAAAGTACCGTCAGGAACTTTATGTTATCACAATGTTAGGAGCTTACATGGAAACTATAAAAGTAGTGACAATCCAATATTGAATAGTATAAAATATTGGTTTTGTAAAAATTATATAAATAGGTTTTTGATTACAAATTTTAACCTCGCGGTATTCAGAAAAACAATTTTTCGTTTCATTTACACACAAAAACACGTTGCAATGCGGACATTTACTATCAGGTTTCGACTGAATCTTTTGCAAACCTCACACCCTATCTTGTAAATGTTAGGAGTTCCTCCTTTTTTAGGTTACCTTGCAATACCAAATACCTTGCCTCTCTGAGAAGCATAAGAGTTACTGTGGTTTACAATATTGTCAATAATATCTCCAATCAATACAAAAATATATCAGTCGGTTTTGTACAAAACAGTCTTCTACAACTCCAGTTTCTGCAATGTAATGCGGTAAAATTGTATGTATGTCCCTCTTTTTCTATTTACTGTTTGGTTCGGGTAATCGCTGGTTAGTTCTGTGTGAAGACCTATTTGCAGGAGGTAGATCAGACTAAACACTAGATCCAGGTATTGGAGATGTGGGTACCTGATATATAGCACTCTAATACATCTTCGAATGGCGGCAACGATGGCGGAACTTCCGCAAAAACACTGCCTAGAGATGTTTCAAAAACCTCATCGAATCCTTTGGCTGAGGGTAGTTGAAGATTTTCCACTTCATCATCAGACACACCTGCATCGGACTCTTCATCACAGTCCGGAATCTCTTCTAATAACAAGGCTTCAATTAGAACAGTATTGTTTATATATCTTAATGGCTAAAACGATAAGAAAATAGGTCACAGCAATAACAAAAACAAAAAAAGCATTCGTTTATGATGAAAATATAGCTATTTCATCGAGTATGTGAATTACAAAAACCCTTAATTTTTGTGACTAGAAACACCTGACGGTACTTTTAAGTCCATGTCGGTTTTGATCAAATATTCATATAAAATAATATGATAATACATTATAACAGCTTTTAGAAATGTAGTCAATGATATAAACAACGTAAATAGTAAAAAAATAGCAATTACCTTTGATATTCCATTCATAAAAAAAATCTAATTATACCGTACAGCGAAGTGACAAAATGTTCGACTGGATGTAACTTGCTGATCAAATTATTCGGCAAAATTACGCGGTAATTCAAATAACGCACTGTGATTGGCTTACGGAAACGGTACTCTAAAGGATCGTCAGTTGTAGTTATCATAAAGTGTTTTCATACATATGTTATTAGCTGAAAAATGTGGAGGTACTTCTAAGTACCGTAAGGCAGGAAAGGGTTAACATACAATACCTACCATAGGTCACCGATATAAAATAGCGTTTGCGCTAATCCTATTCAAACCTCATTCGATCACACAATGTGGTTTCTAATATCGGTTCTGATATCGGTTTCGAATATCGGTATTTCAGTTTAATATCGTTCGATCACCGGATACTCTTCGTCGAGTTTGTTTTCCTTGAATGGTATTGCACCAAGCTATGGAAGGGTACAGTTTTACTTTTTATTTAATATCAAAATGAAACATGAAATTAGCGTTACACTATTTTTAAATTAACTATTGGAGAGTACCTGTGTCCACACAGTAAATAATAATATTTAATTTATTATAATTCTGGCTGGAGAATCCACATCTAGCCCAAAAATAATCAGGGCTTGTGTTATGGGTGCTAAAAGACTGTTATACTTAATACAATACATTACATACATAGATATTTTTAGTATACATAGAAAACATATTACAATTTTTTTGTAAAACACCCAGAAAAAATTCTGCAGGTCGTGCCAAACATTTTCTTCTAAGGCGGGAATCGAACCCACAACCTCCTACGTCGCAGGCAGACCTTCGCCCGCTGAGCCACATCGGTCATCTTATGCACTTCGCTCAAAGCTAGTCTTAATCATCATAGCTGATATTTGAATTTTAGAGAAGGATCTCAGCATTTAAAAAAGTTTGTTGTTAAAAGTTTTCTATTTTTGAGATCTCAGTTATTTTTTTAAGGAGACAAATGTAAATTAGTTACACAGTTCTTTTATTTTTTTAATAATTTTCATATGTTTTACTTTACATTGTATAAAAGCATAGCAAACAGCTCCATTGCTATTTCAAATTGCTAAGACGTTTCAAAAGAAAAGCGATAATATATTCCTTTACTTTTTATTTATTTCCAAAATCGCGTTTTTTTACTAGCAGATTACAATTACTCCATTAAAACTTAAAAAAAACCATGTTTTAGATACGAAATTCAAAGTGTGTTGTTGTGTGATAATTTATAGTTGTCTTTATTATTCTTACCTTTCTATCGCAACGAATAGCTTGAGATGTCAATTCAATATCCTGTCTTCAACGATGCTTAGAGCGCCTTTAAATGCTCTCTCAGGAAAATAGTTTTATAAGTATCAAGAGTAGTTTTAAAGCAGACTTAAATAAGCTTCTATAAAGCCAAAATCAAACTGCTTAATTTCCTTTAGACCTTACAGGACACTTGGGCACGTCATAAAATTTATGTAATAAGTAATTTAACTAGCAAACAAAAAGCCTTTACCTTGTTAAGTTAGTTTTCGAGTCGGAGCAAAACTCGTCCCAAGCTTTTTTATCTTCTTAATAATCAGATATTTTATTTTAATATAACTTATATATCCACAGGTCGCTGGGTCCCCAAAAAGCCGTTAATGTAGATCTGGTCCTGTGCATGGTAGAATAAATAAATAATGCTGGAAAATCCACACAGTATCATCTAGCCCCAAGGTAACCAGAGCTTGTGTTAAATAGAAAATACACAAAACCCCGGACCAAATATTTAGATATCGTACAAACATTTCTTCCAAGGCGAGAATCCGACCCGCAACCTCCTGTCTCGTACCATAATATATAATATTATTTAAATAAAAATAAAATATTATACTATTTCGGCACAGAGTCATAGAGGCGAAACTCGATTTGACGCGCATTCATTTATGTTACTGTGATTGTATAGACCTCCATGTTCACTGTTAGTTTTTGTAATTTATTTATGTATGTATCGAAATAAATGTTTTCTATTCTATTCTATTGTTTTCTATAAAATATTATTTATTTTGAAGTAGGTAGTTTGAAACGCTTATTTTGGTATGAAACAGCTAAAATGAATTTGTGGTGAAAATCTGTGGTGCGAAACAATCTTACAATTCCACATCGCGAGACAATAATGTATTTGTAAAAAGTATAAGATTTTCAGATCTGAGATCAATTTAAATTAATTGCATTGCTCAAGACTAGTACAAGATTCGACTATTATTATAAACTAGCGACCCTCCCCGGTTTCGCACGGGTGCAATGATGTACACTATATTTATGCATTTAGAATTTTTCTCACCTTTTAAACATTCCCTAGATCTCCACGAACATTTCAAGACCAAGATAAGAAAAATCCGTTCAGCCGTTCTCGAGTTTTAGCGAGACTAACGAACAGCAATTGATTTTTATATGTATAGATAAAATTATGTTTCCCATTACATAAATCTAGTTCTGGGGTAAGTTCCCCAAAAACTAGTAATTGCCAAGCCTTTCGGTGTTACCATCGTTAAAATCTCCCTTCTTTTCAGGATTTTCGCGTGAAACGTGACAGCTTCAATATTCTGAGGTGCAGCTCTAAATATCATATTACTGCGTCTAGACAACGCCGTTATATTTTATAGTTATTTAACGTTGCATTGAGGTATTATGGTTTTGTTTGAAACTATTTTGAGTTAAAAATGAGTTACTCGTCTTTTAAAACGACACTTCTGAGTTCACATGAAAAACCTTTTCAGCGATAATGTTTCTCCGATGAGTTTTATATAAGTACTAGCTGGTGCCCGCGACTTCGTCTGCGCATGATTAGTATTTCGAGTACTCGCGATTTTACTTGCGTAATTCCCTTTCCCGTGGGATTTTCGAGGTAAAATAAAGCCTATTTCTTATTCCAGCTTATAATCTATCTCTGTGCCATTTCACCCAGATCAGTTCAGCAGTTTTTGCGTGAAAGAGTAACAAACATCCATCCATCTATCCATTCATAATTACAAACTTTCGCGTTTATCAGTTCAATTCAGTTTGGTTCCCCTGGGCTATACGGGTTTTCAAAAATTTCTCACAGCATCTGAACGACGCGCGCGTCGTTCTGATGCTGTGAGAATTTTGAAAACCCGTATAGCCCAGGGGAACCAAACTGAATTCCGGGATAAAATGTATCCCATGTCCAATCGTCCCGAGTTCCATTCGAATTCATTCACTTCCGTCGTGATGCGTGGTTAAAGAATTTTTCTTTCACCCTCTCTCCCAGGGGAACCTTACCGAATTCCGGGATAAAAAGTATCCCATGTCCTTCCTTGTACTATGAACTCAAATCGTCCCGAGTTTCATTCCAATTCATTCAGCAGTTTCGGCGTGATGCGCGGTAAAGTAATTTTACTTTCATACCCTCTCCCATGGGAACCTTACTGAATTCCGGGATAAAAAGTATCCTATGTCCTTCCTCGTAGTATGACCTATAATCATGCCGAGTTTCATTTAAATCCATCAAGTAGTTTCGGCGTGATGCGCGTTTACGATACAGACAGACAGACAGACAGACAGACATGAATGAAAAAAATTACAGTTTTGGCTTGAGTATCGATAATAGAAAGCCCTCCAAAAAAAATTTTCAAAATATCTTCAATGTACAGAATTGGACCTGTTACAGTTTTATTATAAGTATAGATGTGAGACCTTTTAAAACTAAACAAACCTCTTTACTACATAGTTTAGAACAATTTCACTTCTGTCTACTACTGTCTGTCTATTTAAACGGGTCACGACTCGTGGTCCCACTGGGATTGTACCACTATTACTCGTGGTCCCACTATCCCTGAAATCATGGGTTCGTGGTTCCACTGCTTAGTGGGACTACCAGTCATAGTTAAAATCGTAGGTTCGTGGCCCCACTGTATCAAGTTTATACGTAGAGTAAATATAATTTTTAGTTTCACAGCTGTCATCTGAAATGAAGATTTCAGATGATAGCTGTCAAACTGGAAACTATCATATCTCAGAAACTACTGATCCTAGACCACTGGTTCGTATGGAGATATGACAGCTCTCGACAAGATCTTCATTTCAGATGACAGCTGTCAAACTGGAAACTGTCATATCTCGAAAACTACTGATCCTAGACCACTAGTTTGTATGGAGATATAACAGCTTCCGGTGAGATCCTGTCGAGAGCTGTCATATCTCCATACGAACCAGTGGTCTAGGATCAGTAGTTTCCGAGATATGACAGTTTCCAGTTTGACAGCTGTTATCAGAACTGAAGATCTTACCGAGAGCTGTCACATCTCTACAAACGAACATCTCTCTCTACATCTCTCTACGATAGAGGCAGAATATATGCTGAAGCTAAAAAAAAATCGCCTTAGCGACAATTCACTGAATTCAAAAAATACGAAAGACAAGGCAGTATGACTTTATGGCTTTCGCCTGTCCTAGATGGACTAATATATTAAAAAAAAATAGCGGCAATTTTAATAATTTGTTTTCTTATGTTTTTTATTTATATTTCTTTGTATTCGTAATGAAAAGCACAGTGTTTACCTCAGATGAAAGTAACTTATGTAGTCCTTCGAACTATTGGCGCCCTCGTTACACTCGGGCGCCAAACCCCGTCTCGGGACTAAATAAGTTACTTTCAACCCTTGGGTAACAAGCAATTTTCAGTGCATCGGTCGTCATGACAACGCAGTCAATAACGTGACACTTTTTTGAACATGCTACCCATGTTCATCGATTTAATAGACGTTATCACTTCAAAAATATTTGTGTTATAGCCCTTATGACCAAATCAGTGGGACCACGAGCGACTGCATTACGTTGACTGATGGTCCCACCAAACAGTGGGACCACGAGCCCATTAAATCGACACAGTGTCCCACCAGTGGGTCAAATTAGTGGGACCACGAGTCGCGACCCATTTAAACATATGCTTAGATCTTTAAAACTACACAGGGAATTTTGAAGCGGTTTTAAAATGAGTGATTTAAGAGGAAGGTTTAGCATAAATACATCCGTGTGAAACCGCGGGACAGGTCGCTAGTTTTACTATAAAAACTTTAGTAGTTTGACTTATTCATTATGACTGTAAGACCATAATATTCATGCTTAAAAGCGTCATAATGCTCCTTAAATCTAAATTAACTGCCAGAGCCACTGCGTAAACTGCCTTTCTTATTGTTTCATAGGAACCTAAGATCATACTTATGAAAAACAGCCGTCTGACTGTAAGTTAATTAATAAGAATAAGAAGAATATGAATCATTTATTTGCATAAGACATGAGTATAAAAATGGTGTGAGCATGCAATTATGTTATCACTACTTAGTATAAAACAAAGTCGCTTTTTCTGTCCCTATGTCCCTATATCCTTATGTCCCTTTGAATGCTTAAATCTATAAAACTACGCAACGGATTTTGATGCGGTTTTTTTAAAGATAGAGTGATTCAAGAGGATGGTTTATACGTATAATAAAACCGTGCGAAGCCGGGGCAGGTCGCTAGTTATAAATATATTACGTTCTACATGTTTTGCCACTGCTGGCGTGCAAATAGAAGAGCACTCTGCGGATTGTCACTAATGTGATATGTCTTTTCTAGTAAATATTTAAATGAATGGTAAAAATGTTTTTTATAAAACCCATGCCTTCATTTCTTATACTCTAAACGGCCAGTCCATCCCAAGGTTGACTTTCATCGCTTTTAGCGATACGGCTGTTCTGTTCTTCATAGTTAGTCTTAGTATGCATTGGTATTTATGTATTACTTGCGACCCACCCCGGCTTCGCACGGTTTTATTATACGTTTAAACTTTCCTCTTGAATCACTCCATTTATTAAAAAAACCGCATCAAAATCCGTTGCGTAGTTTTAGAGATTTGAGCACACAAAGGGACATAGGGATATAGGGACAGAGAAAGCGACTTTGTTTTATACTAAGTAGTGATGATAGTGATTTTCTTTCGTTGTGTGGTATAAGTATAATAAAAAGTTTTCTATATTCTATTCATTAATCATCATTGTCAGCATCTCTTACTCCTGTAGCGGATATAATATTTTCACTCCTTTAACCCTCCTATAATATTATAATATTTTCGTTTTCTCTATCTATCATCATTATCTCCATTACCTCCCCTAATTTCTCATTTTCTCTATCTATCATAATTATTTCCATTACCTCCCCTAATATTTTCATTTTCTCTATCTATCATCACTATCTCCATTACCTCCTCTAATATTCTCATTTTCTCTATGAGCATTGTCTCCATAACCGGATGTATGCCTCCCTTAATACTCTACAATATTGTCTTTGGTTCGAGGACTCCACTGGCAGCAAGATACAGTTCTTATCATCATACCATCGTGATTTGTGTGTCCTTGATCTCCTGCTTTATTTGCGAGGTTTCCACTTCATCAGTTTAGGGCTCCATCAACGCATGAGGTGTAGTGACCATTGCCATTTCATTTGGGTTATAAGCTTCCTTACATCCCTGACTTAACCTACTTACAGTCAGTAAACAAACCTCGTTGATGATGAATAGTTCGGTATATCTACCATGAGTTTTGAAATTACAATCGCCTGACTTTACAATAGTAGTTACGTAAATACGCAGATAGCTTTTTTAACCGCATTTTTAGTACCCAACTGTCCGCAAGAGGCGCTGTTCAAGTTTTCATACATTTTGTAACTACCTCTACAGTCGCTAGCGAGTATAGTAAGCAAAAACTCATGGTAGACGTACAGAATCTATGAATTTGCTCTCCTTGGAGTCGAGACCTAGGTCCGTGGGGTACCGAGGCTCTCCGGGTTTTAAAAATTATCTGATCGTCTGGTCGATGCGACGCGTGACCCGAGAGCTAGTGAGTATCTGGCTCAGCGCATCAGCATTGTCATACAGCGTGCTATTGCAGCTAGTGTCTTGAGGACGCGACGACTGGTATTGACATGGATTAGTCGAGCTACCTCTAGACCGTTTGCAACCGCCTGCAGTTAGCTCAATTGTTTTAATTGTATTTACTTACTACGTTTTAATTTGTTACTTTTCTTTGAGTGTAATTTTCGTTTTTAATAAAGTTCAATATAATAATTCCGTATGCAAAGCCGTGGGCCGAAGCTAGATTAAATAATTTTACTTACTCCTCCAAGTGTTACAGTTCTCATACTGCATGAAGCAATAATTGTTGAACGTTTTGTAGTCGCCATCGTAGTTCCGGGCACATATTATTTGAGTCCTGAAACAATTTAATTTTTTTTTCTGAATTTGTTCTCAAATAATATTTTTGAGCATAATAACAAAAAAGCCGTAATGCCTAAAAAGCCTTAATGATAATAAAAATAATCATGGACAATCCACACAGCATCATCTAGCCCCAAGTTAGGCAGAGCTTGTGGTATGGGAATACTTAATACAATATTTCGATGGTTTCACTTCGATAGATTTTAATCTACAGAAAAATAATTCGTTAAATTATAAGCAAATGTTACCGTTCACAGTCTTTCGACAGTTCACAATCTCGCGAGATAGATTATAACATAACATCATAGCAATAATCGACAACAATTTCATTTCATTTCATTTATTTATTGTTTGTGAGTCAGGTAGTTTTACAGTCAGTTTATAGGACTTCCTATAGGACAATCCACGCAACATCATCTAGAGGTAGGCCCAAGTTAGGCGGAGCTTGTGTTATGGGAATACTTAATACAATCTATCAATCATCAAGTAGAATAAAATTTATAAAATTATCTTATGGAGAACTTAAAGGCGCTTTACACCCTAAACACCGGCTGGACAATTAAGACGGTGAAAAATCTAAGCTTCCACAGTTGGCCCCTCCAGTAAAACTCGTAGAACTTACTTGTAAGCTTTCGGACATTTGTAAATGAAATTCTTGCAGCCAGTCACGAAGAAGTCACTGGCCCAAAACTCGGTATCCTTTGGGTATCTGATCACAGGTCCTCTGTACCTGTGGCGTGACTCTGAGACGCATGCTAGCGCGGCCAGGAAAACGAACACTGAAAACACGACAGTATGAGATCCGACTGCAGATTTAGCCCGCTCATCGCTTTTTCTAATTTTTATGTTTATTTGTAAGAAGGAGAATAATATGTATCTACTAGGTTGCCTATCAAAATTTGGCCGCAAGTATCTTTAACAGCTGGCAACTCTTATTTACGGCCGGTTTTTACTAGGCAACCATATATCATAATAAAGAAAAAAAATAGCTTTTATTTGATATAATTCATAAATGTTTCAAATTATACCTGTTTATACCTGCCTGGTGCGGCCAGGTGAGCAACGGCAACCGTGATTTTTTAGAATCTTTACATATATTGCCGTCATGTAGACGTTATTTTATTAAAGACAAGTGAACGTTATTTTTTTACAAAAATCAATGAATAAAAAAAAATGAAATAATAAATTCTGATAGGCAACCTGGTAGATACATATTCTCCTTTTTAAAAATAAACATAAAAAATTGGTTTTAAGCAAAAAGCGATGAGCGGGCTAATCTTGCAGTCGGATCTTAGACCAACTTCACTACGAATACAGCATTGTATGAAACAAAGTCGCTCCCTAAAGGTCTGTATCTATTAAACTACGCAACTAAGTATCAAATTAATAGTATTAAATTAAGTAACTAAGTAAGTACTGTCTATTAAACTACGCAACTAATTTTGAGCTTCTCTTTCACGCAAAAACTACTGAATGGACCTAGCTGAAATTTTGGTGGTAAAAGTGAAAAGGACTCTAGATTGAAGTGCGCGTGTCAGTATTCGAACGTTTTATCTATGTCAATATTGGTAATAGCAATAACTAAGTCGCCATCTTCAGCTTGAGTAATTCAACTCGTCGTACATTCCTACGGTCCATTCAGTACGAGTTACAGAAAATTGAAATGTTAGTAGTAAGTATTAGTTAGTAAGTAAGGACTAACTAATACTTACTTACTAATTAGACGTGAATGATTGTATGGATGGATGGATGGATGTTTTTTAACTCTTTCATGCAAAAAGTACTGAACGGAACGTGAAATTCAGAAAGGCTTTTCAACCCATAATCCATAACCCCTAATCAATTCCCTTGTGATAGGATAATTTTGTTTCAAATAATTAAAACCAACTTACCTAGTATTCTCATATCCAAACGCAATAAATTCCTTGGAATCACTGCCTATATACAGGTTGTTCCCTTAATGTGATTCAGTACCATCCAATTTCAAAACTGTTCAGCACATTCTGTATATTTTTACCTGAAATTCGGCATCATTATGATCTAAGTCTTTATTAGGCCTCAACTGGACATTGGCTTCCCCTAATGAGTGCCGTATCGCCCTGTCTTTAGCTTGCCGTATCCAGCATCTGCCTGTAGTCTTTCTAGAATTCGTTTTCCATTTCAATTTCGCAAATACTTTTAATGTCAATATGAAAACACAAATACTTCGCCTGAATTATTATGATACCATTTGTGAATTAATTTTCTGATATGCTAAATATTTTTATACAAAAAGCTTTCTAACAATGCAGGAAATGAAATGCTACATTAATTACAATGAGTTCATGGTATTTCAGAAATGTTATTAACTTCTCGTAAAAGTAATGAAATCGTTTTGATGTAACATCCAATATATAGCTTAAAAATGAAATGAAACTAACTTTGAGAAAGGAAATGATTAGGTTGACTATTTGACTTGACTATTATTTTTATTGGGATTCGATAATAGTAGCACTATTATCGAATCCCAATAAAAACTAGATAGTAGGTTATTATAGACAGTAAAGTGTTTATTCATGAAGAAAAATACTTAAAACTTAACCTTCAACTGGTGATGTGCATTTGAGTCACAGTATTGGAGAGGTGACGTCATTATGACGTATCAATAGAAAGCCATAAATATTGTAGATTAAGTATAAAGGAAATAAAATAAATCGTTTAACATAAAATTAGGTATGTTTGCTTCTAAAATAAAATACCTTTCTGAAATATTAACTGGAACAGGAACTTTTATCACACACATGAACTTAACATCAAATTTTAGTCTGTTTTTTGATAGTTGTGTGATCAATCAACATAAAATTTAAAATGAAACTAAAAAACTACAACTAACCTTTTTTTCTGATTAAGACTTGAGTAGTTAATAAAAAAAAACAATTTAAGGATATTGGTTGCATACAAAAAATAAAAGTTATGCCTGGTAACAAGTGACACAAATTTTCTCAAGAAAATCTGGTTTTATGATGTTCCTTTTTTTTCTTTGCTGGACATATTGTGCATGTCCCACGTTTCTCCAGCTTTGCAGATGTTGTAGGTTCTAGTTCTGCATCTTATATCGGCGCAATATGTGGTGCTTGCAAAGTTGGTCAACTACTGTACTCAAAAACGATTATTTATAAACATTTGTTGCATTTTGAGGGTTTTGCACTTGTACATGGTATTCTTGATTACTTATATCATTATGTAAGTTGTATCCATTACTTCAGTGACTTGCCGCTCATAATCGCGGTCATTTGGATTCATTTTGAACGAAACTATACAACCAAAATCTCATAATAAAACATAACGCTAAAGGTGACGTAACGTCAAAATGACGTCGGGTACCCTCTAAAAACTAAACTGTACACTTTCGATGACCGTTTTATGTATTGGCCGTCGCCAAACTGTGAATGAGGCAGCTACTAGGGGGCGCGGTCGCGGGGGATGAGCCATTTCCGAAAAATTCAGGGATTTATTCGTTGCGACGTCAAATTGACGGCACGTCACCAGTAGAAGGTTAATAGCAATTGACTTATAATAAGTGAGCGTTTTACTGAGTGGCTTTATATTAAACGGAGTGGAGACATCAATGACATATTGTCAGGTCCATATAAGCGGTTTACGTCACTTTAATTTGACAGCACCACGTAAATATCGCCCGCCGTCTTTTCAGTTTGTTTGAAGTTTATTCTGACGTATAGAAAAAGTATCTTTGAAATAAAGAATAATAAATAAGTAATTCTGGGCAATCCACAAAGGATCTATCATAATATCTAGCCCCAACTTAACACGCAATCTGAGCGCTCCCATAGTCCTTAAGACGTCGTCCTAATTGGGAGCGATCGTACGATGGTGCGATGCGTTTTTCATCTCACGATCAAAGTGGTCGTGCGATGACCTAACAGGTGTCCTAATAGATCGCGCGATGTCCATCGTGTGATGCATATCGCCCCTCGCTAGTCAACGCATCGTGTAGGTAACCGATTAGGACACTCAAAAGAGATCTGTTACTTTGATTACATGATCGCACGATGAAAGGCATCATACGATCGTTATTAAGCATTTTATGTGCTCGCACGATTACTTGCGAGGTCCAAATAGGACACTCTGATGAAATCTGTATGTTTGAACTCATCGCACGACGAGAACGCATCATGTCATAGTACGATCGCTCCCAATTAGGACGACGCCTAAAAGGTTGGGATCATAAGTGCGTTATCTTACGTTTCCGCACGAATCAAATACGGACGATAATTTATCAAAAGTGAGCAACCTGATATGCTACTTTTTACCTCACAAATAAGTCCCTATGCAATAAAATAAATACAGAACAAATGCGAGCGAAGTCACATAAAAATAGTCTGTCATAATTGGTCTAGTATCATAAAATAAACTAACCTAGAAAGGCGTAAACACGCTGTATAATCCTGCCACTTCACACTGTGTATAATAAAATAACACTCAGTTCACAATAATACGAGCAACGTTTGAAGCTATAAATATTTGCAACATAATAAATTTAAACAGATTGTGGCCGCAGTTATAAGCTAGGGTTCACCTATACGGGCAATTTTAACGCTAGCGATAGTTTTGACATGTACGTACATAACTATGACATTACCGAATGACAATAAATAAATAAATAAAAAACGAAACGGTATGTAAATGCTTTTATAACCACCAAAAATATTTTCTCTTGTTATATATATACGATTTTGATTAATGAGTAGGTATAAGTTTTTAAGGTCATTACTAAAACTAAATTTAACTAGATTGAAGTTATGATGTATCGGTCCCAACGGGGATCATGTTTGATACTTAAATTTTTCTTTACATGAGACCTTTGTAATATAAAAAAATTAACCCTTTCTTACAGCTTTATATTTCAAATATCCTCAGTAGAGTTTATTTCTACACCTACTTATTTAAACTTCAATGGAAAACCAGCCTTAGGTACCTAAATAAACAAAGCTATAAACAAAATTTTATTGCATTGGCTACCGTTTCTAGTTCTACGAAGGTGTCTGTTTGTTATTTTTCCATATAAAGGTACACCCCAAAGGACGAGTGCGCGTTATGAAGTTTACACACCAAAGTTCACTCAGCCCGGTGCTATTGTTGCGACATTTTAGCGTTTATGATGCATTGATAAAGATTGTTGGTGACACGATCATACACTTATATCTATAATAAATGTAAAAGTTTGGATGGATAGATGTTTGTTAGTTCTTCATGAAAAAAGGATTTTTTTAAAAGAAGTAATTCCAGGCCTGGAATAACCGTAAGCTTGTAACTTTTCTTCAACTTTCCAAAACTCCTGGGACTTAAATTGAAATTTTAAGTTTTTATGAAATTTCTTTAAGGTCCGTGGTAGAGGTGTAGTACTTACTGAGAAAGACATTTGGAAAATTCTTATCCCAAGAGAAAAAAAGTGGTTGAATATGAACCAAAAGTGCTCTGTACTTTAGGAGCCATAAGACCGTAAATTTTACTTGCAATTGTCCCGTTTCCCGTTCTTTTGAAGGAGAATAAAAAACACATACTTACCTACAGTCGAACATAGGTTATGTTCGACTGTAGGTATGTGTTTTTTATCTTTTTTCGCTAAAGTATGTATTATTTTAGATTCCAAAGATTTTAATGTAATTATAAACTATTTGTTTGAAAAGGTGCCGGAGTGATACCATAAAAATTGAAAAAAAAAATTGCACCGTGGAACTTAATAAACTACGTTAATTTTAAGGAATTCGTAATCAATTATTTGTTGTTTTAAGAAAAACAAAGTTATTCGTATTGGATTTCATACAGCGCCTAAAACTCTACATTCGGATGCACAGTAAAAAGTTATATTCACACATAAATCAAATAAAGCCAAGGATACACTAGGGGGCAAATGGAGCAACATGTTGCGAACATGTTGCTCAACAACTACGTAGAACATGCCGAAGTGAACGTCGCGGAACATTGAACGTGTGCTCGCTCTCGAGGGAGCAAGCAACATGCCCCGCGTCGCGTACAATGTAGCGGGGCAGGTTGCGGGACAATATGCAACGTTGCAGCGTCACGTATTCGCGTCATGTTGCGGGACAAAATGTTCCCTAGTGTATCCTTGGCTTAAACGTCTCGATTACGTTTTGAAATCGAGTATTCAAACTATGGACTTTGCATGTAAAATGAACATTAGATTCCGATAAAAATTGATGAGATACAATTAGGTACTTAAAATAATTGCATTTCTCCCATTGAATCCAACAGATTATTTAAATTTCACTGCTTTCCGTATAATAGAGATATTCGATTTCATCTGGTATGAAAATTACTTCAGACCACGTTTTATAAAATACACTGTTCTGGTTTAACTAGCATAGAAACCAGGTTTTCTGCCTCAGAAGATAAACCTATTTAAATCACTACATAGTATAAAACAAAGTCGCTTTGTCTGTCCCTATGTCCCTTTGAATGCTTAAATCTTTAAAACTACGCATCGGATTTTGATGCGGTTTTTGTAATAGATATAGTGATTCAAGAGGAAGGTTTATACGTATAAAATAAAACCGTGCGAAGCCGGGGCGGGTCGCTAGTTAATATATAAATTAAAACATCAGCATTCAACAGCATCTTCCATCATCCAAAATAAGTGAGCTATTTTCGTGATAATAAAAAAATGTTCGATTGCTAAGGTTTATGAGTATAGTGGACTGTATTGCGAAATGGATTATGTATGATGTGTGACTTTAGAAATTGTGTCGACACAAACGAAAAGGTGATTCAGTCTTATTGAGATGATAGGTAGGGCGTGAAAGATGTGAGTGATGCGTTATGTATGATGTGCTACGAAAAACCACTAACCTTGTGAGGACTGGCGCGGCGTGTAGCTATACCCAACTCCTTCCAGGACTCCTCGGGGCGTTGCGGCTGAAACTATACCTTTCAGGTCCGTACTTTACTGGCGGGCAAGTTTAGCTCGCTTAGCGTAAAGGGCCGGTCGGAGCAGTAGAGCTAACCACGGGTGGAATCTCGTAGGCAGGGCAGACAATCACACACACTTCACAAGCTAGTACGCTAAGGAGGTTAGTTATTTCTTTATATTTTTAGACCTGTATTTATTTATCAAACTTGACACAATCCTAAGGCCCTTTTCTGATTTGTCGGCGCGGTAGCGGCGCGACATTGGTATGCTCTGCACCGAAACGATGCTGCATCGCTTTCATCTACTAACCTATCGGTATGTTTTCGGCATAAAATACTGCAGTACCGCTTGTATCGTCGCGTGATAATGTCGTCTTCAAGTGATGATGATATATGTATTAGCATGTTATGTTTATCTTCGTTTACGTAAAAAAAGAAAGCGCTACTGGCGTCATACATAATATATTGAAAATAATATTAACTGTCGTCTGAAATAATATTTGTTGCGGCTAAAAGAACATTCGCATGATGATACAAATTTTTTATCTATGTATAGAATGTCAAAAGCAATATATCAGCAGCTTTTGAATCAAATTGCTCCTGCATTAACAAAGCGCTGTTGTAAATGTCGAGCGGCTACTGGACGAGCGTGCCGACACGCGGTAAACCGAACCGATGCCTCCCCGCTGCCGCGCACGTACCGCGCCAATCAAGAAACACACTTACTAATATTATAAATGCGAAAGTTTATATGAATATACGGATGTTTGTTATCTACTCTTTCACGCAATAACTACTGAACGGATCCGGCTGAAATTTGAAATAGATGTAGTTCTAGCTCTGGAATAATATAGGCTACTTTTCATCCCTTAAATGATATAAAAAGCCTTGGGCGTTTCTATGCGACGACTTCTAGAAACGACGCGTGTGAAGCCGCGGTCTGATGCTTGTATATTTATAAAAAGTGGTTGTAACGACGACAGGCAAAAACTAAGATACATTTTATCTATATATTTCAGCAAATAAAGTTATTATGATTCATACACATTATAAACCTCGACCCTGAAAAAAAAAAACTCTTGCTGATCGTAGAATCAATAAACGTTCGAATCTTAATTTTCAATATTTTTTTTTATTATTGAATCCTGCAACCTGTTTTCTGCATAAAATCTGCGTAGGCGCAGCAATTTTGTAGAAAATCCGCAATAGGCACGCGCACTTATTATGGGAAATAATTCGCTCGCTTGCCTTCGATGATTTGATGAATCGACGAATTTCAGTTATTCTATGACGCGGAAAATATCTGCTTATAGTAAAGCTATGCTAGCATCTGCGGCGTAAAATAACACATGGATGACATAATAGATCAGAATAGATCCTTTATATCAAAGCCTTGCCACTTATTTTATTATAATAATTTCGTTAAAAATACGAATTTCCAAAATTCACACGTTCAGTTTGTTAAACCTAACATAAGCTTTAATGCATCTGCAGTAGTTTTATATTGTCTACTCTAGGGAGAGATACGAAGTTGCTCTTGGTGGCCCCCAAACTCTGTTTTCGTATCTCTTCCTTCTTTGTTTAACGTATTTTATGATAAAACTAGCTACCCGCCCCGGCTTCCCGCGGTTTTATTATACGTATAAACCTTCCTCTTGAATCACTCTATCTATTAAAAAAACCGCATAAAAATCCGTTGTGTAGATTTAAAGATCTAAGCATACATAGCGAAAAAGAAAGCTACTTTGTTTTATACTATGTAGTGACAAGGACTTGCGTCTATCCTTAAGATTTTCAAAGAATCTTTAAGTATTACCTAGACTACTTTAAATTTAAATCTACCTTTAAATCGAGTATTATTTGTCCGATATTGAATTCAAATTTTATTCTGGCTGTATAATGTTTCATTCAACATTGAATGTTATTCAGATACGAATAGAATCCAAGCTTTTTTACGAGATCGATGCTTACTTGCCGTTTTAAAAGGTGCGTATGGAACCATACACTGATTCTATGACCCAGGCTGAACTAAATGGAAGGCCTCAATATTTTAATTTTAATATTTACTATGTGTAGTGTGTTTGTAGATAAAACTTTGCATTCCCAATTGCTATAAAGCTAAATCAAAGTAAAGAAGCGAACAAGTTTTTCTTGTTAGGTTGTTCGAGTTGGAGCAAAACTCGTCCCAACCTTTTTGATCCTCTAGATAATCTGGTAATAAATAAATAGCTGCTAATGCTAATATATTATTATACCTCTATATAGGATAATTAATCTACACAGCATCATCTATTGCCGGGGTTACATCCAGCTGTGGACGAATGAGTACTAATAGCTGCCTTCCATCTTCGTTGTTATTCAAATGCTTTTCATAATAAATTGACAAGATTTCTGACATAAATGTGACGACAGATTCAAATATAACGGAGATTGTGCCTTTAGGAGTTCCTAGTAGTAATTCAGTTGTTAGTGTTTGGTTCAAGTTACTACCCACCTAATTTATACTATTTTATTGTGTTATTTTACATCGGACATCAAAATAAGGGGTTTAACATAATTTCCACAGACGAATTGGTCATCTTACAAAAAAAACGAAGTTTTGGTCCTTTTTATAAAGCAAGTGGTTAAGCTACCGGTGTCAGAGTTTATTTAAACTTTGATTATAAAAAACGCACTTTTCTATGTCTATGAAATAGGGATACTGCTAAGATCAAGTACCTACGTTCCGAGATACTGTACATCGAAAAAAAACCAGCGGATAAGCTGACTAGTTCTGTTTTACCGACGCGACGGTAGGCCTCTTTCTCCACCGACGTAGCCAATGCAATTCACGGGTAGATTTATCGCGCTTCGAGCCTCTTGAGTCTACCAGTAGATGGCGCTCTTCCAAGTTTCTTGAAAAAAAGAAAAAACGTTTATATTATTGTCTTAGAAGCCTACTAATAATATTATAAACAAAATAGACTTACCATATTAACATAAATAAAACCTCCTTTGTTTTAGTCTGTATTCTTACAGATTGGACCAACCCATAAATCATTTCGTTCCGGCCTTATTTACGTAGAGCGGAAGCATTTAGGATAAGTAGATAGGGCTCCTGAGACATGACTATGAATACTGTTTTGTTATCAGCAGAAATAGACGGAATAAAGGTCAATTAAGGCGCAAACGGAAGCTAAACTAGCGCCACCTTTTATTTTATCATATAACTAGAGACCCGCCCCGGCTTTGCGCGGTTTTATTATACGTATAAACCTTTCTCTTGTAGATGAAATTTGTTATGTGCCGGGGCGGGTCGCACATAACAAATTTCATCTTAGTACTTATTTATATAACTTCAGAAGTTACGGAGATACCTACGTTACAAAAAACATTCACACAGACTTTCACATTTATATAAGGAGGATTTACACCGTGTAAGCAACCCTGGCAAATTGTATTAGAATATAACTCAAAGAGCTAACTTTATGTTCAGCAAATAGAATTTGTGTTCGCTAAAGAAATTTGGACGTAAAAGTTTTTAGCGTTTGCCGTGAGAAGGGAGGTCTAATCGAATTTTATCAAACGCTGATTTAACTGAAAGAGTTGAAACGATCTGTTTTACTCAGAAACGTTGATGCTCCTTACATTTTAAAACGCAATAAGTAAGTAGCTACGTATATAAAATGTTTGACGACTGATGTTGCGTAGTGGGTGAAGATCCGGGGCTACGCAGGAGGTTGTGGGTTCAATTCCCGCCTTGGGACAAGTTTTTGTACTATCTGGAAATATTTGTTCCTGGGTGTTTTCTATGTAAAATAAAAAATATCTATACACGTAACGTATTGTATTAAGTATGACAGTCATCTAGTACACCTATAACATAAGCTCTGATTAGCTTGGGGCTAGAAAATCCTATGTGGCGCCCCACTTTTTACTTAATAAAATCTGCCCACGACTTCGCAAGCGTTATTTCTATGGAAAAGTTTTTTTTATTGTTGGTCGAGCGTTTGGCCACTATCTCACGTAAGTAAAGATGTGGCCTAAGATGGAGCACGCTTTCCCAGAAGGAACTTATTCACTCTTGATTTGAAGATTCTGAGATCGTATTCTGGCGGGATAACAGACGCAGGAAGATCATTCAACTCTCTGGCCGTTTATTATGAAGGTAGAGTTGAATTTTTTAGTTCGACATTGTGGAATATCGACCAGTGGTACGGATGCTTTTTTTCAGTGCTTCTTCTGGTACGATGGTGAAAAAGAGAAGATGGACGTTTCAAGGCTATTTCTATTATTTGGGACTGATATGTGGGATGAATTATAAATCTATGTGTTATTTCTGGTTTGAACAACGTCTAATCAAAATTCAGCCCCATCCGTTTAGTTGTTTTTGCGTGAAAAAGGAAGAAACATCCATACCATTTGATGACCGATGTGGCGCGGTGGGGGAAGGTCCGCCTGCGACGCAGGAGGTTGCGGGTTTGATTCCCGCCTCGGAACAAATTTGTGTACGATCTGCAGAAATTTGTTCAGTTGGTCTGGGTGTTTTCTATGTATAATAAAAAATATCTATCTATGTAATGTGTATTAAGTTTATCAGTTATCTAGCACCCATAACACAAGCTCTACTTAGCTTGGGGCTAGATGATGCTGTGTGGACTGTCCGGAATGATTTATTGCACATCTCTACATCCACACAAATTTTCGCGTTTATAATATTAAGTTAGGATTTATGACTGTAAGTTAACTACGAAACTAAATTGTGTTTAAACTATTTGGAAGAAAACCAACTTCAGTACTCACAGGGATAATGAATTAGTCAAACAACGATAGTTTTACAGTAAAGAAGTATCTAAGTTATTGATTTGACCTGTCAAAGTTCAAACACAAATGACCCTTTCAGAATAAGTGAGTGAGACGAAGTGTAAGTGAAATTACATACGAAGGGAAAACAGTAATCTTATATAGCACTAGGAGTCAAGAATCAGCTTTGAAAAGTGGAGGTGGCATCTTGGTAGAAACAAAAAGAACAAGACATCTTTGGAATTTTACTTAATATTCATGATAAATAGATTGAAATCTTTAATATTTTGTTGATATTTTGGTTTTATGAACATTTATTAAAAATAATTTTATTAAAAGAAAGTAAAATAATCCTACTAATATTATAAACGCGATAGTTTGTTAGTATGGATAGATTTTAAAACGCAATTATTAATAACAGATAGGCTATATTTTATCCCGGAATTATCACGGGAACGGGAATTACCGCGGGTGAAACCGCTAGACGCTGCTAGTATAATATAAAAAAAACAACTATGAGAAGGAACGCAGGCTTCATTCAGAATGAGTTTATTTTTAATTTTGGTCATCAGAACTGAAAAACCTAAATCGTCGTTAGCTGTTAGGAAGTGATTCAAATTGGACTTACAAGCTATGACCTAAACATATATTTAAGCAACTCAATTTCTTCCTATAAAAAAATACAATTTTGTCACAGAAATCACGATTCGTGTTCACTCCTACTTTAAAAGAAAACAATAAAAAGGTAAATTTTCTTCATCAAGAAAACTCTACATTCCATTCCAACATTTTACGCAATAGAAACGTTCGCGCGACTTATATAAATCTTCGTAGCTCAGTGACCGACGATTGTAGATCATTTAAATAGCAATTCAAAGCCCGTTCTTGACATTGATCTCTTTTCTGTCGTCGCTTGCGCAGCTTTTGGACTGTTTTGGATTTTTGCGAATTTTACTTTGATTGTTTGTATTGTGTTGTGCTTGTGTGGAATTGGTTTTGCAAGTGAGTGTTTGAATTGTTGGTTTGTATCCATGAGTCATGTTTATTCATGAGTTTAAAACCCTCCCTGAAATCAACTGTTTGCATCACTTGAAATCATTTGGATAAGATAAACCACCAATGGCGGATTCGGTTGAAATAAAAATCATGAAAATCAATAGGTACAAAAGTTTAAAGAACTTTATTTCTCATACAGATTATTACATCACTCACATTTGTGAACAAAATTACAGTAAAAAAGAAGAAGAAGGAAAGAAACTACATAACTTATAACTAATAGTATTATATTTTCCCTAAACAGGGACGACTATTATAATTTTAAAGCCAAATGGAGACACTAAAAACACAATCTTTATGTAAATTCTTCCTATTTGCTTAATATAGCATGCATGAAGTTTGCGCTTTTGCAGACATGTATTTAGTCAACACTCATTAAAGTTCTCCCTAAATTCTGTATTTTGCGGAGGTTTTAGCTGCTTGCATTTTCAGTCCCGAAATCGCTAATGGAAATGCAGAAAACGAGCATCACAGTTTAAAACTGAAATGGAATTGAAATTTTATGAGAAATCCTTTTTCCCTCATCTACATTCATGCCATGGTTTAGGTTATGTTTAACATACGGCTGATATCCGATTCTAAGAAATAAAATTTCTTCCTATAACGCTCAGCTTCTGTTCATTGAATAAAAAAATAAATTATAATGAAAGAAACAACTTAAAAAAACTCACTAACAATTATAACAGGAAGACATGACGTCTTTTGTAGATTAAACTACATAAAGAAAACTTTAACGGTATAAAAATCATGTTTTATTTTTATCATTTTTTATTTGAAATTTTTAGTATTAATTCAATTACAATTATATATAATAAATAACGTATGTAGGAAACGTTGTTCTTTAGTCGGTCTTTAGTCTTTATACTTAACTTTTAAGGTACTTAATCTGTTTTCAAAACTACCCTTCTGTCTGTTAATCGGAACTCTTTGACGTGGGTTGCCAGTAACTACGGTCTAAACTTTATTATTGATTGTGTGTTAGATCCTTGTTTAATGATATAAGTTTAAAACTTAACCACAGCTGCTGCACCCTAATGAGAAGTATAATATACAGGGTGTTTTAGAAGTGTTAAGTTGGAGGAAAGCATAAAGTAATAAATAAAACTTTATTATTCAAAGTTGGTACTCTTTGTTAAAACGAGAGTGTATAATCTGAAGATCAATTTACCTTCTAATAAAAACTCACTTACACTGACTACAGTTATTCTGTGATCGTGTTGAGTTTAACTATTCTGACAATATTGTGAAATTCTAAATAAAACAAATCATAAAAAATCACGAATTATTGATTAAAAAAAATATAAAGAGCTGGAAGCATTTTTTCAGAGAAGACATAGCAAGGTTTTGTTACTAAATACTTACATCAACAGTTTTGCCCTTAGTCTAAGTAACTATCATACTTTTAAAAGTTTTTTTAAAACGATGAATCTAACATAAAGTATTTTTTTTTATGTTTAGCAAAAAATTTACAATCAATAAATAGAAACAAATTATATAATATACAATACATAGGTAATATCTGATATCTATTCAAATCTATACAAAGTAAATATGATATTATCTACATATCTATACAATGGACATATCTGAGCTAACTGCAGACAGTTGCAACCATTTTGTTTGTTAAACTCTTTCTAAAATCTAGACTAGACTACCCTGTTTACCTACTTAATTATACCTGAGTATTGTGGAAACTTGTAAGTCAGACAGATGAGACTATTCTAACTATAGCCAAGAAAAATTACACTGCCCTGTAATATTCTAGAACGAGGTGAAACTTTAGATGCTTGAAATATAAAATGCAGTAATATTTTCAAACGTTCTTTTTACCCTTAGTAATAAAGGAAAGTTTAATCCCAGAAGATATTAGTGATAACTTTCCTGAGTTAATTTACCTTTCTGGTAAAAATTTAGTAAAAAAGTAATAAAATTAGTTATTAGTAAGTAATTTAATTAAGTAGTAAAGCTAATTGAGTAAAGTAAGCAAGTTCTTATTGCTTAACTACGGTTTAGGTCGTGATAAAATATGACAATTATACATAAATATGACCTCTTGATTTGAAACAAAAAATGACCAGTCCTTAAGGCATTTTTATTTCCATGCGGTCAACGAATCTGTGGTTACGGTTGAAGAATAAACTCTAGACTAATAAAAACCGTTGTCTTAGGAAGTCGGTAAAGTCGAATAAAAGAACCTTCCAAATGAACGGCAGATAGGTACGGGACGCGTTAATAGACTGAGCCACGAAGTCAAGTATTCGGCAAGTCTAAAATCTTTGGGGGCTTTCCTACGGACTCTAACTATTTGATCTACCTACAGGGAAAACATTGATGTTTTTCCAATTCTGTTCAAGAAATAAATTTATGTAAATACATTTATTTCGTTTGATGAGATAAAACTAAAAATTAAGCAATGCGATATCCATTCCTTATTTTAGGTTTATGTACAATTTCCGCCTACCAAGCGTAGCGATTATGGTAATCCAAAAAATAATCAAATAAACTCCTTATGCAATTTAAGGTTGCTTGTGAGGTTTATGACGGAAGCTTTCGTCAAACGTCAAAATTAACTGACGAAGATGCTTAGTTATCCAATTATCGTTTAGTGAACACCAATCTAAGTAAGGTAAGCGATTGTTGAAAGCATTTTCAAAAGATAAACTGTTAATTCTCCATTCCAGAATCAAGATGATTTCAAGATTTATCATTCTCACCATCATAATCATTCAAACCTCTGCAACAGAATATGGTTACCTCCGCTACGTCAAAGATGGCTGCTTCATCAGAAGCGAAGCTCTTTCCTGTGTCAAATACAAAGCATTGAAAATCACTAAAACCGCCATTTTCGGCGATCTCCTGTCAAACGAGACGATCAACGCAAACCAGATGATCAGTATAGTTCCGCTCGACGACGAGACGATCAATAATGTAACCGTGACAGAGGTTTTGATAGAACCAAGGAGTATTTTATCTGAGTGGGCAGAACTGGCGAAGTATTTTATGAAGTTGGTGCAGGAGTTCTTCAAGATAAAAGGGTTGAGGGTGAATCTGCCAGAAGGTGCGAGGATGGTGGAAGACGATGTTGTTGATGATGATGGTGAGTCTATTATGATTTATTAGTATCTATGGCATGAAAAGTAGCCGTCTTTTATTGTAGGGCTAGAACTAGGTGTATTCTAAATTCAGTCAAAGCCGTTGAAAAGGTTTTACGTGAAAGAGTAAAAAACTCATACATCTATACACACATTAAAATTTGGGTTCATAATAACAGTAAGGAATATACTTGGTTCAAAAATTACCTGAAATTCTTAATACATACGTCATGCACGGATGGACCTGGGGCCGCATTCCACTAATTTCAAAACAAAGGTCTCAATAGTGCCATTCAATCAAGATAAAATAACGTTTGTGCATATGGTATTCTACTATTTTTGCGCTTGAAGAGACTTTCATAATTAGAATGTCAAATTGGTAGTCCTAAACGTAATCGTCACTTCTATGAATGAACCTCAAAAAGTTTGTGCTAGTAGATTATCAAAAAGAGTTTAACACTGACATTTTGAAACGATACTATTTAAATGGCGAAGCGATATATTTTGTGGAATTTGGGCCCTGTTGACCTGTTTTTATTATCATCGAGAATAAACAGACAGAACCTCCTAACGAGGCGGGAATCAAACCTGCTAACTCTTGCGTCGACAGTTCTTCGCCTGTTACACCACACTGGTCGTTAAATAAGTAAAAACGTCATATATATATATTATTTTCAAGAACCTATATAGAAGAGGATCACTAAGCTCTAAAAAGATTACAATTCAAATTTATTTGAAAAATACATTCCATGAAAACAGCCCCAGCACTATTTTAATTTGAATTCATTAGAAGTCTTAGAAAAAAGCTAAACGAAAAACAATGAAAACTATTCAACATCACTACACCTACTTGGGTACTACTTACTACAGTAAAACATATACATCACAGTAAACAGTAAAACATATAAACATATAAAAAAATAAGTGTATAAAACAAAGTCGCTTTCCGATGCTTTTCTGTCTGTCCCTATTATGCTTAGGTCTGTATA
The DNA here is from genome assembly GCA_944547425.1 of Eupithecia centaureata. NCBI lineage: Eukaryota > Metazoa > Arthropoda > Insecta > Lepidoptera > Geometridae > Eupithecia > Eupithecia centaureata. Next base: position 10,826,449 of record OX155696.1, read on the forward strand.
ACAACGTAACGGATTCGATGAGTTTTTTTAATAGATAAGATAAGATAAAGATAAATTTATTTCTTAGATTCTTACATTCTAAGTACAATTACTTAACTTTAAAAATAAATTTCAAAGATATGTTAGTTAGGTTTAGTTGCACTATGACAATCGTATTTCACCAATAGATAAACCCGTTTGCTTCCTGCACTAGGTCTTTGCAGCCTGTGTTGTAGGATAACAGAGAACATGTCCAAAGATACAAGAAGTTATTTTATTTATTTATTTAACGTACAAAACACCATCACAATCACTTACTTTTATGAGGATATATAAAGCTTAATCAAAACTTGATTGCAACGTAAACACATGTAGTGCTGCTATAATATGTTATTATAAATCAATGAGTTTAGATGACATGCAACACATACCTAAACTAAAACTTGGTACAAAAACTTAACTTAAGCTGCCAATTGCTTATAACTAAGTAGGGCTTAGCCTGAATTTTTTAAATTGTACCTAATCAATATATGTACATAGACTGTAGTATAGCGGCAGCAGCAGATAAAGTGTGAATTTATATTTGTATTCAATTGGATCGTTTATTATATGTGTAATAAAACCGTGTGAATCCGGGGCGGGTCGCTAGTTCAATAGTTAAAGAATCTCCCGCAACCTTACTTAGGTTAAACATAGGTATAAGTATACCTAACTAGACTAGACTAACTACTAAAGTAGTTAGTCTGCTTCTGACAAATCAGTGGTGAGGAAGGGAGAAAGCTTGCGGTTTCCCGCAAGTCCAACTGTGAGAAACAGAGCAAGAACTATAACCATGATTAAGGCGCAAGCAGGAGCTAAAGTGGGGCCACCATTTATTTTATCATATAATTCCGATAAACAGAGGAATTTTTGAAATTTCCAAGCGACAAGGACTCTCTATCTGGTAGAAACACTGCAAAGCGCCAATTGTATGGAAAGCACAAAAACACTCTAAACTAACTATAGTTTTTACGAATTTTGATCGCGTTCGATCTCGTACTATTTTGATCGCGTTTTCTAGGGTAGAAGTGGATGAAGTTGGTTGTTGCATACATTATACAAATCAAAAAATATTTGATTGGAAAGCTTTATTATCAACTAGCTGCGCCTCACAATATCAACCGCGTAATTCCCGTTCCCGTGGAAGTTCCGGGATAAAATCTGGCCTATGTGTTATTCCAGACTATAATCTACCTCTGTGCCAAATTTCATCCATATCCGTTCAGTAGTTTTTGCGTGAAAGAGTAACAAACATCTATACTTACAAACTTTCGCGTTTATAATATTAGTAGGATATTCACGGGTATGTATCATATGTTTCGATCGTGAATCTAAAGAATCAAAAGCATTCCCAATCAATTTTGTCTAATCCAACAAAACCAAAGGTCAACTTTGAGCCAATCTGCCTACAGTTGACCAGTCGTTGACCCACATTTGCAGTTTGCTCTACATTTCTGACCTCATCTTTCTGGATATTTGCGATTTGTATCACTGTCCGATTCGGGCTAATGCAGCGTCATTAAAGCGATTCGTGTTCATTTGTCTGTGAAAAAATATTTAGAGAAACAGAATAATACCTAGTTATCGAAATCACTATCATTACCTACCAAAAAGTCTGCCTAAATAGTTGTCAACAAAAGTTCATGATTCCGCGTCGGTATGAACGAGTTTTCGTAATTAACTCAAAAGCTATACGGAAAGGATACTTTAGGTATTTTGTCTACGGATAGAGTGACTCGTTAGATAGGGTAAATCAAAAATGTTTCAAACTGGCTTGAGTTATGGACACTAGACTGCTAACACTAACATATATACTTAATAAGTTATACAGAAAAACATTACTTAACAATCAAGGAATAGAAAAAATTACAACTAGTATACAGGGCGTCCCACGGCCATGCCACATGGAGGGAAAATATCTTAAATACTGTAAATGGAACATTGTACTGAAAGAAGACATTATTTGAATTTAAAAAACAATTTAAACTGCATTCATAGATATTTAAATAATTACATGGTTGAACCGGGAATCGAACCCGTTACACGAGAAAAATAATTATCCTGTAGTTTTAAAATACCGATCGAAAGGGTTCATCATAAGGATTATTTTTTGTAAAAAACATGGTGGTCAGAAATAAAAGGAAGACCATGAATTTTAACATTGTTAATACAAAATCAATCAATTTATCAAATGACACATCTGATAGCAGTCTTTCACAGATATTCATTCCACCTAGCCAGAGGGTGGTTAACACTTGGTTTGCCAAGTCGTGATCTGCACTCAACACGTTTACCCCAACAACGGTTGTCGATTCTTCGCGAGATAGCATTATATCTTGTTAATCTTTATTTAAACAAATACAATACAATCCAAATTATAATTTCATTTCTTTCTGAGGCTGGTTGTAAGTAAGTAAATTATACTTATATTAACAAATGAGTAAAACCTTAGTTTGAATAAAATATTCCATTTGACCGCAGTCCTATTAAAAATAAATACAAAAGTTCAATTTATAGATTCAAAAGTTTTTGTTTTGGTTATTAAGTTTCATGAATACATAAACATGTAATTTGTTTAACAAAGCAATGTTTACAGTAAGTTATAACCAAGCTAGTTTGTTCCCTCGGTCTCGTTTTGTTTTTATTTCTTTCCCGAGGGAATTTTGTTTTTTTGATAAATAGTCTATTTTTTTTCCGGCCTGAAACTACCTGTATGTTATATTTTAGCCCGAACCTTTCAGTATTTTTCGCGTAATAAACATCCATCTTTCCATCCATCAAAACTATCGTATTTATATGTAACTAGCGACCCGCCCCGGCTTCGGACGGTTATATTATACATATAAACCTTCCTCTTGAATCACTCTATCTAAGAAATAAAACCGCATCGAAATCCGTTGCGTAGTTTTAAAAATTTAAGCATACATAGGGACATAGGGACAGAGAAAGCTACGTTGTTTTATACTATGTTGTAATGATAGTGCCACTACTAGTCTGATAACTGATAATAATACCTAAATTCGTTTTAGAATTAACTTTTATAAAAGTATTAAATCGCCTAAAAAATGTAAGGTAGTAACTACCACGTCGGAGACCTTTCCAACAAAATAATCACTACATAGTATAAAACAAAGTCGCTTTCTCTGTCCCTATGTATGCTTAAATCTTTAATACTACGCAACGGATTTTGATGCGGTTTTTTAATAGATGGAGAGATTCAAGAGGACCTATAATAAAACCGTGCGAAGCCGGTGCGGGTCGCTAGCTTAAAAATAAATCTATGTTTAGCTCTGGGCCAGATAATGATCTGTGGATTGTCCAGCATTATTTATTTATTGATTCAATGATCAAAATCGGACTTTCAGTAAAAAGTTATACGTGGCACTGGTCATAGATCAAAAATTAAATATACGTTTCGACTCCTAAGTTGTTATAATTGAGTTATTCACACGTAATTATAAACTTTTTCATTTTCTCCCTTGGGTTACTTTTTTGGGCTTCATGTGGGGTTGATATAGGTTTAAATGTAAATTCAAAGGTATCGAGCAAAATTCAATTTGTCTCTGTGTTTCACTTTAGCTCCGTAATCTAGCTTCAGGCTTGGAATATCTAATTTTGTTGGTTTGGGCATTTTTGGGTTGATGATCCACCTCTACACTTTGTGAGTAGCGAAAGGTTATATTTTTATTCAATAAGTAAAATGTTTTGAACATAAAACCCACGGGCATGATATTTAAGGTTTTACTTGCGTCGTAACCTTGTTAACATGGACAGATATATAATATACCTTATTATATACATAAGACAAAGAAAACAATACCGGTCAAGTGCGAGTCACAAAGGTTTCCGTAGCAATATCTATAAAAACGGCAAAAAGATCATGTCTGTTCAATGGAAGACCCCTCATAAATTTATTATATTTAGTTTTTAGTATTTGTTGTTATAGTAGCAACAGAAATAGGTACAATATCTGTGAAAATTAACCGTCTGACTATCACAGTTCATGAGATACACACTGGTGACAGAGATGTAATAGGATTAGTTTAGTTAGGTTCAGTTTTCCCTATGCCTAAAGAGTTTACTACAAAACAACTTATAAACTGTATGTGACAAAAGGTGGTCTCATGATCGATTTCTACCATAGGTACATAGGTAATGTTATTAAACAGATTTTCCGGTAACACCAAGTTTTATTTAAAAGAAGTAATTTTACGAAGAGGTGAAAATTTTACTTTTCAAAGTGTTTATTTTGTTGAGCAATAAACAAAGACATCTAACTTCATACTTTATGTGGGTATTTCCTAAACATAGGCAGCCTTACCACAAAAAATGAAATCACGACTTAATGTTTAACAGTTATTTAGCAAAAGTCACCCTACAAAACCATGTTAAACAACTGATAAACACGTGTCTAAGTCGTAACTTTTTTTTTGTGGTAAGGCCGAGGTTGTCTGGAGTGTATCTTAACGTTGGGCGGCTTTCACGTTCATAGCGAGAATGCCTATTTCACACATGAACTACACAATAATATCTTTCTTTTTCGTACTGTATACTTATGGCATTTTTATTTTAGATTAACCCTTTACTGCGTTTCAGCTCGAGGCAAAAGGAAGAAGCTAGCCGTCATAGTGCCATTGCTGACGTTGCTGGCAGCAATCAAGACCAAGCTCCTGCTGATACCAGTACTGCTAGCTGTGTTGCTGATCAAGAAGTTATTGCTGATTGCTGCGCTTCTGTTGCCGAGCTTGCTCAGCACTTTGAAGGCATGCAAGGTAAATCACTACATAGTATAAATTATATTCTCCGTCCTTATGTCCTTATGTCGCTTCGTAAGCTCAAAACTACGCAACGTATTTTGATGCGGTTTCTTTAATAGATATAATGTTTCAAGAGGAAGGTTTATACGTATAATAAAACCGTGCGAAGCCCGGGCGGCCCGGCTAGTCTTAATAATGTAAAAGAACCAGCGATTTGAGTTGATTTGAAGTTTGAAGTATTTTTGGTGTTTTTGTAACTTTTTAACCAATTTGATTCTAATTTACAGAGCATACTATAAATATAAAGTTAGTCAACACGTGATTCAGGGCTTTTCAAAAACCTCCTGATATCGCTGTAGAATTGTTAACAAAGTTTGATATTCGTAGTTTGGCTCCGCATTGAAATGTCCGTAAGTTTTTAATGTCGGATGCTTATGACTGAAACCTTCAGTGTGTACTGATATAAACATAATTTAAAATACTAATACTCTTATTTTGTTTAATTTAGGAAGAGAATTGAAGTCACTCATTTTTGCCATAAAACTTTGTTTTTGCATATCTCTCACAGTAGCGATGTAGGCGCGATTTGTAGAGTCATGAATCCGTGAAGCCATGATCCCAAAATCTAAAAGTTCCGCACAATTTGACGTTTATTATAGATGTCAGGTCCAATTTGTCAAACGGCAAAATTCGTGTTCGTATACCTACATTATTGCGTTAATATTATAGCATCGAAATTTAATTCAACATGAATTAACAGGGCTTTTGTTGTACCGAGAACTTCGTAGAATGTTCTGATTCGTAACTCCGGCTTATTGTTTTAATTTCTGGGATAAATTGTGAAGAACTTAAAGTGATTGTACTAAAACAGATTTTCGTAATCACTTTAATAATTTTACCGGTTATTGGAATGAAACATTCACTCGTTTCGTGATTGTTGTAAAACAATTTATCATCGTTTTAATAATTTTACCAGTTATTGGAATAAACGTTCACTTGTTTCTCAGCCTTCTACTTACTCACTATACCATAGAGGTTGACCTATGAATCATTCATTTATCTAGATATCAGCACTTGGATGTAAAGCACCCTTTTATTGATAACTTTGTGGTTTGCCGAGAGCCTTTTGAAATGCTAATCCCTATCAATTGTTTTTACAAGCTTTTACACTTACGTAGGTAGATACCTAATAATAGATCAATAAGCCTAGCCAACCAGCTTTTGCTACGAAATGATTCTATTTCTACAATCGTCATCGCTCAAATGATAGCAAAGTTCGATTGGTAGATAAATGACTCAGCGAAAGCATTGTTTGGAAGTAAAATCGTTCGATGTTGTCGATTGGCGTGATGGTTTCAAAATGTATGTACAAAGTAAAATGATAAAAATAATGCTGGAAAAAGCACACATCCTTATCTAGCCCCAAGAAAAGTAGAGCTGTGTTAGAAGTACCGAATAACTGATATACTTAATACTTGGTTGGATCCGTGAGGTGCCTATAGACTTCAGAATATAAAAAAACTGAGCGTCTGGTCGATGCGACGCGTGACCCTCTAGCTGGTGAGTATCTGGTTCAGCGCATCAGCATTGTCATACAGCGTGGTAATGCAGCCAGTGTCTTGGGGATGCGACGACTGGCATTGTAGAGATTAGTTGCGAAATCACTCGATTGTCTGGAACTCTAGATTATCGGCAGTAAGCTCAATTGTAAATATCAACAAGTCAAATAATTGAATCATATTTCAATTACATAATTTGACTAATATTTTCTTTGAGAATAAAGATCTCATCGCATATTTTTCATTTTATTCTAAAAAACACAGAATAAAATATACACGGTTCCAAATGTGTGTGAAAACAACTTGTTTTTTGTTACAAGAGAACAGTGGACTCTTTTCTACTGGTTTTTTCATCAAGCTACGTTTATTAGAAGTTCCAAAGAAAGCCATTGGTCTAGTTTGACTACTTCCCATCGTTTTACTCAGCTATTCAGCGAACCATATCTATTCAATTACTCGGTATTTGACCGCTTCCCGTAATTATTGATGGTTCAATCAATTGACGACCCCCATGGCGCATTGGCCGACTGAGATGACAGGTGTAGGTTGAAATTCCGAAGCGGAAATAAAGATTTGTTTGTGATCATTGGCTTGTTTAAATACACTTTTATTACCTAGAGTAAAACTTTCAATATTTTTACCTAAACTATATTTTTTGAAGACAGGGCGCTATGGTGCTCATTAGGGGAGGCCTATGTGCAGCTGTAAAAAAACTATAAATTCACAATACTGAATGTGCTTTAGACTATAATATTGTGAATAGATATTTTTTTATGTGTACAGAAATACAATTTATTCGTAAAGCCAATTTACATGTAATAGGTTTAGGTATTGTAAATTGGAGCGAAGAGGAAATCAATTGACACCTTATGTCTATATTATTGTGATAATTATTTCAAATTCAATCAGAAAATCAGTTCAAAAATTTATATACTTTTAACCCTAAAGTAATAAAGTTATTGATTTCTGATTTTTTCCCCAAGCCTGGTTCTACCAGTTTTTCTTCCTTCCTATTTCTAAGTTATGTTTTTTTCCGTTCTGACTACGATATAAAATTTGTATTATGACATTTTTGTTGTGTTGCGGTAGCGAATAAATCATTCCATCATTCTTCATCTTCCATTGAAGACTTCACCAACTTTCAGACGTAATCAACTTTCTTTAACTCATAATAAAGTTGGACTCACAAATACTTGAAATCGTCCGGGAACTTTGCTTTCCTTTGTTTTAAATTTTTAATGTTTGTTAAAGAGGCTTTTTATTTAATGATCTACCGCATCGATACAACAAAAATAACTTTTTTGAATCATTGAATATTAAACATGTTCTGAAATACCCTTTACCACTTTATCATATAGACTTAAATAAATAAATAATTCCGGACAGTCCACACAGCATCATCTAGCCCCAAGCTAAGCAGAGCTTGTGTTATGGGTACTAGATGACTGATATACTTAATACAATACATTACATAGCTTAACTAGCTTCTGCTCTGGGCTTCTAACAAGTTGTTTCTATGGAAGCGTCTCAGGGCTATTTCCATCCCATAGGAACTGATTTATGGAATGAGAAACCTATGTGTATGTATTCCAGGGCTAGAACTACGTTTATTCAAAATTTCAACCCGATCTGTTAAGCAGTTTTTACGAGAAAGAGGAAAAGTTTGTTTTTGAATCCATCGATTCAAAAACAAACTTTTGCTTTATAACATTAGTAAGTTTATTAAATTTAGTTGACGAGGAAGACCTCTTCAGCGTAGCGGGCAAAGATCCGCCTGTGACACAAGAGGTTGCGGCTTCAAATCTGAAGCCGCAGAGACCTAGACACTCATACTCGGAAAGTAGGTCTGAAGTTCCCTAAAGAGCGGGTCGAAAGTGATTCTTTTCCGCCCTAGGGAGAATCGTTTTCAACTGACAGATATCACGTTAATATTGAACCATGTTAGTGGCAGAATAAATGCTGAAGCTTAAAAAAAATTCGCCACGACAATTCACTGAATTCAAAAAAAACTAAAGACAAGGCGGTATGGCTTTATGACTTTCGCCTGTCCTACATGGAAAAAATATAAAAAAAATAATTTGTTTTCTTATGTTTTTATTTATATTTCCTTGTATTCGTAATGAAAGGCAAAGTGTTTACCTCGGGTGAAAATAACTTATTTAGTCCCTCGAACTATTGGCGCCCTCAAATAAGTTACTTTCAACCCTTGGGTAACAATGTACTATTTATCTTGATTTATATTTGTCTCTTTCCAGCACCACCACCACAGCCCGATGTCCTACTCTTACTTCGGCAGCAGCGACGCAAGTGACTACAACCAGGACTACGGCAGCTCTCTCTCTTACTCTTCAAGCGGAGGCTATGGCAAGGATTGGGCTTCGAATAGGGCGTATAACTTGAAGAGGGCTACAGCGCAGCCCGTTTATATGACTGCGCCAGGAGCTATCGCATAGTGTTCTTTGAACAATCAACGCAAAATCAACGCTGCCCATATAAACATAAGATTCAACTTTAACTTATTAATTATGGTATACTGGGATTGACATGGATCAATTGAGCTACCTTTAGACTGTTTGCAACCGTCTGCAGTTAGTTCAATGGTTTCACTTATTAATTGTGGCCCCATAAGGTTCAATATCACCATCAGTGTTGATACTCACTACCGGAAAAGTGACTTTTCATGGAGAGTGAGTAACAATTTAAATAAAATAGAATAATAGAAAGATTAGAATCGAAAACATATATTTTGACACATTTGATTACAAAAACAAACAATGAACATGGAGGTCTGCAAACAAAGTGACCCAAATGATACGCGCCAAAAATAGTTTCACCTCTATGGCTCTTGGCTCATAATATACTGAACGAGGCATGAAAGAAAATAAGCAAGAAACATGATTTGTAGTTATTCTACACGAGTTTCAGCTCTGCCAGGCGGCGGCTGGGCGGGAAATAATATGGCGCGAATTTTTGTATAATTTTCGTTACTGATTAAAATTGACATATGTATACGTAGATAATGGATATAGATTGGTCATTATCATTAAAGTTTGTAGCCTGTTTATATAATACCATTCCGTAATTTAACCCTGAAAACATTCGATAAGCTTTTTGAATATTTAATTTTTTTGTCAAGTTTTACTTATAGGCTTCTGTTATTCCTTGTTCTAAATTTAAATAAAATATGGACGAATAGGAGATCGTTCTGTCGACGATTAAATTTTGCATATAATTTATGATGAATACCGAAAAAAATGAAAATAAAATGTTATCTTACAAATACCCTTTAGAAGGTAACTAGCCAAATATACTATATATACAGTTATACATATGCATGGTGTAACTAGACAGCATTAATTGGTTTAACCTTGTATGTTCTGCGATATTCAGTGGTTCAAAAGATATTTGAATGTGGTTTCAAAGTATGTAGTTATTTTCGTATTTTCAGTCACACTATTATGTCTGTGACCAGTGGCGGCGCTAGGCGTCGGCGACGTCGGCGACCGCCGACGGCCTCGCGCTTGAGGGGGCCTCGCAAAACTTTTTTTATTTAAATTTAGTTATTAATTATTATTTATTTTAAAATCATACACTTGCGCGATTTAAGTGAGCGAGTTTACGGTCATTTTGCAGCTGGATTTAAGAATTCCGTAATACAGGATTTGACAATAGTGTCGCACAAGCTCGATTATTTGTAAAGAAAAGTACTTTCGAAATTGAGACTCAATTTAAAGAAAAAAGAACAGCCAAGAGAAAACGAATGTTCGATTATGAACATATTGATGAACCTATTCAATTTTCTGAGAAACAAATATTGTAGTCTGGCTTCCTCGATACAGGCTCAGCCTAGTGAGGAAGCCAATGTAAATTTCTTTTAAATTTCGCTCAGCAAATTAACGATTTTGTCTTTTTCTGTGAAAGTGTGTATTAGGTTAAGTTCTTGTAATATTTGCTTGAATAAATATTTTTTACTATTTTTACTATTTACTATTCTGAAATGCAGTACAGTCTTTTTTAACACAATGATTGGTGCAATTATAGTTGATATACCAAATGTCGATTTAAAGCGCTCAATGAATATTTTGAACGATTTGTTTTTGTTTATGATATCAGATGTTTAAATTCTATATCAAAAGAAGACCTTCTCAAGTGCTGTAATGATTTAGGTACAATACTTCGAGAAGGCGAAAACAGCGACATACAGCTTTTCGAACTGTATGAAGAACGCCAACTTTTAAAAACAAATTCACTAGATTCTGTCAACGACGCGAAACAACTCATTCAATACATTTTAGAGCATAATTTGGAAGAAATATGTATATCCAAATGTTTTTATAGCAATTAGAATCATGCTAACAAGAATCATGCAAGCTTCTCAAAGTTAAAATTGATTAAGACCTACTTGATATAATAAGATACCAAATGAAATTAAATTGTCTAATAATTATTTATTTAAGGTAAAATTGGTTAGGTGGCTTAATGACATGAATTTTTATAATGTAAATGATTTTTTAAATGCTAAATCCTAGGTATGTCATTAGTTATAGTTATAATTATTATTGCATGCTAGCATATAGTGAGACATGAGTGCATTATTAAGTTATACTTACCACCTTTATACCATGCTTGACGCAATAAATATCTTTGAATCTTTGAATCTTTGAGAAGCACGATGAGTCAAGAGAGATTATCTTCGTTAGCAGTTCTATCAATTGAAGCTGAAATAGCGTCCGGTATTGGCTATGATGAAATCCTGAAAAAGTTCAGTGAGGCCAAAAGCCGAAAAGTTCGTTTATTTTAACTTCTATTTATGTAAGTTTTGTTATCATTTGATAAGCAATAAAACTTGATTTGTTGATAATATTATTTTAACTATAATTCGGCTTACGTAATTTAATATTTTCTTGATTGGGAAAAAAGGAGGCCTTGCGAACCTAATTTCGCCGACGTCTACGCGAGATCTAGCGCCGCCACTGTCTGTGACTCTGCCTTTATTTTAAAACAAGATCAGCATTGTATGGCGCAGCCGTGTGGATTAAATTTTCAAACACATCTAAAATAAGGGTAGATTAAATATTAATCGATTTTACGATTCATTTGCTGTTGTAGGTATAGGAAACAATGTTAAGGTAGCTTCCCAAAAATTGTACCTGAGAGATTTTCATCCCATAAAGCTTATCATTGTCTGGGATTTATGAGTAGAAAGTAGAGCAACATCACAAGAGTTTCTTTTTTAAGTTTTTCAAATAAACATTAAATTTGTACTTGAATATAGGTAAGTTGCCGATATTGATGTTACTTCTTAAATATAAGCCTTATCCGATAATTTGCAGGCAGTTTTTAATAAAGAAACAATTATAAAATTAGATTTTAGTTGCTTTATCTGAAGTAGTACAAAAATTCGGTCTTTCTTTCGGTAATCGTTTACTTTTCCTTGTATTTTGTTATTGATTCTTTAAGACACATTTAGTAAAATAAGCTTCTAGAAGGTTTAAAATAATATTATATTATTGTGCAAAATTAGTTGTTTAGTGATTTAAGTACCTAATTTATTCATAGTTTTTAAGTTATTTATTGTGCATTTATTTTTTGTAATAAAGTTGTTAATCTTGAGGTTTTTCTGTTCATTTTACTCTCGAATATTCCTTATTTTCAATGAGATAAAGGTCTAAGGACATGTATACGTGGGCGTATCACTCATCTCTTACATACAAAGGAGCTCTTTCCTTTTTATTCAAAATCTAAATGCCGTAAACCTTTTGCCATTGCTATTGAAAGCAGTCCTAAACTTAACCAACATAAGGCAAAAAGGAAAAAATGTTGAAGTTGAATAAAATGGTAAAGTGGTTGGATATAATGGTAAGTATTAGTCCGATTTCAACTGATTGTCGAGACGGTGATATCTCTCAATTCGATTTCAAAAGGTTCAACCGCCCGGAAGGTCGTGCCTTTTCCAGGAAAATTTCTGAAGACACTGAAAAGTATTCAAAAGTCAAAAGTCAAAGTGCTTTATTTCCATAAGACCTTACAGGACACTTGGACACGTCATAAAATTCATTTTATAAATAATTAAAACTAGAGTAAAGAAGCGAACAAGAAACCTTTACCTTGTTAGGTTGTTCGTTTTCGAGTTGGAGCAAAACTCGTCCCAAGCTTTTTTATCATCCAAATAATCAGATATTTTATAGTAAGCCTTTTTACAAAGAACAGTTTTGACAATTTGTTTGAATTTATTTACTGATAGTTTTTGCAACTCACTTGGAGTGTTGTTGTAGAACTGAAAAGTTTTTATGTATTTATTTGGTGAGGGAACAAGGAATAAACACCGCAAATTTAATATTTTTAGGGCAGCAGCTACCTAGCTTGTCAGTCAATTACTAGATTAGAGTTTTTTTTCTAGACTACTAAAATATAATAAATAGATAATGCTGGACAATCCACACAGGTCATCTAGCTCGCAAGCTAAGCAGAGCTTGTGTTATGGGCACTTATGACTGATATACTTAATAAGTACATTACAATACATAAATAAATAGATATTTTTATTATACATAGACACAAACGTACAACAGATACAAACATCCAGAACCCCAGAACAAATATCTGCAGCTCGCCAAACATTTGAACCCAAACCCAAGTTGGGAATCGAACCCGCAACCACCTGCGTCGCAGACAAACCTTCGCCTGCCGTGCCCTCAGATCAATCATCGTTTTGTTGACAGTGTGCCTGCATCACAAATCTAGGAACACTAGCACATACCTATCTGTTTATTTTGGAGCTAAATGGCGTTTTATAAAGTTTTTTAGTGAGTTTATTTTAGTTTTTTATTTCTGTTCTACCCTGTGTTTGTACCTGAAAAATATACCCATTGAGGCCAGGTTCAGTTTCAAGAATAAAAAGGATCTTATAATAAGGTTCCCAAAATAATTTGTTAAGAAATTTCCGGTCCCTTAGTAAACAAGACCCAACGATAGAAAAGTTATTTGGATTTCAACAACGTTTCACATTTATTTTTAATGGCAGAAAGTTGCGTAGGCTTAGTTATTCAAAGCCTTGCGATGTTTTTTGTATATAGTTATTATTGGAATTGTAAATACAACCTTAGATGTATTACATATATCGTTTACAAAAACTGTTTTACTTAAATTAGCCGCTCAAAAAGAAATTTGACTCCCGAAATTTAGCACTGATATCGCGATATGATTTGTAATAAATGACACTAATTTTAATCCCATTAAATCAGTTTGTACAGGCACAGAATAGATAAGGTATAAGATAGAAATAAGTAGTAATAAATTAATAATGACTCAGCATTATTAATTTATTACTACTTATTTCTATCACCACTCTGGGCAGGTGGGATGACGATCTGCGAAAGATTGCAGTCAGATTCTGGATGCTATAGCTAAAGACAGGGCGCTATGGCGCTCATTATAAATAAATAAATAATTCCAGACAAACCACACAACATCATCTAGCCCCAGCTCATTGGCGGAGGCCTAAGTCCAGCAGTGGTCTAATATAAGGTTGATGATGATGATGAATGCCGTACAATCCATATAGGATCATCTAGTCCTAAGCTACATAAGCAGAGCTTGTTATATGGATACTAGATAACTGATGTACTTAATATAAAAACTTATCTATTTTATTAACAATAAATCATGAAGAACCCTGGAACAAATATAAGCAAATCATACATATTGGTTCCAAGGCGGGAATCGAACCAGCAAACTCATACGTTTGCCCGCCGCGCCAAATCGTTCTTAAAAATAACCTAATCGTTTCCAGAGACCGTTAGAACAAAGCGTGCTGAAACTAGTCTCTAATATATCCTACAACTCCTGTGGTTCAGCGAACAGAAAGTGAATGTTGGTTCCACCACAAAACTTGCCAGGTTTCTGAAATTTGAGGTTGTTCCCGAAACTTCTAGTTAGTGGAGATCGGATTCAAAGTACTTCGTCAAATTAACGTGACCAGTCTGGTCCGCTACAGTGGTTTTCCAACTTCATTAGCCATGTTTATTAAATCATTTTCCCTGAGGTAAAATAAGTTATTGGACATTCACTGCGCAATTTCGAACGCCCACTTTGTTTACTTCAGTGAGTGTAATTTTGCCCCTGAGCGCCTGTTTATTTTGAAATGCAATCATGGAAGATTGCGGATAATTGGATAGTTTGTATACACCTGGAGGCTGTAGAGAAATACAAATAGAAAAATATTAGCTCATATATTATTCATTTATTCATTTATTAATTCAGTACACCATAGTAATGAATGAATAATTCCAAAGTTTGGATGTTCGTTGTGTTTTAAACAAACCAGTAACGCGCTTAATGCGCTTATACACAGAAAAATATAAAATAGGTACTTTAAAACAAAACAATAAATATTTAATAGATAAGTAATAACTAAATAATAATTCCGGATAGTCCACACAGCATCATCTAGCCCCAAGCTAATGTCTGCTTATTTATTTTTTTATTAATCATAACAGATTTCTTTTTTTCACTCTAAGGCGATGCTAGCTACACTACAGTACAATAAAATGTATTTTAAGTAAGCTATTAAAACTTATTTAAGTTATCTTAATACAGTTAAGATACACAAACTAATCCGAAATACATAATTTTGATTTCTATACTAGCTGTGTCATATCCACGACTTAGTTATTTAGTCTGACTTAAATAACATTCGTTACTTTTTTAAAGACTAATAAGATGAAGTTGTTTTTAATTTCAGTAAAAGGTGTTATACCTAACTATACACTAGCCAAACTCAATGTAGAATGTTTGTAAACAAACCACAACACAAAAAACTAAAATTCACTTGCTTGGCGTCGAATTTTAGATATGAGTATACGAAATATTTAGTAAATGAAGGATCTTAAATCGACAAGTAATGTAAATTGCATATAAAAAGGCACGGCAACAGAGTGTATTTTAGGTTAAGTATGGGCGGTTTGTTTACTAACATTCTACATCGAGTTTGGCTAGTGTATAGTTTAAATACGACACCTACACAAAAATTACATCAAATAAGATAGACTGCGTGGGAAGCTTCTAAGAATCCAAAGAGCAATACCACTGAACTTTTGACATTTATAGGATTTCATCCAGCCTCCAACAACCTTAGTGGCGCAGTGGTAAGGTACGCCTATGTTGTTTGCGGATTCCATTTCAGCGGCACATTTTTTTTAAGAAAATTGTTTTTATTTACATTACTAGCGACCCGCCCCGGCTTCGCACGGTTTTATTATACGTATAAACGTTCCTCTTGAATCACTCTAATTATTAAAAAAACCGCATCAAAATCCGTTTCGTGGTTTTAAAGAGAAAGCGACTTTGTTTTATACTCAGCTGTATTGATAACAGTTTTACAGACAGTGAGGGTGACAAAACTAAATCGGGCTGTGCTGCGCTGTACTGCGCTGTGCTATGTTTGATCAACTCATTGACGCAGCACAGCACAGCGCAGCACAGCATGGTTTGTTTGTATCCTCATTAAAATATTAGACGAGCGAGTTGACGTTGACACAGCACAGCGCAGTACAGCGCAGCACAGCTCTATTTAGATTTGTCACCCTGATGACTCCATTAGCTCCTGAACTACATAGTTCAAAGCTGTATTTCAAGAGCCAGAAATGTTAGTGTGATTTGTATATACCTATGTGTTTGTTTCGAGTTGGATGTAGAGGTATATAGAAACAATTAGAACTAGTAGAATTGAAACAGTTGAGCTAGCTACAGACTGTTGCGATCTAGAGTTAGCTCAACATTGTCTCGCTATCAGAAGGTTTGAAGTTTTTTTTTTGTATTGAGTACCTACTTATACCTATACTATTTTACTTATTAGCTAGGTAATTAAAAATAATAATTTGTGAATGGACATGTTTGCTAGGGATTCCTTTTGTTATCAAAATGATTCTATTTATTCAAAATTAAATAAAGCTAGCTCTAGAATAACTTTTTTATTATTTTTCATAACCGAGATAACCTTCCTCTACCCGCCCACATAATTAATATAATATTCATTCATATTTAATTTAAGTTTGGTCCATTCATTCAGCAGAGTGAAAATGATACCCCATTTTAGACTGAAATATGAAAAGTGACTGTTTCAATATTATGAATAAAAAAAGTTTTTTGGGACATACTGCTCCTTAAATCATATAGCATTGTATGTAAATTTAAATTAGTCATTTGAATTAACTTATTAACCATACTAACTTACCTACCACCGCCGGACTCATAATAACAAAACAGATGTGCCAATATGTAACGAAATATAAAACTAATAAATACCATTAATAAAAATTGTTTAGTTTTTTTTAATTATTAGGTGATGGAAAGGTTGCCAGATGGGAGTAATCATTTTACAAGTAACTACATAGTAGTATAAGGCACGCTTTGTTTCTATGGAAACGTTTCAAGGCTATTTCTATCCATCGGGAACTGATTTACAGGTGTATCTTTATAAAAGTGTTTAATGATTAACCTAGAAAAGGCGACTTGGGTAAATCAAAACTAACAACTTTTGTTCTATGACTTTTGCCAAAACGTAATACATATCCAGTTTTAATTTTTTTAGTTTTGGCGGGAATTTCTATCAATTGTTAGCTCTATATCTCGTAAAGACCTAGGTACGTTTAAAAAAGGGCTCCTTAGTTTGACAATCATCCCATCTCGTATTATTCAAAATAACTGAACAAAAGTTTTAATCATAACTAATATTATAACGTGAAACTTTGTAGTGTTATATGGATAATATTGTTACTCTTTCACGCAAAAACTACTGAACGTATTTTGGATAGACGTAGTTCTAGCCTAGAAAAACACATAGGCTTATCTATACAGGGTTATAGGTATTTAATGATTAACCTAGAAAAGGCGACTTGGGTAAATCAAGACTAACAACTTTTGTTCTACGATTTTTTCCAGGCCATAAGGTTGTGGAATGCATTACCGGAATCCGCTAGGAAAGCAGCATCATTAGCTATTTTCAAATCTCGTGTCAAGGAGTTTTTCCTATCAGAAAAGGGAATATTGGTACTTATTATTTATTTATATCTTATATTTATAAATTTTATAATATATTTAAATATATGTATTTTATTATATTTGTATGTATTATTTTTATTTATTTGTATATTTTCTGTTTTCATTTCATTTAAGTTTATCATTAATGCAGCCAGTGTCTTGGGGACGCTTCCGACTGGTATTGACATGGATCAATTGAGCTACCTTTAGACTGTTTGCAACCGTCTGCAGTTAGCTCAATGGTTTCAATTGTAAATACTAGTTGTAATTTTTTATTCCTTTGCTTGTAATTTTCGTTGTTAATAAAGATGTTTGCCCTGTTATTTAAGTTTTGCCTATTATTTATTTTATAAATTCATTTTTTTTTTCTCTTCTTAATCTATAATTTTGTACACCCCCTGCCTTTCTTAAATTCACATAATTCTTTCCATCCAAAGGTTGCCTGGAAGAGATCGCTTCTAAGCGATAAGGCCGCCCATTGTACTTGATTTGTTTAATGTTCTTTTTTGTAATGTTCTTTAATGGTGTACAATAAAGCATTTTTGTATTGTATTGTATTGTATTTTTCTAATCCAATGATTTTTTTTCCCATACCAAAAATTTTGAAGCATATTTCTAGTTCTAACTTTCTCACGGCCGAGCGATTGAGTAGCAGTCGTAGCACTTAGCTGACTGCGCACACGTCAGAGTCGAAGAAATGTAACACAGGTAGGTTTATAGACGTGTGTCAGTAAAAAAAATCAATCTGGGTAATCCTTAATCACTCTGTTTAGGATTACCCTGATTGAAAAAAAGTTTGTTTTTATTGATGAAGACGATGATGTCTAACTCCGGGGGATAAAGAAAAATTGCAGATAAATCATTATTAAAAACGAAAATTACAATGAAGGAATATAAAAAATTTAAACTTCTACCTACATACAATTGAAACCATCGAGCTAACTGCAGACGGTTGCAAACAGTTCGAAAGTACAAGTACAAGTCTAAAAGTAGCTCAATTGATCCATGTCAATACCAGTCGGAAGCGTCCCCAAGACGCTGGCTGCATTACCAAGCTGTATGACAATGCTGATGCGCTGAGCCAGATACTCACCAGCTCTCAGGTCATGCGTCGCATCGACCAGACTAGACAACAAATTGTTTTATTTCTGTCTAATCGCTAGATTTCTGAACGCTGTGTCCCGCTCGTCAAACTACACGTAAAAGCTTTCTCCAGAGCAGCGGCCACAATGTAGCCGTCCATTGTTGGACGCATTCATTCGTTTTACTCCACTGATTGTGCGGATCGCTATAGACATGAGTAGCATGGCTTTTAATACCGTCCTGTTGTTCATTTCACTCGTGGACGGAGGAAGCCATCTTATTTGACTGGAAAATCTATTATTTTCTTTTTCTTTTCTTGCTGGTTAGGTTTATATCTCGCACACATTGCCAAGACTCTCAAGAGACCAGTGTCCTCGGTAGCACCTAACCAAACACAAACACCCACAGACACCTAATAATTACACTAGCATAAACACACAAACACACCACGGTGTCATCATCATCAACAACCTATATCAGTCCCCTGCCGTCTTGAGCTTGCCGCAGAGAAAGAAGTCTTGAGAAGTCTTTCGCAAATCATCATCGCACCTGGTTGGAGATTAATAAATAATAGTATAGATAGATACCTCGTTTTAATCAATATAACTATTCCCTTATAAATATATATCCACCATTTTCTGCGTGCTCTGTAGCATGTTTCGTATTCGCATCAATGCACTACTCTCCGTCAAAAGTTATGCCCACACCTAGCTGTCAAGAGCAATGTAGAGTACTTTTCAAGAAAAAAGTCCCTCGGCAACTGGTGGAACTAAATTTGACAGATTGCCAAATGCTTGCTGGCTTCATTCGGTCGTACGTACTACTACAGCGCCGCGTCTAGGGGACTTCTTTTGTGAAAAGGACTCTACCCCGTACCTATAACTGTCAAGAGCAATATACCCCGTACCTATAACTATCAAAAGCAATGTGCCTCGTACCTATAACTGTCATGAGCAATATTTTACCCCGTATCTAACTATCTATCCTAATTAAATTTTTATCGTATCGCACTTCAACTAAATGCGTTAACTTTTTCAGCCATTCATGTTTATTCTCATACATAATAGATCGTTAATTGCTAAGTCGGTATTTCGATCGCGTGCGTTCCCTGTCGTGTTACTTTCCATCGGGTTATTTATAAGATCAACGGAGTCTTGAAAGTACTTTTTTTTAAAGTTTCCCCGATGTTATGCAGAGCTAAATAATTCATACGATGCGTTTGAGCAGTTGACCGGTTTTTATCGGTTTTGTTAGTTAGCGACTTCAGTGTCAGGCAATTTTTTAGCCCATTAGGTATACAATCCATCAAATAGGTATAAGTTGTAATTTAATTAATTATTTTTTTCTTTTCTTCTCTATCAACCAATCTGCAATTGTAGTTTTTTGATGATCTTTATCAGTTTGTAAAAGGCCACTTGTCTTCAAAGAGCGAATGATAAAGCTTGATCTTTATATTGTTGTATCTAGCTTATAATCCCTTTAATATTCAACATCATCTGAGATGTAAACACATCTCATAATCTAAAAACTTGACATACATAATTTTCATGGAAAACTATCCAAAAATTGTGACTTGTGACATGAGTGACTCTGTAAGATGATTCTACCCACGTAGAATAAACAAAAATGGGTTTCTTGAATGGGCAAATAATATTTTGGGGAATTACAGGATACAGAAATAGATGGACATTGTATATTTAGAAGCTTTTACAGATACGTCGTGGTGCAGAAAAGCGAGTGTAGATTGTTCGATACAGATAAAGCTAACGTCATTATTGATTGCCATAATGATACTCATACATATCTATCTCGAGATTTCATTTTTTTTATTGCTATTGCGTTCACTTTTCAATAGAGTAGCCTACGTTGATATTTCACTATCCACGACTAATTCTGAAAGATAACTGCAACTCAACATAGATTAAAGATTGTGGAAAACAAACGAAAGGTGAACTTATTACTTACTTAGACACGTGTTTAACAGTTGTTCAGCAATAGTCATTCTACAATATCATGTTAAACAACTGTTAAACACGTGTCTAAGTTATATGTTTTTTTTTGTGGTAAGGCCGTTTGTGTTCTGCGTTAGAAACTGGTTGTTTGATGATGTTGCTGTCCAATAAACAAAAAAAAAACAAAAATAAGCTGAAGTTTTTTCACAAATATTTTGTGCACAAGTAAACACAAACGCGAACACATACGCACTCTGATTCCCCACTCTAACCTTAATCAATACCTCAACTGTACGTGAAATGATACGACAATGAGTAATGTGACGAGGTATTATTACATGATTAATTATTGTTTTATTACCTATTACGTCTTAAAGTTGCAAATAAAAATCTTAGAATCATCTGAACTCTCAGTAGGAAACACTTTTAAAACTATCATGGTTACTAAAACTAAAGTCGTCTCTACCGAAATATCGGAAAACTTAAAAGAAATCAAATCATGGAATTTTTTACCATTATTTTATTTTTTTGTACCTGCGTTAAATGACTTTAGTCTCAATAGGTATTTGGAATTTATTAATAAAAATACTTGAGGTTTTCCTTTATTTATTTATTTATTTATTTATTTATTTATTTATTGATTTATTCACACTTGACTTACAGAACTTACAGACTTACTTTGAATGAAAGTAAAAATGTTTGTAAGTTCACTTGTGTACCAAACCACATAAAATAAAAGTTTATCCACAAAATCTATTCAGTGTAGATATTCAAATGAAACAGCTCTGCCGTTTTCGGGTGTTTGGCTTCTCAGACTATAGGTTCTATAAAGTTTTATGGAATACTAGAATCTGCCGGTGGCTTCGCATGCGTTGATACTCTAAAAACTTTTCGAGGCTGTTTCTATCCCATGAAATAGAAGCAGAGAAGAATAAGCATGTATAATATTAGGTACTATATAGCTGATTACATGAAATATATGTAGGTATGATATTTAACTAGCAGGTTATTTTTTTAATAATATAAAAAAATTAACCTGCTAGGAATAAAAATTTAAATCTAACCTTTAAAAATAAAATAAAATATAATAATTATGGTGGTTAAGTATTCTTAAATGTTCTAATTTTCCGCACAATTTTCTCATTTTTTCGAAATCAGTCCAACCGTTCACTCGGTGCTGGCTTAGAATTGCAGCACCCCAACTCTTCCCGTGGGTGTCGTAAGAGGCGACTAAGGGACACACCGGGGGTGGGCAGCAGCGCCCCTGCAGAACAGCCCCACCACCAAAATGCGATCCCCAACCCGCATACCCAGCGTGGGGATTATGAGTACTACCATGATAAATAACCCAATGATAAATAAAGCCAGAAAACGGCCCCCAGTTCCCGGCCTCCTCTCTATTCCTGGCCATGGTAGCGGCCATGGTAATAGCGGGGCAGGGGGTGCTAGGAATCCCCAGGCTACAAAAGGCTACCTATAAATCGGTCCAGCCGTTCACGCATGATGGTCTGACCAAGGGAAATAGGGATTCATTTTTATATATAAGAAAGACACAACACCTGGATATCTGCATCATAATAATATAATTTTACGAGAAAATCTTTGAATACGAAATAGATGTTGTTATTTTATTGATGTTACATTTCCTAGAATAACAATAAGTGGTATCTGTAGAAAATAAGACGAGAGCAATAATATTTTCTTTCCAGAACGATTTGAATGCGAGCATTTGATTTGAATTGGTATAAATTGATGAAAATTGCAAACTTTCCTAGAAGTTTTAATGCCTTAATAAACTCTAGATAACCTTATTGACAAAGAAAATTATGATCAAAGCTACAAATTACAGCTGGAACATATTTACTAAACAAAATGCGAACTGTTGCAAACAAGATAGAGATAGCTCAGTTGATCAATAACAATACCAGTAGGAAGCATCACCAAGACGCTGGCTTCATTGAACGCTGTATGGCAATGCTGAATTAAGCAGGCTAATTAAGACAATTGTTAATTGAGAAGGCTTATTACAGTGCTAATGAATATCTGTTAGACGAATTTTAGAATATAGACACTTCAAAGTATTTATTAATCAAAACATTGACATTAAATTTAAGCTACTTTTTAATTTGCTTGCTATTAAGCTGATCATGGTTGAGATCACTAACCCATGTTTTCGCAAAATAAATGAATATGAATATGAATAATATATGCTGATGCGCTGCGCCAGATACTCACCAGCTCTCATGTTACGCGCCGCATCGACTAGACGCTCAGATATTTTTTTAAAAACCTGTAGACCCTCGGTACCCCACGGACCTAACGTCTCGGCTCCAAGGGGAGTAAATGCATAGGTTCTGTCAAGACCTGCATATTTGCGACTCCTGAGATCCTCAGCCAAATCTGCCCCAGCACCAGCCCTCGTGGATTTCTAAAAAGTTTTAACTTTTACTAGCATGTACATAAATTATACTTAGTCAAACTCGAACTGATTTAGCAGTGCTCATTTAGGGTGCTTCTTACCATACTACCAAAGCCTCTAAACATCCACCATTGTATTTACAAGTAAAAATTACTGAAATTATAAGTTAACAATGTAGCGCGGGGGGCGAAGGTCCGCCTGCCACGCTAAAGGTTGCGGGTTCGATTCCCGTCATCTAAAATGTTTTTATGCTCTGCAAAAAAATTTTCCATGGTTTTCTATGTAAAAAAATCGATATATGTAATGTATTGTATTAAGAATATTAGTGAGCTAGTACCCATAACATAACACAAGCTCTACTCAGCTTGGGGCTAGATGTAGCTGTGTAGATTTGAACAATCCACACAGCACCATCTAGCCTCATTTAAGGCGTAAACAGGAGATACACTAGCGCCACCACTTATTATAACATATTATTACGAATTTTCCAAATTCAAACGTTCAGTTTATTTACCTAACCTTCTAACATAAGCTTATTTATTGCATCTGTAGGTGTTTCATTTTGTTTATCATAGAAGAGATACTAAAACAGAGTTTGGTGGCCACCAAGAGCAACTTCGTATCTCTTGCTAAACTAGACAATATAAAACTACTATAGATGCATAAGAAAAGCTTATGTTAGGTATAATAAACTGAAAGTTTGGAGCCTTTCTATAGAGGCCTATAATACCGGATGATACCCTATAGACGACGTGTGCGAAGGTCCGCCTGCGACGCAGGAGGTTGCGGGTTCGATTCCCGCCTCGGCACAATTTTGAGCACGATCTGCAGAAATTTGTTCCGTTGGTCTGGGTGTTTTCTATTTCTGGGTGTTAGTTATCCAAAAA
This sequence comes from Eupithecia centaureata, assembly GCA_944547425.1. Taxonomy (NCBI): domain Eukaryota; kingdom Metazoa; phylum Arthropoda; class Insecta; order Lepidoptera; family Geometridae; genus Eupithecia; species Eupithecia centaureata. Next base: position 10,850,164 of record OX155696.1, read on the forward strand.
ATATCTAAGTACCTATCTGTATATCGGTTCGTATAATAATGTATTAAATATATCAATTATCTAGTCTCTTAACACAAGCTTTGAGTAGCTTACTTTGGGGCTAGATGGTGCTATAACATATAATAATCCCAGCTGTGGGTTCACGAGGGCTGATGATGACGATGATAATGAAATTGGTCAATTTGCGATATGGGCTGTAATAACATCGCGTGAACGTTTACTTACAGCCATGGCCGCATAGCTTTGTCACTGATAGGGGTTAGGAGATCTAGATTTTTATGTTAGTTATTTGCTGACGCAATACTATCTATGACGTTAAGTTTATCTAGGTGTAGCCAAAATTTAACTAAACAAATTGATGACGACCTCAGAGGTGCAGAGGGCTATGGCTTAAAACCACCTGGTATTCAGGAAGTTGCTGGTTCGATTCCCGCTGTGGACATGAAATATAAAATGTTTGTAGAATGTTTTTTTTATCTGAGCGTCTGGTCGATGCGACGCGTGACCAGAGAGCTGGTGAATATCTGGCTCAGCGCATCAGCATTGCCATACAGCGCGGTAATGCAGCCAGTGTCTTGGGGACGCTTCCGACTGGTATTGACATGAATCAATTGAGCTACCTTTAGACTGTTTGCAACCGTCTGCAGTTAGCTCAATGGTTTCAATTGTAAATACTAGTTGTAATTTTTCTATTCCTTGCTTGTAATTTTCGTTGTTAATAAAGATTTTTAAATGTTTGTGCAAACTGCAGATATTCGTTTACTTGTAAATATCAGTTATAACTTTTTATCAGTTAAACTCGATAGCGCCTTTTTTAAACATATATAAATAGAATGTCTTAACAACCAACAACCGTAAACTAAACCTTAAATCGTTGGGGTAAACGTGTTCTTGAGTGGAGATCGCGACTTGGCAAAGGTGGTGTACGACGCCCTCCGGCCAGGTGGGATGACGATCTGCGATAGATTGCTGGCAGATGCTGGATGCGGCAAGCTGAAGACAGGGCGCTATCATGGCACTCATTAGGCAGGCCTATGTCCAGTTTGATATAATACCTCTATGTTTCGAAACAAACATACTTATGAAAAACAAGCTTTTGCAACCGGCTTCATTCATGTCGTCGATACAATGAGGATAACCATTAAAATAACGAAGGTAGCTAGTGTTTCTGGAGGAAATAAACGAAATTGCAAACATTAAATTTTAAAATATTGTTGTCGATAAGAGTCTGTACATTTTATCTAATACGAACAGGTGTACTACAAGGATCAATGATAAGCCCGATCCTATTTTAAAGCGTCAGCTTAGATATCAAAATGTTCACCGAACCAATTCATTATGTTTCTACAACCCACGACGTTCAGTTATTTTTATGTACAGTATGACGTATGTTTTTATGCGTTCAGTATTTGCTATACCTACCCCTAATTGCTAAAATATACGTCAGTAATAATGTTGAAGAATTTCAAGCAATCTTTAACTGAGTTCAAAAACTAAACTAGAGTGCTTGCATCGTGCTTTGTTGAAAAAATATGACTAAGTTCTTGCAGGATTCGAACCCGTTACGTCTGATAGGGTAAGATGAACGCTTCTGTACTATTATTATCTTAAGATAAGATTTTGTTACCCTAACCATGTTGTTGATTCTATGCCCATGCTCCGTGATTGCTTAAAGTTCGTTTTCAAAGAAAAATTAACCCTAAGTGTTCACAATAAACATACAATCTATGCGATTTTTCCAGTATTAGATTACCCCACTGCTTGTGCATTCAACCGTTGTCATATATAACAGTATAACGTGATACACTTCGCATTTGCCATACTAAGTCACAGCGGCATAAAGACTGCTGGTCAATTTAAAAAAAACGAAAAAAGTGAAGCACTTCTGAAGTTTAAACTAGTGTTGTGAAAACTTATCGATAAAAATGAATACCGCGGTATTGTTATCGGTTCTGCTTTTCGGTATCGTGCAGTGCAGTGGAATCGAGAATGAGGTGAGTTATTTGAATTTTGAATAGTTTAAAAATGTTAAAGTAAACAGAACTTGAAGAATCAGGGCTAAGCTTAAAATCAACAATTTTTAGAAAAAATCTGCTGTTATTTGACCTTGGATTTTGATAAAATAACACACAAAAACAAGGTACACCAGAAATGCTTTTCAGTAATCCCTTCTAAATTATATTAGTCTTTAAGGTAGGTACTAATTTAGGCTACTCTTTATTTTCCCGCTTCTTAATTATTAAATCAGTTTTGACCAAAGCAAATCACCAAAATCTGAGAAGTTCCAACGTAACTTTGTAAGCCATCCCTTCCTAAAATACATCCCAGTTTTCAGTTTCATTATTAAAATCAAGTGAAAAGCTGTCGATAATTCAGAACAAATTTAATCCGTAAAGTTTTATGTCGCTTTCCGTAAATATTAACCTTCTTACTTTAAGTAGTTCGGAAAACTTTTTGGTTGTCGCAAATCTAGACCACTCTTCAGCACAGCCCAAAAATTAGCTTTCGATTATGGGCGCGATATATTTAGATGCAATTTTTGTTGGCGGCATCAGACACTTCGCGTAGCCATTAGCCTTCTTCACCGTAAACTATATCTAAAGATTACAAGAATAAGTCCATATTTGTATGCTAAATGTTTTTGTTTTGCGGCAGTGCAGTCAATGTGTGCTACGTCCCTATAGTGACGTAGATAGAGTAATAGTAACTTATCGATTCCGTGAAGTTAAAGCACATATCACTAGGACTAGCTTATGAAGTTATGCTTTAGAGGAAGCTTTAATTTGAATATTTTCTTAATTGTTAATACAGAGAATTTATTTTAACATGAAACTTTTTTGAAAGCGTGTTTCCTGAAACTTTAAACGTACTCGTACTTTGCTCAAGACGTCATTTTCGAGTCGCAGAGGTGAAAAGGTTTCGTAAATAAATAGAACTTTTATTTTCTCTTACCAAGATGACTTTAGTTTATGTGGTGCTCAAATAAGCTTTCAATTGGTTAAGATATTGGTGGGTGAATAAACCCACCGTGAAAAGATACTGCAAAACGATATTTTTGTGAAAGACAGGTGCCTCTTGTTTGTTTAAAAAATATATAGCGCACAGGTATCCAGTTTATTCATTTTAAAAATGTTTTATTTTCATGTGTATAATGAGTGTTTATTAGAACTTAACACGTATGTCGTATGGTAGCTAGGGGGTAGATGGAATCAAATGCAATAACTTAGACGCTATTTAACCCTGAAAAGTCTCTAGTACTCAAAAGTAAATAAAGTTGAAAACAAAATCGGATTTGGTTGAAATATCGTATAACTGATTTGGAATGAGACTAGACTACTCGCAATTCCATAAATCAGTTCCTATGGGATCTTTAAAATGTCCAGAAAACAATAGGTAATTAGATCTTTAATGACTAGCAATAACAAATGTTTTCATTTGGGAGGACATTTAATGGTGAAGAGTTATTTTTTAAGATTAGTATTTCTGTGTGTACTACTAACTTTTCTCTACTAACTGTTTGTTATGCGAATAAATCAAAATAAAAATTACATAGGTATATAGGGTCTTAATACTTGAGAAATAACGAACAAAGCCCCGGGTAGCAACTTAGTAATAGGTTAATAATGTTCTGCCGCGTCGTCGGGTTGGACTTAAAGGGTGGCTGGTGACCTCAGATTGACCCCGCGTTATTTTTAATGCCCTTTTACTAGTCCCTTATCACGGTTAATGTCACTTAAATCCAAATTTACATAAGTTTACGTTCCATTACGTAATATTTCCTTTAAGAACTTTTCCTTATCCCTAACTACATGGTATTGAGTTCGGCCTGACTTGAGTTAACTTATAACTTAAATTTTTCGAATTGTAGCTTTCATCATCATCATTGTCAGCATCTATAACACCAGTAGCGGAAGTCTATTTAAATCAACGTTATCTTAGATTAAATAGTAGCTTATCTACGTACTCGTTTATATGGAAGTGCGTAGATAGGTTATTTTTAATTTTTATAAACCCGAGGAATGTAACACTCGGGTCAAACCCCTACGGGTTTATAGAGTGTTCTGCATTTTATTATGATTAAGATTCTTTTATAAATAAAAAATGCATTCTTCATTGTCTTCTGTCTTTGGTTTCACGATTACACAGCCTTGTATGTAGCTGGCTTTGTCAGCCACCTATATTTCTTTTGTCATCAGATCATCGTGCTTTTTGTCTCCCTGATCACCTGCTTCCTATGCAAGGTCACCACTCTGTAATGGATGGACCTTTAGGTACTTATAGTCTTATCAAACAGACCACAAAAATCGTGATTTAGTAGAAATAGGTAACAGAATCATCACACTTATATTGATTTTCTATAAGTGAAAAAAGTTTAGATAAAGGTGGTTTTAGATGAAGGATTAGATATTGTTACTTCTGCAGGTTGAAACTAGTCAACCAATCAGGCTATAATTTTGCAAAGAGACTATGAAACGAAAGATAAAAAACAAAACGACTACTTTTAATCCCATAGTTGAAATTTTAAACCCCAGTCAAATAGAAACAACACGTGCGAAGTCACCGTCAGAAAATTGTATTAACTAATATTTATTAAAATACTTAACAGTAGAAACTTAAATAGACAAAAAGCGATAAATAACCAACAGTTGTTAATGAGTTCATCTCTCTAGAACCCTCAGACTCAAAGATAGAAGATTAGTCTGACTGGAATGAATTCACAACCATTAATCAGGCATTTCCTCATTTCATACTTTATTTTTGTTTTCACTAAGCTTAGCCAATTTAATTTCTTGCAATTTTCTTGGGAATTTCCCAGCTAGTTTTTACAGCTGTTCTTAAACTTTGTTTCCATTTGTGCGAAGAATAGAAATAGGATTTCTAGGAGTGGAACATAATGACCTTTTGAAATTACGTAAATAAGCGTATTTATTCTTTTTATTGTTTAGTATAATAATACTAAGTAACTTAATAAAGATATTACCTACGAATCAATACATAAGTTACTAAAATAAGATGCAGGGTTTGGATCCATCCATACTTACAAACTTTCGCGTTTATAATATTAGTAGGATTTCACGTTACAGCACAAGACTTGACGAAGAAGCGACAAGACAGATGTCGCATAGCTTTGTGATGTTGTGTGAAATATAAATTATATGAATGCGTTCTTTTGATCAGGTCAAAAATAGCCTAATGTTAAGCTACTTTTGATCCCAGAAAATGGCTTCCAAAACCATTGGCAGACAAATGTAAAATATACTGCTATTCAAAAACATAGATATTTTTTTATACAAACGAGATATAAAATTAAAGGAAAATTGGTGAACATATTTTACGATACTGGTATCATCAGAATAGGAACAGGAGCTCCAAACATATCCTGGTTTTAACAGTTTTCATTCATAATTCCATTGGTCTCTCAATCGTTATCGAACTCAAAATTGCATCTTTCTCGCTGTGCTTGAGCAATTATGCGTTGTTGAACTTTTTGTTTTGTTTTTTAGTTGTTAGCTTGCTGTTACCCTGCTGTTGTCTGTTATACTTATCAGTTTTAGTTATGTTTTCATTCATAAATGTCATTGTTTACAAAAATATCTATTATTCTAAATCAGAGTAAGTATAGAGGCATAATGCACTCAGCAACACAACGATCAAAATGTCATTTTTCTAATCACGTTCGTGACGAACCGCATTATCACTTGAATCCGTACAATTAGTGATAATTTTCACATTTGCTGAATGATCTATTGGAAAGTTGGCATGCGTTTTCGATTTAATTATTCTGTACAACGATGCGCTTTAGTTGCTACGCCTGTATTTACGGGCTGTGAAACATGGTTGATTTAGTCGGTCAGTCGATAGGTAGACCGTAAAGTGATAGGCTATATCTCGCGAAGAACCGATAACCAAGGGTAAAAGAGGCAACCGTGGCTCGGAAAACATAGTGTAGGACGCTATATCGCCAAGGGGGTTGATAACCTGCGAAAGATTTCTGGTAGATACTAGATGTGGCAAAGTTGAAATATGCTAAGGTAAATATGCCAGTCGGAAGGGTTTCCAAGTCGATGGATACGTTGCTTCGCTGTATGACAATGCTCATGCGCTGCGCCAGATACTCACCGGCTAGAGGCTTTCAAATCACATCGACTAGATGATCAGATATTTTTTTTAAACTTGAATTGTATTATTATGTAATGGACGGTCGTGGATATTCCCGCAATATTACGTTATTAAGTCGTTGACCCAACTAATACGTACTTTTTTCAATCAAATTAACCACAACGGTCTGTTGATAATAAAAGAATACCCCTGACTAGCGTAAAGTTAATAACGAAGGTGATTCATTTGTTAATTGGAATTGGCAGGACACAAGAGAATTATAATATTATAATATATTCGTAACTAGCTGGTGCCCGCGACTTCGTCTGCGCATGATTAGTATTTCGAGTACTCGCGATTTTACTTGCGTAATTCCTTTTCCCGTGGGATTTTCGGGATAAAATAAAGCTTATGTGTTATTCCAGCTTATGATCTATCTCCGTGCCAAATTTCATCCAGATCCGTTGAGCAGTTTTTGCTTGAAAGAGTAACAAACATCCATCCATCTATCAATCTATCCATCAATCTATCCATTCATACTTACAAACTTTCGCGTTTAGCGTCGTTCAGATGCTGTGAGAAATTTTTGAAAACCCGTATAGCCCAGGGGAATCAAACTGAATTCCGGGATAAGATGTATCCCATGTCCAATCGTCCCGAGTTCCATTCGAATTCATTCAATTCCGTCGTGATGCGTGGTTAAAGAATTTTTCTTTCACCCTCTCTCCCAGGGGAACCTTACTGAATTCCGGGATAAAAAGTATCCCATGTCCTTCCTTGTACTATGAACTCAAATCGTCCCGAGTTTCATTCCAACTCATTCAGCAGTTTCGGCGTGATGCGCGGTAAGAAATTTTACTTTCATACCCTCTCCCATGGGAACCTTACTGAATTCCGGGATAAAAAGTATCCTATGTCCTTCCTCGTAGTATGACCTATAATGATGCCGAGTTTCATTTAAATCCATCAAGTAGTTTCGGCGTGATGCGCGTTTACGATACAGACAGACAGACAGACAGACAGACAGACAGACAGACAGACAGACAGACAGACAGACAGACATGAATGAAAAAAATTACAGTTTTGGCTTGAGTATCGATAATAGAGTGCCCTCCAAAAAAATTTTTCAAAATATCTTCAATGTACAGAATTGGACCTGTTACAGTTTTATTATAAGTATAGATAACAAATGTTCACTATGATTAGTGACATTTAATGGTGGGTGCGCCGGCTTTATGAAAAACCGGTGGGAGTTCTTGAATGGATATCGCGACTCTGCTAGCGTAGTGCAGGAAGATCCCCAAGATGGAATCAAGTCACGTGAAAGACTGCAGGCAGGCAGATTCTGGATGTGCAAGACTGGAGAAAGGGTGCTATGGAGCTCTTTAGGGTATATTTCTAAAATTATAGGCTTATGTAGGGCTGTACATTTTGTACCGATTTTTCACACTGCTGTTTTCTCGACGCGATTAAAGTTATTCGACGCGTTTCCGCGTCCTGCGATTTTGCGATAATTGTTCAAGGAACACACACCGCCGTCATACACACAACTGCGTCTTGCGTTCTGCGATTGTGTTCGTGGCTTCAAAAATGCAGCTGTGTGTAAGGAATCTTGTTACAAAATAGTAACAAATCGTGCGATCCAAGATGCGCTTCAAAATAGCGTCATTGGGGTGGAGGCTATTCTATCTTTATGATAGGGACGGTGAATACATCCAGTACTCCAGTCATTCCGTGATTGTGGAAATCTATTGAAACATCGGAAAAATAGGTTAATAAAAGCCACACCGTTTCAAAGTCATTAGTAGACAACATTTTGCATAATTTTAGAATTATGCTGTCTGATATTAGTAACATTTTGGCAATATCTGAATTGACAACATTATCCATGAATAAAGTAAAGCCAAAGGTAATTCATATAATATTACCCTGGAGATATTAATATAATATTCTTATAATAGCTCCTACGCAATAACAGAAATACACGTTAGGAGAGAATAGTTATATAATTGAATAGTGGGGGTACTAAAAATACTATTCAATTCATTTTATGGTTATGGTAATGCCAATCTATATAGTCCTGTTTTCGTTTTGATGAAGATGTTTTATGAAAGTCAGTGACAAATTGGAAACTCTTGGTCCTTGGCGTTTAAACTTCTTTTAGAGTCCACAGGCGATCGGAATGCAGGGTCCTCTTTTGGACAACGAATAAGTTTGCCATTTTACGTGGTACAATGCTGCCTGACTGGTGGATAATACTACCTATTAGGAATTTGATATTGGTGTTAATATTACTTTTAAACTGTCTCCAAAAAGCTAGTTCGAATTATTTTATTTTTGTTTACTCATAACCGATTCCAAGTTTCACGTAAGTGTTTTAAAGAATAAATAAAAAAAAAACATTTCTAAGGATAACTCAAAAACTTCTATTCAAATCTTAAACAAATTTAATGGAACCAAATGGTTGAGCTTTCAATTGAAAAAAGATTCAACAAAATCTGATAAACTAGAAAACGTTCTGACCCACAAAAAAAGAAACAGTCAATTAATTAAGAACGCCTTTTCCCATTTTTTTTTGTCGTTTGAAATCCTAATGTGAAGCTGCTATCGATTTAACAACTTAGATATTATTGGTAAACAAATGAGTTACAAAAGTAAAGGAATATCGGTGGAACCTATTTAACGACACTGGTTTTATCAGAGCAAGTTGCAGGAGCCCCAAATAATTCGTGGTTTTGACAGTTTTTATTCATTATTCCATTGGTCTCTCATTATCGAACACTTTGCATCTTTTTCGCTGTGTTTGAGCGATTATGTATGATGAAGGATTTTTTTCCGTTTTTAGTTTTTAACTTGCTGTTACCCTGTTATTTGTTCGATTGTCTGTTGTTGTTATCAGTTTTTCTTAGGTTTTCATTCATAAATGTTTACAAAACATATCTATGTTTCTAACTTAAAGTACAGCTCAAGCCAATGATACAAGCAGATTCTTCCTCACTGCAATAGAATCCACAAAGAAAGTCAACTGCGTTGTATTACGCTCGTATCAATTAAACTGGAAAGTGGAAAACTAGAGCAGTAGGTGTTTGACACTGACACTCGTTGTTATTATCAACTGGTTGCACTTTCCCACCGTTATTGGTTTCCAAGGATTTAAATCAAGGTCGAGGTAGGGTAATTTCTTTTCTATTGCTAATCGACTTATGGTTTTAATTCGACTGTAATTTTTTTGAGTGTAACTAAGCTTAAACCCTAACCTACTTTATTACTTTTTCTGGGTTTACGTACAGACTTTGATGACTTTTTCTTTGAATGCTGTCGCTTTTCATGTGGTTCCATGTTAATTTGGTTAAAATTTAACCAGGATTTTTTGAGTTATGCCTATTTTATTGACTTCTTGATATTCATTGGTTTTCGATTTATGTTAAAGCTTGCTGAAGCTATATGCTAATAATGTTTATTTATTTAAAAGTAGATTAATAATTTGATTAGATAATAATGCAATTTACATAATGAAATGTTATCAAAGTAACGCAACATTTTAAGTTTTAGCGTAAAAACAAATTTTTAATTATGTTTTTAAGAAGTGTGAATTTAGGTAGATAAAAGACGGCTATTTGAAAATTTAACTGCAACAATATAGTTTTGTAAGATTCGTTTTTTTAATTCACTCTCACTCCATAAAAATATTATTATGTCAATGTTATTATATGACTGTAGCATTATTTTAATTGGTTTTCAATCTTGAGTTGTGCGGCACGTATTGCAATGATAGTACCTAATGTAATAATAATGTACAATTATGGAACAACCTTTCAAGTCAAAATAAAAAATCAGTTCATCTCGAAAAATTCTGAGTATAAGAAGTAAGTATAAGAGTACTTAAAATAAATATGAATTAAATCGGTAAAGTTATTCTTAAGTTATGGCGTGACCAAAGAAAGTAGCACACACATAGAATGTAAACCTATTGAAATGTCGAGAAAAATAGATATTTATACGCAATAAATACCAGTGGATATTTATCATAACATTATTATACGTCTTTACCCTCTTATCACAATATGCTAAATGGGCTCCTTTTGTGAATAACCAGTTGTTACGTTTTATAAAACAGCATAAAAATATAATATCCATCGGATGATGTGACCGCGACTGTTGCTATAAATTTAATGGGCTATAAATGACTGCAGAATGGACATTTTACGTCTTTATGTCAACGCCAGTCATGAAACCGAACATTTATTTTGTACTTCGGTATCACAAAAGTGCATTAACTCAGAAACATGCAAATTCCAAAGGTTTATGATATTTCGCAGTGCATCGTAAAAGATACCAACCACTACGTAAATGAATCGTCCTAGATGATAAAAATCCTTGTCTAGTCGACGTGATCGAAACGTGATCGCGTGGTTTTCAGTTCGACTGTATTTGTGTGTGTGTGTGTGTGTGTGTGTGTGTGTGTGTGTGTGTAACCTCATATTTTATTACACAGTGTACCAATTAGAGATGGGTAATGGGTAAAAACCCATTCCACCCACTTGGGTTATAACCGGGTGATTTGGGTTTTAACCCGATTTTAACCCATTTTCACCCGTTCTGCCGGGTGAAAATGGGTGTTGTAATATTATGTACATTACCTACATTACATAATAAAATTGATTTATCTAATGGATTATAGCGTTCTACTAAGCAGCTAAAAAATATAAAAAGAAGGAATTAAATTCAGGTTTAAGTAATTATTTATTTTTATTAAAAATCTCAAATTATTCTTAACAGGTATTAAGATATTCTACCACATAATCTTAATCATCTTCATCACTTGATTTGGAAACAGGATGGCAATCTAAAAACTCGAAATGATGTAAACCTGATGTAGATGGTTCGGAGCTGAAAGTGAGTGGCAGCGGCGCCGCCGCCGCCGCCGCCCGTTGCAAGTTGCAAGATGTAGTACCTACCTATATTTAATCAATCACGAATGAACATGTCCAGCAGTAGAAGTATTTCCACTGAGATGATGATGATAATGAAATATTAATAAATGAATCATAAAAAAACTAGGGAAGTACTCTATTAGTCTTAATTGTTATTAATTCCTACATAAGTCATTTTCACTAGGGCATGTAAGAACCGGGTTCTTATCAAAACCGGTTTTTTCGGTTTTTATTATTGCAAAAACCGATACGATTTTTTCGGTTAATTCGTTTTTTTTGAAGATTTTCGTAGAAAAAAGGTCGAAACGAAATAAAACCCTAATTTATGATTTAAAACGTACTTTACTATATTATACTGAACAGATATTTTTGTTATGACAGGTGTAAAATTAATATTCATTTGCAAAATACTTTGTTTGATTGAGTTCCCATAGCTAAATGACCAAATTTATTTAATGAATTTGAAAAAAAAGAATACATATTTTAGGTGCTAGATCTACAGTATTTTTTTTATACCACCAAGGTGGCATACAAGAATGTGGCCCGCCTGATGGAAAAAGGTTACCGCAGCATATGGACGCCTGCATATCAGAGACATTACAGGTGCGTTGCCTACCCTTCTAAATGTCTTTAAAGACCCTTTTTGAAGATCCCCATGTCGTAGTCCTGGGGGAAAAATTCAGCGGGGAGATCATTCCACAACCTGATTGTACGCAAGAAGAAGTTCCTCATAAACCTTACAGTCCGAGAACTAAAAGGTTCCAAGGTATGGGGATGAGATCTCTGCCGATGGCGAGCGGTATATTAAGATTATTTTTGTACCTACAAATCTCTAAAATCTCAGTCCACTCATTCAACATTATTATTTATTTATTAAGAACGGCTATTAAACCAATTTCGTTAAATAAAAAATACAACATTAAGTTATTAACAATAGTCATTTAGAACATTATGTTAATTTACTTAAACACAGCTTAAGCCAGAGAGGTCTAGCGTTAATTTGTTTCAATCAATCTGTCAATCGACTATATTTATTGTCAATCGTTAATATCGTTCCTTTGTGTCTTTAAAACATTTTAAATCCTTTCTCGTGCTTCTAGGTGAAAATATTTTTCTTCGATAATCTCTATCTAGGATTTATAGTGTACAAGCTTAAAATGTTATAAAATAGTAAGATGGATCGTAATATTATATGCATACACAGTATATATTATATAACACTAAGTAGCACTAAGTAGCTATATGAACCAATTTTAATAAAGATTTAATACAAATTCTTGAGTTTGAAGAAGCAAATAATAACCGAAAACACCGGTTTTTCTGAGCAAAAAACCCGGTTAAAAACCGAGGTAAAATGAGTCGGTTAACCGGTTTTTCGATTAACAGAATAATCGGTTTACAGGCCCTAATTTTCACCCGCTCAAACCACCCAGTGGATGGAATGAATTGGGTGATAAATACGTTTTCACCCACTCATGGGTTTTAACATGAAATATTAATAAAGAATCATAAAAAAACTACTCTATTAGTCTTAATTGTTATTAATTTCTACATAATTCATTTTCACCCGCTCAAACCGCCCAGTGGGTGGAATGAATTGGGTGATAACTACGTTTTCACCCACTCATGGGTTTTAACCCGGGTGGTTACCCATCTCTAGTACCAATTTTGATAATCCTTTGTATGAAAGCTTGTGCTTCTTATGTGGTCCCATATAAATTGAATATGAAGATTGTTTGTAATTTTTTAAAATATGCATTTTTCTTTTTGGATTTATATATTACTAGGAACCCGCCCCAACTTTGCACAGTTTTATTATACGTATAAACCTTCCTCTTGAATCACTCTATCTATAAAAAAACGCATGAAAATCAGTTGCGTAGTTTTAAAGATTTAAGCATTCATAGGGACATAGGGACAGAGAGAGCGACTTTGTTTTATACTATGTAGTGATAAAAAGGATTCACAAACTCACCAAAGTCCCGTATTTTCCCTTAATAGTAATGCCACACCAGCAGAACTCTGCTTACTTAGGGGCCAGATATGAGATGAGATGTGAGAAGATGTCCAGTACAATTTATCTTACCCACCTGACTTATAAATCTCTCTTCAAATTTTGCAAATTGTTAGGTACCTTGTCAGGCGAAGAAACTCAGAAATCCGTAACGTTAGAAAAGGTTTTTGGCTGAAAAACAGCGCTGAGCGGCCCTCGTTCAGCACATGCTGAGACAAAACCTATTTCAGCACAGAGTCATAGAGGCAAAACTCGATTTTATGCGTATCATTTGAGTTACTTTGATTGTAGACCTCCTTATTCATTGTTAGTTTTTGTAATTTATCTAAGTATGTGTCGAAATAAATTTTTTCTTATTCTATTTCTATTCTGTTCTTCCAGGCACAACCATCAGAAGAGAACCTCAAACGAGGCCTCAGCAACAAGTGCGTGGCTCGCGAGCTGACGTCCTGCATCGCACACGAGCTGGTCGGCTACGTCGACAGGATGCTGAGGACTGCTTCCGTGCAGCTCAGTGATGATGTCCTGATCTTTGACGATAGGTACGTCTCTTACACTCCTTTTCACTTCTTCTAAAAATATTAGATGATTAATAAAGAAAAATTTACTTAAATAGAAAATCTATCAAAATTAACACTTTATTTCTTTTAATGAGAGTAGTTGAAAGTCTCTTAGTGTTTCAATTGTAAACAAAAAGAAAAAATGTTATTGATTTTTAATTTCTAAACCATTCTATACTCTGACTCCTATTGCAGATATCACTACATAGTATAAAACAAAGTCGCTTTCTCTGTCCCTATGTCCCTATATCCCTATGTATAGTATGTATGCTTAAATCTTTAAATCTACGCAACGGATTTTATGCGGTTTTTTTAATAGATAGAGTGATTCAAGTGGAAGGTTTATACGTATAATAAAAGCGCGCTAAGCCGGGGCGGGTCACTAGTATATTATTATGATACAATAGAAAATATATTTATTATCATTCTCCTATTAGTATTAAACATTTTGTGTTCAATAGAAAAACGATAACGATTTTACGAAATCATAAACCTGCAAACAATCTATCAATACCAGTCAATACCAAACGGAAACCTCTCCAAAAAGTTGGTTACATTGCCCTGTTTTATGGCTATACTGATGTACTGCAATACTCCCCAGCGCGTTGCATTGACCAAATATTCTGATAGAATTTTGGAGCGTTTGGTTCCATGTGAAGCTGGAGCCTCTATATGGAGTCCAGCCTCTATATTACATGCGAAAAAATGCGTTAGCTCTTTCCATATATTATGTATATTTGCACCTTTAGTTTTTTTGACAAATGTGATCGTGATTTTTGTTTTACATACGAAAATACCAAGACCAGAAACCTCTAATTTCCAGCCACGGCCAAGCCGCCGAGCTTCCCATCAAGCCCGAGTCCCTGGCCCGAGCTGGCGTCTCCATCGAGGACCAGGCTCAACAACTGATCACCGACAAGCTGTGGAACTTCGCCACCAGCCGCTCACTGCGGTACAGGATCCTCGAGAACGCTGATCTTGTCATCGCTGGCAAGCAGTCTATGGATTCCAGCTTTGGAATTGGTAAGTTTGCCTTTATGAACTTTCTGACGTGTCAAAGAGTCCCGTATGGTCAAAAGGCAATAAAGCACTTTGAAGTTGATTTTGTTCAGTATGTCATTTAAAGCTGATAAGTGCCTTAAGATGATTCGTGAAAAGGGTTCTAAATAGAGGCTGTCTTGTCAACTTACAGAGTCCTTACTGTACCTCTAATTGTTTGGGTATCAGGTGACTTACACAGTCAGTTGATAAGCCGATTAGATCATCGCTAGATATGATCGCTGGATGCCGTAGCCGTTTATGGTTGTATAGTTCTTCAATCGGTAATGATGTCTCCGTTGGAATTGAAATAGGTGTACTATTATACAGCGATTCTATGACAACAGTCTTCCAACTCGAAGTTTAGGCAACCTATCAAAACGACAATGGTTCCACATTACATAATTTATCACTGTCTGATGCCTGTTTGATGCCTTTGATGGCAGTTCTCCATTTGTGAAGCGCGCTCATACCAACATTCCTCTGAGTTTTTCTACATACGTCTAATCATAAATGACATCGTTTTTCTAGCAGGGTTCTTAGCATCTTTAAGCTAAGACAAGGAACGAATAAGGGCAAATTTGCAAGATTTCGCATTCGTTAAAAATGAATAGGTACCATAAATTATTGTCCAATTTTTCTACACAAGTAAATATTCAGTTAAAACTGCTTCCTATAAATATAAGTATAGAAAGGGCCATAACCATTAACCGACCTCTTTTGTTCTGCAAGACTGACTTTCTATTGTATTGAGCTTCAAATAGAGGAATCAAAGGTTAATGACTGTTACAGTTTCTTTATTCGACCATTCAGGATCAGTGAATACCATTCTTTCGAAGTACAAGGAAAACTCTGAAGTTTTACCTAAACCTGTAAGGAAGTTGTATTACATCCGTAAAACAAGAAAAGTTGTTAGTTCTTTTGTGTTACAACACCTTTTTATTTCCGCTTCGTTTTCGCTGAAAGAAGCGGAAAACCATAAAATAAACGTGGGGTGGTTTTAGCTGAAAGATAATCGTATCAATGTGAAGTAAAGCGCTTAAAAGTGCTCAGATCAGCTACAAATGTTATCTTTAACAAATGAAAACTTCTGAATAATAAAAACACACATTTTAGTCACGTCTCCTACGCTCAACTAGCTTAAAGCAAAATCGAAGATCTTAAAATCAAGGAAAATGTTTTGAATATAAACCAACTTAGTTTGGAAATCTCAACCCTTATCTACTATACGCTTCACGTAAACATCAACATCTCTTGAATTTCCTTAATCACGGCTGGAATAACACTCCAGCTCTAATTTTACACCATTATAATCCTTAAGTACACAGCGATAAAATCACAAATGGCAGCCATCTCAATTCCTCGCAAACGTCTACAATTACTTTGGGTTGAATAACAGGTAGAGTATGTAGTACATACTAGTACACATTAGGCGTTCAAAAGCGCTCTGATAACGTCCATGTTCTTCCATTTCCATCATCAATGGCATTACATCCACCATGGATGTTTTATGAAGTTTTTTCTTTTGACTCTAAGGGTGACAAAACTAAATCGAGCTGTGCTGCGCTGTACTGCGCTGTGCTATGTTTGGTCAACTCATTGACGCAGCACAGCACAGCGCAGCACAGCATGGTTTGTCTGTATCCTCATTAAAATATTAGACGAGCGAGTTGACGTTGACACAGCACAGCGCAGTACAGCGCAGCACAGCTCGATTTAGATTTGTCACCCTTAGTCTTGTGTAGATAATTTGTAAGGCTTATACGGGCACGACAGATACGGCATTCATGCCGTAGTTGATGGTTATTTTAATAGGTTTGTTATTGAAAAAAATAACAAGTATGCCAGCATCATATCAGTACCTTAAATTATATCAATTACATTACATTAAATGAGTCAAGTCATTACTATTTTTACAATATGATCATTTTTTATCATCCATATCATCTATTATTTACCAAATACATAGATCCATTGATTAAGTACATTAGGCTCGATGGTTCTCATCCACGCTCATAATCTCTGCTGTGTGATAACGCTCAAACCACCCACCCAAAATTGACACATAAAAGCCATTTAGATCATGTATGGACTTTGAAATGGCTTTCATTCGTAAATTTTGGATGGGTGGTTTTAGCGTAATCAGACAGCTGCTTAGAACCCGCTGGCAGGTTTTGGTCAAAACAGCGCGGCGGGCATTAACGCGTGACTTTAAACGCCTAATGTGTACAATCACGTACACGTATGTTGAAATTTAAGCAATTTTGAATTGTATTGCAAGAGGGATTTGCTCTGAAATGATAAAATTAATTGCCTTGGCTGGCTTTGTGGCCCTCTTTGACATTAGTGCCAATTTTAACGATAAATAGACAACGGTATAAACATGTAACTAAATGATTCTGTGTAAAGTTGTCCAGCATATAAGCTTGAGTTTTATTCCAGGCCTATAAAAATGTCTATGCAAAAATAAAGTTAGATTCAGTCGTTTTGGCATGAAGAGGTAACAAGCATCCGTCCAACCTTTCACATTTAAATATAACTAGGAACCTGTCCCGGCTTTGCACGGTTTTATTATACGTATAAACCTTCCTCTTGAATCACTCTATGTATTAAAAAAAACCGCATCAAAATCTGTTGCGTAGTTTTAAAGATTTAAGCATTCAAAGGGACATAGGGATATAGGGACATAGGTACAGAAAAAGCGACTTTGTTTTATACTATGCAGTGATATCAGTGTGATAATTATTTCAAGGACGTGTTAGAGGTAGGGAGAATATAGGAGATCTAGAAGTAAAACTACCTATGTTGTGTTAGGTATAGTTTTGGTTTAGATACAAGACAAGATCACGAACCACTTAAGTCCTATTTCATCTTTAGGAAATAAAGAAAAATAATATAAGCGGTCATAATCAGTTAGGTACCTATAAGCATTTTCACTTCTTTACATAATTTTTATCTAGCAATCTAACTTTTGTACAAGGTTTGTTTAAGCAGGGTAGTTCTGAACCTTTTGTCCGTAAATCCCTATGATTTTCCTTTGTGCTCGAAAAGTTGAGAATTAGTCGAATATATATACCTTTTTCAACAATACAGCTTAAATAACGAATTTTGTTTCTATTTTGGTTTCAAAACAAACGATTCCAACAACCGCAAATTAGAAAACTAGACCTCCAAAAAGAAAACTAATGGTCCAAATAGTCCGGCAAAGCGGCTACAGAATGACTACCAATAGATCCCTGTCGAGAAACCACCAGGGATGTAGGTTAACCTTCCAGGAGTCGCACCCCTGCGCGGAACATAAGCAGTCGCGCGCGGTCTGTGTTACACAAGCCGAATAAATATTTAACGACATTGTATATCTTATTATCAAAAGAAGTCTTTTGTCTGTAAAAATAATAATTCAAAAAAAAAATATCCTTTAGTAATTTTGTATTTGTACTCAATAGTAAAACTCTCTATAAAAACTCAAATTCTTGCACATAAGACACAAAACAACGCTATAATCAATATAATTAAGAAATTAAATGAATTCTGTTATTCCAGTTTTAATCAATATTAGGTTTAGAATAATTATCATCGAGATCAATCAATATTATCATCAATGGCACTATGTCATAGTAACTGCAGAACAAAATGGAAAGGAAATTTCTAGTACACAACCAGTCGCGCGCGGAATCTCAGACCGCAAGCATAAATAATGTAGTACTTGCGCTTGCGATGGATGTCTCAGAGGTACTGAGAGGTGGTACATCACCCCCCCCCCCCCCCGAGGTTATCATAAAAGCACTAACTTCTATTGCTTATAGTTTGCGTAAAATTACTAAAATAAGTTCGTTACGGACTCCGCCGCGGTTCCTCTATGTTTATCTTTCGTACTATCCCAAAAGGAACGCAGCACTAGATATCAACTATACAGCAGTTTAAAAACATGCCTAGATATTTTTTGTAAACAAATGAGTTAAAAAACTAAAAGAGAATTAGTGGAGCATACTATATGACACTGCTATCATTTAGTTAATATTGGTGTTGGTAGTTTTAGTTGATTAAATTTAGTTTAATTTCAATGTTATGCTACAAATAAAGAATTATCTTATCTTATCTTATATCAGAGCAAGCTGTAAACGCTCCAAACAATTCGTGCTTTTGTTTCTAATTTTATTGGTCTCTCATTCGTTATCGTTATTTTTAAGAGATTTTTTTAAGTTTTCATGCATAAATATTTAAATTGTTTCCATAAATATTTATATTTCTAATTCAGGGTACCTATAGACTGATATCATACTAATAAGTCAAAGTTTGCATATATGGATGTAGGGTATTTGTTACGTCTCCACGCCAAAACCACTGAACGGATCGGCTTAAAATTTTGAATAGACGTAGCTCTAGGCTTGGAAATCTTGGAATGAAACATTGGGGCCGCGGGGCCCAGCTTGGTATTATTATAATATGTTTAAAAATGTAAAACACATGCCATTACACCGTTTCGACTGTGAATCAATAGAACAAAGAGCAATACGGATTTATAAGTTCTAGAAGAAAGGATCTCGACACTCCTTTTCAGCCTAGGTTAAACATTGTGAAACATGGCTCTAGGTACCAAGCAGTTAAGTTATTCAACTGCCTGCCTATTGACTTAAAGTGCATTGATAGTTCGAATTTTTGTTAAACAAAATTGAAAAAGCTTTTGTTCGAAAAGTGCTTGTACTCCTTAGATGACTTTCAATCTCTTACAATTCAAGTGACCTCCTATTGTGATAGTATTAAGTTTGTATTTATAATTTAAGAGACATTGTATTTTTATTTAAGACTACCTACCAATAACATTCAAACACAATTGTAAACATTGTGCATGAATAAATCATCTATCTACCTCTATATCTATCGACTGCTTGCAACCGTCAAGCCCAATTGTTTCAGTTGTATAGTATACTACTTTTTTTTTATTCCTTGATTTTTTCCTGCAGTGTATCAACTATTTACACATCCGCAGCGCAGTGTAGATTTGCATTCAAATATTTACCGGAATTTTTGTGTACCAGATTTATTTACTCCACTTTCAAATGCTGGTACCATTTTCGACAAACAACCCACTAACGGCGTGGGTTTCTGTTCAAGTGTTTGTGTTGGCTTTTATTACCTCCAAATATCAAAATTTCGATAAGCTAATAGCTATTTTGATAAAATGATTAAGCAAAATACTCGTCTAATCGCTTATTATGATTTTTAGCTATATTAAGCAGGACAATATTATGTTTATTGTTGCCAGAGATATCATCCTCATACGTTAGAGCTCTTAAGTTTGCGAACTATAAGGTTCTTAAGGAATTTTTTCCCGTGAACATTCAAGTAAATTGTTCACTGCTAAAATGTTCCCTTAGAACTACAACATGGGATCGTCAAATAGGGTCTTTTAGGAAATGTAAAGGATCAGTAACGTGCTTATAATGTCTCAGATGTTAAAGGAGTCCATAGCTACTTAAGCTGCGATAACTTCTTACCATAAGACGGGCCGCAATCCTTTATTTGAAAAAAAATATGGAAAAACAGAGACGGACAAAAAACCCTGCCAGATGTTATATAAAGCCTTCAATATTAATCAATTTATTTTGGCTGTTATTTTATTTTATTTTGGTTTATTCGATGAACAAATAGTTGTATACAGGAATATTAATCTAAAAAAATAACTCTAGACCATAAAAATGTCCTCGCATTTACCAGTTTCCCGCCTTTATAATTCCTCCTCAACTGAGAAAACTTGAAACTTTGCGAATAATAACAAAAAATAAAACGTTATCTTTTGTTGAGCATGAAAAAGTTTCGAATTTATAAGTTATTTGTAAATTGGTTTTTGAACAAGTTTCCCTTTAGCCGAAATCTGACATTGTTTTTCGTTTCACGTTTCAGAGTTTTATAGCCTCTCGATTTTAATAACATCGTTCTTTTTCTATCTGTATTTCAGTAAATCAATATCTGCGTTACGGAAAATACAGTGGTATTCGAAAACCAAAGAAATCATACTGTGTGTAGTTTTATCCGTTATAATAATAAATCTACTGTCTGAAAGTGATGGTATATAAGCGATTAAGCCGCTTAATTTTACAGCTCAGTTTTTTTTGATTCAGATCAGTAATCAGTAAATCAATAACTTAATAAAGTTAAGCCTAAAGAAATGTCTCTAGGCCTACAAAATAAGCACTTAAACAATATAATGTTGAGTGACAAAGTCAAGTATTAATTGAATTATATTAATTCGTATAAATTTACTTTAATAGTTTTGGACAATTCACAAAACTTAATCTCGCCCTAAAGTATTGTTTTTATTCTTGTGATGTGACTTTGAATCACAGCCGACATGATAGGCCTATTGTGATCGTGTTTTTATGTATTCACCCATAAAGATACCGCGATCATAATTCGCTACTTACTCTTGCAGCTGCTAGGTCCTCCGAAGCTAAACAGACCTTGTATTATGGGTACTAGAGATGAAGCAAGTTGTTTTTTATGGTACATTGTTATCCTAGGGTTGAAAGTAACTTATCTATCCCGAGACGGGATTTAAGCCCGAGCGTAGAGAGGGCGCCATTAGTTCGAAGGACTAAATAAGTTACTTTCACCCCAGGTAAACATTGTGCTTTGCATTACAAACCAAGGAATTATAAATAAAAACACAAGTTAGCTAAAGAATAGTTTTGTGAATTTTATGTTAAACTCAATAACACGAGCAAACAAATGAAGATCGTGTTGCCGCTTTCCCACATTTTTTTTAACTTCTGCCTTTATTTTTCACATTCTGCCATAATCATGATTCAATAGTAACGTGATAGCTGTCAGTTAAAAACGATTCTCACTAGGGCTGAAAAGTATTACTTTCAACCCGCTTTTCAGGCACCTCAGACCTACTTTCCGAGTATGAGTAATGAAAACTTTATTTTTCTTGTTACAGATGTGTCAGTAAAGCCACACAAAGCTGTCGAGACCGGAAGACAGAGAAACAAAAACATGGGGCCACTGCTCGCAGCCGCCGCCATGAAGTTCGGTCTACTTGGAGCCTTGACCTTCAAAGGCTTGACCCTTATGGTGGGGAAGGCTCTTCTGATTTCCAAGATCGCCCTTCTCCTGGCTACCATCATTGGGCTGAAGAAACTGTTCTCCCGAGAGGTAGATTAAATAAATTTGTGAATGATTTCTTTGTTTCTGTTCTTTTGCACCCTATTTGCACCTATTTTATTCGTTGAGGTTGTTCCTTACTTGAATCCTACTTGGTATCACTTTTTACTAGGTCTAATAATTTATGCTATTTCTTCTTTGTATATTGAGTAAACAATTTGAAAATTTCACTTTAAAAGATCTAATTTCACCAACAGATGGTTCAATTTTGAACAGTTGTTTGAACGTTTTTGACACAAGTTTTCATGCATTCAAGTCAAAATCTACCGGCAAAATTGTCAGATTATCTTTTGGTGAATCAGCCTAAGCAAGAAAAAGCACGTTGGAAGTTTATATTTTATACACAAGAAAATACTTTTTCTTGCACGTTCTTCACTTGGGTAAAACCTACTTTCAAAAGATGCTCTACCTACATCGAATTTTGTTAGCCATCATATCATATACCTTCTTTCTTTATTTTACCTAGGCCAAAACTACTTATTTACTTTTGGCCTTTCTTCATCTAGGTAAAACTGCTCTGTCATATTCCTAATCACATTTTCTAGTATAGAATATTCTCGAAAAGCAATTTTCAACAGAAAATTCACTATATTCTATTCATATCTATTTGGTACAAGGTGTTCAGTTCTTTTAAATTGAATTTCCATTTACATCTCACTTTTTATTTAATATATTCAGGCAATACTTTTCACATTTCATGCGTGGCATAGAACTTCTGAATATTGAAAAGTATCCTCATATTTTCTGTAAGCTGGTAAATACCCTCTCCTTTGGTTGCTGACCTTTGGAATTATGAATTTAGTTGTATTTCATTTTCTACGAAGAGGATCAAATTATATTTCCATATAAATATTTTAATAGATAGTGATTTAAGAGGAAAGTTTATACGTTTATTAAAACCGTGCGAAGCCGGGGCGGGTCGCTAATTATATATATGCTCTGTGGGTTATAGTTAACGAATAGACGGTACCTTTCAAAAATCATAAACGAAAACAAAAACAGAGTTTTGTGGCCACCAAGAGCAACTTCTTATCTCTTCCTAAACTAGACAAAATAAAACTACTACAGATGCATTAAAAAAAGCTTATGATATGTCTAACAAACTCTACGTGTGAATTTTGGAAATTCCTTAGTTTAACGAAATTATCGGATAAAATAAGTGAGGGCGCTAGTTTAGCTCCTGTTTGTGCCTTAATAAACAAAGTAACAAAGTAAGCTACTGCTTAATATACCTACTGATAATGAACGAAGGTTTCGGACTAAAACCGTTCGGATTTAAATGAGCTCGAATGTAGAAGTTTTAAATGAGCAGGGATTTACGATTATAAGTTAGATAGGAACATGAATTTTGAATTATCTACTGATTAAGGAAATTGTTTTTAACTAAATACCCGGTGTATTTTAATTAATATTTCTCTGTAGGATAGGATTCGTAATGAACACATCCGACAGAGAACCAAAGTTATCGACATAGCTCAAAGAATTAGCAAGCTGAAGTGGCAGTGGGCCGGCCATATCTCGCGAATAACCGACAACCATTAGGGTTAACGTGTTCTTGAGTGGAGACAGCGACTTGGTAAACGTGGTGTAGGACGCCCTCCGGCCAGGTGGGATGACGATCTGCGAAAGACTACCGGCAGTTGCTGGATGGTCCGACTTCAGATATATTGTCACAATCTTATTATAGACCGTGTTCTCGATTTTCTGTGACAGATATCTCGATTTCGAATTCTCGGGATTCCGAGAAATCGGTATTATAATCTACGCGCCGATTTTTCGCTCGGTCATCCGTGAATAATCTGACATATGCCAATTTCATGCAAAAGGTCCCCGACACAGTATAAGTTATAGTATTATAAGTAGATAGCTTGTAATTTTGGATCCGACTTCTCCAGTAAAACATTTCTGATCGTTCTATTCAGTAGGTAGTTTTGACCTTGTCTTCGTACAAATATTATGCAACAGCACAGACATTTGCCTTTATAATATTTATAAGATAAAAATAACATTTCGTATCTTAAATCATATTTGGGGAAGGGTTTCATTATCCAATTATTAATTGATTTCTAAGAAGATGTATTGAACTCTTAAACGTTGTAAGTGGGTAATTCTCCCGGGCTTCAAAAATACATGTCCGGCTCGAAAAATCATACAAAAAGTATCCCTAGCCCTTTGATTTTTTTTATGATAGTAGATTAGACAAAAATAATAGAGGAGGCCTTTTTTAGTTTTTTAATATTCTTATTTTAAATAAGTAAAAATAAATAAAATCCTTGGAAATTATGACTTCCGTGGTGCGTCCGGACCTCATGTTCCGGTGTTAATAAATTTTTATATCATTTCCTAAAAACTCTGGTACTAATTTACATAGGTTCACAATAACCCAGATAGTTACTTGCTTATTTGACGCTATTACTACGCAAAACTAAGCTTTAGTTGACAAGTTACAACGAGATAACTTCGCGTCCGTCGTTCAGCTCTGATTTCCCTGGTGCGCACTAAATTATTCATAAATACTGTACTTTAATATCTGCGTAAATAGTTGTTAGATTGAGAGAAACTATCAGTCACGCCCCATCAGTGGTGTGTACAACAAAGGTGTATGTCTTTACGTCACTCTGTTATTTCGGTACGTAATCACTTTCCGTGGCTTGGTATCTAGAAATTCTGATTACCATGTTGACTATAAATTTGTTTATGCTAATCCTATTGTTTTATTAATGATGATAATTCATGCCTTTTGTGTTCCTAATTTCGACTGCATATTTCAATGTAAAATAAACCAGCAAATTAAGAAAATTTCTAAGATTTTGTTATTTTTTTTGATTTCCGTGGTGTGATTTCCGTGGATTTTGCGGGTTCATTAACATCTCAATAATATTTTTTTACAGTTTTTATGATGTTTTTTAGGATAAAAGTTTATAATAAATACAAAATAAATAATTATAATATTTTTAATACAAAGATAAACATTGTTAGTGTGATTTTTGTAAAAAGTTACTTGTATTTACAGTAATGATTTAAAGGTGTTTTTGTAAAAACTGATTAAAACTACAAACGTCAAATAATTGGTATTTAGCTTAATAATCTACTTACTACCGAAATCACATATTTTTATCGATAAAACAACCCATATTTGATTTTGGTGATATAAATTCTGATTTCCGTGGACACCATATTTTTAAAATTGAATAACTCCGTAACCATAAAGCCAATAAAGTTCCCTTCACTACCAAAAAATTCAAAATTAAATCTTTATTTAGAATATACTATCATGATGTGCAATTTCAACAAAAAAAAATGTGCCACAGAAGTCAGACAAAAAACGAGTTTTCGTAGAATCACCCAAGTATTGAATAATGTTCTGATCCAAAGAAAGTTTGGAATAACTAGGAAAATCCACTCATCTTTGAAGAACCTTCAAAAATTCTGAAAGATTATCCACTCAATCTCACTCTAGATAAATGTTTGCTCATATTAATTATATAAAGCCAATAATTAATATCGATCAGTGCGTCCTACCCGTAATTACCTACGGAGCTGAGACGAGGACATTCACGGTAGGGTTGGTCCACCAGTTCAAAGTCGAGCTTAGAAGAGAGATATATGTACTATTATGGGATGATGATTGTTTAGTTAATAACAAATAATAAAACTAAATAACCTACTAATACATTTATAAAGCTACGGAGCTGAGACGCGGGCTACTCACAGTAGAGCTGGGTCGTGATTAGAGGATTCGATTCCGGGATCCCGGGATTCGGGATCCCGGGATCCCGGCCCTTTTTTGATCCCGAAAATTTCGGGATTATTTTTTCCAAATCCCGGGATTTTCGGGATTGAGAAAAATACTACAATAATCGTTAAAAATAATAAAAAATGAAGCGCGTTAATTTAAGAAACACAACACAATATTATAAACTTAAAATTATACCAATTGCTTATCTGCACCATTAAAAATAACAAAAATCTGATCATGTCAGTTGACATCGGTTTAGTTTTATTTTTAAATTATGATTAATAAAAACAGGAATTATTATTCCTGCATTTTGTTATCAGAATACGCACTTTTTAATTACAAATAATACCATTTTAAATACCATGTAACTGTTCACAAAAAAGCATCCCTTAAACAAGTAATCAATCGCATCCTCGGTCGCATCGTGGTCAAAATTCATCTAAAATATTTTTTGTCGATAATCACGATTTGCTTTTTAGTTAAAACAATACGTTTAATGATCATTAAACTATGTTTTTAGTGACTGATAACTAGGGATTAGATATTCGGTTGCTTATTTACCTAAAGGTGGGGCACAATGACAAAGACACAAAAAGGAGCTTTTAAAACCAACTTTTTCAGGAATCCTGATGAATTACCACTAATTCTAAACTTCCAGAAATTTCTAAAATAATGATGTTTTTTCGCCGGAATCTTTTTTATAAACAAAATAAAAGATCTATTGCGTATTTCAATAAAGACATAATATACGATTTTTTTTGGAATTTCGTAAATAAAAATCATGACTGCTCCGGAAATATCCATTTAAGTGAAAAACGCGTCATAAAAAGTGTGTTTTATATTTGATTGACCTATAAATAAAATGCCAGCGAAAATAAATAACACTCGATATTTTGGAAATTTATATGAATTCCCTAAAAAGATTTAGAGTTGTTTGATTTTCATAGCTCACGTTGTGTCGTCGCTCAAAGTTAAGGTAAATAATCGCCCGAATATCCGATCACTGCCGATAACGTAACCATTATGTGGTTAAATAAATTAGTATTTTGTACGTATCTACCGAGGAAAAGTAAACATTAAAAAAATTATATTTTAAAATTTTTGTATAAGAGGGGCAATAAGGAAGTTTCCGATTTTTTTATTTATATGTAAAAAAATAATACTATACTTGCAGTAAAGCCCACTGATTTTTTTTTTCAATTATCTTCATAAATGACGTAGTTATGATACTTTTCCCGTCCGTTTTAAAACTTCTCGGCGCGCGGCCGCTCAACAACGTCATGACGTCATAACTCCGCTCGAGTCTAGTAGTTTCTATGCGCTTTAACCTCAAACAAATCTAAAATACTAAATCAAGATGGAACGGATATTTATTACCGTTATGGAATCTGTGCAGGACAACGTTTACATAGTTTTAATATACCTAGCTTGTATTTTTCTTAAGATTTAGTTACCTATACCATAAGAATAAGGGCTCAAACACAAAACTGCGAGCTCGCATCGCATCGTAAATATCTGCGAGCTCGCACGATAACGTCAGATCTCATTTGCATCGCGTATTCCTGTCATATTACGTCATACTTGGTGACCCCCCTTTTAGTCCGCTCTGAGACAAATTTAGCGAAAGAGCGCGGCGCCTGAGCCGCCTTCTTTGTGTTGTAAAAAAAAACTGCTTCAGTTCTCAACTCATAGTAACTTCGAGTAAAATAGTTCCCTTCAGAGTTCATAATCGTATTAAATGGATGAATCCAGAATCTTCTTTTTCTTTTATATCTATTTAACAATAACAGCAGTGCAATTGGACCGATTTATGCAAAAATGATCCAACCCACAACCTAGTCAATTTCGAGTTTTTTTAACCAATGTAATCAGAATAAGGTATATTTTAACATATCAAAGACTCACACCTCTATGTTCACAAATGTGGAAAATCCATATGATCCAACCCACAACTGTCATGTCGAAGACCATTTTTTAAAATGTATAAGTGTTTCATGCCACTTGAATCATTTTTGTATTGCTTTTGTTACCCTAACATATAACCGTTCTAATTTGCTACAATGATTCAAACTATAATATTAAGCTGGTCCATCAGTTCAAAGAGCTCAGAAAGCTATAGAAAGAGCTATGCTCGGAGTTTCTCTGAAGGATAGGATTCGTAAAGAATACATCCGAAAGAGAACCAAAGTTATCGACATAGCTCAAATAATTAGCAAGCTGAAGTGGTGGCAGTGGGCCGGCTATATCTCGCGAAGAACCGACAACCGTTGGGGTAAACGTGTTCTTGAGTGGAGACCGAGACTTGGCAAACGTAGTATAGGACGCCCTCCGGCCAGGTGGGATGACGATCTGCGAAAGACTGCTGGCAGATGCTGGATGCCAAGCTGACAGGGAGCTATGGCGCTCATTAAGGGAGGCCTATGTCCAGCAGTGGACTAATATAGGTTGATTATGATGATGATGATATAAAACAAGTTAAGATTTGACAAGTTAATATTTAAAATTGCTATTTCATCTAAGTACGTAAACGAAATAAAGTATATAAAGTTCAAAACACACAGAAGCCGGAGGAGTGGCGAAGGCGAAGGCGTGCCGGTTTTTCCTATGGCACCGCGTTCGCCACGGCCTGCGGTGTGTGTGTAGGCTTTCATAGGATTCCATAGAATACAACTCGTACGCCTTTGCCTCCGCCACGCCTCCGGCTTCTGTGTGTTTCGTACTTTAACGAAAAATAAATAAATAAAATAAAATAAGTACAGGGCCAGCAGATCTAATATTAGATACCAGATGATTGCATTGATTAATTTAAGAAACCGAAGGGAAGCTGCAATAATAGACGATGTAGATGGTTTATGTGATGAACCTTATTCTGATTTGGACGAGGAGTAGGGCCAATTTTGTTTGTTTTGTCTTTTAAAACACAAAAATGATTACTAATTTTTAACACACTTTGAATCATTTTTGCATTTTAATTTTTGCACCCTACATAGCTCTTTCCATACAAAATTAATTTTGTAATAATGATCCAGGCGCAAGTTTTCCCAATTATCTACTAAACTATTACAATTTATTCTTTATATTATTTATAGCAAAAAAGTTGAGTTTACATAGCATTAAATTAAATTAAAATAACATTTTGTATTACAAAGCTAGAGAAATACCGCCACAAACTTAAATATTGATTATTTCGAAATGAGGTTTGTGTGGGTTGGATCATTTTTGCTTAAATCGGTTCAATTACCTTTTTGGGATCCATCTTACGCTTCCTAAAAACACGTCCAATACGGCGGACTAAACTTGAAGATATGGTTACCCTACAAAACGGTTCGCCGCACAAATTCGCATCGCAGAAATTCGCAAATCAAGTTCATGTGACATCGCATCAAATCGCATCAAATCGCATCGCATCGCACCAAATCGCAGTTTTGTGTGGGAGCCCTAAGTAGGTATAGTTATTATTTATTGATTTATTGAGTTCAAAATCTTACCTACATAATTTTCAGTTATCAATGTTATCATCATACCCAGAACAGAGTAGGTAGTACCTATACCTACCTACGCGATATCTCTACAACGATCTGTTTGTTATACCTACCTAGATCAATTTATGTACCTACCTACCTTCCTTTGTGTAAATAAGGGTTATTTTCTTCGCCTTGATAGTCGAACATTGAAGAGCTTTTGGGAATGAGCAGAAATCCAAAGAATAATCCAGTATCTTATGAACGTTCTAGACGTTCAAGCATAGGTAGGTATGCCAAGGTTCTCGAACGAATCGAAAGGAAGAACAGAATCAAGTGGGAATGACAGAGATAGCTTCAGGAAAATAGTGGAAATTAAAGACAAGGACGGCGTAGGTTAAATGTAAGGGATAGGTTATTTCTAGGATTGCAACGAAAAATCTATTTGGCAGTATATCGCATATTCGGCGAGCCCCCTGACTGAATAGCCGAATAGTAATAGCCAAAAGTATACGGCCGAATTTTAGCGTCGAAACTTGTACAGGTGATTAACTTTTCGAATACAGTATATGATTATGTACCTATTTCATGTACCAATGACTACTTAAATTATTATGAGAGAAATTACCGTAGCTTTCTCGAGCAGATCTACAAAAAAGCTTCTTTTTAAATCCAAAATTAATATTATAAATGTAGTTATGAATATGGATGTTTTTTCCTCTTTCACACAAAAACTACTAAATTGATCGAGCTGAAATTCGGAAGTAGTTCTAGCCCTGGAATAGCACGTAAGCTACTTTTCATCCTATAAATCAGTTCCAATAGAAATAGCCTTTAGACGTTTTTGCTATGAAAACGTCTAAAGGCTAAAGGCGTGCGAAGCCGCGGGCAGATGCTAGTAATCTATATAAATTAGAATAGAATAGAAAACACTTTATTATACTTAAACCTACCACACAAAGAAAGAAAAGAGAACATAAAAATACTACATACTAAGTCTACATATAAAGGGCGGTCTTATCGCTAGGTACTTAAATATAGAAATGAAAAATAAAAACTTATATAAACAGAATATAATAATATTATCTATCAATATTATGATAACTTATAATATACATAATTTAACTTATTACTTGAATTATGTTCAGAAAATTCGATAATAAATCTATATAAATAAATAAATATATAATAAATCGTATCTATACGAAATAAATTAATATACTTTACATAGACACTCGCCCACACCACGTTCCATGTACTTACTATGAGAAAAATAACGATGAAACACTGGAAACAGTCGAAAAGCGCTTTTCCCCCACCTGTGCCGTTGACCCGCGGGAACTTATGACGTCACAGGCCAAATGCCTACCGCTTATTTTCTAACTCGTTTTTGATTCAGTAAAAGTGGAATAACTTTGTCATTTTTCAAGTTATCAAAATAATTCTTTCACCATATTTATTGTAATATATATGCCCTAAAACTTACATAATTAGTTTTTATTTTTGTGAAATTGGAAACTTCCTTATTCTGTATAAAAGAAATCAGTCAAAATTTTAAACAATCGTTGTATTCTCCGTGATTGAGTTTCTGGCAAATCCGACTTCTTCTTAATAGTGTTCATATATAAGAAAATGCTGAAATTAATGGTGAACTATATAACTAATTGGACAAAAAACTGGAAAATGCCCGAATTGCCTCTCAGCGGGGCTTTTCTGGCAGGTGGTAATACTATTTGATCCTATGATGCTATAATAGTAAAACTAGAAGCTTTACAAACTGGACAAGTCAGTACATCCAAATTTGAGTCTTCTAAACTCCTGAGAGAGTTCAGTTTCTAGAAAAAAGATTTAAAAGATTTTTTATTTTTTCACGCTGGGTAATTCGGGCACCACTTTTTAGTCTCCCATATATGCTAGTGTTGAGGCTCTGACTATCGACATCGATAATAACGAACTCGGTAAAAGAAGTGGATATTAATTATATGAGTTTTTGAAAGTACGAAGGAAAGAATTGTTGTTTTCATGTTAAGTAAAAACAACAAGTTTTTTTCCATTAATTTACTTATTTAGGTAGGTAGTAAAAGCATACTTCATTAAATTAACTGAATATAAGTATTCAGATAGAGGACACTTAGACAAATTAAACATTTTCAATCACATAATGTCCTAAAGTGTCAGTATTTTTATCAGTTGCCACGAGCTTGAATTTTTTTATCGACATTTACTTCAATGCTGTGGACATCACTGGTTTTTTACAACTTCATATAAAAACAGTCGGGCAATTTGGGCAGCCAACTCCGAAAAAATAACCTCCGATCACAATTTTGTAGGGCAATCATAGCAGGCTCAATAACTTATGAAAAACAAAAATTAGGAACGAAATAATTACATTAAAAGAATTTCCAGTTTAAAACAAGTATAATTAATTGCCTTGTCAAATCAGCAAAAAACCCGCGAAAACCACTAAATTCTGTAAAATTTGAAGACCTTGTCACAGGTGTCATGCGCACTCAAAATGTCGACTGACAAAATGATGCTGTATATCGATCAGTTAACGCGGTAGCAAATGTAGCAATTCCTTCTATAGGTGATTGAATTAACCGGTTGTTGCTCTACCCGAACATAGAGGTCTCTCTTGAGTAAATGCTACAGAACCAAAAATATGACCATGTGCCATAATAATCCCCCTGCCATAATTGACCCTCTGCACCTTAATTAACTGAATAAATAAGTTTTTGTGATTTTAATTGATTATTATTTTGTTTTTGAAAGTAAATGGAAGCTGATTTTCATATATT
This sequence comes from Eupithecia centaureata, assembly GCA_944547425.1. NCBI lineage: Eukaryota > Metazoa > Arthropoda > Insecta > Lepidoptera > Geometridae > Eupithecia > Eupithecia centaureata. Next base: position 10,881,974 of record OX155696.1, read on the forward strand.
ACTTTGATATTCTTACTTCGTCTACAATCCCGGGATTATCCCGGGATCCCGGGATCGCGTTCCACCAATCCCGAAATCCCGGGATTGAAAATAAAGACCGGGATCGAATCCTCTAGTCGTGATTCACTATGATATAGGAGATTCCTTCCCCCGACCGTGTCACATTACCTCTATCTTGTCTTAGTTCGAAACACACTGAAGCCAGAGGCGGAGCGGAAGCGAAGGCGTGGCGGTTTTTCCTATGGCACCGCGCCGCCACGGCCTGCGGTGTGTGTGTAGGCTTTCATATGATTCCATAGAATACAACTCGCACGCCTTCGCCTCCGCTCCGCCTCCGGCTTCTGTGTGTTTCGTACTTTAGATGTAACACGCTTCGATTGGTCATAGTGAATCAGCCCCTTGGCCCACCAGCTCTAAGTCGCTCACCGAGCTATGGAAAAAGCTATTTGGACTAACAAGGGTTGATGATGATGGATGAATAATAAATAACAAATAATATATTAAAACTAACATACTAATTCATGTTTACAGGGTCACAGCATCGAATAAACAACTAACCACTAGCCGATATTGAAGAAAATACGAAGACTGAGCAATGGCGCATGGCTAACTAACAATAAACTAGAATTATAACATTGTCAAACCAATAAAAATATGATTAATTATTTGAATATAAAACTGGAAATGTCAAATCAAAGACAAGGTTGTAATTTATAGTCGGACATACATAAAACTGATTTAAAATGGGAAACCAACATTGGCCAGTTTGGGTAAACTCAGAAAAATATTTTTTGAATATAATCAGTTTTTTGTATATATTAAATGAAATATCGAGTTGTAAATAATTTTATTTATATGACACTAGTTACTTATGTACTAACTTTGTACATTATGGCAAGCTAATTTCGCATTTATACAAAAGTAGCATTTTGTCTTACAATAATAATATATAATTTATTTAATTATTGATTAAATCGAATGATCACCGAAGTATTTATTTCATTGCCTATATCTTAAGCCTTTTAATATTAAATCTGGGAATAGATCAAAGGATAACAATAATTCATGCAATATTTGATATTAAAAGCTTTTTTCCATTCCGGTTGAAAGACTGCCTATGGCTGAAAATGATACAACCTAATTATATTTTTTTGACTTCTAATAATTTATTTTTGCATTGTAACATTGTTTTCTTGATGGTATTTTCTGGATATCATTATCCTAATCCTACAGAGATAAAATTTAACTAACTTAATAGAAGTGAGGAAATAATTATGTGTTAAAATTGTAATAATCATTTTAACAAATTAATATACACATTTCCATAAGACAAAAGTCTCCTTTTCTAAATCACTCCCAATCATTATTCTGTGTTGCCAACGGAATACAAAATTAAGCAAAATCAGGCCAAGAAAATACTGACTTAATTTATCTACATAGCTTTTTAAGCGATTCGGTGCTTACAACATAATAATATCGTAAGCACCGAATCGCTTAAAAAGCTATGCGCTATATATCGCTTAAAAGGCGCCCGATCCATACTAACTTATACCAGGAAAGTTTCAAATCGTCGAATTTGAATGTCTATGACATTGTAAAAGGATGGAATCTAGATAGATAATAATTAAGGTGAAAAGAGGTAAAAATAAATAAATGTTGATGGACAATCCACATAGAATTATCTAGCTATAAGCTAAGCAGAGCTTGTGTCATGAATTAAATAATTAAATAAATATATTCTGAGCGTCTGGTCGATGCGACGCGTGACCCGAGAGCTGGTGAGTATATGGCTCAGCGCATCAGCATTGCCATCATCATCATCATCATCATCATCAACCTATATTAGTCCACTGCTGGACATAGGCCTCCCCCAATGAGCGCCATAGCGCCCTGTCTTCAGCTTGACGCATCCAGCATCTGCCAGCAGTCTTTCGCAGATCGTCATCCCACCTGGCCGGAGGGCGTCCTACGCTACGTTTACCGAGTCGCGGTCTCCACTCAAGAACACGTTTACCCCAACGGTTGTCGGTTCTTCGCGAGATATGGCCATTACCATATCTCGCGCATTGCGCCATATGGAGCATTGCCATACAGCGTGGTAATGCAGCCAGTGTCTTGGGGACGCACAGACTGGTATTGACATGCATCAGTTGAGCTACCTATAGACTGTTTGCAACCGTCTGTAGTTACCTCAATGATTGAATTGTATTTCCTAGTTTTAATTGTTTATTTTCCTCGAAATTAATTATTGTCTGTGATAAATTAATATAGATTTTGTGACGTACTTATATCTAATTATTTTGAAAAATTATAAATGAATTGTTTATCTAAATACGTCTACGTTCTCGAGAACAAAGACTCGGTAAAAGTAGGTATTGTAAAACGCCTCCTGGGGGGTGATTCACTATAGGAGATTCCCCACCCAAACCGTGTGACGTCACAATGTGTTCTAAATATGGTTTTGTCCAATTCCATATCGCTGTCTTGTCGTATCTGTCTAAAGGTGGGTACTGACCAACGTTACGAGGTGTAATGTAACATATTACACAGCGAGCATTCGTGCAGACCCTAACACGTGTGGATTTCCATTCACTATCACTATATAGTATAAAACAAAGTCGCTTTCTCTATCCCTATATCCCTATGTCCCTTTGTATGCTTAAATCTTTAAAACTACGCAACTGATTTTCATGCTTTTTTTATAGATAGAGTGATTCAAGAGGAAGATTTATACGTACCTATTATAAAACCGGGGGGGCCTATGTCTAGCAGTGGACTAATATAGGCTGATGATGATGATGATGATTATAAAACCGTGAGAAGCCGGGGCGGGTCGCTAGTAATGAATAAATCCCTTGGTGTGGTATCAAATACTAAGCTACGATTTCGGTGGCCTGAAGGTAGATGCTAGAAAGCTAAAGCTAAATTAACCCATAGAAGGGTCAGTGAGCGTTTGAGGGCACGCCTATGTCCAGCAGTGGACGGCCTAAGTTAAATGATGATCAAGTTATAACAATTGTATCCAATTTCTTATAATCTCGAAGCTGCAGTGGAAACTCTATTTAAGAAAGAATTTCTAATAAATCTCATTAAATTTATTATTGGTAATGAAATCTTAGGAATTCAAATATTTTATAGCCCAACTATTCATGTAATTTTCCTCGCGTAGCATGAAAGAAAACTAATTGCAGCTTAGAAATTTCTAAAACTATATTAATATAAGTATTTTGTATTATGTACTTAGACGAAAAACCGAATATAGAGGTATTGTCGAGTGTTTAGATTTTAGTTTTAGCTTAGGATCACCATTACCTCGGACACATAAATTGTAAAAATATACCCTTCTTACAAAAAGATATTTTCTCTACTTACCTACCAATAGTAAAATTGAAAAATCTAAGAGAAAAATTTCTATTTAAAAGTCTCACACAAAAGTCATAAAGTCGTATTCCACCTCCATAATACAATACAATACAAATACTCTTTATTGTACACCACAGTAAAAATAAATAGGAACAATAAAAAGACTATTAAAAAACAGTTGTACAATGGGCGACCTTATCGCTAAGAGCGATTTCTTCCAGGTAACCTTTGGATGGACACGTAAGCACTGAACATAATGTCGTCAGGCACCACGTCTCGTCATCTCCTACGCCGATCTTCACGTATCTAGTTATTTACAACCTCTATGGAGTATTGAGCAAAGGAACGCCTGCGACGCAAAAGGTTACTTATTTGTTTCTTGCATTGGAACAAATTTTTGTAGGATCTGCATATCAGTACATAGTATAAAACAAAGTCGCTTTTTCTGTCCCTATTACCCTATATCCCTTTGAATGCTTAAATCTTTAAAACTACGCAACGGATTTTGATGCGGTTTTTTTAATAGATAGAGTGATTCAAGAGAAAGGTTAATACGTATAAAATAAAACCGTGCGAAGCCGGGGCGGGTGGCTAGGGTCCCTATAAAATGAATATTTAATGAAGTATCTATTACCTACCCATAACAACAACTCTGGTTAGTTTAAGGATATAATATGAAGCTATTTATTCCCTAGCATTGTATTATATTATTAGTTATTGTATTATATCTATTTTATTCACTTGTTTCTGAATAAAGTTCACAACACACTGAAATATTGACAGCAAACTGGAATTCAATTTTGCTCCACGTTCTCGATTTAATTTTTCCAGTCGATCTTTCATCGCGTCGAGAAATGTTTTGCTGGAAAACTCTGTGAAATATGTTCTTAATATTTATGAGAGTGTAGAAATATCGGCGCAGATTTCGAGAAAGACCTGGCGTAAGCAAGGAACTCTATATCTGTAGTAAGAGGATTCAAATTGTATTGACTGATTTTTGATGTATGTAGTATTTGGCCTGTTCCTAGGATTTTATTTCTGAAATTTATTTTTAAAATTTGTAAATTTCCTCTAACCAATAAAAATAACTTTTAGCAATGTTCTGACTTCCTAAAGTTAAATAATAATACCTACCTCTATGATGAGAATAAAAAGATGGCGCTTTTAATTTGCAATCAAAGATGGTAGGAATGTAGTCGTTTAATCTTTCTTTGAAATTAAAAAGACATAATAAGTGTAATTTGTGAATGTTATATTATGTTTTATACATTAAAAAGGTATAATTTTCTTGCTGTGTTGTACTTTTGCTTATATTGCGTTGTACTTTTGTTAATTTAAATCACTCTTTGACTCTACGTGAAACCCAAAAGGGATCATAATTAAATAAATACATAATCACTCGTCTGTAAACCGGGACAGGACACTAGTCTTAAATAAATGACGAATTATTTAAGACTAGATAAATTATATTAAGTTATAAGTTATAATCAATATAGAAGACTAGAATAAATTATATTATAGAAGGAAAAAATGTCTATAGCTAAACTAGCACTATATCAATTACTCTCGATATTAACTAATGATTCCATCATCATCAAAGACAGGCGTAAACAAATCTACTGCTGGACATCATCATCATCCAATACTAGTCCAGTGCTGGACATAGGCCTCCCCTAATAAGCATTTAATGATCATAATAATATGATATGAACATACTAGAAACCTGAAAGTAATATGTTCCGATATTCGTAAATTTATTGTAAAATGAACAATGTCCGTCCATACATTACGTAACCTTTGTTAAAACAAACTTCAAACGAATAATTAATTATTGGAGAACGCGGAAGATTGGCTTCCGTGAATCCCCAATAATTAACAATCCAGTTGATTATACATTACTCGTATTATCTTCAGAGACCTTTGATCATTTAGTAGCGGTTGATTGAAATGCCTTTTAGAACAATAAAGCAATCATTGGCTTTTGCTTTACGTCGGTCGTTGACTGTGAAACCTTTCTCTTTCGCTCGTGGACAAAAAACTGAAGCGAAAAGGAAATTAGCTTCTTATTTCTTGCATTATTCTGATAATTATAAAATGATTAAAATTTTACTTGTGTCTTTTGTAATTATATAAACACAGAAAGTTATTGAGTTCTGATTTCTGCGATAACATTGCTCTGTTCAAATTATAAGTTGTTGAGGTTTCGGTATTTTGCATCATTATCAAGCAATATGTGGATATAGGCCATGTCGAAGTGGAATGACGATCTGCGGAAGACGGCAGATGCTGGATGCGGCAAGCTGAAGACAGGGCACTATGAAGCTCATTAGTGGAGGCCTATGTCCAGCTGTGGAATAATGTAGGCTGAAGATGATGATGTGGATCCTAGCTAATTTTATAAACGCGAGAATTTGTATAAATGTATGGATGGATGTTCGTTCCTCTTTCACCCTTAAACTACTGACCGCATCGGGCTGAAATTTAGAATAGACCTAGTTCTAGCCCTGGAATAACACATAGGGTATTCTTCTTTCCATCCCATAGTGTTCATATGGTATAGTCTTGAAACATTTTCATGGCAAAAAATCGTGCGAAGCCGCGGGCAGATGCTAGTTAAGTATAAAGCTCCAAGTTTTCTACTAGTTTAAAATCATTTATTTATATCCGTATAACCTTAGAATATTATTTAATAGTGCTATTATTAGGAAGTAAGTTATATCAAGATCCTTTCAGTAGTTTGTGCATGAAAGAGGAACAAACATCCATACCTACATCATCCATACAACAAACTTTCACGTTTATTATATTACTAGATGCGCCCCGCGGCTTCGCCCGCGAACCAGAATTTTTTTTTCACACAAATTTAAGAAATTTATATCGCTACCCCCTAGGGGTAGTTTCGTAAAAATAAAAAAACACGTGTTTAATTATTTACTTTGTAGTTTTTTTGTACCAAATTTTGAGTTTACTTTACCACCCTATTTGATACCCTCAGAGGTTAAAATTTCCAAATTTTAATAGCCTATGTCCTATTCTAGATTCTAAACTATCAACATACCAAATTTCATTTAAATACCTTAAGTAGTTACGGAGATCCCATTTATTATAATGGTAAGAAGTAAGATAAGATAAGATATAGTAAGATAGTAAGAATAAGGGTTAGTGTTTTTGTTTAAGATAGCCGCATTGCAGAGCATGACCTTCTAGCACTGGTATTATATTACTTAAAAGGGTCCCATAACACTGAAATGTATACATAATTAAAGAAAAAAATATTTTGTTTGTTTTGTTTATTGTTTGAGTGAATTTCCCATGTTTAATTATTTATAATATCTCTGCTTCTAGAAGACAAACATACTTTACGACGTGTATACAGAACCACATCTGAAGTATCAAAACCATTGGATCACAAGACTTGGAGAAGATACCACGAATTACGGCATCATGGAAGAAATCGGCAAGGAAGGAAATAATTACTTTAATTCTTTAATGCACAAATGAACAGGCAACTGGCAACTTATAAGGCTGACTCCAAATTCCTCGCAGTGAAGTCGTTTTTGAGATATTGATGAATGTTATAGTAGAAGCACCATCTTTTAATTAAAATAAAGAATCATAGTAAAAATCAGGCGAGTGTGAATTGACGCTTGTGAAAAATATTCATCCATAACATCGTTAAACGACGAAGCTACTGATCGTTCGATTTCACAACACGACACTGTAATATAAAATATAAAAAACTACAATAAATATTATGTATTTATTTAACACTCTTTATCATCTTAATTAAGTAGTAATGGTTGCTACTTTAAGAAAAAAATCTAAACAAATTAATCACATTTGACGAAATGAAACGCATCAAATTTATTTTTATTAAGGTAGCAACACTTCATTCCCAAATTAATTTTGCTTGTAATTAATTACCTCTTATTTAGTAATTTGGAGAACTTAGCATGATTTAGATAACGTTGCGTCTGTCTGTCCCTATGTAGGTATGCTTATTTATAGATCTGTAAAACTAAGCAACGTAGGATTATAACTATGTATAATACACCCCTCGGAAGCTAAAACTGGTCCATAGTGTATTAATAAAATTTATAAAACATCACCATTGTCGATCGGATCGATTGCTAGATTCGCAGGTTCGCTACAACTTCCTAGACCAAGATCCTTCATTACAGTCCGTACCATAAAAGTTTACCCATTCATCGTTTTCTGCTTGAGTACTCCTTGTAAAACATTACTCAAACATTGATGAAAGAGTATTATTTCATAGTACGAACATGAAGACTTTATTCAAAGAATTAGTAGGCTGAAGTGGCTGTGGGCCAGCCATATCTCGCGAAGAACCGACAACCGTTGAGGTTAACGAGAACTCCGTAAGTAAACGTAGTGGTATTCCTCCGGCCAAGTGGGATGACGATCTGCAAAAGACTGCTGGCAGAAGCTGGATGCAGCAAACTGAAGACACTGCACTGCACTCATAAGGAGGGTCTGCTATGGACGTTGATGATAGTCTTTATCATTAGTTCTATGTTGAAAGTATAATGTAGGTACTTATGTTTGGATGATTGAACAGAGATTGTTATAGGGAAAAGGAACGGGAAAAGGGAAATGACCTGGTAATAAGCTAAGGTTGTCGGGATGCAGCTACATAAAACCCTGTTCTCAAGTAAGTGACATGTAATTGTTGTCTTTTTGAGAATAAATGATTTAAAACGTATAATTTGCCCGAATAAGATTCTTCACTCACCTCTAAGCATAAGCTGTTCTTATTCTTATGCTCTAAGGTTGTTGTTAAGATCCTATTCATATTAGCTAAGGCAAATTCAATTTTATCTCATGCTTAGGCAACCTTAGGCATATTTAATTGCAACCTTAAAATAAAACAAGAGGCACTTATTAACATTATTTTATTTTTCTAAGTGCCGAATAAATAAATCTTATTACAACGCTTATGTCGAAATAAATTACTAGGACTAAAGTCGACGGGCTCATACTATCGAAGACAAGAGGAGATCAGTCTTAAAAGTTAAATTAAAGCAAACGCACGCTTCGAATCCTGGACCGTGCCAAAATTGGAAGGGATTTGAACTTTTGCAAAAAGTCCAGCAATTCAAAACAGTACGTCTGCTCACGCCAAATGTCAGATTACCACTGAGTAGAAATATAAAAGACCCGATTTGACAGCTGCTTTCTTTTCCAAATCATTTTCTTATTAAATATCCCACTCGGGCTTTCGATTTTTTCGAAATTTTTCTTACTCTGAGCTGTCAAATCGGAAGTTTTATAGATCTCTTTTGGTTAATTTTCTTCGGATCAAGTCGTGGTAATCTGACATTTGGCGATTTATCGATGCCACTTGATCCTGCGATGTCCAATTTTGTTATTGCGATGGTGGCATTGCCATTTCTGGTACGTACATTTGTTCTGGTTGCCCGTACATTTGAGGCATTTGTGGCATAACGTACATTGGCATTGTCATTGACTGCGCGTGACTCAGTGGTGGTATCATTGGGAACCCGAATAGGATCTTGAAGAACTTCGTGATTGTCCATAGTACATTGGACGTCTCCGGACCCCTGCACATTGAAGAAAATTTTATTGAAAATGTCAATACAAATGCTGATACTGTAGCTCAATTGCTTTTAGAAACGATGATAAAATCTAATCAATAGGAGATGTTATTAACTAAATAGACTAAAGAATAAGATGATTTTAAGAGACACAGTCCATTGATTCATTTTTATCACCGTAATATTATATCGTACAATAAAATTTCATACAAATAGAGAAAGCACTAATTCAGCTACTGGGTTATAAAGATCATCTACATTGAATGTATTTTTCCAAAATTTCAGTTAAGGAACTTTTTTAAATCAAATTACATTAAAATAAAAATACTGAAATATTTGGTGTCAATAAAGCTACATACAAGTGAACATTTTTATTGATATTTACATAATATACCCTTTTTAGTTACACAAGTTGGATCACAACATATACTTGATTTCAGCTTTAGGTCTATGTATTTGAAACCACCACCATTAAAAGTAATTTGAATTAGATTAAAAATTCGTTAATAAATGCAGTTTACATAACTATTAGATACATCATTATTCATTACTACCTACTTCGATACTATTGGGACTTGTAACCTGTTTTTTTGATTGTTCGGTTGACAAAGTACTAGAATTAGTAATGTTATTTGACTTGAAACAGTTATATCTATTCTTTTTAGTCTTATATTTGCTTTTCTTTATTTTTTTACCATAATTAACTTCATTTAAATACTGATCATGCATTTCTTCTCCTACGCCAAGAATACCTTCCACAATATCTACACCCGTTAAAAATATATTATATATTGTGGTATAATAATTGGATTCCCCACGTGAAGACTTTAATTGTTCTTTCAAATAGTTTTTACCATAATCGTTAACTTTATCAAGCAAGTTATTTATAGGATCGCTTGTGAAAAACACTGAGATGATATCAAAGAACCCTCTATCTTCGTGTTTATTATTACTTCTTGTCTCTGTATTAACTAGATCTCTTTTAATTCGCTTACGTCGCTTTAAGTTAGACTTTCTACGAAAAAACCGTCTCATTGCTTTTCTACCCAGGCCTTTTTTGCCTTTTCTTTTTTCTTCGGTCCGAGTCTCGTTTTGTGGCTTTGTGTTGTTAAAAACAATGACAGGCTGCCAATCGCTATCAACGAATGACAAATTTATTTTAGTAGTGGGTGAGTCTGTAGTTGTGTGTATTTTTCTGTATGGGATAAGTCTACTGTTATTTGGTTTAAGGTAATAAGGGACTGGCTGTACAATATATTTGACTCTAGGATAGAAGTAAGTGTTTGGATAGTTGTACTTATACTTTTTTGTTTTCATGTAATCGTATAAATCTTTATTGTGCTTAAGCCTGTCTAAATCGATTTTTAATTCGGCGTGTTTCTTAGGCCTAGTTCCAGTCTTCCGAAAATTCTTCCTCTGAGCTTTGATGAGTCTGGGTTGCGGTACTAGAAACTCTTTAGGTTTTTTTACTTCAAAATCCAGATCAGCTTCTACGTTTTTAGCTGTAGAAACATCGGAGTTGAGGTTTCTGACTGTCGGCATAGCGCCGTACAGCGCATCAGTTATAGGACTGACTATGCTCTTGAAGGTGCTGATGATCGGTTCCAGGTATCTGAGTATTGCTGACTTACCGTCCCATCGTTGCTCAGCGTTGGTGGAGTTAAGAAGGAGTTGTGTGGGCGCTTGTTGCGACTGCTGAGCTCTTGCGTCTTGTGACTGTAAGATGTCATGCGTTTGTGCTTGTGCACCCATTGCTGTTGGGCTGAACATCTCCTGTGACGCGAATTGTGGGCTCACTCCGCTAGCGGAGTATGCGTGCGATGAAGCGCTCGGAAAATCGATGGGATATTGCGAATAAAGATACGGATGGTTTTGTAAACCGACGCTGGAATGCAAAGAATAGGCGTGTTAGTGTTAGAGTAGTAAGTGTAGAGCATACAGTCAGTGTCTGCCGAGTCATTGTCCATGTCATATAGCTTCAAATCTGAGCTGAGTCTTTTGTTTCAGCCATCATGAGGACGGACTTTTATTATGTTTGGTTTGCTAAGTGTCTTTCTGTCAATGTCGATTCAGAGTTGGTTTTGCAGAGTCAGAGTAAATATTACTGGTGCCCTTGAGCTTATGTTGGAAAGTTGGTTTCTGTTTATAGTTATTAATTTGTAGCAGTACATTTTGAGACTATTTTGGTGTGTTACTTCGAATAGTTTATTATAAAACGGGGCTTTACCTGTATGAAAATAATATGAAATGAATCCTATGTTTTACTCCAGGCCCAGGACAACGTATAATTCTAAAATTTCATATTGGCCCGTTCAGTAGTTTTGACGTTAAGTGGTAAAGGTCATCTATTCATCTATCCATTGAAATTTTCGCAAACTTACACATATAAATAAAGTGTGATTTCAAATTAATTTAAGGAATATCACAGATTTTAAACTTAATCAACTGAAACAATAAAACGAATATTATAACTTGTAAAACGTAAGTTTGAACCGCCTATGACAATAGAAAACTTTAGCCATTACTACAAAATGTCAACTTTAGATAACACAGGCTTTGTTAATTTAAGATCTTTTGTAAAAAGGTTTCAAACTTTAAACGACAATCCAATGAAGTATTTCAACGGTTGATGGCCGTGGCTATCGGCCAAATAACAGTAATTTAAAAAAGTTGTCTCGTTCCCTTTAGAAACTAAAACTAGTTATAAAATTCTGTTTTTTCCGCTTAGCGACCACAGCATCCATAAAAACACTAAGCAAAAGATAAATAGATAAAATTTAATGATATTTAACTTACAAACCTAAATTGAAAACCGATTTAACCAAAAAAATTATTTTATTATGAATACTTATTGAATTAACCCGGATGGCCCGGATCAGTAACTTACCGTCTGCATTATTTTGTTTGTTCTTACCATTATTCGAACTTTCAGAAAACGGGTTCAATTAACAAAGTTTGGATAATGCACCTACAAACCTACCCACTCTTATAATATTGATATCAAAATCAATACACTGGTTATGTAACCAAAGCTTGAACGAAGGCTTGTTGAAAACTTTTGAATTTGACAATAAGTTAACAAAGATGGTATCTTTGTTAACTTAAAATCAAATTAAAACTATATGGTATTTTTAATTGAAATTATTGAGCTACTGTTGGTAAAAATCATTACCAAGCTATATGGCAATGCTGATGCGCTGCACCAGATACTCCAGCTCTCGGGTCACGCGTCGTCGCATCGACCAGACGCTCAGATAAATTTCAAGATACTTAGAGGTACAATTATTAGTAAGGGTAGGGTAGTTAGGGTTAAAATAACTTCACCTGAGGTAAAACACTCTTGAATATTTTAGTTGGCATAAAAGCACGTTAATTGGGTTCATTTTATTTTCGTTTCTTTAGCGTTTGGAGGAGTAATTGATTGGTCAAATAGGATGGATAGTGCCTTTCGGCTTTGTCTAATTATACTAGCTATGTTTAATATTGCTGGTCCGCCTGCGATGCAGGATTTTCTTTGTATATGTTAGTATTATTCTATGTATATTATTATTGTATGTTACAAACGGTATTTCTATGAATAAGTAAGTGATTGCATATGAAAATATATCAGTCATACTCAGACTACCTAGACAGAGTGCTGTCCACAATGATTTTGAAGCCGGTTTCGTAAAAATGTGTGCTCGTACTGAGTGTTGCCGTGCAGGTGTACTTTCGCATGAAATATGATTCCATCCTGCTTTTTATGTCGCGAGATTGGTTTGAACACCCTTTCAAAACATAATTCGGCATTTTGTCCCTCTAAATCTCGTAATAATTTTGCGTGACACTCGGTGCGACGGCTTAGCTGGACTGACAAGATAAGGCGTAATTTCGTCATATATGTGTGTGTGTAAGTGTGTTTGTACACGCCAAGGCTTAATTTTACCTGCCTCAGTGCGGGTTTCGTTGGGGCTCCGTCTAGATAGTTCTGTAGTCTGAGCAGTCATATAATACCCCTAATTTGCATTTTAATATGTGTAAGACTGATGTGAGAAGATATTAAGATTTGACGGAAATTGTTATGATACTTTCTTTCTAAGTATATGTACATACAGGTGGTGCTTTTGAGGGTTCCGTACCCAAGGGGCAAAGCGAGAACCTATTATTAAGTCTCCTGTATTCTGAATACTTACGAGAAAAATGTAATAAAAATGAAAAATTAAACCCGACGACGTAAAAGTTTTAAACAATAGTCCAATCATTATCCTTATCTTCTAAAAGTCAGGTAGTGGCTTTTTCTCCGACTTGTATTAGGTATTAAGAGCTTCCAACTACATAAGTATCAATAGAAAATGCTAATCGGTGAAAACTTGCTAGCCGTGGTCACTTTGGATAAGTTTTCGACTGATTTTGAATCGTGCGGAAACGTACGATTACACACGAATGATCCCAATCTTTGAACGTCTATAGTACAATATAGTACAATACAATATTTATTGCATGCCAAGAAAAAGCCAAATGTAAACACAGGATAAGAAAATACTGATAAAGTTGTACAATTGACGGCTTCCTCGCTAAGAGCCCATATCTTCCAAGCAACCTTTGGATAGACAGGGTATGATTTAAAACAAATTCGTTTCCAAAGTGAGCGCTTATAAGGTCTACGCCGTCATTTTATTTATGCATAAATTCTCAGATAAATCAAATAATTTTCAATTTTATATTTCAGGTGATTGCTCCCATCAGTAAAAAATTAAAACAATAAAATTTAATAAAACATGATTAACCTATAAAATTTGTTTTTAAATAAATGGATAATAATAATTTTTAATATAATGAATTCTATTTGTAATGTTTTTAATGAATTAGATGCGTCTCTACCTCAGTTCTCTACTTAGTTGAGGGCAGGCACTCTAAAAACACTTCAAAAATAATTTCATAACGTGTCTTGAATTAAGAGATTTTCCGTAGCGATAAATTTTACAATTTTCTTCCTTAAACCATGTCCTCTAAGTCCAGAATTCCTTGCAGCTTCTCTCTACAGTGCGTGTCTCAAATGTACAGTCAGTCAATCAAGTCGTTCATGCTCTTATTGAATTTCATTAACACAATTTTTACACAGAAAAACACGAAATTAAAATAATAAACAGCTATTTACAAGTAGCTAAAAAATTACAGTTTGCAAAGTTATTAGCGCGTATTGAACTCAGCTGGACGATTCATGCTAAATTATTAATACTTAACTTAATTATTAAGATGTGTGAGTTATACACTCACGAATATTCCAGCAGATTTTGAATATTCCAGCAGACTTTGGGACATAAGTCTAAGCAAAAGCAATGAGAAAAAAAACGATAAAAAAACGCTAGTATCTTGCAAACTGAATCTACAGTTTTGAAAGCTACACAATCATCTCTAAGGTCCGATTTCATTTAACACCTAGTAATCTTGAAACAGAGCTCAAACCTCGCAAAGTACATGAAGAAATGTGAAAAAAAATAGTTTATTGCTTTTGTTTTTATCAACTGAGCTACCTTTAGACTGTTTGCAACCGTCTGCAGGTAGGTCAATGGTTTCAATTGTTTATACTAGTTGTAATTTTTTCTAATTCCTTATTGTAATTTTCGTTGTTATTAAAGATCTTTATTAATTGTTTTTTAGTAAATTGCTCATAATCTGGACTGCTTATCCATTCAGATGTCGCTCAGTTCCAAACCGCCACACTTATAGCACGCCTTTAAGTCTTATTTCTACCTTTTGTATCTGGTAGATAATGTCATCCTTTTGTATACTGTGTGTAATAAAAGATTTAAATTAGGGTTTTTTAATTATGAGGAAAAGTGGATCAATTGAGCTACCTTTAGACTGTTTGCAACCGTCTGCAGTTAGCTCAATGGTTTCAATTGTAAATACTAGTTGTAATTTTGTATCTGGTAGATAATATCATCCTTTTGTATACTGTGTGTGTGTAATAAAAGATTTAAATTAGGGTTTTTTAATTATGAGGAAAAGTGGATCAATTGAGCTACCTTTAGACTGTTTGCAACCGTCTGCAGTTAGCTCAATGGTTTCAATTGTAAATACTACTTGTAATTTTGTATCTGGTAGATAATATCATCCTTTTGTATACTGTGTGTGTGTAATAAAAGATTTAAATTAGGGTTTTTTAATTATGAGGAAAAGTGGATCAATTGAGCTACCTTTAGACTGTTTGCAACCGTCTGCAGTTAGCTCAATGGTTTCAATTGTAAATACTAGTTGTAATTTTGTATCTGGTAGATAATATCATCCTTTTGTATACTGTGTGTGTGTAATAAAAGATTTAAATTAGGGTTTTTTAATTATGAGGAAAAGTGGATCAATTCAGCTACCTTTAGACTGTTTGCAACCGTCTGCAGTTAGCTCAATGGTTTCAATTTTAAATACTAGTTGTAATTTTTCTATTCCTTTGCTTGTAATTTTCGTTGTTAATAAAGTTGTACTTAATCCTGAGGAAAAGTTAATTCTGATGAAAATGGACCTTAGAAATACATTTTAATCTGAATGTTATTCTAATTTACAAATATATTAACCATTCACCAATTAAAATTGTTGATAAATACTAATTAAAATTACTGTAATGGCGACTCTTTTTAATTATTTGGCAACACACGTTTCAAGTACTCTATCTGGCCCGTAGTATCACTTCCTAGACATAGTATTGTCAAGCAAGAATAGAGAAAATTGCCTTAAATAATAATTTTTTGAGAAACTTAGAGCTAAAGATCACAGATTTGTATTTTTTTTGCATTATATATTCAAGGTTTTGAAAGGAAATACTAAAGATAGAAATTGCTTTTATGAATAAATCTGGTCAGAATATTTTTTTCTAGCGAATCACGATATTTAAATCAATTGTCCAAAAAAAAAGATCAGCCAAAAAAAATACTAAAGTAAAAAAAATAGAAGCCTATTAAAATTTTCTCTATTCTTTCTGGATAAAATCATTGTCTATGTCGTGTGCTAACCCACTTACTACTTCATAATTATTATAAATATTCACTAGTATTTATCGCATTTGTAGTACAATAAACGTCATAAATATCAGTGGATATTTTTAATAACGTGTTCTGATCGCGTAAGTTTAAAAACTACTTCATTATACCTTAAATTTCATTGTCGACTTACCCAGTACTATAAGTTTCGTACAGTTTCTTCGCCGCCATACCAACAGTGACTAGTAAGGCAGTCTTACTGGCCACAAAGGCCTTGAGGGTAAGAACAGCCACGAGGGTAAAGGCGAATATGACTGCCCCTGCTGATTTCATCCCGAAGAGAAGAGGGATGAGCGCTTGGAAGACCTTTTTCTTTTGTCTCCTTCCTGGAAAAAAGAGAATTGATGGCTTAGAAGCTGTATAAAGGTGAATATGAAGACAGGGCTCTATGGCGATCATTTGGGGAGGCCTATGTCCAGTGGACTAATAGGCTGATGATGATGATACAGGGGAATCTACCAGGTATCTGACAACCGGTGGCAAAAGTATTCTGTAAATTTTGCTTCGAATACTCTTTTAATCTAAGTTTTTATGTATTTTTTGTAGCTCCTCGCTAAGTGGGATGACGATCTTTAAAAGACTGCTGGCAGATGCTGGATGCGGCAAGCTGAAGACACTATACCGCTTATTAGGTGAGGTCTATGTCCCAGCAGTGGACTAATTTAGATTGACAATGATGTTGATGATGAAGTATAGTGTGTCTATTTGTAATTAGAAATTATTATCTATGTCAATAAATGTTTTTATAATCAATGTTACCTACCCTACCCATATGGAATCAAATACTCGTAAACCAAGGCTTTAAAGGGTTTAAGATTTAATAATTTGAGTGTAGCACGGTGCCAGCGTATTCGCATCACCCATATCTCCTCGCGTGTGCTCAATTAATTATGCACATTCGTTTCCGCAAAAGAAACGTCAAATTCGAAATTATTTCCATTTCCGTCAGATCTTCAGAATGCAATTTGATATCATATCCAAAAAAGAACCAAGGATTCAAATTGAAATGCCAGGTTCAGATGCTAGTTAACTATTATGAAGAACATATAAGTATTTGCTCTTGCCTTATTTAGTTGCAAGTGCTTAGTACTAAAACTATCATTTTAATAGGTCTTTTTTCAATAAAATTTCAGACAATCACAATTCTAACCACCCGTAAAAATGCTGCAAACATGCAAACTCCTATGCATTCAGTTCAAAAAGACATTGAACAAAAAACCTTGATACACCACAATAAAGCTGATTATAACTGAATAAAATTCTTAACCGGTAAACCTAAATTGGTATCCACGCTACATTTTTCTATTCAACAGCTATTGGATTCTGAGTCTTATGCTGTCGTAATAGTGTTCTTGTTTTTGTTTGCGAAGCGATAAAAAATGCTCGTTCGTTAGAAACGCTTCAACAGCGATGGGTGTCAAATCGATTCGTGTCCGGTTAGAAAGAAAGCGGATGCTTAGCATGAGTGTGCAACTAAACGAAAAAAGTTTTCGTGAGTTCGACAGACTATAACTTCTACCTCACTTGCACGTACTAATGAGAAATAGACATTACTAAATAATTAATGCTAGATAATCCACACAGCATCATTTAGACCCAAGCTAAGCAAAATTTGTTGTGTAACTAGATGACTGATACACTTAATACTAGCAGCGCCTCGCGTTTCTCCCAAGTAATTGCCGTTCTTGTGGGAATTCCGGAATAAAATAGCCTATGTGTTATTCCAGAATATAATCTATCTCTGTGCCAAATTTCATACAGATCCGTTCAGTAGTTTTTGCGTGATAGAGTAACAAGCAGTCATCCGTCTATTCATCTATCCACCCATACTTACAAACTTTCGCGTTTATAATATTATAGCAGGATAATAAATTACATAGGCTTAGTTTGGGGCTAGACTGTGTGGATTGTCTAGCCTTATTTTTTTTATTTATTATAATATCGAATACCGATATATCCTCTGCGATCGCTAAAAACCTAGTATCTAACGTTATCATGGCCATAGGTCAACAGTATAATAGTCCTTCTTCACCTTCTTCATCCTTCAATAATCCTTCGAAAACTATAATCCGATGCTTAAAAAACTATTAGATGACTTTCAAACTATTAACGCGTAATTCCTCTCTTTTAGGAAGAGATGCAAGACGATATTTAATGGAATTAAACCATACAATTTTTCAGTATGGTAAAGTAGGTAACACACAACTCAAAAATTCAAAAATTCAAAAATTCAATATCTTTATTTCTTTAGGCTTACAAAATAAGCACTTAGACAAGTCAAATTTAATTCGCCTCAATTTTTTGTCCACTAGTGGAAGAGGCGAAATAGAAACCACTAGCATGTGTAAAACTTATGTGTCTAATACATGTTTGCCTTATAAATAATTACATACTATTGTCGATGTGGAACTGAGCGACATCTGGCCAAGCACTAACGTCATTGATGTAATCATTTATGGAGTAATATGCCTTCTTGATAAGATTTAGTTTTATGTACTGTTTAAATCTACGAATAGAAAGTTCAGTTGCTTCAGATGGAAGCTTATTATAGAAGCGCACACAATTACCCATAAATGATTTCCCCAGTTTTCGTAATCTAAATGAAGGAATGTGTAATTTGTTCTTGTTTCGTGTATTTCTATTGTGAACATCACAATTTTTCAAAAAGTTACTCTTGTTTTTGTGTGTATACATTAAATTTTCATAAATATATTGCGAAATTACAGTTAAAATATTTATTTCTTTAAATAATTCCCTCAATGAGTCACGTGGCTTTAATTTATAAATTGCACGCACCGCCCTTTTTTGAAGAACAAAGATAGTCTGAATATCAGCTGCCTGTCCCCACAGCAAAATACAATAAGACATAATACTATGGAAGTAACTATAATAAACTAACCTAGCTGTGTCCTGATCAGTGAGATATCTAATTGTTCTCACTGCATATGCTGCTGAACTAAGCCTACCCGCGAGAGCATCAATTTGCGGTTGCCATTGAAGAGATGAATCAATATGCAACCCCAAGAATACAGTAGAGTCTACGAAGTGAACAATCTCATTATTTAACGTGATTTGAGTTGGGAGTTCTCTAACATTTGGTAACATGAATTTTATACATTTTGTTTTTTTAGCATTAAGTAACAGGTTATTGGCGGTAAACCAATTTAGTATTTGTGACAGCGAATTATTTACATCGTCAAAATTATATTTATTTCTGTCTACTTTAAAAATTAGTGAAGTATCATCAGCAAATAAGACTATATCACAAAGATCTTTTGCTAGAAAGGGAAGATCATTTACATAAACTAAAAATAAAAAGGGACCTAATATTGAACCTTGAGGTACGCCTAATTCAATATTTGAGCCCGTAGATCTTTCTTTACCAACTTCTACTTTTTGAACTCTATCAGATAAATATGATTTCATAAGATCCAGTGCCTTTTTCTTAATTCCATAATGTTTAAGTTTCTCAATTAATGTACTGTGATCCACACAGTCAAAAGCCTTAGAAAGGTCACAGAATACACCAATAGCGTTTTTGGCTTTATCCCAGGCCTCCAATATATGCCTTAACAGTACTGAACCAGCATCGGTTGTTGATCTACCCTTGGTGAAGCCGAATTGGTTTTCATGGAATAACCTATTAAGGTTGAAGTGAGAAGTCATACTAAGGACTCTGGTGTCAGGAACAATATTGATGTTTTCTCTGCTTTAATATGTGTTGCGGATACGGAAGAGTGAAAAGATAACAAGGGAAAAGTCAGTTTTTACGATGAAATCCGCTTTTGGAAAAAAAAAGAGTTTTCTGGATGCGGCGAGCTAAAGACAGGGCGCTATGGCACTCATTAGGGGAGGCCTATGTCCAGCTGTGAACTGATATAGGTTGATGATGATGAAAAAGGTTCCAACTGTTTTATTTTTGTTTACATTTAATGTCATCTATTCTTACACGTTTTCTTGACGACCTTTTTGGCGCAGCGGGCAAAGGTTGAACAAAACCTACTAAACCAAAGCTTAATTTATTAATAACTAGCAACCCGCCCCGGCTTCGCTCGGTTTTATTTTACGTGTAAACAGTCCTCTTGAATCATTTTATCTATGAAAAAAAATTGCATCAAAATCCGTTGCGTAGTTTTAAAGATTTAAGCAGTCAAAGGGACATAGGGAAGTAGGGACAGAAAAAGCGACTTTGTTTTATACAGTGATGTTCCAAATTTCAACTTTTTATCTTTATTAGATTATGATTTTTTGAAACGGTTTTTTGGCTCTGGTGTAACATTGGATATTTTGAGATACGACAAAATCACTTTCTTCCATCGATATGCTTATTTTGTAGGCCTGAAATTAAGTTATTTAGTTCTGAATGATCCCTATTCTCTTTAGTATTTAAAATAGTAACAAACCAAAAGACGTTTTTTCATGAAACAAAAGCCATAAAAATGAACACCGTCCATAAATCATATTTGTTATGATATTTTCTTACAATAACATTCGTTTTTACAACCACAGCCTTTATAGTTGTTACACCATCAGAATGCCGTAAAACATAAATTTCCCATAGATTCTTCTTTGCGGATCGGTTATTTATGGACTTTGAGGTACTTTCAGACCTAAGGTTGAACTCCATTTATTGGCCTACATAATTATTTTAAATTGACATGTTACGAGGAGTAATTAATAAAATCTGTATTTCTGTATTTCTGGCCTTAAAATATATGTTTTTATACTCATCCTTATTTACTAATTTTATAAACGTGAAAGTTTGTATGGATTTCTGGATGTTTGTTACTCTTTCACGTAAAAACTACCGAACAGCGGGCTTAAATTTAGAATAGACGTAGGTCTAGCTCTGAAATAAGACTACTTATTTATGGCTACTTTTAATACCATAAATCAGTTCCCATCGGATTGAAATGGCCTTGTAACGTTTCCATAGATATAACGCTTGCGAAGCCGCGGGCGGATGCTAGTATTGCTTATACAATAGCATTACCACTACCAGACGGCCCTTTGTTAAAGTAGGGATATTTCAATTCATTCGATTCGTTTCTGTAACGGAAACGTTAAATTCGAATTCGATTCCATTTCAGTCAGATCTTTAGAACGCTATTTTGATTTCTATCAAGGTGAACTGGAACTAAGGATCCAAATTCAAATGGCAAAAGTTTTCGAATTCGCTTGTATAACATAGCGTTCATCGTTAAAAGTTTCCGTTATAGAATCCGAAGGCTTTTCCGACAAATTTAAATATTCCTGCTGATGTCACTTATATTTGCGATAAGTATCGTTCAACCCATGGCTATATTTGTTTAGGATGATCATTTTACGTATGTTTATTGTCAGGCAGGTCACTGAAAATACAGGATAAGTGTGAATTTACAATCGAAAACTCGCTTTTGTTTGTTTGTATGGGCTGATTGTAAATTTTCTTTTATATACCTAAATAGCGACCCGCCCCGGCTTCGTACGGTTTTGTTATACGTATAAACCTTCCACTTGAATCACTTTATCTATTAAAAACCACCGCATCAAAATCCTTTGCGTAGTTTTAAAGATTTAAGCATACATAGGGACATAGGAACATAAGGTAGTGTAAAGTAGTGATGTATGCTTGAACCGAGAACGTATCTGCCGCAGTGTATCAACATTGCTTTATATATAGCGTGGTAATATGATATGGATTATATAAGCTACCTCTAGACTGTTTGCAACCGTCTGCAGTTAGCTTACTTGTTTCAACTTTATAAAATAGTTTTAGTTTGTTTCTATTTCTTGATTGCTATTTTCTTTGTTAATACATTTTTTGAAATTTTCGAATTTTCGATTATTTGACTAATAGGTATACTATTTTCTTGCAGCCCCAACAGTTTAGGTCTTATTCGAAAATAGTGTGTAATTGAATAAACCTAAATTATCTTAAAACACATACCTACACAATCATCATCATCATCAGCCTATATTAATCCTCTGCTGGACATAGGCCTCCCCCAATGAGCGCCATAGCGCCTTGTCTGCAGTTTGAGGCTTCGAGCATCTGCCAGCAGTCTTTTGCAGATCGTCATCCCACCTGGTCGGAGGGCGTCCTACACTACGTTTGCCAAGTCAAATCATGTACAGTAGCGTTCACTATTTGCTATACCCCTGATTTCTAAAATATTCGCCAACAATAATGTTGAAGAACTTCAAGCAATCTTAAACTTAGTGCAAAAACTTAACAATAGTTGAGATTCGAACCACAGCTTATCGCATCGCAGTCGACCGTTCTTTCATTTCTGCTACCCGGTATGTTGACTCATAGTTCGAATTTTTAAGCCAGTAGTTTTATTTATCTTAACGGTGGTAATTGAATCGGTTGAATGCATTTATTAATTTTGTTCAAATGAATGAGGGTAGTTATAATATTTTACGAATGACAGTCAAGTAATCGTTTCACCACCGCTGGAGTATAATTATTGTTATGGCATTAGTAAACTGTGTTTGCGTGTTAAAAGTTTGAAATATCAAAAAAGAATAGCCATTTAAGCAATTTTGTAAGCACTAAAACTATAAAAAATCACGAACAAAACGTTCCTAATAAAACTATTGCAAGTCAGCTTGGGATAAGCGTAAGTGTATTTTTATTTTGTTTTGTATTGATTCGTCGTATTTATTGAGCATAGATAATTAAAATTTTATTTAACTTTCAAGGAAATAACAGTTCAACTTTGGGTGAGGAGATACGCTTTGACTGAAGATGTAAAGGCAAAGCGATCGGGTCCACGCCCATGGGGTTTCACATCAGAACGCCATAGACAAATTGTGAATACTCACAGCCATGTCTGACATGGAGGGTCGGATAATACTATGGAGGAAACCAAACAAATGACTCCTATCACAACATATACTACCTGTTCAAGTAAGTGGCAGAATTACCATAGGTAAGATGTGATATAAATAATAAGTATTACCGTGCAAATTCTGCTACAAAATCAGTTTCTTTTACTAGAGACTAAATGACCTATCTAGATCTTTTTTATTACAAACTAAATTGCCTGTCCAGTCAATTTTTAATTGAATTTATACCCCTACCTACAAGTCTTGAGAAGTCAGTGTTTTTTTCAGGTTATTGGGGCTGGATGTCATCCATGGGCCCAGGAGAACTCGTAGAAATTGGCGGCCGCTTGGGGAACAATATTTACAAGAGTTGAAAAAAGTTATGATACCACAGTGCTCGTTGCTTATCCAGTATCTCAAATGAAAAGTAAGCTAGAACAAAGTATACCAAGCGAGGGTTATCCAATTCGATATTAATTTTGAGTAAACAATTAATTAGTTTTGCTATGGTAGTTCTAGCTTGCTTTTCATTTAGCGTATTGCACAATGATGCTCCAAATTTCTCTTAATGGGTAAATAATGGTCTGTTACACACGAGAGATCTAAATTGTTAATATTTATTAGATGCTGCCTATAACAAAGTAGACCTTACAGTATACTGTGGTATAGGTATTCTAATAATAACAAAACATGTTTGTTCTACTTGTGTGTTGACTTTTATTTACAAGGATTATAAAACAACATAGTTGTGTGAAAAGGAACCGAAAATGTAATAAATTTTCTTAATATAAGTTAATATCATTGTAATGTAATTTATTTTCTCTTTCTTTCTATTGTATTAATAAAATAACATCACAAAATCTGAGATGTGTTTATTATATTCCAATCATACCCTATTTCTTATTAGTAAAAAAACAGATTATATACAATTATTATGCTATAAAGTCATAGGTAAAAAAGCAAAAATAACATCGGTATAATGAATCGAACATCCTACCCTAGAACACAAGCCGGACCCTTGAACCACTCATCCAGATTGTGATTGCTAGTTTAGTCGAAATTAAAGATAGCATTTATTTTAGCTAGCTCAATTGTTTTAAAAATCATTTTCATTACTTACCAGCTTATTTTTTTCTTTTACAATAATAGTAGCTATTTTCTTTGTTATTTTAGTTACTAGTGCTTTGTCAAAAAAAAGCAAAAAATTGTTTAAGTAAAGCAGCAGGATTCGTTCCTGGTATGTCTATTAGGGGGGGTAAGCAAATAATGAACGCCTCTGTACATAAAGAGTTATATTTTTATTAAACACTAGCTGCGCCCCGCAGCGTCGCCCGCGGGGAAATTTATTTATTTGTCAAATATCATATTTTTATATATAATATGCTATTCCCGACGAAGAATAATATAAGATAAATCCAAAAACACAAAAATCATAAAAATCGGTCCAGCCGTTCTCGAGTTATAAGTGTTGTAACAAACACGACTTTCTTTTATATATAGATGTGTGTCTGTGGTGTGTCTATAACGGCTTATACCAGATTAAACTATCTCTAATCTTTAAATAAAGTTAGTTTGTATTTAAAGATCAGAGATTCTGTTAAATACACAAAATTCAGGATTTAAGTTTTTTCCTTAATCGTCTCGAAAACTTTAGGTTCTTCGAAATTAAGTTCAAAACTTCCCTGTAAATATTAACTGGTTTATAAGTTTAAACCTAAGAAAATGAACGCTAATTTTATTATATTCTGAGCCATCTTGGCCTGAGGAATTGAATTTTCAGTTAATTTCTCGTGTAGGGTAAAGCCAATGGGTAAAAATTATCTATGTAGTGTGTGTAAAAGACAATTGATCTGACAGTAACATACATATTATCATAATCAGCATTGCCATACAGCGTGGTAATGCAGCCAGTGTCTTGGGGACGCTTCCGACTGGTATTGACATGGATCAATTGAGCTACCTTTAGACTGTTTGCAACCGTCTGCAGTTAGCTCAATGGTTTCAATTGTAAATACTAGTTGTAATTTTTCTATTCCTTTGCTTGTAATTTTCGTTGTTAATAAAGATGTCTTTTATCATAAACTAGTATATGCCCGAGGCTTTACACGCGTTGTTATTATGGAAAGGTTTCAAGTATCTCATTAAAACTTATTTTTGGGATGAAAAGTAGTCTATGTGTTATACCAGGGCTAGAACTACGTTTATTCAAAGTTTCAGCCCGATGCGTTGAGTAGTTTTTGCGTGAAACTAGAACAAATGTTAATAAATAATATACACTTTAATTTTTCCTAAATTTTTTTGAAAGATTGGACACAGGCTTTTTACGAAAGATTATTGTTACAAGTTAAAAATCTTATCTCAAAACGTAGCGCTTTATCCGCCATTTTGTGTCCTTTATCCACGTGCTTATCAAAGAGTATCTGGTGCAGCGCATCAGCATTGCCATACAGCGTTGTAATGCAGCCAGTGTCTTGGGGACGCACAGACTGGTATTGACATGGATCAATTGAGCTACCTTTAGACTGTTTGCTACCGTCTGCAGTTAGCTTAATTGTTTTTTTTTTTTTTTTTTTTATCAGCTATAGACCTTCGTTTGACCACAATCTCACCTGATGGTAAGTGACGACGTGGCCGAAGATGTATCATGAAAGTCTAGAAGACACCTATTCACTCTCGTCTTGAAGAGACTCGGGTTGTAGTTGTCCGGGAAAACGTTCGGGAAAAGTTTCAATTATGTATACTGTTTTAATTTTGCTTTTTCCTTGATGGTAATATTCGTAGTTTATGAAAGAAAACGTAGAGCTTAGAGTCAAAGGTAACTCCTAAGTCACGGATAGAATTTACTCTTTAACATTCCAGGCTTACGAATACAGTTCAGGACGTCTAGATCCAATTTATTGCCACGGCAGTAACCTTTGCATCTCATCAGATCTACCTGTGGTTGAAGACAGTCTTCGCTCAATCTGATTGGATATAAAACTTTCATAGCGTTGACGTAGAGCAAAATATTGGAAAGCTTGAAATTAATTAAAAACCTGATGGATTATAAATAAATAACTGATAACAAATAAAAGAAACACTAATATTATCCTAAGCATCCAGGTCTAAAAGTTTTTTCGAGGATATCAATTTATTTTTTAGTTACCCTGATATTTTCTATTTACCCTGATCTGTTTATTACTTCTCGCTTAAAGAAGTCACAAACATCCATCCATTCAAACGTACGTAAAAGTGATAAAGTAGGAAACGATTACAAACATTGTATCACCAAAAACTGAGGCAGTTTAAATTAAGTGAAAAACCAACAATAAAATTCATACAAAAATCTGATAAACCTTTCAAAAACATTCAGCTTACATAATTTCAGCGACCCAAATAAACTTGGCTTATTTTTACAGCGCCGGTGGATGTTTTGTTTCAAGATAATCAGATAAAACAATAAATTCATCTGAATGCTTTGTGTTGGAACAAACAAACTAATTTCCACAATAAATAAACACGATAATATAAGAGCAAATGCCCTAAAATGACTTATAGGCTATACAATAAAGCTCTACGCAGACGCGTCGCGAATAAATTGTAATAACTAATTTCAACCCGATCCGTTTAGTAGTTTTTGCGTGAAAGAGAAACAAACATACATTTATACAAACTTTCGCAACACTACATAGTATAAAAAGAGTCACTTTTTGTGTCCCTATGTCCCTATTTCCCTATGTCCCTTTAAACGCTTAAATGTTTAAAACTACGCAACGGATTTAGATGCGGTTTGTTTTAATAGATAGATTGATTCAAGAGGATGGTTTATACGTATAATAAAACCGTGCGAAGCCGGGGCGGGTCGCTAGTTTATAATATAAGTAAAGTTTTTATTTTTTTGTCTTATTGTTTTAAATTTGACTTGTCTCAAATTAAGCCTAATGTAATAAAGACATTAATTTCTTATATTCTAAACATAGCTTATGCCTCGCGTAAAAAAGTTTATAAGTTGAAAAGGTACTAGAACGACCATATATTTACTAGTTTTTTTCAGAGCCCTTATCAGATTAGGCCAAAAAACTGTATCTCTTAGTAGGTAAGCGATTAAGTAGTAGTTATGCCATTTAACGTGGCAATGCGAACATTATGGGCTCTCTGCCTTCTGGTGAAGGCTTCGATTTTTAGGAGTTTGTTATGATTGAAAATTCTAGCTGTAATTGGCCGTTTTCGTATTGTTTCAATCCTGTCCGCCCTTCTTAGAAGAAGACCCTATTTCACCAATCAATATAGCTCCTAAAACCGCGGAACTAAGGTTATATGAACCCAATTAAATTGCTTTTATAACAACTAAAATAATCAGGGGGAAGGATTGTATTAGCTGACTTTTGATAAAGTTTATTTTAGATTTAATATACGCAGGCTTCATCAACATCATTATCAGCCTACATTAGTCCACTGCTGGACATAGGCCTCCCCTAATGAGCGCCATAGCGCCTTGTCTTCAGCTTGACGCATCCAGCATCTGCCACCAGTCTTACACAGGGTTACCTAAGTTAAATAACAAATTTCGTTTGGATCCATTTTTGACGTCGTAATATTTTACGATGCTACAGAAGACAGTTAAATTTATGAGTTAACGATACCTAGTCTGAATCGTGTCTGCAAAAGCCTAGACGTAAATTTATGGCAAAGTGATGGAAAAGTCATAAAACCATGAATTCTGAAGCGTTAATATAGCTATTGCCTTGGGCATTGTAAAGGCTAACAATTATTATAATTAATCTATAAATAATACATTTGTATTTACAACTCACTCAAACAAAAAGTTACATAAAACTGCCACTGTTTGGTCCAATAAAAGAAACAATTGAGATATGAGCCTGAAAGATTTGTAAATTAGGGCATAGTTAAAATTGATTATTCAAGAAGTAGACTGCTATTAGACACCCTCTGTGGCGCAATAATTTCATTTAAAATATATATATATTTCATTTCATTGCAATGGGTTACTGCCTGCAACTGAGGTTGTTGTAGGTTCGATTGTGGCCTCGAAATAAATTGTTGATTTACACATTCAGGGTGTGTTTTTATCTATATTAAATTAATATCTATGTATTACGTATATCAGATATCTAGTAGGTACGTAACACAATCTCTGCTTAGCTTAGGGCTAGATAATGCTATCTGAATTACTTTTAATACTTAGTTTATTTTTCTTGACGTAATGTCGATATAAATTGTATAGCTTTAACTTCCGAGATTTAAACTTAAAGTAAATCCAAGAAGGATTAAAATCTTCTCTTCGAGGGATTTAAAACCGTCATACTTAAGTAGATTAAAAGTCGTCGTTATTTACGTGTTTCGCGCTCATGCTTTTACTGTTCAACAAATAGATTTATAATCCTCGGAACGATAGAAAGGAAAAGCCGTAAAATAATATACAGGTATAATATAATTCGTTTCCCAAGAAAAGAGAAAAGGTAAAAACCGCAAATGAGTAATTTATTATTATTATATTTTCAGAAATGAAAAAATACTATTTACTGGTGAAATCAATTTAAATTTACAATTTTTCCTTATAAAATACAAATTGCAATGTTAGAATAATCAAATCAATACAAAAATTGTGAAAAAGAGCTAGTGAAAATGGAGAAGTTAGTATCTAGAGCAGGACCGTTTTCAAGAGCAAGACTTATTATGTGCTTACTGAAAAATTTCATCATTTTTATGATTCAATCGCGTAGGGTTCACGAGGTTGGGGATTTATTCTTCAGGACATTGACTTCTGAGTAATGCTCGTAGAAGAATCTCACTCAGTTACAGAACAGACGAAATCTCGCATTTTTAATTTATAACAACTTAAAAAAAATAAGTTGGGGCCATCTACCACTGTATTTTTTAATAAGTAGTATATTCCTAAGAACTTTTTCAAGTCAACCGAATAAAGCTGGTACTTCTAAAATCAGTATCTTATTAGTAATTTTTCATTTTCCATTTATAATTTATTGACTTCGTCAAATATTAATTCATTAAGTAAGTTCAATACAGTTGATTTTATTATTCCCTAAATTAAATAAATAAATAAAAAATAAATAATTCCGGACAGTCCACACAGCATCATCTAGCCCCAAGCTAAGCAGAGCTTGTGTTATGGGTACTAGATGACTGATATACTTAATACATTATACTACAAAATTAAACTACTACTATTACTATTAAATTGTACAATATGTATAACTAACAAAACGTTAAACATTTTATAACATTAATATAATAATGAAAAGGAAGCATCATTAGGGAATGTAGATAATTATTATAAAAATAGACCGACATAAATGATCTTTGCACAATAAATGAAAGAAAAATATTATGAAACAATTAAATTGCATTAAAATTTAAAGTGTCGAGACACTAACATACAAGCTGATGTATTATGGGCATCGTCGAAATAAAATAATAAAAGGTAGATTCAAAAAAAAAAATTGATATATGTCCTATTATTTTCATTTCATATAAGTATTCAAATTGTTTCATATTTTTTAAAACATACCTACTAAATTATTATTTCTGACGACAGTAAAATTTAGTGTAATTAATTTACTTTCCATTCATAAATTTCATAAATTTGAGTTCTATCCCTATTTCACTTGAGTAATAAATAATAATAGTTAACTCAGCGCCAAAATGAGAGCATTCTAAACCGCGTTAATTTAGCAAAGAGGAAATTTACTGCGACGTTTATGTCCAAATATTGCTGCAATATTTTAAATTTATTACCACTAGTAACAGTTTTTGAAAATTTAAAATTAATGTTGTATTAGGTATACCAACAGTTGTTCAAACGTATTTAAACTACTACCAATGCTACTGGGCCCAAATTCCACTGAATAAATCGCTTCACCATTTAAATCTTTCTAGTAATACTAGTAATACTAGTAATCTTTTTAGTAGTATCGTGTCAAAATGTCTTGTCAATGTTTGTGCTACCTTGTGTGTTTGTACCAAAAAGATAAACTCTTTTTGGTATTCTACTAGCACAAACTTTTTGAGTTTCATTCATAACTGTAACGATTACGTTTTGACTACCAATTCGACATTCTAATTATGAAAGTCTCTTCAAGCACAAAAAAATAGTAGAATACCAAATGCACAAACGTCATTTTAATCATCTTGATTGAATGGCACTACTGCGACCTTTGTTATGACATTAGTGGAATTCGGCCCCTGGTCTTTAGATTTCGATTTATTTGTTTTTGTTAGAGACTAATGTAGTTTCACCCGCGTAAATTTAATAAAAAGTATATTTTATTCCTAAAAGTACTTTTATTCAAAATATCAGCCCGATCCGTTCAGAAGTCTTGGCCTAACAAACTTTCAAACATCCATCCAAACATTCGCATTTATAATATTACTAGCGACCCGCCCCGGCTTCGCACGGTTATTATACGTATAAACCTTCCTCTTGAATCACTTTATCTATTAAAAAAAACCGCATCAAAATGCGTTGCGTAGTTTTAAAGATTTAAGCATTCAAAGGGACATAAGGACATAGGGACAGAAAAAACGACTTTGTTTTATACTATGTAGTGATTGTGATTTAATATATAATTTGAAGACTTACACTTCAGTCTTGCATCTTATATCCAATTAGAACAATTAAAAAGGTAGAAACAATTAGGCTCTACTCAGAATAGCTTAAATTGGTAATGAGAGGTAGATGCAACATCATCATCAACCTATATTAGTCCACTGCTGGACATAGGCATCCCCCAATTAGCGCCAACTGACTGCGATCCTACATAATTTACACATTCCTTCATTTAGATTACGAAAACTGGGGAAATCATTTATGGGTAATTGTGTGCGCTTCTATAATAAATTTCCATCTGAAGCAACTGAACTTTCTATTCGTAGATTTAAACAGTACATAAAACTAAATCTTATCAAGAAGGCATATTACTCCATAAATACGTTAGTATTACATCAATGACGTTAGTGCTTGGCCAGATGTCGGTCAGTTCCACATCGACAATAGTATGTAATTATTTATAAGGCAAACATGTATTAGATACATAAGTTATGCACATGCTAGTGGTTTCTATTTCGCCTCTTCCACTAGTGAACAAAAAAGTGAGGCGAACTGAAAATCAATTATCACTTTATTTCTTATATTATTTTGATAATTATGTACCTATAGTATTAAATTTGACTTGTCTAAGTGCTTATATTGTAAGCTTAAGAAATAAAGATATTGATTATTTGATTATTTGTCCCTTTATCCCTATGTCCCTTTGTACGCTTAAATCTTGAAAAATACGCAACGGATTTTAATGCGGTTTTTTTAAATAGATAGAGTAATTCAAGAGGAAGGTATGTATAATAAAACCGTGCGAAGCTGGGCGGGTCGTTAGTCTGAAAATAAATGATTTGTATGATGAAATGAGAAAAGCACTGGCAATGCTAGATCTGGCGTGATAAAGGAGAAATTGCAGTGTAGCCAGCTGGTAGCTGTATAATAGTTTCCAATCTCACTAAAGATCTGATTAATGTGAATCACAATCATCTTCCAAGAACTCTCGAAGCAGAAAGTGTTAAAGCCACTCATGTAAGACATCTAATCTGATGTGACATGCCACAAGTTGTTTTGTAAAAGGAAAGTGCAATTATAGGTATTATTCGCACGATTGCAGCTTGCCTGGAATCAATTTATTTAATAATTTAATTGTTTGAATGGCGATTCGGTTGTTATTTTCCATCCTTCGCCCAAATGAAATGCTGATATTATGTATGTAATATACAAGTAAAAGCATTAAATTTGGTAATAAATGTAATAATGTATAGAGTTTCTTTTAAAGCTGGTAAATGGTATCATTGAAGCCTCTTATTTATTGGTCTCCTATACAATCCGCCCGAAGCTTCGAGGTTTAACCTTTTTTGTCCGGACAGCTCTAAATTCAACCAAATAAATAAATAAACATTCTTTAAGGCGCAAACAGCACCTAAAGTGGCGTCCACACATATTTTATCACATCATCATCATCATCATCGTCCACTGCTGGACATAGGCCTCCCCTAATGAGCGCCATAGCGCCCTGTCTTCAGCTTGCCGCATCCAGCATCTGCCAGCAGTCCTTCGCAGATCGTCATCCCACCTGGCCGGAGGGCGTCCTACACTACGTTTGCCGAGTCGCGGTCTCCACTCAAGAACACGTTTACCCCAACGGTTGTCGGTTCTTCGCGCGATATGGCCGGCCCATTGCCACTTCAACTTGCTAATTCTTTGAGCTATGTCGATGACTTTGGTTCTCTGTCGGATGTATTCATTACGAATCCTATCCTTCAGAGAAACTCCGAGCATAGCTCTTTCCATAGCTCGCTGAGCGACTTTGAACTGGTGGACCAGCCCTACCGTGAGTGTCCACGTCTCAGCTCCGTAGGTCATTACGGGTAGGACGCACTGATTGAAAACTTTCGTTTTCAAACATTGCGGTATGGATGACGAAAAATCTGAATAAAAAAAAAAATCTTAAAAATTGAATGATTTTATCACATAATTCCGTTAAACAAAGGAATTTCCAAAATTCACACGCACATAGAGGATTCGATCCCGGTCTTTATTTTCAATCCCGGGATTTCGGGATTGGTGGAACGCGATCCCGGGATCCCGGGATAATCCCGGGATTGTAGACGAAGTAAGAATATCAAAGTAATATATGAAAATCAGCTTCCATTTACTTTCAAAAACAAAATAATAATCAATTAAAATCACAAAAACTTATTTATTCAGTTAATTAAGGTGCAGAGGGTCAATTATGGCAGGGGGATTATTATGGCACATGGTCATATTTTTGGTTCTGTAGCATTTACTCAAGAGAGACCTCTATGTTCGGGTAGAGCAACAACCGGTTAATTCAATCACCTATAGAAGGAATTGCTACATTTGCTACCGCGTTAACTGATCGATATACAGCATCATTTTGTCAGTCGACATTTTGAGTGCGCATGACACCTGTGACAAGGTCTTCAAATTTTACAGAATTTAGTGGTTTTCGCGGGTTTTTTGCTGATTTGACAAGGCAATTAATTATACTTGTTTTAAACTGGAAATTCTTTTAATGTAATTATTTCGTTCCTAATTTTTGTTTTTCATAAGTTATTGAGCCTGCTATGATTGCCCTACAAAATTGTGATCGGAGGTTATTTTTTCGGAGTTGGCTGCCCAAATTGCCCGACTGTTTTTATATGAAGTTGTAAAAAACCAGTGATGTCCACAGCATTGAAGTAAATGTCGATAAAAAAATTCAAGCTCGTGGCAACTGATAAAAATACTGACACTTTAGGACATTATGTGATTGAAAATGTTTAATTTGTCTAAGTGTCCTCTATCTGAATACTTATATTCAGTTAATTTAATGAAGTATGCTTTTACTACCTACCTAAATAAGTAAATTAATGGAAAAAAACTTGTTGTTTTTACTTAACATGAAAACAACAATTCTTTCCTTCGTACTTTCAAAAACTCATATAATTAATATCCACTTCTTTTACCGAGTTCGTTATTATCGATGTCGATAGTCAGAGCCTCAACACTAGCATATATGGGAGACTAAAAAGTGGTGCCCGAATTACCCAGCGTGAAAAAATAAAAAATCTTTTAAATCTTTTTTCTAGAAACTGAACTCTCTCAGGAGTTTAGAAGACTCAAATTTGGATGTACTGACTTGTCCAGTTTGTAAAGCTTCTAGTTTTACTATTATAGCATCATAGGATCAAATAGTATTACCACCTGCCAGAAAAGCCCCGCTGAGAGGCAATTCGGGCATTTTCCAGTTTTTTGTCCAATTAGTTATATAGTTCACCATTAATTTCAGCATTTTCTTATATATGAACACTATTAAGAAGAAGTCGGATTTGCCAGAAACTCAATCACGGAGAATACAACGATTGTTTAAAATTTTGACTGATTTCTTTTATACAGAATAAGGAAGTTTCCAATTTCACAAAAATAAAAACTAATTATGTAAGTTTTAGGGCATATATATTACAATAAATATGGTGAAAGAATTATTTTGATAACTTGAAAAATGACAAAGTTATTCCACTTTTACTGAATCAAAAACGAGTTAGAAAATAAGCGGTAGGCATTTGGCCTGTGACGTCATAAGTTCCCGCGGGTCAACGGCACAGGTGGGGGAAAAGCGCTTTTCGACTGTTTCCAGTGTTTCATCGTTATTTTTCTCATAGTAAGTACATGGAACGTGGTGTGGGCGAGTGTCTATGTAAAGTATATTAATTTATTTCGTATAGATACGATTTATTATATATTTATTTATTTATATAGATTTATTATCGAATTTTCTGAACATAATTCAAGTAATAAGTTAAATTATGTATATTATAAGTTATCATAATATTGATAGATAATATTATTATATTCTGTTTATATAAGTTTTTATTTTTCATTTCTATATTTAAGTACCTAGCGATAAGACCGCCCTTTATATGTAGACTTAGTATGTAGTATTTTTATGTTCTCTTTTCTTTCTTTGTGTGGTAGGTTTAAGTATAATAAAGTGTTTTCTATTCTATTCTAATTTATATAGATTACTAGCATCTGCCCGCGGCTTCGCACGCCTTTAGCCTTTAGACGTTTTCATAGCAAAAACGTCTAAAGGCTATTTCTATTGGAACTGATTTATAGGATGAAAAGTAGCTTACGTGCTATTCCAGGGCTAGAACTACTTCCGAATTTCAGCTCGATCAATTTAGTAGTTTTTGTGTGAAAGAGGAAAAAACATCCATATTCATAACTACATTTATAATATTAATTTTGGATTTAAAAAGAAGCTTTTTTGTAGATCTGCTCGAGAAAGCTACGGTAATTTCTCTCATAATAATTTAAGTAGTCATTGGTACATGAAATAGGTACATAATCATATACTGTATTCGAAAAGTTAATCACCTGTACAAGTTTCGACGCTAAAATTCGGCCGTATACTTTTGGCTATTACTATTCGGCTATTCAGTCAGGGGGCTCGCCGAATATGCGATATACTGCCAAATAGATTTTTCGTTGCAATCCTAGAAATAACCTATCCCTTACATTTAACCTACGCCGTCCTTGTCTTTAATTTCCACTATTTTCCTGAAGCTATCTCTGTCATTCCCACTTGATTCTGTTCTTCCTTTCGATTCGTTCGAGAACCTTGGCATACCTACCTATGCTTGAACGTCTAGAACGTTCATAAGATACTGGATTATTCTTTGGATTTCTGCTCATTCCCAAAAGCTCTTCAATGTTCGACTATCAAGGCGAAGAAAATAACCCTTATTTACACAAAGGAAGGTAGGTAGGTACATAAATTGATCTAGGTAGGTATAACAAACAGATCGTTGTAGAGATATCGCGTAGGTAGGTATAGGTACTACCTACTCTGTTCTGGGTATGATGATAACATTGATAACTGAAAATTATGTAGGTAAGATTTTGAACTCAATAAATCAATAAATAATAACTATACCTACTTAGGGCTCCCACACAAAACTGCGATTTGGTGCGATGCGATGCGATTTGATGCGATTTGATGCGATGTCACATGAACTTGATTTGCGAATTTCTGCGATGCGAATTTGTGCGGCGAACCGTTTTGTAGGGTAACCATATCTTCAAGTTTAGTCCGCCGTATTGGACGTGTTTTTAGGAAGCGTAAGATGGATCCCAAAAAGGTAATTGAACCGATTTAAGCAAAAATGATCCAACCCACACAAACCTCATTTCGAAATAATCAATATTTAAGTTTGTGGCGGTATTTCTCTAGCTTTGTAATACAAAATGTTATTTTAATTTAATTTAATGCTATGTAAACTCAACTTTTTTGCTATAAATAATATAAAGAATAAATTGTAATAGTTTAGTAGATAATTGGGAAAACTTGCGCCTGGATCATTATTACAAAATTAATTTTGTATGGAAAGAGCTATGTAGGGTGCAAAAATTAAAATGCAAAAATGATTCAAAGTGTGTTAAAAATTAGTAATCATTTTTGTGTTTTAAAAGACAAAACAAACAAAATTGGCCCTACTCCTCGTCCAAATCAGAATAAGGTTCATCACATAAACCATCTACATCGTCTATTATTGCAGCTTCCCTTCGGTTTCTTAAATTAATCAATGCAATCATCTGGTATCTAATATTAGATCTGCTGGCCCTGTACTTATTTTATTTTATTTATTTATTTTTCGTTAAAGTACGAAACACACAGAAGCCGGAGGCGTGGCGGAGGCAAAGGCGTACGAGTTGTATTCTATGGAATCCTATGAAAGCCTACACACACACCGCAGGCCGTGGCGAACGCGGTGCCATAGGAAAAACCGGCACGCCTTCGCCTTCGCCACTCCTCCGGCTTCTGTGTGTTTTGAACTTTATATACTTTATTTCGTTTACGTACTTAGATGAAATAGCAATTTTAAATATTAACTTGTCAAATCTTAACTTGTTTTATATCATCATCATCATAATCAACCTATATTAGTCCACTGCTGGACATAGGCCTCCCTTAATGAGCGCCATAGCTCCCTGTCAGCTTGGCATCCAGCATCTGCCAGCAGTCTTTCGCAGATCGTCATCCCACCTGGCCGGAGGGCGTCCTATACTACGTTTGCCAAGTCTCGGTCTCCACTCAAGAACACGTTTACCCCAACGGTTGTCGGTTCTTCGCGAGATATAGCCGGCCCACTGCCACCACTTCAGCTTGCTAATTATTTGAGCTATGTCGATAACTTTGGTTCTCTTTCGGATGTATTCTTTACGAATCCTATCCTTCAGAGAAACTCCGAGCATAGCTCTTTCTATAGCTTTCTGAGCTCTTTGAACTGATGGACCAGCTTAATATTATAGTTTGAATCATTGTAGCAAATTAGAACGGTTATATGTTAGGGTAACAAAAGCAATACAAAAATGATTCAAGTGGCATGAAACACTTATACATTTTAAAAAATGGTCTTCGACATGACAGTTGTGGGTTGGATCATATGGATTTTCCACATTTGTGAACATAGAGGTGTGAGTCTTTGATATGTTAAAATATACCTTATTCTGATTACATTGGTTAAAAAAACTCGAAATTGACTAGGTTGTGGGTTGGATCATTTTTGCATAAATCGGTCCAATTGCACTGCTGTTATTGTTAAATAGATATAAAAGAAAAAGAAGATTCTGGATTCATCCATTTAATACGATTATGAACTCTGAAGGGAACTATTTTACTCGAAGTTACTATGAGTTGAGAACTGAAGCAGTTTTTTTTTACAACACAAAGAAGGCGGCTCAGGCGCCGCGCTCTTTCGCTAAATTTGTCTCAGAGCGGACTAAAAGGGGGGTCACCAAGTATGACGTAATATGACAGGAATACGCGATGCAAATGAGATCTGACGTTATCGTGCGAGCTCGCAGATATTTACGATGCGATGCGAGCTCGCAGTTTTGTGTTTGAGCCCTTATTCTTATGGTATAGGTAACTAAATCTTAAGAAAAATACAAGCTAGGTATATTAAAACTATGTAAACGTTGTCCTGCACAGATTCCATAACGGTAATAAATATCCGTTCCATCTTGATTTAGTATTTTAGATTTGTTTGAGGTTAAAGCGCATAGAAACTACTAGACTCGAGCGGAGTTATGACGTCATGACGTTGTTGAGCGGCCGCGCGCCGAGAAGTTTTAAAACGGACGGGAAAAGTATCATAACTACGTCATTTATGAAGATAATTGAAAAAAAAAATCAGTGGGCTTTACTGCAAGTATAGTATTATTTTTTTACATATAAATAAAAAAATCGGAAACTTCCTTATTGCCCCTCTTATACAAAAATTTTAAAATATAATTTTTTTAATGTTTACTTTTCCTCGGTAGATACGTACAAAATACTAATTTATTTAACCACATAATGGTTACGTTATCGGCAGTGATCGGATATTCGGGCGATTATTTACCTTAACTTTGAGCGACGACACAACGTGAGCTATGAAAATCAAACAACTCTAAATCTTTTTAGGGAATTCATATAAATTTCCAAAATATCGAGTGTTATTTATTTTCGCTGGCATTTTATTTATAGGTCAATCAAATATAAAACACACTTTTTATGACGCGTTTTTCACTTAAATGGATATTTCCGGAGCAGTCATGATTTTTATTTACGAAATTCCAAAAAAAATCGTATATTATGTCTTTATTGAAATACGCAATAGATCTTTTATTTTGTTTATAAAAAAGATTCCGGCGAAAAAACATCATTATTTTAGAAATTTCTGGAAGTTTAGAATTAGTGGTAATTCATCAGGATTCCTGAAAAAGTTGGTTTTAAAAGCTCCTTTTTGTGTCTTTGTCATTGTGCCCCACCTTTAGGTAAATAAGCAACCGAATATCTAATCCCTAGTTATCAGTCACTAAAAACATAGTTTAATGATCATTAAACGTATTGTTTTAACTAAAAAGCAAATCGTGATTATCGACAAAAAATATTTTAGATGAATTTTGACCACGATGCGACCGAGGATGCGATTGATTACTTGTTTAAGGGATGCTTTTTTGTGAACAGTTACATGGTATTTAAAATGGTATTATTTGTAATTAAAAAGTGCGTATTCTGATAACAAAATGCAGGAATAATAATTCCTGTTTTTATTAATCATAATTTAAAAATAAAACTAAACCGATGTCAACTGACATGATCAGATTTTTGTTATTTTTAATGGTGCAGATAAGCAATTGGTATAATTTTAAGTTTATAATATTGTGTTGTGTTTCTTAAATTAACGCGCTTCATTTTTTATTATTTTTAACGATTATTGTAGTATTTTTCTCAATCCCGAAAATCCCGGGATTTGGAAAAAATAATCCCGAAATTTTCGGGATCAAAAAAGGGCCGGGATCCCGGGATCCCGAATCCCGGGATCCCGGAATCGAATCCTCTACACGCACAGTTTGTTAAACTTATCATAAGCTTTTTTTAATGCATCTGTAGTAGTTTCATTTTGTCTAGTTTAGGAAGAGACAGGAAGTTGCCTTTGGTGGCCACCAAACTAAGTGGGGCGCCATTTTTGGTGCTGTTTGCGCCTTAAGCACCTACTTAGGTTATACGCATGAGTAGCATAGAAACTACACTAAAGTAATCGTACAATTATCCGTCACTGCTGAAGTATAACTCCTCATTGATTCCGCTATAGGTGTGGTCATATATTTGTTATTACTATAAAAAAAAAACTATATGACCTGCTCGCGATTTCATTAGCGTGGACTTTAGTGATAACGATGTTACAGTCTTAGCGGATGCCCAGCCTACGTCCTAAAACGAACCTCCATACAAAATTTCAGGTTCCTAGCTCTTGTAGTTATAGAGATCTCTTGAAGAGTCACCTAGTTTACTCTATTAACTCAGCAGAAAAAAGTTCTGAGCAGACAATATAAAAATTCAGACAAAATGAGTACCTCCTGCTTTTTTGAAATCGTTAGACAAATTTAATAAAACCGTAGTGAAGAAGAATAAAATGTTAATCTTGGTTGTTAGCTAAGTCTTGGATTTAGATATTTTGAAAATACATAAAGAAGGTCAAGATCATTACTTTCCGCATTGAATGACAAAAAACATGAATCCATATGTTTTCATGAAAGCTTTTTATAAGTAGAAAAAACCCTTTTCTGAGAGTGGAAAGCCTGATGCGGAAGATACAGTCATTTGTTTGAGTGATAAACTGAAAGGGCTGGGTGTTTTCTCTGATATAAAACTCGCAAAAAAGTCAAAAAATAACATGAATGAACTCAATCCACTGTAAAATCTGCAAAATTATATTCAAACTAGAGAGAGGATGAGAGAAAAATAGGCATGTTCTACGACTACCCAGTTTTGTTAAAACCTCGGAATGTTAAATATTCAACGAAAACCAAAATATTTTGGTCCATATTTAAATTCCTGTCAGGAACAGTCAGGTTTCTCTACGGCTTTGATTATTTTAGGAGTATATAAGAAAAAAATAGAGGTAGAAAAATAGTATTTTGTCCAATTTCATTTTCAATGGATAAGGAATATTTAATTTATATCGTATGTAGGTACCTAGGTACACTTAATTTTCATCAAAAAAGCCCAGAAATGGATCGCTGTTTTTAGATGATTTTTTAAAATCCAGAATGGGATTCGTTTACAGTATAGTCATTTAATATTGCAAAAATAAATAATCTTTGACACAGTTTAGTTGGTTCAAGACCGAAATACCGATAGGGGTCTAAATTCTTTTCCCAACAGTGGGACTCTAGTGGCTAATTGTTAAGTGATGAAAATACTCACTCAAACCGAGTTTTGGTGCTTTATCTTCTTCTTTCTCATCTTCGACTTTACTGCTGGACTTCTTGTCAGGGACATCTGGAACTAGAAACACATTTATTTATTAACAATAAGAAGTACAATTACCTTATTTGTAACAAGTCTCGTTATCGCTAACAATACATGATTTCCAGCTACATTACAATCTCGGAGTCTTCATATGTAGTGAATAAGTTCCTTCTTGGAAAGCGTTCTTTATCTAAGACCTTACTCAAAAATATACTGGCCAAACGCTTAACCATTTTCAAAATCAATTAACACTTTATTTTTCTATTGTTTTGAAATATATTTATAACTAGATGCGCCCCGCGGCTTCGCCCGCGAACCGGAGTTTTTACAAATTTCAGAAATTTATTGCACACCCTCTAGTATTATCTAAAAGTAAAAAATAAGCGTTTAATTATCCACTGCATAGTTTATTTATACCGAGTTTTGAGTGAATCGAACCCAGGAAAAAAAAATTCTATACAAACTGAACCACCCTATTTAACCCCCTCAAAGGTTAAAATTTCCTAATTTTAATAGCCTAGGTCTTATTATAGGTCTAGCCGTTTCTAAATGGGAGTCAGGACATTGGCTGCAAGCACTTCCTTCCTATAACACTGGCACTTTATTGGATCCCGCTACTTTCCGTATCGCAACATGTATTCGGTTGGGTGCAAGGTGTTGTGCGCCTCATCAATGCCAGTGCGGTACTGCAGTCGAACAGCTTGGTCATCACGGATTATCGTGTACTAGGGCCGCTGGTCGGATATCTCGTCACGCCAGCCTTAATGACATCATCCGGCGGGCCTTTGTCAGCGCTAACGTCTGGTACGTTAGCGCTGACAAAGGCCCGTTCTATTCTATTCTCGAACCGAATGGTCTGTTCCGTGACGATGGCAAGAGGCCCGACGGTATGACACTAGTCCCATGGGAGTTGGGGAGGCCCATTGTGTGGGACGCTACATGCGTCGACACACTTGCACCTTCCCATCTTTCAAGGACATCCACTAGGGCTGGTGCGGCGGCAGATCTGGCCGAGGATCTCAAGAGGCGCAAATATGCAGGTCTCGACAGAACCTACGCATTTGCTCCCCTTGGATTCGAGACCCTAGGTCCGTGGGGTACCGAGGCTCTCCGGGTTTTTAAAAAATTATCTGAGCGTCTGGTCGATGCGACGCGTGACCCGAGAGCTGGTGAATATCTGGCTCAGCGCATCAGCATTGCCATACAGCGTGGTAATGCAGCCAGTGTCTTGGGGACGCTTCCGACTGGTATTGACATGGATCAATTGAGCTACCTTTAGACTGTTTGCAACCGTCTGCAGTTAGCTCAATGGTTTCAATTGTAAATACTAGTTGTAATTTTTCTATTTCTTTGCTTGTAATTTTCGTTGTTAATAAAGTATATCCTATTTCAAATTAAAAATTATAGGTCTTAAACTTTCTACATACCAAATTTCATTATAATAACTGAAATAGTTACAAAGATTACTTATATCAAACATTGCCACAGACTTTCCCATTGTAAGATAGTGAGAAGTAAGATTTTAAGTTTGTCTTATCTAAGTGCTTATTTTTGAGGGAAAAAAGTTATTGGTATCTGAATAAAACTAAAGTAATTTCTACCAATAAAATACACATGTAGCAGTTGAACCATTTACATGAAGTTGCGAACTATCAGAGCAAGGTTCCCAAGATGCTAGTTTAATTGCCCATTAGTATGGCTTTGGAACAAAATACATTTCTAAAGAACATGGTAAAGGTTTTATAAAGGTATCAAATTTTATAAATGATTATAAAAATTGCATAGCAGTCAGTATTCTAGAACCTAGTAGAGATTCTGAGCGGAACACTAATGGATCTAGTTTCAAACAGCCTATTTCAGGTTTAAGAAATAAATTTCATTTCGTTAATTTATTTGAAAATTTTAGTTTTAACTTTTTATATTACTTTAAGGTATTTTTAATATATCTTGCAATTGATTAGGTGTTTAAATTTTTTTATGTTATTTTGTATTATAAGGAATTTTTATTTGTATCTGTAATAGAAGTGGCTCTTAGAAATTATATTTAAAAACTATCTGCGCCCCGCAGCGTCGCCCGCAGGGAAATTTATTTATTTAACAAATATCCTATTCCCGAGGAAGTCCCAAATCCAAAACCATAAAAATCATTAAAATCGGTCCAGCCGTTCTCGAGTTATAAATGGTGTAACTAACACGACTTCT
Organism: Eupithecia centaureata; assembly: GCA_944547425.1. Lineage (NCBI taxonomy): Eukaryota > Metazoa > Arthropoda > Insecta > Lepidoptera > Geometridae > Eupithecia > Eupithecia centaureata. The sequence goes on from OX155696.1 coordinate 10,924,307, forward strand.
TTTATATATATACTAGCTGCGCCCCGCAGCGTCGCCCGCTTGGAAATTTATTTATTTAACAAATATCATATTTTTATACTTATTATCCTATTCCCGAGAAAGCCCCAAATCCAAAACCATAAAAATCATCAAAATCGGTCTAGCCGTTCTCGAGTTATAAATGTTGTAACTAACACGACTTCTTTTATATATATATATATAGATTGCCGTTATCCATCTTATTGTGTATCAATTGATGCAATTAAAAAAAATTAATAAAGATATTTAATCGGGTTGAACAAAAAATACGTAGTGGCACTAGTGTACCTCCTATTTACGCCTTAAAAGTAATATTTTAGGAGATAATCTTTTTAATTGTATTTATTAATTACTCTAGGCATGTTAGGTAGTAACCTATGCCAATTTTATAAGTTACATTGTTAATTAAAATAATCTAACGAACAATATTATGCTTTCCAGCTTTAATTTGCTATTATTTTGTACCCTTACTTACGTATATTATATAAATTTATTATAATGACCATTGCTATTAACACGATAAAGGTATGTTAAGGGTAATTTATTTCTTCTAAGGGATTATTAACTTTGACATTAAATATTTGACCTTTGACCTTGGAATTTAATATAATTTATGAACATTACCAAAAGTTTTAGTAATTCAAAGCAGAATAGTTTCATATTATGCTGTAGGTACTTTATAACTGTAAATAACTTTAATTTCATATTAAATGTTCATTTTCTTACAAATTGGATCATTATTCTGACCAGAGTTATACTAAACTAGATTTTATACGAGATCGGGGATAACATAAATAATTAATCGGGCTTAAAGATACGCTCGTGCGAACTTACGATCGAATGAAGAAAAACTTATTAGGCCGTATCTTACCCATTTTACGAGGTATTTTCTAAAATTGGATATTTTTCACACAATTTAGATATAGCCGACCGATGTGGCGTAGCGGGTAAAGGTTCACTTGCGACGCAGGAGGTCGCGATTTCGATTCCTGCCTTGGGAAAAGTGTTTGTACGATCTGCTATTGTTTAAGGTTCTGGGAGTTTTTTTTTACAAAAATTATCTTTCTAATTTAATGTACTTAAGTATTAAGTGTACCAGTTATCTATAATTCATAACACAAGCTCTGCTTAGCTTGGGGCTAAATGATGCTGTGTGGATTGTTCATCATTATTTATTTAATACTAGCGACCCGCCCGGCTTCGCACGGTTTTATTACATATAAACCTTCCTCTTGAATCACTCCATTATTAAAAAAACCGCATCAAAATTCGTTGCGTAGTTTTAAAGATTTAAGCGTTCAAAGGGACATAGGGAAATAGGGACACAGGGACAGAAAGCGACTTTGTTTCATACTATGTAGTGATACTTATAATATCATCTGGCCCCAAGGGAAGCAGAACTTGTGTTAAAAAGGTACACAATTAAGACTGATACACATGGTGAAACATTTAAATTCACTCGTACAATAATCTGCACATCAAAGAACCATTTGTCCCGCGGCGGGAATTGAACCCCGCGGTTTCTTGCGTCGTCCACTGTGCCACTGAGGTCATTAAATAAACTATTTATTTTTATAAAATCTACTTCTGTCTGTGTGTAAATGTTAAGCTAGCTGTGCACGGCTTTGCCCTTCAAATTTTTATTTTTGTTCTAAGCGGGCGGATATAAATACAAGGATCGGTTCAGCCTTCTTGTATTATGAATGGTGTATTTAAGTCGCCCTTTTTGTATATATAATTATATAATTATATATGGTATAATTAAGAGGGATGACTATACTAATTAAAGGCCTGAGCAGAAGATCAATCACGAAACATAATTATGGCCAAGTATCATAGAAAGCCCAAACGTCTTATTACATCAGTACTCTTATCTAAATATTATGTACACGGAAAAAACGGAGCTCTAGCAAAGTACCATTTTGGCTTGGTTTTTTTTTTTTCTGCTACTTATAAATACGACTTATTTAAAACGTACATTCAAGCACGGTTAATAGTAAACAAGCGAGTTTTGCTGTTTAGTCTAGGTTGTACTAGCTGAGTACTTGGTTAATTTCAAGTGAGTTCCTCAGTAAAAGTAACCCATTCTCTTCTTGTTTGAAAATAGATAAGTTTGCAATTTATAAACTGACGAGACAACTTATCTAATTTTAGACACAACCGATTCTGCGGGTTTCAAATAATCAAGTAAATTAGCAATTAATATTGCAATCAACTAACATATTCAGAATAATCAAGAAAAAGGTAAAGTGTTGTCATGTACATTATTTAAACTCCGTGATTTAAACTGAATACAAGGACTTCGGCCATTTCTTTTCGACACGTTCTTGGGTGCGGAAGCGTAACGCTAAAATAAACAAAGTTTGAGAGTTTTGGTGTAGTGGAGATTAATTAACTAAATTTTCATGCATCTGAACCAAAAATTAAATTTGAAAAGTGTCGTAGATACCTACTTAGTTTTGCATACCAGTGTTTTTATGTGTTTAATAGTGATCCATTATGTTTTTCTGGATATTTGTTGGAGGCGTGTGGTGCCGGCTTAGAATTACACTACCCCAACTCTTCATGTGCGGAGGAATGCAGCAGCGACTTTGCAATACAAACCCACCACCAAACAGCGATCCCCAACCCGCATGCCCAGCAGCGTGGGGATTATGGGCTATGCCCAATGACCAGTAAAGCCAAAAAAGGCCCCCAGCTCCCAGCCGCCTCGCTCGCTATTCCTGGCTATGGTAGCTTTGCAGGCCAGTGTATTTATGTGGTGGTGTTTAAAGTGAAGTGATTTTGTTTTTCTGGAAATTTGTTGGAGACAATAGGTTATGACGAAAGTTATTATTAAATATGTAGTTGTTTGGTTGAAGAGCGTTTAAATGCTGATAAAACGTTATTATTTTATACAATATGAAATATTCTGTAAACGTTGGATTATAAACATGTACAAATAAAACATGGTCTTTTTTTTAATAGTGATCTTAATGTTTCTAGTTAGGTAGAGCTTCAGAATGATGTGTCACTTTTACTTCTAGCTCACTTGAATTGGTATATTTAGCAATGTTATTAGTTGTTCCGTAACGGGTTTATTGGGTTAATACTGCTAAATACTTATGTGCAGGTACCTTCTATTTCCAAGTGACAGCAATATTAATAAGCTATAGATATTGTAAGTTTGAACTTGTGTTGTATCTACTGAAAGCTGCTTTTAGTACAACGCAAGTTCGAACTTTAAATCTGTAGCTTGTATTGTGGTCAATTGGAAATAGAAGGTACCTGCACATAAGTATTTAGCAGTATTAACCCAATAAACCCGCTACGGAACAACTAATAACATTGCTAAATATACCAATTCAAGTGGGCTAGAAGTAAAAATGCAACTTGGTTATAGATAACCCAGTAAACCCGCTTAGGTACAACAAAGAACATTGCTAAATGTACTAATTTAAATGGACTAGATGTAGATTGGTTGTAGCTTACCCACTGAACACGGTTAAAAACCACCGAGTAACTTTGCTAAGTATACCTGTAGCCTAACTAGATTGACAAAGTCTTTGTTAAACATACAAACGTTCAATAGCAGCGTTTACAAAGTTGATTTGTTAAAATCGACAATTTTAAAGGTTGGAAGCTACCCAGCCCAAGTTATTAAATTTTAACCATCTTTTTGGATTAATTTTACCAATTTATATTAGCAAAGATGGCTTGTGTAGCATTAGCAATAAACTTTGCAGGCTCCCTCCGAGCCCGGCGACTTTGTTGTAAATAGCAATAAGTTATTTAATTGTAACCGTTACGTTTTTTCCGTGTAGTAATAATGAAATAAGGTATTGGTTTCTAGATGAAAAGAATTTCTACAGTAATAGATACTAACATAATAGTAATCAGACTATAAACATAGATTAATATAAAAATTACTTTGGTTTAATCGTCCTATGCCAGATGGGACGACAATCTGCGAAAGACTGCAGGCAGATGCTGGATGCGACAAGTTACTAGACTGGGCGCTACAGCGCTCATTGAGAGAGGCCTATATACAGCTATGGCTAATATACATAGATAATGATGATGATGATGATGACACACAGTACTATGCTGGACTATGTTGTCCTTGGTGAATGACATAGCACTCTGTCTTGAGCTTACTTCATCCAGCATCTGTCTATAGTCTTTCGCAGACCATTTTCACACCTGGATAACACCGTCCACTACTCAATTCTACAAATATTCCATTATTGGATAAAGAAATACAATTCACAACAATAATAAATAATAAACGTGTTCCAAATGAACGTCAGTCAAACAAGTTCAAAAAGTGCTTACGCAGCAAACTCTAGAAACTGCGAAAAGACATAATGACCGGGAAAGTAGCCGAAAATAAAAGGGAATTCATATAAAATTGGGTTGAGATCCCTTCTCTGTAGAAGGTACCGTAGGTAATATCGATATTTCAAAAGGTAAACCGCATTCTAAGGTTCAGTGGCGTCGGGTCACGTTTTGATCGTGTATGCTAATATCGTGTTCCGTTTACAGGCAAGGAAGTAATGAATTATTAATACACATTTTCCTTACCGGAACCGAGAGAAAACCTGCCGGTTCATAGTTGATTAAAAAGCATACATTTATCACATACATTTTTTATTAAAAGTCTTAACGTATTTAATAAATCGAGAGAATTTTGGTGCTTCATCAAAATCGATCCGACCGTGATCATTAGCGATCATCCCACTGAAAGTTTTGATGTTTTACCTAATACTCTAATATGAATAAGGTAAGAAGTAAATATATATCTGAACTACCTCTTTGTTGACTATATCGTCTCGTCTACCCACGTGAATGCTTGTGGAGTCGAATAAATCCTAGCCTATAAATATCTGCTCAGCTTTATAATACTCGACCACAAGTATTTTTTTACAAAACAGTATCTAGTAATTATCTAGTAGTTCCAGAAAAACGTAATATAAAGGCAATTTGATCATTTACCCAACCGTAATTTTTTTTATACGCGTACTACAACGAACGAACTAGTTCGCGTATAAAAAAATAATTTTATGGTGTCTATCGGATTTTTTTTCACTTTCAAACGATAAAACGGCTCTTTATGGAATTAGGCAAAGAGATGGATTGTATCCCAGGAGAGGATATAAGCCATTATTTTTCGTTACCTTTCGTGCGACGATGTGGAAAGCATCTAGTAGTAAATAAATCAAAACTAACCCGCAAATCAGAAAATCTTGTACCGGATCGGTATTTGCAGGAAAGCCACACGGAACTTAAAGTAATTACTGACTAACATGATATCAGTGGATATAAACAAAGGAATGTTCACATGGACGCGGATTTTCTTTCATTTTTAGATTTAAATTACACTAAACCTGACCTTTACTTTACCAGCTGACCATCGATATCGACAAAAATTGGGTTGAGTTTTTCGTAGAATGTTATTTTGAGTACGGTAATTTGAAAACCTTAAATTTATAGGAATATACTAGACGATATTGGTGACAGTGAGGAAAATTCCTCAGAAAGATAGACGGAACAATACGGGGTGACGTGAGAATCTCTTATACTTAAGACTGCGGAAGAGCCAGGAAATTGCCGTGGTCAAGATCCTTATAATATGGCGAAACAAAATCACATAGGCTGTGCTGGCTTGGCTAAATACTACGAACGGAGGTGGATCTGGCTGTAAAACGGGATTTCCTTTAGCGCCAGTTGGCCATAGGTGGTATTAGTATAAGACAATCTATCACAATTTATGAAAATACTGTTTTCTATACAAAAAACGATTCATAAGAAAGTATTTATTCAGGACTTTAGGACTCCAACAGAAGGCCCAATAGAGTTTCCTAACCATGTAAACAACCCCTTACGCCAGCACATGTGGAAGGCAACGATGCATACGCGTGGTATGTGGTGCGCAAGACGTAAATTAACACTCCACTTATCACGTTTTCTTTAGGTGCTGCCTACCGTTAAAGCACTGAATAGTTCCTTGCACATCAGATAACCGGAACTGATTGAGATAGTTTCTCCGGTTCACTTAAGAAGAGAATTACGTGGAAATGCTCATCAAAATAATTCGATTGATCGCACTGGGCTATTGTTTAATTGAAATCTCGAGTTTGCTTCAACAGATTTTCTAATTATCTTGACATGCAAACACACAAATGCTCTGAAAAGCTTGTCTTCAGAAGTAATTCCTTTAGATTTGCTAGATTTCGCAAAATCGATGGCGAGGTAACCCCAAAAAAATGGCATTCAAACCCATTAAGATTTAGATATTACAAAAAAGAGGTATACTGGCAAGTTTCTTTTTCCAATACTAAGCGATCAGATCGTCAGATTATGAAAGTCTCTAAATAACCTGACTCCTTGACTTTAGGTTCCGCTTACTAAACTATAATCTACCAATATTCATACTACTATCACTTACATCTGACGGTTTACTACATTCAAACCGGACTGATAACTGATACACACGTACAACCCTAATATTCTGTACGAGTCATATAGCTTATATCTTAAAGTTTTGACTTTGAGTTCGACTTGGGTAGATTTATATCACCCACATTAGACTGCTTTATCAATCTCGACTCATAATCTTAAGGCTTGGTTAGCAAATACCATGTAGAGCTATATAGGTCTCATAACCTGATAATAACCATACTAACCTTTTTCCACAGCCGTTCTGCTCTCATACATCTCCAAATCCAGTGCATCATCTCTTCCATCAGGCACTGAGACTTTGAACGTGAAGTCGCTCCAATCGAAGCTGACAGCGTTGTTCGTTATCAAGCTCCAAAGTCCTTCTGTTGACCTGCCTTGCCTCCTCGCGAGAGGCTCTATCGTGACCGCATCGAAGATCCTCACACCTCTCTGTTGTCGAAGGTTTCGAACCACCTCGTTCGCCACTCTTTCCAAACACGCTGCATTCTCACTGCATCTTAAGTCCACCACGGCTGAAGCGGCGCCCACTAGCAAGCAAGCAAGCAAAATAGTCGCAGTCATTTTTGCACAGCACTGATCACCGATCCATTTGTAGGTCACGACTCGTCCACCCTCAGTGGTGGTTCTTCACTTTATGGTCTCGTGTGGTACTGCTCATGATTTTTATCCATCGTCACGCAGCAGCGCATCCGTCTGCTATGTGTGCATTGCTTTTTTCAGTATGCAGTTTTCCTCAGTTCGATTGTTTTCCGTGATTCGAACGGTTAGAGTCTACATTGTGGATAGTTGGAGGTGGTGAAAAAATGTGCGTTATACGGTTTGTTTAATAGGTCTGCAGAAATGATATTACTTTCATGTGTACGGTTAGTATAACAGAGCGATGGGATTGCCTGAAATGTAAGGATTTACAAATTATTTTTAAATCTTATTGGATTGGATAACTTTATTATGGAGTTAATGAATAAGAGTTGTGGAACGTTCCAATGAAACTAGTGTTTGACTTGGTGGCGTAATTAGTATCACGTTTCCGTACCAAACGGAAAATTGTGGGTTCAAATACCACCGGTGTCGGTTATTGTTCATCATCATCATCCTCAACCTCTCAAAGTCTACTGTTGGAGATAGGATTTTCCGAATGAGCGCTATAAGACCCTGTCTTCATCTTGCGTTAACTTTTGGAATGTAAAAATTCTTAGTTATGGTATGGCCGCCTCTTTCAACATTGAATATTCATTTATTTCAGGTTATAAAAAGGAACCCATAGGTTATTTCAAGACGTTATAAGTATTAAGTACGTAATTTTATCCTTACTCAAAGGCTAAATTATGGCATTCTATTATTTTTTCCTTTAGTCTTCGCGTCACTTAGCTAATACTTAAGATAAATCTTTACATATGGCAGTGTTCTCGAGGTCAATAAAATTGTTCTGTTGTTTCCAAGAAGCTGGCAATTTAGTATTGGAATCCAGTGTGAAAAGAAACAGTTCGACGAAATCAACAATTAAATTTACTGGAAATTGGATTTTAATGTCGACCGAGCCTTTCTTCGAACTTCGAAGTGTTATTCAGTCACAGTAATTTGTTTTTGACGTGCTGCGAAGTACTAGATAATCTCCTCAGTTTGTATATTTAAATAATACAATTAGATAGGTATTGGCTTGACTGAACAGAGATTACAATAATATCCAATTTATAGTTCCTCCTATGATGGCAAATTTATTGCCGTGTGAACTGTTTTGTGGGATGAAAAGTAGCCTATGATTTATTCCGGAGCTAGAACCACGTCTATTCAGAATTTTAGCTCGATCAGCTGTGCGATTAAAACCAGCCATCCAAATTGACATTCTTGAGCCATTTCAATGGCCATCGCGCGCGTACTTTCCATACAATTTCAAATTACGAAGGCCATTAAAAGGGCTTTCAAATGTCAATTTTGGATGGCTGGTTTTAGCGTAATCGCACAGCCGTTGAGTAGTTTTTACGTGACAGAAGAACGAACATCGATTCACCCATCCATCCATCCCAGCATCTAGGTATACATCCATACATACAACTTTCGCGTTTGTTGAGGTAAGTAAGGATTAGGCTGTGTCCCCAGTAGGCAAACTGTAAGCGGCCGACTGAGTGAGCCGCAAATTTGTGGCGAACAGCTACAAACTCAGATCAATTTGCGTGCGTATCGCAAGCATTGGAATGGAACCCGCGAGTCGGCCGCTAACTGAGACAGTCGGCGCACGTATCGCTGCAAACTGCGTATAAACTGCGTACAGTGAGCGCACACTAGCAAACTGTGAACACTCAATTTAAAATATATGGAAGGGCGTATTGAATTGATACGCCGGAAACTCAGTCGGCTGCTCACCGTTTGCCTACTGGGGACACAGCCTTAGGGTGACAAAACTAAATCGAGCTGTGCTGCGCTGTACTGCGCTGTGCTGTGTCAACGTCAACTCGCTCGTCTTATGTTTTAATGAGGATACAAACTAACCATGCTGTGCTGCGCTGTGCTGTGCTGCCTTGATCTGTTGACCAAACATAGCACAGCGCAGTACAGCGCAGCACAGCTCGATTTAGTTGTGTCACCCTTAGTGTCTTAGTTAACATATGACTTGTCTAAGTGCTTATTTAGTAAACCTAAAAAATAAAATAAAGTATTTATTAACTGATCAGTAGGTTACTGTATAAAATGCGTGGTTGATGTTCCTATACAAGTTTTATACCCATCATGTCGTCTATGAAATGCAAATAATCATTCATTCATTCGTTCACTGCGAACCGCTGATTTAGATTTAGAGCCTGAATCAGCCCCATTGAACTAAATGCCTCAATTACAAAATCGCACCACGCATTTCGAATGCCTCTTGGTTATAAATGTACTTGTGCATATTACAGGCTAATGTGGCAAAATGCTCAAAGGTAATTCGTGATGGAAATTAATTGTGTCATTTACAGCACTTACAGTACTCTGCCTTTGAGGTATTACCAGCTTTACGTGCAAACCTAATCGTCAATAATGAATTAATACGTAGCTTGCTTTGATATATAATTCCTAATAATGTACCAAAGAGAAATATGAAGTGGAAATACTAGGCTCCTAATGTATAGCAACGAAACAGGTTCTTTAAAGTTGATAAAAGTTTGTAATCACTATACTAGAAACAAAGTCGCTTTCTCTTTCCCTATATCCCTATGTACGCTTAAATCTTTAAAATTACGCAACGGATTTTGAAGCTTTTTATTAATAAACAGAATGATTCAAGAGGAAGTTTATACGTCTAATAAAACCGTGCGAAGCCGCGCGGGTCGCCAGTTAAACATAATTGGTCAGAGATAAATTTGTTTTTTTGTTTTTCGACGGAGCTCTACTTTGATTTCTTACTGTTAGATAAATATCTGACAGATGGCGATTCAAGAAATTTCTTCGAAGTGCCATGAAATTCATACATCTGAGAATTCTGCTATGTCATCACCGTTTATCATCATTGCCTATTTCAACCCTCTTCAAAAAAGGAAGTTTTCAGTTTAATGTATATTCTTTTTATTTTTGTTTGTTATTCAATACCTTCAGATTCACCAATCTTTATCCATTTTGATGATTCCTTTAATTTAAAGGGAACTTCAAGAAGATTTTACCTATTTCTATCTACTACCTAAACATGCTGTAGAATCAAATAATCTCATAAATACTATTTGAAGTAATTTTATTGAATGAGAGGTCGCTGGTTTTGGTCCTACATCTGACTTCTCTCTGATCTTGCCTTCAGATCTCATAAAGATACTCTAATCAACATTAATTTCGCGTGGTGTTGTAGTGGTTTATTTTTCCCTTCTTTAACTAGTGGCCAAAAGATTAAAGCAAAGAAAAAATCAATGAACACCTTATTCCATAAATTATTATCATAATTATTAAAAATGTGACTTGTGTTCTGCTTATTTTGAAAGCCTAAGGAAATAAAGTTATTGATTGCTCATTTCTGATGTCCTCGCTCATTTTTACGTAAAGACCAGTATTATTTTTATTAATTTGCTATACTAACGGTACCGCCGGAATGAAACTCATGTATTTGTTTATGCTGGAAGCACGCAACACGACGGCGACAGTGAGTTTCCCGCGAGAGCGATAGTACAAGTGTTGTTCAATACATTCCTGAGTCTTATGAAAAGTATGGGAGAAAATAAATTAATATTTATGTAAACGAAAGTCTAAGAATATAAATTAGTAATTACTGTAACCTCGTAGGTATCTTTATCTTCTCGGTATTTTTTTTGGAAACGTCTCGAGGCTTATTAAATGCCATGGAAACTGGGGCCAAATTCCACTAATGTCAAAACAAAGGTCTCAATAGTTCCATTCAATCAAGATGATTAAAATGACGCATGTGCATATGGTATTTTACTATTTTTAGCGCTTGAAGAGACTTTCATAATTAGAATGCCGGGATTTCATACCGGGGCGGGTCGCTAGTATTATTATAAACGCGAAAGATAAACACATATACGCCAAGTATGGATGGATGGATGGATGTTTGTTACTTTTTCACGCAAAAATTACTGAAATGAAGAGGAAAAAACATCCATACATCTACATCCATGCAAACTTTCCCGATAATAAGGAGGTGGAGTCGGGATATAACCGATCTATTCTATAACAAGCGACCCGCCCCGGTTTCGCGCGGTTTTATTATACCTATAAACCTTCCTCTTGAATCACTCTATCTATTAAAAAAACCGCATCAAAATCCGTTGCGTAGTTTTAAAGATTTAAGTATTCAAAGGGACATAATGATATAGGGACATAGGGACAGAAAAAGCGACTTTGTTTTAGTAATTAACATTTGAACGTCAATTCATGCCCTTCGTTATTTAAAATTCAATGCATCAAACTCGCGAAATTTGCTACGAAACGGCAAACATACGCTAATCTGAACCTATTTAAAACGTAAGGGTAGATACCCTTGGTCCTTGGGGACCTGGGGTACACTTAATCATAAACATCTACTCAAAAATTTCATGCTGGCTTTAATTTCAACAAATTAGCATTGCCATTCACCGTGGTATAAAGTGGAAGGAACCGAGTTTAAAAAAATCTGAGCTTCTGGTCGATGCTACGCCTAACCCGAGAGCAGGGGCCAAATTCCACTAATTTCAAAACAAAGGTCTCAATAGTGCCATTCGATCAAGATGATTAAAATGACGGTTGTGCATTTGGTATTCTACTATTTTTTGCGCTTGAAGAGACTTTCGTAATTAAAATGTCGTAGTTATAAAGGTAATCGTCACAGCTATGAATGAACCTCAAAAAGTTTGTGTTAGTAGAATGTCAAAAAGAGTTTAAAGCTAGGTTCATATTGCTGTGTCGGGGTGTGTTGTGGCGCGACAGAACGCTATCGGTCTCATAGATTTAGTATGACTAGATTCACATTAGCGACAGATCGCGCCACACCCCAACACAAGCTACTAATGTGAATCTAGTCATACTAAATCTATGAGACCGATAGCGTTCTGTCGCGCCACAACACACCCCGACACAGCAATATGAACCTCGCTTAACACTGACATTTTGACACTAGCGGTATACCTACTGCGATTTATTTAGTGGAATGCGGGCCCTGGTGGGTATCTGGCTCAGCGCATCAGCATTGCCATACAGCGTGGTAATGCAGACAGTGTCTTGGGGACGCGACAGATGGTATTGACATGGATCTGTTGAGCTACCGTCATTTGCAACCGTCTGCAGTTACTTCAATTGTTTCAATCGTATATAGTTAAGTAAAAAGGTTTTTATTAACATTTTGACAGTTTACAGACAATAATGAGTCAATAGGCTAGAACTTGTTAAAAACTGTGTTTTAGGAGCCAGTGACTTCTCCAGTTTAATACAAATTGATTATGTTAATCTAATACATACTTATTAACCTTAATTGTAGAAAAATTAAAAAGAAAACATGCAAAAAAAAAACTGTCGTGTGTCTTTCAAAATTAAATATGTATAAAGTAGTAGTGTATACAGTGTATAGATAAAATTTTTATAGATATAAGTTTTAATTATTGCATTGATTTTAATTTTCGTTATTAATAAAAAAATTGAATAACTAATGCTGGATAATCCACACAGCATCTTCTAGCCTTAAGCAGAGCTTGTGTTGTGGGTACTAGGTGACTGATATACTTTATATTTTGTATATATTAAATTAATCGGAATGCTGGCTTCTATTTCGGTCAGCGAAATAGCATTGCCATTCAACGTGGCAATGCTGCCAGCATTCTAGGCACTCTGCTTTCTGGTGACGGCTTAGATTTTTAGGAGATTGTTTTAATTGTAAATACTAGCTGTAATTCGTCGTTTGCTATAATAACGTTCATTTAAATATATACTTTTAGATATAGTTTTTATTTCATATAGAACTCAGAACACCGGAACAAATATTTCCAGATCGTACAAACATTTTGTCACAAGGCGGGAATTGAACCCGTAACCTCCTGCGTCGCAGGCAGACCTTCGCCCACCATGCCATACCAGTCCTCTTGTCCTTATTTCTAGGTCACCATTTATAAAGACATCAAACAATGTTAACGAGCAAACAACGGTTAGTTATGGAGGAAATGCGTAATTAATAAAAAGGAACAGATTGGATACAGGTACTGGAAAACAAACACGAACTGAATTGATTTCCTATTGTGGTGATTAGACGAATAGATGGGACACAGGTAATTTTACCTACAACGGAAATTTAAAATTAATAACTTTAATTCTTAATGCTTATAAAATAAGCAAGATAATTCAAATTTTATACTATAATATACGTAATTATCAAAATAAAAAAAGAAATAAGGCGTTCTTTGATTTTCTCTTCGCTAAATTTTTTGTCCACAAGTGGAAGAAGAAGAAGCAAGTGCATGATAGTAGGTTACACAGTTCAAGTTTTGTTTTCATCAATTTCGAATAGATAATGAGGAAAATCTTAATTTTACTTCTTTTTTGTTAATCAGTATTCATCATAAGTATTGTAGAAAGAGTATTAAAGAAATAAAAACCGGCTAAATACGAGTTGGACTTGCACATGAAGGTTTCCGTACATAAGGTTTTATTATCTATAAAACGGCAATATAATAATGTCTGTTGTATTGGAGCTCCCATAAATATTATTCTTACTATCTATTTTATTATTTTCTTTTAATATCGGCTACAAAAATACATCATTTCTGAAAATTTCAACCGTCTCGCTATTACGGTGAATGAGTTACAGCCTGGTAACAGACAAACAGGCCGACAGAAAGTCAGGACAGATTCTGTATAATAGGACCCGTTTTACCTATTAGGCACGGAACCCTAAAATCAAACTTTTCATAAAATATGTAGAATTTGGGTTTGAACTGAGATTTTGTTATTAAGGTTATGTAATGGCATACTTTAAAATAAATTTAATAAAAGGTCCTTGCTACGCCTAACACAGGCATTTCTTACTTAAAAGGGGGCTTCCGAAGTATTTATAAGATTTTGTATAGGTTAAATTAAAGCAAATAAACTATTTTATTTATTTATTTATTATTACTTTTTAACAGCTCTAGACTGTTTTGCAATCGTCTGCATTTAGCTCAATTGTTTCAATTGTTAATAAAGACTAGTTTTAATTTGTTGTTAAATTAAGATTCCAACGTCGCGTCGGTGTAATGATACGAACTTTAAAAAGCTTTGACTTATCTACAAACTAACATACTCTATGATCTTCGGTAACGGTCATCGATTCGCGACACACGCATTCATAAATACCACCCTGTCACGAATTTCCGTTGCGTACCTCACTGATATAGAAATAAATCATTACAGATTATTTACAGTCAGACCAAAGTATTTATTTGCATCGGAAACTGAAATAACATATCTTTGCCTGTGTTATTTGTTTCCCTATGCAAATAAAGACTTTTTTTAGACTTTTTGAGAGTAGGAATGGGCGAGTTGGATTTTTGTAAGTTCACGTGTAACTTCGAAGTTTTCCAATGGAAATCCTGAATCCCAGAAATCCTCTGTCCCAACAAAAACGCAGTATCAGAATCCTCAAATAACCTGATTCCTAATAATACTTTGGTCTAAAAAGGCGAGACTTTGTATTACCATGTACATTTATGTTATGTTTGATGGTAGCTCTATCTGTTTTTCATGAGATGAAAACGGTGCCTACTGAGTGGTTCGCTGAATTTTTTCACTCATGAAGTTCTAAGTCTGGATCAACATAAATAGATACATTTGCATTTGTTTCCCGTAAAAAAATGTGCGATGCTGAGGACAAAAGTTTAGTAAGGTAAACGAAGAACATGTAAAATTATGCGCGCCATCACTTATTTTATCATAACTAAGTAATTTCCATAATTCACACGTTCAGTTTGTTAAACGTATCATAGGCTTTTTAATGCATCTGTAGTAATTTCATCTTGTCTATCTTAGGAAGAGATACGAAAACAGAGTTTGGTGTCCACGAAGAGCAACTTCGTATCGTTTCCTAAAATTGAGGATTTTATAAACTTTAACCAGTTGCCCAATTTGCTTAAAATTGACCTATAATTGAACACAAAGCAATTATGAATTTCATGTCTATACAAAGCAAAGATACATAATTATTTTCGATTAAAGAGCAGGATAAACTACTAAGTCTACGGCGTTCGTAGCCGCGGGCGAAGCTTGTAACTACTATAATTTTCAAAACGTAGATACTACTTTTTCTATAGTTTTATTTAACTACTTCCTGCTTATAACTTACCACACCAAAAGAATAAACAACAAAGTAAAAAATAAAAACAAAAGACAATCGGGAAAGAATGAGACGTCAACATAACACTGCTCCGTCTAGTGAAAGTATAATTTACTATAGAAAGCTGATTTTTTATTTATTTTTCATTTATCTATCGGCTCTGTAAGTAAAATCGAAAGTTTCGCTGCAAAACTAATATAAATTAAGTGTAACGGTGTTCGCATAAGGTTTTGTTATTTAGCGTAATATTTTATGCAACTAGTTTTGTGCCCTGGCTGTGTTAGCTGTTGGTTTTGGGCATTGTCAAGTTTGCCTGGCTGAGATCTCTCACAGTGATAAGCTCACCCTTATGCAAACATCCATCCTTCTATCCAAACTTTATCGCTTTTATAATATAGTAGCGACCCGCCCCGGCTTCACAGAGGTGTATTATACATATTTACCTTCCTTTTGAATCATTCTAACTTTTAAAAAACCCATCTAAATCCATTGTGAAGTTTTATAGATCTTAGCATATATAGGGGCAGACGGATAGCGGGAAACGACTATGTTTTATACTATTGACTGCGACATTTTTCGTGAGTCAAGTATCTTTTTCTTATCCTTAGTTTTGTCACCTCAAAGTTTTTACCCTAGAAGCAGAAAATTCTAGTCAAAACTTCGAAACTTCTAAATCCGCGAAGTCGAATTTACTGTGCTATTTATGTACAAAGTATTTACGTCAAAACTATTCCTCAAATATGTAGTCACCGATAATTAATTGCCCACATAAAGGTCGTTAATTAAATTAATCAAACAAACTGACACCAGGGGTTACAGTTTTGGGTTTAAAGTTTACACGAAGGAATAAATGACTTTGTTACACAGAAATTTTGAGGTGTAATTGTAAGCGTATACTTTTAGTATCGGATTGATAATAAGGTTATTTATTTTACTGTCTTGCTCTGTTCAAATCTGAAATCAAAATTTATCTCATTCGTTAAGTATTACAAATATATCGATACGTTATTTTAAACCTACAAAAAAGTAATTATTATTTTAATGATAGACGATTTATTGTAATTTCTATCTTATGAGATACTAGCGATCCGCCCCGGCTTTGCACGGTTTCATTATACGTATAAATCTTCCTCTTGAATCTATCTATTAAAAACCGCATCAATATCCGTTGCGTAGTTTTAAGGATTTAAGCATACATTTTAAGGATATAGGGATACAGAAAGCTTTGTATTATATAGAAAACATCTTCAGATATTCGTTCAGAGTGAATTTCTTCACATCGAAAAAAAATTTGTCCCGAGGTAGGAAACAAACCCAAAACCTCTTGCATCGCAGACGGCCCTTCACCCACTTTACCGCAGAAGTCGTCAAACTATAATAAAATCAAGTTGATCAAATAACACAATAACCTGCTTAGTTTGAGGCCTGATATTGCTGTGTCATTGTCATCAAAGAATTCGTAATATACCTCTTCATTTATTTTAATATTCACTATAAAATACATCAGAAGAAAAATACTATAGATAAACAATAATATTATAAAACTATACTACATTAAAAATATATCAAAACGGATCACCGGCAAGCTAGGCTCAAGCAGCCGGTGAATAGGGTTGCAGAGAGAGGAACTTCCTGACGATACGCGCCGAATCCAGGAGAACCGCTTTTTGGATCTGGCCCTTGATCCAACTTCCTAGCGAGAGTCTCTTGGGATGTTTATCGAGGCTCTTCGCTATGACGCCAATAACCGCTCCCACATGCTGACAACCTCGTTAGCCAAGTCATGATATTTGCTGAGTTACTCTTTCGTAGCTTTAATTTATTTTTAAGACAATATTACTATTATATCCTGTATTATTATTTATTATTTAATTTTATTATTTAAAAATACGTTCATGAACATAAAAACTTGCTCTTGACTAAAATCTTACAGTAAAAGGAGCGTCGAGTTTTAATCAACAACACATAAAGACAGTGTTCATAATACTTTGTGTTCTTTTTGTTATATTTCGAGGTGAAAATTAAAGAGTAGTAGAGAAGTAATATTTGTGGTTAAGGCCGATGATACACGGCGGATTTTTCGCCATGTTTAACTTTTTTAGCCTCTTTAACCACACGCCGAAGAGTGTTCTAAATTATATTAACTGACTATTATACTTTTGTAATTTTTGTGAATGTAATAGACAATTATTGAAGTTTATTTAAAGAAGGCTGATAAATACCTATGGAGCATAACATGGAGCATAACAAAATTTTACTAATTTTATAACTGCGAAAGTTTGGATGGATGGATAGACGGATATTATAGTATATAGTTGAAGATATTTGTGAGTTCTTCACGCTAAAACTACCTTCTGAACGCATCGGGTATAATATGAAATTTTGAAAAGACATAGTTATAGGCCTGGAATAAAACTTATGATACTTTTTATCCTACAAATCAGTCCCCATAGGATAGAAATAACTTTTTAAAATTTATATAGCAACAAAGCCAGACAAAAAATGCGTGCGATGCCACGAGTATAAACTATTACTGGTTTTTAAAGAGTTTTATAATCATGACTTTAAAAGAATGTCTAGACTTGAAATGATGTTGATAGCAACACTTTTCAGATAACAAAACGCCTCGATAGGCTTTTTGTTCTCTAATAATTTGAAGATTTTTCATGAACAAATATCTGACTTCAATTTGTATTTTCACATCGGTATCCATCATTTCGTTGAGCATACTTTGAGTCAGCAACCTTCACGCATTTTCAAGAAAATAACGCAAAAAATGTCATCAACGATCTAGCAAGCCGTAAACGTAAGACTACGCAACCGTGCTTTTAGGGGTCAGTGGCTGAATTGAGAGAACGGAACCATGAAGCGTGGCATTGTCATAAATTCTTGGTGAGCGAATTCGAGACCAGTTTAAAACGAGCTTCAAAAAAAATGGTAAATAAATATTTTAGCTCATGTCATGTCATAGTGACTAGGATCAAAATAATTAAACAAATAAAAAAACAAATAGATGTAAGGTGCAATAGTGATGGGCATCAATTTAGAGACGAAAACTTGTCAACCTGTCGTAAGTTGAACTAATGATAAAGTCAAGGTCGTATGGAATACGTGAATAAACCTGGCAGAAAAGGATGGAAAAGTTAAAAGAAGTCTGGACATCATCATTATTCTAGCTTGGTGATGACGAGGATCAAAATCTTTTTTTAATAGAATATTTATCAAGTGTTAATTATTTTTGATAAAAAAATTATTATTTAAGTATATTTTTACTTTATTTTTCATGTTATTATTTTTTACTATTTTCAGATATTTTTATAACAACATCAACATTTAAAAAGCTAAAAGATAGATATAAGCACCAGAATTTTGCAATTATATGCATTGATCGAGAAAGTTTAAAAACTTTAGAATCTTGCAAATACAAAAACAAGTTTGTTACGTTTACTTTTTTCGGAACACGCTGAAATAAATATGTATTGTGAGTTCCCCAAACTCTGTAGAGAGCACTTGAAGTGGTCGGTAGAGTTATAAGACCTACGTTTGACACTTTATAAGGATTTTTTTCGTAAAACACGTTCTTTGCGTATGTGCATCTTCTTCTTACATTTCCTTCTGCCAAAGCCACAGCGGAACCCACGAAACTTATCAAAGTCATTCTTACCATGGTTTATTTTTATTCATTCACCTCAAAGAAATTGCTCTAGCTCGTCGTAGTTATTTTTTCGAAAGCTATCACTATAAAGGTGTTCACATCTCCCTTTCTCGCGTATTGTCCCTGTTTCTCTAACCACGTCAAAATGTATCGAATTCTGATCATTCTAGTTACTTTTATAAGTGTCTATGCCTCCGCATCGATTCTGGATGGTGATTTGGACCTTGCTGACGGAGTGAAACTAGTTAGCGTGCCTATATCGAATAGTATAGATGGTGCTGATGATGAAGGGAGATCGTTCGGTGATCATACGGTGCTGAATCGCATGGCAAAGTTTCTACAAGGACATGAGCTGCTAGTGAAATTACCGAAGTTGATCGAAAAGGAAAGGGTAACGCAATATTTCGCGGATTCTTTGAAGGTTGTTGATGAGAGTTATAAGCATAGTAATGGTGAGTTTAGTTTATGGATACTTTCTTTACAGTTTTACAGTTTTTTATGAAAGAAATTTTACGAATAATTTCAATAAAATACAATCGACCAGCTTAGTAAAATTATATTGTTTGATACTAGCTCTTGTGCGTGGCTTAACTTTTGTCACTCAGATGTGGTTATCCGACCGTAAAATATTTTTTAAATACAATTAACTGGTCTATTGGAATTTGCTTTTATGAGTCAATATCTGTAATATCAGTCATAATCTGTATGACAATCTCCGCTTGTCGATACAGATGTATTACGAAAGATTGAAGCGAACTGAAAATCAATTATCACTTTATTTCTTATATTATTTTGATAATTATGTACCTACCTATTGTCTTAAATTTGATTTGTCTAAGTGCTTATTTTGTAAGCCTCAAGAAATAAAGATATTGATTTACTGAGTTACTGATATATTCGTTAGTGTATCACTCAGACTATTTCCGCCACTAATTAGTTAATTTTCTTTTTGTTTTTATACGTTCCTAATCGCAGAGTTAAAAAACAATGCATGACTCTCATGCACTGAGTTGAATTCTTTCATTAAATTTTAAATTGTTTTTATAAACATAAAAGCAAGATAGAAGCGAGAACTTACCACTTAAATATTGATAATTTAATTAATGTCTATATAATTTTTTTTTTTTGTGGTCCTTTGTTTTATTTCTAACAGATTTAAAAAAAAGAGGAGATTCAATGTCAAGTATCATAGAGCTGAATAAAAAAAATAAATAAAATAAAAAAATAAAATAAATTTTTATTTAGCAGCAAAAACAAAATACATACAAAAAGCTTAACCTATAAGATAACCTAAAGAATATTGATACTTTTTTTGATCCCCTTTCTTCAAAGCTTATTTTTATGTGTGCTCAACAATTTCTCTATCGGTTTTGATTAAAGAATGATTCCACAAACATACAACACTTTACAACTTCACTTTAATTGAGAACTCTTTTTTGCTCATAGCATAATAATAGCGGAACAAAGGGCTCTATGGCGCTCATTAGGGAGACCTATATCCAGCTATGGACTAATATAGGCTGATGATGATGATAAATAGCGGACGCTGGTTCAGCAAGATGACGACGCTATGAAGATCGTTAGAAAAGGCTCTGGTCCAGCTTACACATAAACAGCTGAACAATCACTTGTTTCAAAACAGCTGTACAATCACCTGTTCCACGTGTTCCAGGAACTGGTAGAGGGAAGGGCGGCGGCGGCGGTGGCGTGGCGCTCCTTGGCATGATGTTCGCTAAGGCTCTCGGCGCGGCCGGCATCGGAGGTCTAGGGCTACTAACTATGAAGGTTAATACAACTAGCTTTTATAAACGGGACCGTCGCGCTTACAACAGTCGACTTTTCCTTGATTGTTTAGGTTCTTGAATAACATAAAGTCTAATTTATTTTAGAATCAACCATTGAGGAGGTTAATAGTTTAGGTTCTAGAATAACATAAAGGCTAATCTTATTTTGAAAAATTAACCTTGAAAAGGTCAAAAAAATGGAAATATTTAAAATGAAAAACTATTATACCTGGGTCTATTCACGCTAAAGTTGGTACTCGGTTAATCTATACAGTTATCATTAATTTTACGTATTTTTACTAAACTATCGCTACGTGGGCAATTAATTTCTATTGTTCTCCGATTGACACATATAAACATATAAAATAAACACGTGGATGAAGCCACAGTTCGCAGTTTGTTAATAAATAATAGGTTCCTAAACTAATCCAGATCCAAAAAAATATCTGGAGACCATACAGCTGTGGCTATCGAAATCGAATCCGCACCATTCGTCGTAGGCAGAACTTCGTCCACTACGCTACTGTTATCGTCAAAACCAAACAGACTACGACCGTATCAGTTAATTATTGTTAAAGTAGAGAATAATCAAAACTAGCATAAGTTTGAGGACTTATTTATAACGTACGTTATTAATGTGCTTGAGCACTTATTACCTTAATAACCATTTTGTATGTTATGAGCCAAAATATTAATTTTTTGATTAAAGTCTTTATTGCCAATAACGTTCGTGATAGAAAATTAAAAGCTTTGTGTGGGCTGGCACGGTGGGTCGCGTCGGGTGGCGCCTCTTCGATTTTTATTCGAAGCGTACTTTATTAAAATCGCCCGGCTTCGCACGGTTTTATTATACGTGTAAACCCTCCTCTTGAATCATTCTATCTATTAAAAAAACTGCATCAAAATCCGTTGCGTAGTTTTAAAGATTTAAACATTCAAAGGGACATAAGGATATAGGGACAGAAAAAGCGACTTTTACTACGTAGTGATGTACGTGATAGGAAATGCGGGTACATAACTTAAATCAACTTAAATAATGTTTGAAATTAGATCAGCATCGCAATGAAAGGAGATACCTACTATAAAGATCAACCAAATTTTAATTTTAATTTAGGGGTTCGCCGCCACCCCCTTTCGTTTTAGGCAGGTGTTTTTTTACACCCTATTTATAGGAACCCGTTTGTCAAAAGGTGGAACCTTAAAAGGATTATGTAAATTTCCCTAAGGATCTGGTGATCGAATCACGTTTTCTGATAAATCGAGCGATGAAAACTTCAATTTTTCAAACAAAAAACGTTCGCCATTTTTTACACAAGCTGCCATTTTGACAATCTATCAAAGTGACACTGCCATCGACCTTACACCCTAAATATGATGGATAATGATTGGGTGATCGAATTTTGACCCTTATCATTTTACAGTATTTTTTTAGTACGATGTGTTATGCCTGGTTTACACTTTGTGTAATATCTAGAAGTTATGCGAGTGACAAGTGCGAGTTACATTATGATTTCCGATAATTGTTCATGGAACATTTTGAACAATCAATGCTACAGATATACCTACTGGCAGGTATTATGTCTGGTTTAAACTTTCTTAATAGTTTCAAGTACGAGTAACAAGTGCAAGTGACACCTGCGTCTTATAATCGCGATTTCTAGACTGGGCGCCTACAAAATACAGCTGCGTCTTAAGTTTTGCGATTTGAAGGCGGGCGGCGGCGCGGCGTGGTTCCTAACCGCGCCTTAAGTTATGCGATTTGAAATCGCAAAACTTAAGACGCGCCTGTGTTTTTGTAGGCGTGGTGCCCAGTCTAGAAATCGCGCTTACAAGACGCAGATATTACTTGCACTTGTCATTCGCACTTGAAACTTAACAAAGTTTAAACCAGGCATAATAGCAACCAACTCTTTTAACTATTCTACCCAATTCTTATATCTATGTATCGCTAAATATAAGGTTGCCTGGGAGAAATCGCTCTCAGCGATAAGGCCGCCATTTTGTACTATGTTTATTTTTTAATTAGATATAAGCTCTTTAAATGTATTTTCTTGAGTACAATAAAGTGTTCATTCATTCATTCATTCAATAGCCTGCCAGTATATTTGTAGCATTGAGCACTTATCACAAGCTCTGCTCAGTTTGAGGCTAGATGATACTCTGAGTATTATGCAGCATTATTTATTTATTCAAATTATTACATTACATCGTTATTTATTTATGATTTTCCCGCCTAGATAATATTAGTCACAATTTTACTAGACAGCGCAAGGAGGCTTTTTTTGTCAATAAATCTTTTTTCATATGAACTAAAATAATTTCTAAACGATGATAGTAAATATGACTTATCTCATTTTAAGTTCTTGAATAAAACATAATAAATAAAATACAGAAATACAGATTTTACTAAAAACTCCTAGTATTATGTCAATTTAAAATAATTATGTAGGTATAATTTGTAATGATAATTTATAAAAATAATGCTGGACATTGAGTTTTTGCGTCACTTACACAAGATCAAAAAATGCGTAGATTCATCAAATATCAACTGATCCAATCCTATCAACTTATGATAAATCTTGGTTCAAAGCTACTTGTTTTGAGCTCGAAATTGAATAAAATCTTTTTTCATTACTCCCTTCATACAGATTTATTATTATTAAATCTACGAACCTCTACAATAAAATACTAATTAAAAATTGTTTTATGATTCTCCGACAACATTTTTGAAAGATCGAGAAGCAATCTATAATATCGTAATCTTGGTTGGAGTAAACGAGAAACTGGGAACTTCCTTGTTAATAAATATTTCGTCACCTAATAAAAAAACAAAAGATAGCCTTTCTTAAATAATCCACTTGTAACTCACTCCACTTTTGTATTTATGCTGCTAATTTATCACTAACGATGACCAACTATGACTTAAAACTTACTGATAAATTTCATAACCTGCAAACCAATTTTTTTGGAAATTTTGTTAGTTACTTAAATAAATAAAAATGAACAATCAAATACCTATATAAATACATTACATATAACCAGAAAATAAAGTGATGACCTCAACTTTTGTTCACTTAAATCATTTTAAAGTAGAATAAAAAAGCTAAAAAGGAAGAAAATAAACCTTGATCTAGAAAGTTCATATTTTATTTATAAATAAAAAAGTTAAACAAGGAAATAAAGTGATCTCTTTGAATGATCAGTGTTGCCCGCTCGTACTAAACAAAATCCCCACAACACACTCACATACTTCTAATTGGGAAAAGTGAGTAATTATACCAGGCCTGTATGCTCAGAATCCGTGAAGAGAAAACTGTATACTGATGCGTCGTTCGTGCGCTTTTTATGCATCGGGATTTTATGTATTTCGAGATCGAGTGACACAAGTCACGCCTTATCTTTTCTAGCAGTTTTTAGGGTAATTTTACTGCATTGTTTTTGTTTTTACCCTCCTTCTTTTCAAACCGATGTTAATTTTATGATTACTTTCTTAGTTGAGTTGATGGTTATGTTGTGTTGGCCTAAGTTAAAGGGAGAAAAATTAAGTTTGAAATTCGCCGATTTTATAGGGAAATAGCTTTAGTATGAATTAATTATTGATGATTCATTATGGGTAATGAGTCTATTATCAAATTATACTTTGTTGTCATCTGTGTGTTACTCAATATCTTCGCTACTTGGTGAACTATTTTAAAGGATCTTTCATTTATTATTAGAAAATGCTACCCTTGGTATTTTAATTTCAAAATGTTTTTGTTCCATAAAACAAACACTTAAAAGAAACATTTTAAATATTCCAGGCCAAGATGATGTCGTGTAAATTGTACGGCATGATTTATTATTTTATATATAACCGACCATTATTTTAAATTGTACCTAAATTATTATGGGTTTGTAATAACATAAAGATAAGTAATCATTTGATAAAAAGCAAAGATATTAAATAAGCATATTAGGCTGATGTTATTGATGAAGAAATACTTTATAAAGAGAATAAAATAATCAAGAGTCAATAAGCCCCAAGAAAACCATACACAAAAACCACTAGCAGAGAATCATTCTCTTTTTCTTTTACAGGCACTAGCTGTATCAGCCTTAGCTCTCCTTCTCTCCGGCATCGTAGGAGTGAAGAAACTGACCTCTCACGACGACCACGATGATCACCAAGTCATCTACGCTGGACATCATGGACATCACAGAAGGAGACGAGAGCTGGAGACACCGCTTCCTTATCAAGGCTGGTCGGAGTATGCTAGGAACTCCTAAAAACTGAAAGAAATTGTAGCATATGAACGTGAAAACAACAATGATCTTGGAGATTTATTTACAACGAAAAGTACAATCAAGGAATAGAAATAATTACAACTATATACAATTGAAACCATTGAGCTAACCGCAGAAGATTGCAAACAGTCTAAAGGTAGCACAATTGATCCATATCAATACCAGTCGGAAGCGTCCCCAAGACACTGGCTGCATTACCACGCTGTATGGCAATGCTGATGCGCTGAGCCATATACCCAACAGCTCTCGGGATCTTGGTGCTTGCTTCTGTTGTTCCGGTTCATTACAACCTGGGTCTCTTCGAGAGATGATTGCTTTTAGATCTTCATGGTATTGTTGGCCACGTCGTAATCTTCACGTGATATTGTGCTATGATTAGGTCAGGTTAGCTGAACTTTGCAAAGATATACTATAGTCTTAGAACTGGGGCAATAAGTATACCTACCTAATGTTTATCTAAAAATAAAGCGCGTATAGAGGCGCTGCGCTGGTTCAAAGTTAATTAACGCTTACATCTATTTGTATTAGAGTTGTCAACGTATTTAATCAAATTTGTATCAGAAAATTATGTAATTGTTCTCTGGATAGAATTAAATGAAGATTATAATACGGTTATTTGTTGTTGACACGCTTGTGGGTAAAAGATTATTTGTCTTGCTTCGACATGTAATTATTTTATTGTTAGTAAATTAATAATTTATTCCTATTTAATAAATTAAATTATTTTAACTTAATTATGAGCTTTATTTTGCCCTTTTATCCTTTGTGTCAGACGTTAAATGAAACTTAGAAAATTCCTCGTTAAAGCTGAGGGAATTAAATAAACTCGAGGTAAACATTACTTGCGACTTCCGACGTACCTTGAGTTGATAATTGATTCCTCCACAATTAGATAAAAAGAAAGAAAATACTTTATTGCATACTTAAAACTAAGAATCAGTAGCTTCTTTCTGTACCTACCCTTGCAGTAGCTTCCTTCTGTACTCAAACAGTAGTTTTCTTCTGTTTCCTTGCAATAGTTTACATCTGCACCCTTGCAGTAGTTCCTTATTTACCCTTGCAGTAGCTTTTTTCTGTACTCAGACAGACAGTCGTTTTCTTTCTGTACCCATACAGTAGTTTTCTTCTGTACCCTTTGCACAAGTTTTCTTCTGAACTTATACAGTAGTTTCCTTCTGTGATTGTGCTGTAGTTTTTTTCTGTACCCTTGCATTAGCTTCCTTCTGTACCCATACAGTAGTTTCCTTCTGTACCCTTGCAGAAGTCTCCTCCTGCACCTGTGCAGTCGGTATCTCCTGTATTGTGTTACTTTAATATCCTTCTGAACCCTTGCAGAAATTTATTCTGTACCCTACCCATACAGTAATTTCCTCTGTACCCTTGCTGTTAGAGGTACCGGGATAGAAAGGATAACTCCAAGAACGGTTTGTGTGTGTAGATCGCAACTGGTTTATTGATTAGGTTTAGTTATCATGAAGATTGAATACGGAACATTAAAAGCACGTAAAATGATAAACATCACGCATTACACGTTCAGCATTGCTAAGCTAAAAATATAGGAATTTAAATGATATACCTAGTTTTTGCATGTTGCTTCACCCTGAATAACATTGTACTTTGTACATCTTGGCCACTAGAAAAAGGTGACAATATAATGTTTTAGAATACGAATTGTATACACAATAATCTAGACACAACTAAGATTCTTCCCGATATTCAACATTACATTGTACTTCATACACTTGCAGAAGTTTTCTTCTGTACCTGTGCAGTCGCTTCCTCCTGTACTCTTACATTAATATCCTTCTGTACCCTTGCAGAAATTTAGTCTGTACCCTACCCATACAATAGTTTCCTTCTGTGCCCGTGCAGTATTTTCTTTCAGTTCCTATGCAGTAGTTTCCTTATTTCGGAGAATTACTTTCATCAGAACACGTAAAGTTCTAGGAGGTACCACGAGAAGCCTGACAGTATAGATTGCCGCTATGTAGACGGCATTTCGTAAATTCGCTACCTTAAGAACACTCAAATAAAATAAATTATTCATAGAAACCTTTTAAAGGTGAACGCTTCAAATTTTTCTCAATAAATTCCGTAATTAATTGTTTTATTTCTTTGAAACTTTGTGTTTTGAAGGGATTCTGTAAAATCAGGACGAATTACCTTCGTTTTTGCTTATATAAATTATTCATGATAATTGATTGGATTGTTAATTGGTTTTGATAATTTTTATCGTCGGCTTTGACTGATTTTCCTATGAAAATTAAAAGCACAGCTTTTTGTTGCCAAAATTGTGAAGGGTTTCAATGAAATTATTCGGGATAAAAACTCGAAAAGGTGGTTTTTAAATAAAAAATGATGACATTATTTTTACTTACATCTTTGATTTCGACTTGCTAGTTTTATAAGTTTTGCGGTAAAAGTAGTAACTAGGTAGGTATATCTAGGTGTACCTACTTCAATAAGAATGCTTTTTAGCTGAAAGACAAGTAGGTAAAATAGGCGGCCCTATCGATACTTATCTCTCCGCAGATTAGGTAGGTTCCTAACTCCAAGAAACAAACAAATTCCGTTATCTATCTTTATAATATAAAAATGAATCGCAAAATGTGTTGGTAAGCGCATAACTCAACAACGCCTGGACCAATTTGGCCAAATCTTTTTTTAAAATGTTCGTTGAAGTTCAAGGATGGTTTTTACGGCGAGAAAAATTAGAATTATTGCTGGAAAAACCCTAAAAATAGCCCTGATCTTTTTCCCATACAAATGATTTGTAAATAAAACGTAGTCAATTTGAGCTTTATAGCTATGGTATAAAGTTCATATTCGCGGGCGAAGCCGCGGGGCGCATCTAGTCTAATATAAAAATGAATCCCTATTTCCCTTGGTCACGGCATCACGCCTGAACGGCTGGACCGATTTCGCTAATTCTTTTTTTGTTCTGTTCGTTATTATCAGGAGAAGGTTCTTATGAAAGAAAAATTAAGGAAATTGCGCGGAAAATTAGAAAATTTAGAAATAAATTTCCATGCGGGCGAAGCCGCGGGGCGCAGCTAGTGCATAATAAAATAAAATGAAAAGCGTTTCGAAAAAAAAATCACGACAGTCTTTTGTTTTTTTAGAACACTTAGCTTAGACCATCAATAATTTTGGAGAAAAACGTCCTCTATGCGTTATGTTTAGTACTTTTACGGTAGCGTTCTTAGAGAAAGTTTTTCATTCTTATTCCTGTTTGTGCTTTCACGAACTAACGAATTGTTGAGTTCTTAGTTTTGCCGCTAGGTGGCATGGTCAATGTGGTTTGGTTACTTTATGTTTTTTTCTATATCATAGCCTATTTATAGCTTAGGTATTGAGACAATCAATCGAAACCTCATTCATATGTTGAAATCGGACAAATAACTTAAAATCGGCTTTCACAGGCCCTTCGTTCGTTTGTAGTCGGAAAATTCACATCTTACCATTTTATCTAGTTAGAGCGACATCTTACCGCTGGATAATGAACTAAATACAAAAGCAAGTGAAAGTTAGAAACGAGGTACAATACAACAGACTTTAGAACTTTTTCGATCATCTCGTAGTTTCAAGGACAATGCACAGATGGTATAGACCTGTCTATTCAAATTTTACAGCCTGAGGTTTTGGCATGAAGAGGTAACAAACATTCATATATCAAACTTTCGCATTTTTAATACCCCATAAAGGCGATATCAGACGGTTCACTCGAGAGAACATTCACTCGAATGAATGCTTCATTTTTCTTTCATTCCATGTTCACACGACTTACTGCGAATGACAAAGAAATGAACGTTCATCTGTTATTTACTTTAAATATTTCATCGGGTGAAGTCGTTTTTACCATTATGCCGCCAATTTTCCGTGACGCACCGGGACGTGCGTCTGCTACCGGGCTCGAGACAAAATCGCCAAATCCGAGTGAACGTTCTCTCTGTGTGCAGACCGTTCATTTTTCGTTCATTCGGAGTAGGAGTGAAAGATGCCGAATGAAAAAATCTGACATCGTCGGATCGGTTCATTAGTGAATTCATTCGGCACTCTTGTTTCATTTGGGGTTCAGACGAATCATTTCGAGTGAAAGATGCCCAATGAAAGACAAAAATTAACGAAAAGTGAACCGTCTGATATCGCCTAGGTACTGTGATAAAAATCCGAAGACATTCGAATAATAATGTTCTACACAGAATTTTCGGCAATGATCCGAATGCATTCATATCTTAATAGAAAATCATTTTTGGAAAATGCTACTATTCACATATTTTTGCCTGGTAATTTATGACTCTTCGATTAAAGAGTATGGTTTCGTTCGTCCAAACAAAAACCATAGATACCTAATGACACTGACATCTTTCGAATCTGACAACTGACTGTGGATGGATCTCCTAGACCTCCGTGAAGTTATTCATAAGTCTATGTCCAGGTTTTTGTCACAGCGGTATGGATTGGCGCTAAGAATATGATTTCCCACCATTTTCCCGTGATGAGACGCCATCTCATTACAGGAAAATGGTTGGAAATCACGCAAAGGCTAAAAGTCAGCTTTTACATTTTGGTGTAGAACTTCTGCTTCTGATTAGGCTTTTACGTACAAGCCAAATATATGTAAATAAAAGTATAAGTAGGTAATTGTTCTTATTTTATCTGGGTAGGTAGGTAGGTACCTAATTCTTAGAATTATTCAACTATGTCTTAAATTCTATATATATAGGATCCTGTATTTATCAACCCTGATCTGTGCAAAGAATTAGCAAGCTGAAGTGGGAGTGACTTGGCCATATCTCGCGAAGAACCGATAAACGTTGGGGTTAACGTGTTCTTGAGTGAAAACCGCGACTTGGTAAACCTAGTGTAGGACGCCCTCCGGCAGGTGGTATGGCGATCTGCGAAAGACTGCTGGGAGATGCTGGATGCGACAAGCTGAAGACAGGGCGCTATGGTGCTCATTAGGGGAGGCCTATGTCCAGCAGTGGACTAATATGGGCTGATGATGATGATCTGTACAGAACAGTTACAGTACCTACTTACCTAGTTGTTTATTTAGGTATTTTAGACAACAGTTGTCTGCTGTTGTTTTCCAAGCATAGTTTTTACTCGAAAACGGATCTTCAATGAAAGTAGTTTATAAGTACCTATGTGGTTTGTTTCCAAATCGATTGATTTGTTTCTAATCGCTGAATAAATTTCCACAGAACTCAAGTGACGGAGACTGTATTCTGTGAATGTTGTGTGATGCTTAGGTATTTATTTGGAGCGTGTATTTGCAACTTATATTAAATTTGAATAGAGACGTATTTTTTCAGTTTTTTAATAAATGTATTCGAAATCTACAAATATTATTTAGCTGTAATGTAGGTATCCTATATCTAATCTTATTTGACTATGATTACGATGAAGTCTTAATTTATTCGATTTTTTTTGTTTGAAAACTTTAGGTTTATTGTATATTTTATCAACTTGAAAATACTTAACAATTAGAAAAAACATTCTCCAGTTAAGGTGCTAACTGAAGGACAATACACACAGTACAGTTTTGTTTTGTATAATAAAAGAAAGAGATACGAAAACAGAAGCTATCAAAAGCAATTTCGTCTCCAAAAATAAACAGAATAAAACTACAGATGCATAAAAAAATCTTAAGATAAGTTTAACAAACTGAACGTTTGATTTGTGTGAAATTCCTTTGTTTAAATTATGATAAAATATGTGGTGGCGCTAATATACGTATTAATATGCTGTTTGCGCCTTAAATGCGTTACAACCACAGAATTAGGAATAATAGTACCATATTATTCCTTCTTCTATGGTTACAACTTTACTCCACATGTCGCTGCATCTATATAAGCCAACTAGAGCGCGTTTCTATTCTACTAGAACAAGGTCAGAAGAAGTACGGTCAGGAGAAAAAGCTGTGTCTTTCTGTTTATAAACCCTCATAATACTATCGATTACTAGTGGTTGGCGAAACTTTTGGCGCCATATGCCGTGATCGGTTCTCGTGTGATCAGATGGGAACTAGGTACTCAGGTTTTTATACATCTTACTATCTTACTTCATACTATAAATATATTATAATAAATGGGAAAGTCTGTGTGAATATTTTGTTAAAGGTAATCTCCGTAAGACTACTTAAGTTATTTAGATGAAATTTGGTACATAGATAGTATAAG
Source organism: Eupithecia centaureata (assembly GCA_944547425.1). NCBI lineage: Eukaryota > Metazoa > Arthropoda > Insecta > Lepidoptera > Geometridae > Eupithecia > Eupithecia centaureata. The sequence goes on from OX155696.1 coordinate 10,955,420, forward strand.
ATCTAGAATAGGACATAAGCTATTAAAATTTGGAAACTTTAACCGCTGAAGGGGTTAAATAGGGTGGTAAAGTTTGTATGGAAAGTTATTTTTTCTTGGTTCAATTTACTTAAAACTCGGTATAAAAAAACTACAAAGTAAATAATCAAACAAGTATGTTTTATTTTTACGAGACTGCGCCTAGGAGGCGTGCAATAAATTTATGAAATTTGACAAATAAATTTCCATGCGGGCGAAGCCGCGGGGTGCAACTAGTTATAAATAATTAATGTATTTTGTTGGTATTTATTTATGGTATTACATTACTTATGGTATTACATTACTATGTTCGACAATAAAACGGAAATTTCTTAATCTAGGTAGGTAGTTATGCAAAAAATAAAATATAATATTCAATAATACTCGTTATGCAATAAAGAAACACATAGCATAAGCCCTTGAGTTTAAAAAATTATGATAGGGTGCTTTGACACTAATAAAGGGAGCTTATGGACATAGACCTCCCCTAATGAGCACCATACGACGCTGTTTTGCATTTACCTACTAAGGTATTGCTCTCTTCAGTTCATATTTTTTTTAAATTGTGGCTCTCATTCTATGTACCTGTGTACAATATGATTTGTCGAACCAAATCAATCAAAATGTGCGGATACACGACACATATTTATCGATAAAAATTGGGATAAAAAAATTACATGTTATTTATCTCAAAAACAAAGCAGTTTTAATATTTTTTTAAATGAAGACTACTTCATCTGGTTTTTTCTTCGTTTCTTTTTGTGTTAATGGTGTATTTTATTCGAAGAAGTCTCATTTGAAAGCTAGATAGTTTATCTAGCAAATTACATAAATAAAAAATACAAATTCGGTACATAAGCGTAGAAAAATAATATTTTTTCAGAATTTAGACAAAAAAAAACTGTTTTTATTTTATTTTTTCTCTGAAACTTTAAAACTGGATTATTGAGGTGTACTCTTTTGCATGTTGTATTAAATTTCATAATTTATTTTACAAATCCTCCAAAAACTGGGGCTCTAACTCTTTCCGTTGTTATGTTATTCACCTACATCTGACACATGGCAGAAAGTACCTTATTTAAATGGTGAATGGTAGGCCGGGGGTAGGTAGGTAGGTAGTAGGTAGGTTAGGAAACTACACGATACGACCGACCGTTCGTCACAGTCATTGTGCCACGCCGCCCCGCCCCGTGCACGAAGGCCTGCAGGTCCAGACCGAAGGCGTCGGCCGCGTCCTAGATACTCTAAATCATCATAGACACTTCCTAGATATTCTAAATCATCATAGACACCTCCTAGATGCTCTCAATCATCATAGACCCCTGTCTTCCCTCGTTCATTCATACCTGGATGCTCTTAATGATCATTGACACCTCCTGGATGCTTTCAATCGTCATAGACACCTCCTGGATGCTCTTTATCACCATTCACATCTCCTAGATGCCCTTAATCATCAAAGACACCTCCTGGATGCTCTCCATCATCAAAGACACCTCCTGGATGCTCTCCATCATCCTAGACACCTCCTGGATGGTCTCCATCATCCTAGATAACTCCTGGATGCTCTCCATCATCAAAGACACCTCCTGGATGCTCTCCATCATCCTAGACACTCCTGGATGCTCTCCATCATCCTAGACACTCCTGGATGCTCTCCATCATCAAAGACACCTTCTGGATGCTCTCCATCATCCTAGACACTCCTGGATGCTCTCCATCATCAAAGACACCTCCTGGATGCTCTCCATCATCAAAGGCTCCTCCTGGATGCTCTTCATCATCAAAGACACCTCCTGGATGCTCTCCATCATCCTCGACACTCCTGGATGCTCTCCATCATCAAAGACACCTCCTGGATGCTCTCCATCATCAAAGACACCTCTTGGATGCTCTCCATCATCCTAGACACCTCCTGGATGCTCTCCATCATCAAAGACACCTCCTGGATGCTCTCCATCATCAAAGACACCTCCTGGATGCTCTCCATCATCAAAGACAACTCCTGGATGCTCTCCATCATCAAAGACTCCTCCTGGATGCTCTCCATCATCAAAGACACCTCCTGGATACTCTCCATCATCTTAGACACCTCCTGGATGCTCTCCATCATCCTAGACACCTCCTGGATGTTTTTTTTTTTTTGACAATTTGTTAATTGTTTCTTCTACATTTATGTTTACTTAATACAAATACGTATTCATTATTTAAATCTAAAAAATCTTAAAATATCCACAATGTTCCTGTTGTAGACCAGTGGGTTGTTACTGGTGATATCTATGTCGCAGTCGGATTGTATAATCCGCCGTATTACATTAAGGCCAGCTATTTTCAAAAAGAGGGCCGTTTTGTAATGCGGCGGCGGTTCAACGATTAGCTGAATTGAATACGGCTAAATAAAAAAACGCCGTAATGTATTCGGCGCCAAACGTCATTCAAAACGGCTAGACATAATGTAATACAGCGAGAGATTAACCGCCTCTTTGACAGTTTTTAGTTCCGATTCTTAACACTCGTGGCGCTGCCTGACATAACAACAACAATGGGTTAAGAAAGTATGTTGCTAAATTGCAGAGTTATGAATGAAATAAACATTAAATTTGTTAAAAATGTCGGTAAACTATTAATTTAAGAACAGTTTTGAGGTGCAATTAAATAATTTCTATTCTTCTCAACGTGGAACACTAAAGAAACCATGGACGAAAGAAATTTTATTTATCTAAACTAACTTAATATATTTGAATTAGCTCTTTTTATTTAAAAATATTAAAATTTGTAATATCATCTACACAGACACAAAATAAAAGCATTCCTTAAACAGTTAATCGAACGCCTCTTCCGTCGCGTCCTGGTTGAAAATGACAAAAAAAAAATTGTCAACAATCACGACTTGCCTTTTTGGTTGAAATAATATTTTTAACCTTAATTATATTTTGTTTATATTGACTGATGATTTGTGATCGGATATTTGCACGCTTATTTACCTAAAGTTGGAGTGAAGATGAAACAAGGAGCTGTAAGTAAATACACCTTTCTCAGGATTGTCTAAAATGATGTTTTTCTTATATTATCATAGTTAAGCACATAATTAATATTAAGTAATATGATAATCACTCTTGATTAGTAAGGAATAACGTAAGAAGAAATCTGTTAGCTTTTTCCGAATAATAAAATTGATTATAATTTTTAACTTTGTTTTTTTGTAAGTATGGTCCCTACAATTAAGTAGTTTATCGATGCGGCTAAACGTGGGTCGACATATTGGAGAACGTATCGCAATGACAATCCAGCTAATCGTTGAACCGCCGCATTACAAACGGCCCTGTTTTTGAAAACAGCTAACCGTAATGTAATACGGCGGATTATACAATCCGACGGCGACATCTATACTACGAGTTTGTACCAGTAACAGACCACCTATATTTTTAACAGACATAATGACGCCGAAAAAACGTTATAACATTATTTTGTTTGTATTTTCATGTGTATTATATTTGTTTATTCATTATAATTCATAAATATTTTATTGCCAGCTATGATTATGTAAGTGATATGAATTACTTCATAATTATCTAGTTATCAAATTAGTTATTACCTTTATAGCATTTAAGTTTTACATGAAACTTGTAGACTCTCTGAAGGATAGAATTCGTAACGAATACATCCGAGAGAGAACCAAAGTTATCGACATAGCTCAAAGAATTAGCAAGCTGAAGTGGCAATGGGCCAGTCATATCTCGCGAAGAACCGACAACCGTTGGGGTAAATTTGTTCTTGAGTGGAGACCGGGACTCGGTAAACGTAGTGTAGGACGCTCTCCGGCCAGGTGAGATGACGATCTGCGAAAGACTGCTGGCAGATGCTGGACGCGTCAAACTGAAGACAGGGCGCTATGGCGATCATTGGGGGAGGCCTATGTCCAGCAGTGGACTACTATAGGTTGATGATGATGATTGTAGACTGATGAACAGTTTGTGATGATTGTTAAGTTCAGGACTTGTTATAATAATTTTGTTCATTTAAAGCAATTGTTTTATATCCTGGTTCACTACTGGCACAAGGTCTGGTCTATTGCTGGTACAAGCTGGTCCACCTTAGGCACATTGCGACTTTTCACATTAATTATTAAATAAAAAAACCTATTAACTAGGTATTATGTAAATCCGAATAAGCTACTTTATTCTATGGTAGACTAGAAGCAGGTTATTCTTTTTTTGAAATGTTTTTTGTAATATTTAATTAAGTCACAACATCAAAATTACTTTTAAAATGTTGCTGGTTTTCGTTTTCGTTTTTTGTTGTTCGGTTTGTTACTGGTACACCCACCCTACCTATCTATACCTATGTCACTACCCTATGTCCTACTTATCTAGGTACCTATATGTCAAGCTGTAGGATAAGCAATGACCTACTTATTTTATTGCTTGTCGCCACCTCTACTAATAGGTACTAAAAACGCGAAAGTTTGTAAGTATGGATGGATGGATGTTTGTTACTCTTTCACACAAAAACTACTTAACGGATCTGGATGGTATATTTTAAATAACTACCAATGAATTTACTCCCTTTTTTATTTAGCAAACGATCCAAAACAACTAAATCTGCTATCCGTACATCATCGTTAGTCCGGTTACTTTGTCAACATCTCTCCGGTTTATTTTTACTACTGTTTGTTTCATTTTATTGAGCTGGTTGCTTCTTTTACAGAAAACTCGGGATTCCCAGATTCATTAAAAATTGTCGTAGAAAATTCCTGTTCAAAGAATTAAAAGGCCATGTTGCATGTGTATATGTGTTTCCCTCTACTTTGTCTGCAGTCAGCCATGTACCGTACCTATATTCAAAATCTGTAACTCTATAACTGTATTATAGAATCAGCATTGCCATACAGCGTGGTAATGCAGCCAGTGTCTTGGGGACGCTTCCGACTGGTATTGACATGGATCAATTGAGCTACCTTTAGACTGTTTGCAACCGTCTGCAGTTAGCTCAATGGTTTCAATTGTAAATACTAGTTGTAATTTTTTTATTCCTTTGCTTGTAATTTTCGTTGTTAATAAAGATGTTAATATTTAATTAAAAAAAATTTTAGAATTAACCTATAACAGTTATTATCGCGATGATAAGTTTAGCGTAGGTACATTTACATTAATTTGTAACAATAAAATGCAATCATATTTGACAAGGCATCGTATTTTGGTAAATCTTGACTATGTTTGATTGCAGGGCCGAGCTACATTTTTTAGGACTTATCGTACTTTGACACAAAAAAGTTAAAAACTAAGAGCAAAGACAGTTTTTTTTGACCAATAAATACTAACTTGTTCCTCTGAAAAATAGGAGTTCGGAATAAATATAGGTATGGGGTTAATCTCCTTAAGAGAAAACATAAAATCACATCTCTATCTATTGCTAGCATTAAAGGTCTCCACACACTGAAGCCGGAGGCGGAGCGGTGGCGAAGGCGTGCGAGGCGTGTGTATCCTATTAAATCATATATAAAAGCCTACACACACTGCAGGCGGTGGCGGTGCGGTGCCATAGGAAAAACCGGCACGCCATCGCCTCCGTTCCGCCTCCGGCTTCTGTGTGTGGAGACTTTAATAGCTTTACGATTTCCAGGATGCGACCTGGCTCTGCCATAATGAGCTTGAATCGTGGAAAGTCAGTGATTTACTTCGAATCGGACACGTGCTCAATTGAGAATCCATGCCTTGTCGATTGGACTTTTGTTGGACTCTTTGGTAAAAATTATAAACGTTCCAAATTCAATCTCATTATTCCATTGCGCATAGGGAATAATGAAATTGAATTTGGAACATCTAAATGTGTGACAATTTTACCAATGAGATCCGTCCGATGCGATATTCTAAATTCAAATTAAACTCTGTTCAGAAGGTGGAAAAAAATAGTGATGTGAAAGAAGTTCCCAAAATTTTAGTATTTTCGTGAAAATAGTGGGAAAACCGGCCAAGTGCTAGTTTGAATCGTGTACGAAGGATTCCGTAAGTACATTATCTATAAAGTGGCCAAAAATCATGGCTATGTGTCTAAAATGTCTATGGGAAACTCATTACTAAAAGGGGTATTACACTACACGGTATTCAGGGACCCTAACCCTAACTAAGAGTGGTGTAATTAGATTTAGGGTCCCTAAGGGACGGACCCGGACCCGGACGATATTCAGGGCCCGGTAGTTAGGGCCCTGAATAACGTGTAGGGCAATACCGCTTTAACCCTTTAAGCATTTTTATAATGTTACTAGCTGACCCGACAGATGTTGTCCTACCCTAATTTATGAAAAATTAATTACTTAATTTTTTCTTTCATAAGAACCTTCTCCTGATAATAACGAACAGAACAAGAAAAGAATTAGCGAAATCGGTCCAGCCGTTTAGGCGTGATGCCGTGACCAAGGGAAATAGGGATTCATTTGCATATACATATATAGATTGTAGTATTTTTGTCATAACAACAATAGAAATACATAATCTGTGAACATTTTAACTATCTTACTACAACGGTTCATGAGATACAGCCTGGTGACAGACAAACAGACAGACAAACGGAAGGACAGTGGAGTCTTAGTAATAGGGTCCCGTTTTACCCGTTACGTACGGAACCAATCCAAGGGGGATAGATTGCACGGAATAAGTATAGTCTATCCTTCTCATGCATCAAGCTGGCTTCGTCTAGAGCAGAGGTTCCCAAACTCTTTTGTTTCAAAGACCACTTTCAAAATTTTGCTGGATCCGGTGGACCCCCTGCACAGCACATTACTTTGAATCTCTTAATCTCAAAATAAGTGAAGATAACACGCATGGAAACTTGCGTTGTCGCCGAGTTTGAAACGACGAATTCATTTTTCGAAAAAAGGTTACAATTGATGCTTGAGAGATAGGGTTTATTATTAAAATTTGATAATTAAGTCTACTAAACAAATTTTCAATTAAATTTTAATTGATTATGCTGTGAGTGGATGTCTAAAAAGTTGGCCAAATCATCGAAAAAGATCGAAAAAGTGACTTCATACAACTTTATTTTTATATAAGTAGATAGAAACCAAATTAATTTTCATGCACCCCCGCTTACAATTGTGGACCCCCATTTTTTGGCACGCTTAACATAGACCCCCGTCGAGTCTCCCGTGGACCCCTGGGGGTCCACCTGGACCACTTTGGGAATCACTGGTCTAGAGCGTGATAACATCCCTCTCGCACTTATTATTCTAGTATCTCCCTCATTTGTTTGTAAATTAAAAATTCTGCAATCCTTGAGTTGTGCTCGGGAATCAATGCCGTATATGATACCCTAGACAGTGCTTTTAATGTCTTCGCTACATAATTATCTACATAGATAAATGCTCGACCTTTTGCTGACTTTGGTACTTTTTCTTCGAAGTAACATGTACCGATAAATAAAGAAAGACACTTAAAAAGAAGAAATATCTTTATTATCAGATGATACAATTCTGTTTAATCGTTTATTTTTTATATGTTTTGGTGCATTATAATACATATACAGGTTGTAAAAAAAAACTAAGGACTAAACTTTCAGAAGTGTGTGTATAGGTTCGATTCGATCACACCTTAGTAAACGATATTTTTTTATATTTGAATTTATAACAATATTCTAAAGAAATCGGATCTAAATGAGAAAAAAAATTGTCGTATCTTTGTGTACCTACACTTCAGCACGCCACCTTTAATATGAAGGTATCAGAATACATTTCAAACGTCAATAATTTTCTTCCACTGTCACTCAACTGCTTAACGAGCAAAAACCAGGCAAAAACGAACAATAGAGAATGGTATTCCTATTGTATAGAAAAATTGCTGGGACACAAAATATAATTGCATCACTTTTACTCATTGAATTTAGAGAGTCAAAGTTAATGTGTGAATTATGGTTGGGGCCTTGAGTTTGAATCTAAAAAAATAGATTGGCTATTAGATTACGTATACAGCATAACATTTGAGCTAGGTAGATAGATATAGTTGATACAATATCACTTGTAAATACAAGCTTCCGTCATCATCATCATCAACCAATATTAGTCATCATCACTATAACTACATAGTATAAAACAAAGTCGCTTTCTCTATCCCTATGTCCCTATGAATTCTTAAATATTTAAAACTGCGCAATGGATTTTGATGCCTTTTTTTTAATAGATAGAGTGATTCAAGAGGATGGTTTATACGTATAACAAAACCGTGCGAAGCCGGGGCGGGTCGCTAGTAGGCATATTTTCTAATATAGGCCTCCCCTAATGAGCGCCATAGTACAGGGTACTTCAGATTTCCGCATCCAACATCTGCATGCAGTCTTTTTTCAAATCGTCATCCAGACAGTAGCTTTCTTTTGTTTGTTTTCCACATCCACTATGATCTCAAAAACGTCTGCCATACGAGGTTATTCACACACAACTCCCTTTTTTGAGGCAAATTCAGTAGCGAACTTTTGTGCTTAAACTCAAAATACATTCTTATATTAATCGTCTGGTCGATGCGACGTGTGATCTGGTGAGTATTTGGCTCTGCGCATCAGCATTGCCACACAGCATGGTAATACAGCCAGCGTCATGGGAACGCACAGACTGGTATTGATATGGTTCAAACTATTTCATACGATCTAGAGGTAGCTTGCTCACTCTAAATTATAGGCCATAGTCTAAAGTTAGCTCAATATTACGCAGCTTGTAACTTTAACCTTAGACTTCACTAAAGTAGAGCGATTGACTGATATTTTCGAAACATATAATTGGTATAAAATCTCACAATTTCATCTTCATGATAAAATCATCAAGATGGTACGTTCAAAACGTGTGAATTTTCACAAAAAACTTTCTAACAGTCGTAATGTCGTGTAATCATCATTTTTATCAGCGATTGTTAGTTGAGGCTTGGGAAGAGTATGAGCGTATGAGCGAGAATCAGAGCAATGGCGAAGATTGTCCCGAAACTCAAAATCAAGCCGAAAACAGAGGCCAGGTGGGTTCACAACGTCCAAAAACAACAAAAAAACATGGGTATATCTCTAATGGTTTCCGAGTTGGCTTTTTACAGATAATCATTTTATCTGTCCGTTGCCTAATTTTTTGTAATTTTTCAGGTAAAGTGGGAAAATGTGATAATGTTGGTAACGAAAATGGCTTCACAGCGGATCTTGCGCCGGTCGCCTGCGCAGGTGCAAAAACCTGCACAGGTCTATTCCCACACACATTCCGGTCTACCTGCGCAGGCATGCCTGCCTGCACAGAATACCTCTCCGGTAGACCGTTGCGTGTATGGCCTCCATTAAGCATCAGTATACACAGTTTGATTACGATATAAGTTTTCGCAAGCTCGGTAGACTAAATTGTAAAATCCCTAAATCATTATTTCACCTTAACTTAAAACTTATAGTTAATCTGCCTACTTTACGATTACCTGTTATTATAACTATGTTTCTTAAACTATCATATAACTATGCGCCCCGCAGCGTCGCCCGCGGGGAAATTTATTTATTTTTTCAAATATCATATTTTTAAACATAATATGCTATTCCCGACGAAGACAATTCCAAAAACACAAAAAAACATTAAAATCGGTCCAGCCGTTCTCGAGTTATAAGTGTTGTAACAAACACGACTTTCTTTTATATATATAGAAGATTAATCGCTTTCAATCTAGCTGGAAGATCTTTATTACTGAAAACGCTTCCAATCAAACAAAATTCAAGTTATTTCGTGCTCGACTCACTATTTTGGGACAAAGTACAAAATCACAAAATTATTTTGTCAAGTATTTGTAGCTAGCCCGTTTTCATTTAATTACAAATATTTTATTAATTAAAAAATAGAAATACTGTAAAAGTGTTAAATCCGTTAGTTTATTATTAAAACTCGCAACCCGCCCCGGCTTTGCACGGTTTTATTATACAAACCTTCCTCTTGAATAACTCTGTGACTTAAAAAAACGACATCAAAATCCGTTGCGTAGTTTTAAAGATTTAAGCAGTCAAAGGGACATAGTGAAATAGGGATAGAAAAAGCGACTTTGTTTTATATTATGTAGTGACTTGCAAAAACCTATTTAAAAACTTATTTGTAAGTAAATCTAGCTGTAGGTTTTCCTCAAATTCTGAAAATAAAAATAAAATAAGCCTAAGCCACCGCCCCGCCAAAGGCTGCGCTGTAACTAGAAACATACCCTATGAACGATTATTTTCTAAGGGAATTCGCAATGCCTCACCGAGGGCAAGAGTCAGCATTCCTTCCCACTTAATGTTATTATTTCAGCACAAACATAAATGATAATATGAAATCTTGACTCTCACTCACTTTCTCTGACATGTGTCTATCTTATCTGGCTGTGTATGTCAACATTAGATTTTACTAAACTCCAACAATAATAAAAAACATAAAATAATTATTTCATCCTCGGCATTAGCATTAAAGACCTTGAAACTGAAGACAGGGCGCTAAGGCGCTCATTGGGGGAGGCCTATGTCCAGCAGTGGACTAATATAGGCTGATTAACCTTAAATACTGCCTTAAATATGTCTTGAACTCCGAGATGATACATGATGAGTCATGTATAATAAACATAAATAGTGCTAGTCAATTCTCACCACATCATTTAGCCCTAAAAGCAGAGCTTGTGTTTTGTGTACAAAATGAATACTTATAAAAGAAGTTTTTATTCTCACATAGAAATCACCCAGACAACGGAACAAATATTTGCAGATCGTACAAACCAAGGTAGGAATCAAACCAGCAACATCCTGCGTCGCAGGCGGACGTTCGCCCGCCACGCCACATCGGTCGTCAAGTCAACACGATAAACCATCACATGCTCTTTCTTCTCGACATCATAAACTATAACCAAAAAACTGTAACACGATGACCCGTTTACCATGACATACTGGAAAAAAGCAAAAAGATCGCCCTAGTGCACTTTACGAGATCCCACGTTCACAATGGAGTGAATCGAGCCAGTAGGCAGCCACTGTCGCGATGTGAACGAGCATTTATCAAGTTTTTGTTGGAGGGTCTTGGTTTTAATCATCATCATCAAGCCTATACAAGCCTAGCCTATACTCACAGCTGAAAACAGGCCTCCCCTTATGAGTGCTATAGTACTCTGTCTTCAGCTTGCCCCTTCCAGTCATTTAATACTGTATATTGTAACAATAAAAAAAACAATAAAGTTGTCGTACCTAAGTGAAAGAAAATAGTCAGCCTGCAGTTTTTCCCAGGTCAATATGTCCTGGTTGAAAGGTTTCCTAAACTATTACTTTACTCTCCATGGATGGAATGGATACTCCATTGTTGTAATTATTTTCGTACTTTCGTGTTCAAAAGTCGTCGAGTTAGGTCTAGTTAGGAAAATAAATAACTTTCGTTGATTCGGAAATCGTAGCTTAGAATGCCCTTAGCCTAGTGTGGATTGTGAAAATTGTAGATGATAGATACAGCTGAAGACAGAGTGTCAAGGCGCTCAATTAGAGATGCCTACGTTCACTGGTGGACAAAAAAACTACGATGATGGATGGAACATCCTTGTGCCACTTCAGTTACCTACCTACTTCCTTTAAAAAAATTCCATCAACTCTTGGTAGCAATAAGCAAGTAGCAACGTTAAAATCGACGTAAGAGCCATTTGACGGACCTACAAGGGAAAGCGCAAAATCTTATTTCTGTGTCTCACCATCACCCATATACCTGCCAAAAGAATGACCAAACACCTGCTTAGGAAAAACACGTTCACAAACAGACCCATGTGTGCTAATAAGAAATACGTATCTCTTGTGGTTGTAAGTGATCCCCGACCTGCCTCACAGAACAAAGAACTGGTTTTTCACCTGTCTACACCGAGTCTGGGTTAGGTCACTCGATCATTGAACCAGATCTTACGACCTTTACGTATTAACAAGCTTTTTATTGACTTCACGTGTATGTTTTGGACAAATCATGCAAGCCATGGTCTATATCAATCAAGCTCTGGACTAGTATAGGTTGATGATGATGTTGATGAAATCCATTGATTCGACAGACTATTAAACTCACAAACTTAATTTCATGGAACTGAATTAATAGTCCTTGTCGAGTATAGATCTTTGTTCAATAAACACGAACAATTTATTATTAAAATTAATTCACGATAAATAAAAAAATATTAAGGCAAAAACAGCACTTACAGTGGCGCCTCTTATTATCATATAATTCCGTTAAAGAAAGGAATTTCCAAAATTCACTTGTACAGTTTGTTTAACTTATCATAAGCTATTTTTTAATAGTTTGAGTTTGTCTAGTTTAGAAAGAGATACGAAGTTGCCTTTGGTGGCCACCAAACTCTGTTTTCGTATCTCTTCCTTTTTTTTCGCCACTTTAGGTTTTGCGACTTAAAGAAATAATAGTAATCAAGTGTTTTTTTTAAGCAATAAGTTTATGTTTTCTTCCGTTTGAAAAGTGGAAAATATATCACAAAGGTCTAAATGACACCTATTCACTCTCTCGCAGTTTTGTTACGATCTGGGTCTCTACCTAATTTTATTCTACAGTTCGAATGTTTTGGGTCATATCTCGGTAAACACGGAATAGTAATGCGTTCAAACACCGTGTTAAACTGTAGCTACATCAGACATAAAAAACACGATTAAACAAGCCATCACCAACAAAATTATGGTTTACTAGTTTTACAACGATGCAAAGTCAGTGAACTTGCATTAAAAAGTGAAAGGATTTTGAAGAGAAATACAGTTGCGACTTTTAGACTTCAGATGCCAAACTTTGTCTTTATATTTTTTACTGAATATGCTTTATATATATAAATTAATTAAATGTCGTGAAATCCACACAACATTATTAATAATTATTAAGTTAAATTTTATTATAACTTACACGCTGTTGCTCGCTACTTCAACAAGTCAACTTTGTGTAAGAAATTATGTCAACTTATGCCTCACATGGAAAAAGTCCAGCTCAATCTTGCTATGCTATCTTGCAATGCTTTAGTTGCGCGTAAAAAATAAATAAATAATATTTAAAACAGTCAGTTGTACATGTAACTTATCTAAAAAATACTGTAAAAAATATAAATCCATATTTCTGACAATACCTACGTTGGAAGTATGTGTTTGTTATTTTTCTAGCGCAACATAAAGTCGCGTCTGATAAGATTCTGCCTATTATTGTTCTCAAATTCACGATTCACGTTCGTGTAATAAAGATGCATGCACCTAACGTGAAATGAGAAATTTCAGAAAATTTCATTTATGTAATTTCCTTTCGCAAAAGTTGATACGAGTTTCATTTTGTAGTCTGACTTGGAAGATAGTCCTCAATTATTGTTAAAAGACATATATAATAATAATGAGTTAGAAAAATGTATTCTACTTTTCTTATTCTGAACGAATATTATAACTACATGTGAAAGTGTTATTTTTTTGTTTCTCATTCAGGCCTAAAGCAACCAATTGACTTGATTTGACATAGAGTTAGTTAAAAGGATTGAAAGACATTTTGTGATGGTACACTCAAATTAATATGCGATATCAAATTATTAAACTCGAATTTAATGCATTTGAAACCACGAGGAAAAGCTAGTTATTAATATAGGTTACAACTTAAAATAAAAGCCTGAAACGAAGATAAATTTCAGCATACTAATACTAATAAAATATACCTAATTTATTCATTCTAACAATAAAAATCGTCGTTCAAAAAGAAACCAAAGTAGATTGTTACGTATTTACTTTACAATTACGCTTAAGTAACTCAAAATCACGGTCTAAGGTTTTATGTAACAAAATACAACAAAACTAAAATATAAACCATGTCAATGTCGAAGAAAAAGAAAACAGACATTAGTGTAGGTAATGTAGATGAAGAAATGAGAGAAAATAAGTTCTAGATCACGACTGTTTCCGACACGAGTCAAATTATAGACGGTGGTAATGATCCGCCGGATTGTGTACGGTCGTAAATGTGAGCTAGGCATCAAATAGTTAAGATCAGGTAAGACAAATGACTATGGGAACTGAAGCATATGCACGAATCCAATAGTGTCCTTAGATTTCAGTAAGATAAATCCAAAGCCTGGACATGATGGTTGTTAGCAATATTTTCGACCACCTTTTGTGCAACGTTTTTTGAATTCGTTATTTCTATCTAATTTGTATAGATTTAAAGTGCATGTATTCGATCTGAATTAATAACGGCAGCTACAATAAGCTGACCTTTTATTTCTGAAAATCACGCAGAAAACCGTATTCGTCAAGGTAACAAATACTACCAGGAAATTATACATACTAGAATATCTGTAACCATATTCTGTAGAAAAGGCTAAATTAAGGTCTAATCCTAAATTGAGGGTGACACACCGGCAGTTAAACATTTGAACCTACGGCAGATTGATCTATAAAATATAAGTCTTTTCCTGATCATGGAAACCCCACATCCTAAATCGCTTATAAAACCCCAAAGAAAGTAGAAAGCACCATAATGGTTGTAAATGAATCGCTTTGTAAGCCATTTAACCTTTATGATATATGTAGTTGTATGCCATGGTTTCATAGTGTGGTCAATTCGAAACTATTTTCACACATAAATTTATTTCTTTTATTAAGTACTTTTATTTTTCTAGCTAAAGCTAGAAAAATGATTCAAATGATCACTAAAATATTTATTATCATATTTGAAAACAGAAAAAAAATCTGCAATAAGAAATGTAATTTTGGTTCATTTTAAATCATCCAAGTCGATACTTCTTGAGATTGATCGGAGTGCTAGTGAATTAGAAATGTCTCTAAATAAATCACAGAAAAAATTCCGCCACCCAATATGTCAATAGGTCACGCCAACCAGCGCATACGTAAACAATACCACATGCTTCAAATTCACGACCTTTAATTCAATGACCGTACTTTCGCAATCTTACGAAACCGGGACTTCACTTTTACTCCTAAGAAAGTCCAGTTTTCGATGAGTTTTTACAATCTGCAGCTACAGGGGTGCCGAAGGTATTTAAGATGACGCGCTTTGCGGCGGCGCACAGTTGATTCTAAACGCGCGATGTGGCGGACCGGATTCTTACTCGTTCTCGCAGCCGCGTGCGCGCATCCCGCGCAAAACCAAGCCCAGAATAACAACCACATCGACACAGACTGCAGCAAAAAGGACTCAGCATCATGCATGAGATACAACTTCTTCTCTTTCATCGACAAAATGATCGGACAGAAGGAAAACTTTGCGCTGACTGAAGGAGTCACCGTCGTCCGAGCTTCCGATGTTCCGGTTGAAACTGGAGCTCCCAGAGCTTTAGATCCTGTTTCTCGTCTCAAGCAGTACTTCGAAACGCATTCTCTACAAATCGAGGTCAAGGGTTCGGATGTCATTGATGCTGTATCCAGTGCCGGCAGAGCTTTGCAAGACACAGTCTCAAACTTCACAGATGATAGCGATCTAAGCGAGGAGAGTCGAGGAAAGAAGAAGAAAGCAGCTAAAATTCTCGGACCATTGATGGCAGCTTTGGCGATGAAAATGATGGCATTGATGCCTTTAGCCATTGGTGCGATAGCATTGATTGCTGGAAAGGCGTTGCTGATCGGTAAGCTAGCGTTGGTACTGTCAGCTATCATCGGGTTGAAGAAGTTGCTGAGTCAGCAGAAACACGTGACGTACGAGGTGGTGACACACCCTCATCACTCATCGAGCCACACATCCAGCCACGACTACGGCGGCACCAGTGGCTATGGCGGAGATACTGGAGGCAGCTACCCCAGTTCCGGGGGCCATAGCAGCAGCGGAAGCGGTGGATGGGGCAGATCGCTGGAAGCTCAAAGCTTGGCGTACTCAGCGCAAAAGCCTTAACCCACGACCTAGTTCAACGGCCTGGTTTTCTCTTCTATGTACTTTTTCTAGTGTGCAAGTGCGATGAACGTTTGTATTTATTACGTTGACTGGATGTTGCGATCTTCTTAGTCACTTTGTAAGCCGATCGGCTGTTGTGTAGGTAAATATTATTATAGTATATCGACTGCTATTAAATGCCTAAGAGTATTGTTTATTTATTGTGTTTATAAGGTATAGATGTATGTATTATTAAAAATGTACCTGGCTTTAATATTTTTAAGTGATATGTAAGATATTTTATTTATTGTGCTCATTTCTTGTTATGTTTTCATGCTTTCAGACCCAGTTACATCTTTAAGTTTCTTAGATTATTTTCCGGTTTACTAACTTTATAATGATATTATTATGATCTTCATAAATGTAAATTCCGCGACTAGAATTTAAGAGGTTAAACGTACAAAGATTCATTTATTGTTACGATTATTATAATTTTAATACATGCTGTTTGTTTCATTTACTGATTTCCTCACAGGCAAAAATAATGTTTTTGAAAAAACATCTTCAAATTTAATCTTTAAATTGATTTTAGAAAAGGTTAAATCCTCAAATTGTTTCCGTAAATGAGGGTTATGAGCAACCATTAATTCCCAGTAGTTTAGAAAGATTTTTTAGCTATCGTATAATCCTCATTTTTAGTAAGAAATATACATATTATTTTTAGTTCCTCAGTACCTTAATAGGTTTAGTTTACGTTACTTTTGCCAGGGAAATAAAAAATGCAATGTGTAGGCAAGAGCTCGTAATCTTGTATAAAATTTATTAATGATTAAATCATGAAATGACGTTGTCCCGGACATGAAAGCATTACGAGAATCATCATGATTTATCATTCAGAAGCTTGCTCGATTTAAATTATCATGGCAAGACAAGTTGTTTCATTCATCTATATTCCATAGGTACTGTAGGTATAGGTAGTAAATCCAAACGTAATTCTTTCTAACCTTCTTACGCCCAAATGGGTAATGGATTTTAATAAAATACAAAACATTAATACAAAATACAAAACGTCTATTAAAAATAATGTGTGATACTGTGGGGTTAATGTAACTTGACATGAATTTAGGTGATATCCCGGAAAAGAACTTTAAGCTGTTTCTTATCCCGTAAAAATTGGAGTGATTACCGAAGAATAGAAAATAGTTGTACATCATTGATTTTCAAACAAGGGGATGAATTTAAAAAACCTAATCAAATCAATACACCAAATCCTGATTTGTCTACTATAATAAGAAACTCTACTTACTGCTTTTTAAAATAATCTTTGAAATTTTCTATTCTTGCTTTCCTGTATGTTTTCTCGGACAGACATCACGCTCTGTAATAGATATCATCATAATAATAACACATTACCAAGACATACGAGAACTTTCTACACCCGAGATGCAAGTCGTTTTCCTTGAGTAAGTAATCCGGATGTCTGGAAAAAGCCATTTTATCGACTGCAGCTTTCCAATTGTAACTTGCCTCAGCCGGATCAAGAAGTTCTGTTCCATTTAGAATAGTCTCAAGATCCGTGTTAGGTGTAAAGTTTTTACAAGGACTTTTATCATTTTTTACACAAATGCTGGATAAAAGCTGAAGTTAGGGCTCTTTGGCGCTCAGTATGGGAAGTCTACGTTCAGTGGTCGACTAACTGATGATGATGATTATTGTAAGTTTATATTTCTGGGACAGAATTTTTTATAACCTAGCTTTTTAGATGTTTATTTTAGGTATCGCGGTGCACGTACAATTTGAAAAGGTTACTCTTAAAGTGTATATACTTAATTTAACTTTTTATCGATATAAATATTGAAATCAACGAAACACAGTTCGTCGTCACGTCACGTCAGTACCTAACTATGGTTAAATCACTACATAGTATAAAACAAAGTCGCTTTCTCTGTCCCTATATCCCTATGGCCATTTGAATGCTTAAATCTTTAAAACTACGCGACGGATTTTGATGCGGTTTTTTTAATATATAGATTGATTCAAGAGGAAGGTTTATACGTATAATAAAACCGTGCGAAGCTGGGGCGGGTCGCTAGTTAATAATTAAATTACTTGACCGTTACTGGAAGCTTTAATAAGCTTTTAACGAGAAAGCACATCCGTTTCCGTCGAATTTGACTACTTTTTACTGATTTTTCGGTAGTATATCCGGTCCACTGGCGACACCTAGGCGTTTCGCGCCATTTTTAGTTTGCGTAAAATGGACAGCGCCATGTTTTATCATTGGCGTTTCGTATTCCGTCGAAGCAACTTGTGTACGCAGCAGTTCTGCTCTGGCTCTGTTAAAGTTGCACTACCTATAGTGATAATTATTTTAGGGTTATATCGTAAAGTGAATCGCAGAAAAACCTGTAAGTTTTTTAAATTTACTTATTTTCTCGCACTTGAAATCATTTTGAGAATTTTTATCGACCATGTTGTAAAAATCTCTTTGTTGTAATATTTGTGTTATTTTTTATAAGAAATAGGGCCTGCTTTCAATTTTAGCCATTACTGTCCCACTGCAGGACAAAGGCCAAAGAACGTTGATTCAGGAAAGCATATTGTGCTCATAATTTTTTACCTTACCTAAGGTAGGTAACTAACGGTAAAAATTTAACGGTTTTTCCGTTCGGATCTCGTATTTTATAGAAAGTACTTGATCATTTATTTAATAATTTACTGGTTGTGTTCGGTTTATTCGGTTCTTTCGGTTCCGGTCTCGAAGTCCATTTATTTAGATAATTTACTTCATTGTGTTGGTTCTGTCATATAAGATCTCACATTTTAAAATGATTTTTTATTTCTACCGGATTGTGTCCGGTATTTTTGGTAAGTTTTGGAAGAAACATTTTTGTAAAAATATTTTGAATAACTGTATTTTAAAATTACAGCCTATTTTTATTAAAGAACCGGAACCGGCGCTACCGCCGCCGCCGCCGCCGTGAACGCGCCGTGAGCTTCGATCCCATTTGTAAGCATACCTACTCATCGCGGATACGGGTAAGCTCCAAAGTTATTATAACTAATGCCCTGCCTGACTAATTGAGTCGTTTTTATACTGCTTGCCATGATGGTAAGGCCTCGATAAGTTCATTTTGTAAGCGTCGACGCTTGTACAAACATGTTTAACTTCACTGACAATCAATGTCTTGGCAAGGCCATTATTTCGAACAAATTAGAAGAACAAAATCACAGGTTCCGAAAACACGCAACTGTTTTTCGAAGACATCTTCTATGTTCGCAAGAAACGACCCAAGAAATAATAACTAGCAAGCACTAGACCTTTTTAGTTAAATCTTCACCGAATACCTACCCTCAAAAGTTTGATTTTTGAGTCTCAACCCATTCAAGCCATTCACGGCTCCTATTGATCATTCAATCAATTAGCATAAAGAGAACTTCAATAGTAATGTAATCTAAATTTTACAGTAAATAGAAATTTTTGGTAAATATTATACCTATTAAAACTTTGTTGGAAGAACAACATTTAATTTCATCCCTTAACGAAAGAGGGACTTCAGGATGTGCGCGACACTAGTCGCGCGCGTTCTACATAACTACCTGCGAGTTTTTTAATAATAATTTTAGTTTGAGATTTGACTTGCTCGTAACCTGTACTTGTAGCCTAAAAAAAAAAAAAAGTGATCTTGTTGATTGATTGATTGATCTTGTATTTTGTTTTAATAGGCTGGATAGTAATAAGTGAATCTTTTAACCCTGTTCTGGCAAAACATAATTAAGGACTTAGCTGCCCCTCGCGGGGGTAGAGCTAGTGTGAATCACTGCAGAAAGTGTGAATCATCGGCAGAATTGTATATCCCTATAAATAAGATATTAATTTATTGGGCCATTTCGAAGTAACATAGGTAAATCATTTAACACACCAGTAGGCGCTCAAAGTTTATTTATCGACATGAACTGCCTACACAGACACACCCTCGCGGGGTGGATGCCGTAATTACCTTTCAGAGGTCAGCTCGGCTGTGACCAATATACAACATCTATAATTACTAGGACAGCGCTCAAATTCACGAGTTTCCTTTTACCACTGCACTGACACTTCCGGCCCGGTCATAAATTTGATACAGGACGCTCATATGCTCTTGAACTTAGGTGAAATGCCTACACAAACACCCTCGCGGGGTGGATACCGTTATAACCTCTCTCAAAGAGGTCTCAAAAAGGTCAGCCCAGAAGTGGCCAATATATAATAACTATCACGAGTATTACCACCGAGGCTCCTGGCCCGGTCTTAAATATGGTACAGGATGCTCCAATGCTCCTGGACCTAGGTGAAATACCTACATAAAGACACCCTCGTGGGGTGGATACTATAATAACCTCTCTCAAAGAGGTCAGCCCAGAAGTGGCCAATTTATAACTATAATAACAAGGACCAACCACCGAGGCTCCTGGCCCGGTCTTAAATAAGGTACAGGACGCTCCAATGCTCCTGGACCTAGGTGAAATACCTACATAAAGACGCCCTCGCGGGGTGGATACTATAATAACCTCTCTCAACGAGGTCAGCCCAGAAGTGGCCAATATATAACTATAATAACAAGGACCAACCACCGAGGCTCCTGGCCCGGTCTTAAATATGGTACAGGATGCTCCAATGCTCCTGGACCTAGGTGAAATGCCTATCCTAATAACCTCTCTCAAAGAGGTCAGCCCAGAAGTGGCCAATATATAACTATAATAACAAGGACCAGCGCTCAAATTCAAGAGTTTTATTTTACCACCAGGGCTCCTGGCCCAGTCATAGATATAGTACAGGACACTCCAATGCTCCTGGACTCAGGTGAAATGCCTACAAAAACACCATTCGCGAGGTGGATACCATAATAACATCTCACAGAGGTCAGCCCAGAAGTGGTTAGTATACAATTACTATAACATATGACAAGGCTCAAAAACATGAGTTCCCTTTTACCAACAAGGTTCGCAGCACAGTCATAAATATGGTGCAGGGCGCTCTAATGCTCCTGGATACTGCATTTAACAAATATGAACAATTATTTATTTATTTTATATTTCGTTTATTAAGGCATAAACGTTTACAATTTCCTTGTCTATCGCATAGATAAATACAATATGCAGGAAGCTCCAATGTTTCTTGACACTTGATACACTTAAACAAAAAGGTAACAATATATAATGCTCCTGGATACTGCATTGAACAAATGTGAACAATTATTTATTTATTTTATATTTCGTTTATTAAGGCATAAACGTTTACAATTTCCTTGTCTATCGCATAGATAAACACAATATGCAGGAAGCTCCAATGTTTCTTGACACTTGATACTTAAACAAAAAGGTAACAATATATAATGCTCCTGGATACTGCATTGAACAAATGTGAACAATTATTTATTTATTTTATATTTCGTTTATTAGGGCATAAACGTTTACAATTTCCTTATCTATCGCATAGATAAATACAATATGCAGGAAGGTCCAATGTTTCTTGACACTTAAACAAAAAGGTAACAATATATATATATATATATACATATATACATATAGGACGCTCAAATGCTCCTGGAAACATGCTCCTGGACACTATAATTAACAAAAGTTAACAATAACTCTAAGACATTTCAATGAGGTCAGATAGGAAGGTTGCTCTGGTAGGTATACAGACAATAGCAGCTCGCTGGTATCACCACGTTCGATATCCCGAATGTTTATAGTTAAATCTAACTGATCAGGCAGTCCCATTTTCAATCTCGAGGCACTTAACGAGTAGGCATGTAATTAATGACCGAAATACGAGTATCCTGTCTCGACGATTTGCTGTAATACATTGCATCAAAGTTTAGATGTGCTTCGCGAGCACTTAATCTTGGTCTTAGCACTTAGGTACCTCGGTCCTCAAACCGCAGAAAGATGTATTTTGAAGGCCGGGAACAGTCCAAAATATATACCCTGCAGAAATTAATAGTTTGTCCTTGTGCATGCCTGTTAGAGGTGCACATTCAAAGGAAATACAAAGGATTTTTCTGCTATATTATGCGACTCCAGCCTGACCGTTTCTTGCACCTGGTAACGATAAGAGTTTCTCCTGCACTGCAATCAAAATAAATTTATTATATATACAAGTTATTGTGTGTGTGCTAGCCAGACATGAAATACATCACATTTCATAGCCTTCATCTTACTGTATGGGCTTATAATCATACTGCAGAAGCATAGAGTTGTACCATAGAGATAACCTATCGAATGTGCTCGACATTCAATACATCTCAGCATACACGATATCCCAGGCAAGCCTAATGATCGGGGAGGTCACCTATATCATTATCGTTTACCCCGAGTGACAACAACTGCTAGCATATATGAACATTAAATAGTTTTTATAAAATGGGGACCCTAGATACTTCTATCTAATTCATTTATTTGCCTGAAAGGCTGCGCATGTTCTTTGTAATAATGTTACACGAGATCTGAAAGATTATGTTTCATGACGCGTTTAGTATCCCTTGGATGTTTCATAGCGTGTTTAAAATCTGGTATGTATCGATCACTAGCATGGGAATTTCCGTTACCATTTCTAATCCCTAAAGTGTTGCGTCTAAATCACTTAGTGACTGGGGATACCTGATTAGTAGTTCCTCAACTGGGGAATATGTCTGTCACCACCGAAAGTCAAGAACATCGTTCTCATGTTTTTGAAGTGTACGTGTAGAATGGTGGAACAATTGACACAAAATACCTACTAATCAATATTTTCATAAGATCGTCACACCACGATATAACTGTTGATCTGTACACGTAAAAGTTTACACGTCTTAACGTTACTAGACACACCTTGATCTTGTCATTGTGTACGATAGTAGGTGTTATTTATTTTTTGACGGTTCCAACACTGACAGTGGTTGACTTCTTTCAAACATTAATTATGTTATAAATTAATCCACTAATATGAATGAACTAAACTTATTTAATCATAAAATTAGACTGAAAGTCTATAAACGATTTTAATATTACACTTAAAGTGGCTAAGCTGGCGTAACGTACCTATTGGCTGGGATAATACCTCTTTAGATAAACAGATGTTGAAGCAGTTTCAGATAACATACGATCACTGTATCTTTAGACGAGGGAATTGGCTGTTCGCCAATATTTTTTAAATTTGTAGGCGAGAAATAACATATATCTACCTGATAATGTTACTCCGTTATTGTTGAAAACGATTGATACAATATTTACTAATTATTACTTTAGTTTGGTGGCAATTTGAATATTTTAGCTGTTAAAACGGCTAAGTTCAAGTTCAAAGTGGATATATTATAAATTTTAGTAAATTAGTTCTTGGTTACCTACTAAAATCAAGAGTGTCAGAATTATAGAACAAAACTCAAGAGAACATTACTTTATCAGTATTCTTTCAAAAGACTTGTTTCACATTCTTTTGTTTAATTTTATCTCATCACATTGGCGTTATTCCCTCAAACTCTACATTTGGCGACACCAGGCGAAAACAAACAGATCTCGTTAAAAGCTTATTAAAGCTTCCAGTAACGGTCAAGTAATTTAATAGAAGCGTTTTACCTGAAATAAAACGCAAATTAAAATACTTACCTTACTGGAAGCTTTGCTTTTATTTCTGCCTGGTGTAACTTAACCAATGATAAAACATGGCGCTGTCCATTTTACGCAAACTAAAAATGGCGCGAAACGCCTAGGTGTCGCCAGTGGACCGGATATACTACCGAAAAATCAGTAAAAAGTAGTCAAATTCGACGGAAACGGATGTGCTTTCTCGTTAAAAGCTTATTAAAGCTTCCAGTAAGTAAGTATTTTAATATGCGTTTTATTTCAGGTAAAACGCTTCTAATAAATCTGGAAAATCCACACAATATAATTTAGCCCAACTTCTTGATATGTAACTGATTTACATAATACAACATTAGAACATTACATTAGATAATTTTTTTTTAATTCTATATGGAAAAAGTACACCCAAAACCCCAGAACAAATATTTGCAGATCATGCAAACATTTATCCCAAGGCAGTAATCGAACCCACTACTTACATTGCTGGCATTACTTTCGCACGCCGTCGCGCCACTGTATAAAAATAATAATAAGTATAAATATATCCCTGTCATGATTCTGCAAGTTATTCCATATCTTGTGGTTTTGGTAAACCTTAACATACCTACAACTTAATATAAACCAGATACTAATTTGGTAATTAAATCTGGTTTAATGGCATGGTGCATTCATAAAACGTGGTGTATAAGTTTAAGGATTTATGAGTAATAAGCTAACGAAGACTAATCCAGAAAGTAAGTAAATCTGCATCGCAGTGTGCAAAAGTTCTTTTTGCTGCGAGAGTTTGCGAAATTGTGAGATCGATTCCCGCTCGAGACTTTCTGTTTTTCTGTCCAGAAATCCTACTAATATTATAAACGCGAAAGTTTTTAAGTATGGATGGATGGTTGTTTGTTACTCTTTCACGCAAAAACTACTGAACGGATATAGATTAAATTTGGTACAGAGATAGATTATGGTCTCAAAAAACACATAGGCTATATTTTATCCCGAAATTCCCACGGGAATGGGAATTACGCGGGTGAAACCGCGAGGCGCTGCTAGTCAGGAATAAATTTCTAAAATATTACTTATTTATTACTTATTTAATTTAAATTAATTTAATTAAATAAGTAATTTAATTTAAATTAAAATTAAGTAATTTAATTAAGTAATTAAAAATAAGTAAATAAGTAATTGAAAAAATAAGTAATTAAAATTAAGTAATTTAATTTAAATTAAAAAAATAATTTTTATTACTTATTTAAGAAATAAAAGTATTTCTTTGAGCTTTCAAATAAGTACTTAGATAAGACAAATTTTAACTGTTAGTAATTAAATATCGAAGTTTTATAAGAAATAAGGTGTTCATCGGTTTTCTCTTAGCTTCAATTTTTCTTTCCTCTCATTACTTGTCAGATGATGCTGTGAAGTAAACAGACTGCAGTATTACTAATTAATTAGAATAATATGAATATTTTTTAACATTTAGTAATATTCCGAATCGCTTTATTCTCATGTCTTATCCATTTCTAAGCGGAACATTCTCTTGCCCTCTAACACTAGAGAAAGGTACAATCAGGTGAAACTACAAGCGCCTTGCTTACATTCATAATATTCTAATTGGGCTTGGATAACAGCCGGCTATGTCTATAGTGACTTCCACCGTTCACATTCATAAGAGCCATAAACAAGAAGTTGAAGATTGTATTAATTTTTTTCAATCCTTGATTGTAATTTTCGTTGTAGAAAGACAGAAGCTGAAGTTATATTTATGAAATTGACTTTGAACTTATTTCATGAATGAATTTCTTCGCTCTCGCAAGAAGAAATTGCTCCCTAATTAATGGTTAATTAATTAATTAATTAAAAAAATAATTAATGTTAAATAATTAATAATTAAATAAATTAATTTATTAAATAATTAATAATTTAATTAATTAATTATACTAGGTACATATTGATTAGTGATATTATCAGTCATCTGTTTAGTCATTCAGTCAACACAAGCTCTACTTAGCTTGGGGCTAGATGATGCTGTGAACAAACCGTCCAGCATTAATTATTTATCTATATGCTTTTACTTGTGATTATAGCTATGTTATGTCGTAGACATAATTAACTCCTATTACATACATGTTAACTGTCACTTATTCGCGAAGTAGAAAGAAATTAAGCATTCTCTAGTGAGAATTCTAAATTAATGCTTTGAACTTTCACAAACGAGCATTAAGCACTTAAGAGACACTAATTACTCTAAAATTATTAGTACATTGGAGGTAGGTACATATATAATTAATAGGTATGTACGTACACGTCTACGTCCACGGCGAAATGGGATCGCTTAAACGTAAAAAACTAGCTTTCTATGGAAACGTTTCAAGGTATTTCTATTCCATGGGAATGAAAGTAGAAAAAAACTTGAATACAGAAAAGTAACTAACTACCTAAGACTAGTTTTTTACAATTTAAACAGTTAAAAGCGGTATTACACTATACGTTATTCAGGGCCCTAACTACCGGGCCCTGAATATCGTACGAGTCCGGGTCCTTCCCTTAGGGACCCTAAATCTTATTACACCACTCTTAGTTAGGGTTAGGGTCCCTGAATATCGTGTACCTAGTGTAATACCCGTTTAAGCTTTTATTGACTGTTTCAAACATTCTAGAGATAGCACAACTGATACATTACAAAACATATAAATCAAAAGCGTCCTCAACGATGCTGGCTGCATTGCACAAAGATAAAATATTTTTTAGCTAGGAATCTAGAAACCAATTAAGGCGCAAACATGATCTAAAGTGTTGCCACCACTTGTTCATATAATTCGCTAAACTTAAAATTTCCAAAATTCACACGTACGGTTTTTTAAACCCACCATAAGCTTTTTTTAATGCATCTGTAGTAGTTGATTTTGTCTATTTTAGGAAAATATATGAAAAGTAATGAAAACAGAGTTTAGTGGCCACCAAATTAATAATAATTGGGAGCGCCACTTTAGGTCCTGGACAAAACTAGTAAAATATTACGTCAGCGTCAATACGCCCTTCACCAAGTACGACATTTTATTTTTGGGAACTTACAAATTACAATACCTTTTTGGTACTAACTATTTGATACCTGAATTAAATTATTTACAAGTTATTAATAGTGAAATCACTACCTAGCACCTACATAGTATAAAACAAAGTCGCTCTCTCTGTCCCTTTGTCCCTATATGCCTATGTCCCTTTGTATGCTTATAAGTATCTTTAAATCTACGTAACGGATTTTGATGCGGTTTTTTTAATAGATAGAGTGATTCAAGAGGAAGGTTTATACATAGGTATCTATAATAAAACCGTGCGAAGCCGGGGCGGGTCGCTAGTAATATGATATATCGCACTTGGTTCTGACGCTAACAAATGTAACTGCCTCAAACGGAAAATAAAAGCAACAACTTCAAGCTCAAGCTAAGCAATAATGTCACAAAGAGTTCTCACCTTGACAAAGAATAAAACAAGACAAGTCTCCGTTACGCCATCTTTCTGTAACACGGGAAAATAAAACGACAAACAAACCTTGAGCGTAGAGTGTAGTAACCTTGACAAAGCTCTGTTCATTCATAAAGTTTTGTTTGACTGTTTGTATAAACAGAACCGGTACATATTTTAATGACACGTTCTACGTATTTACTGGGTACTTACATATCTACCTACCTGAAGGGTTCAATTGCGAAGTAATTCTAAACATTGTAGTTTTTTTTTTGCCTAAGTCTTAGGCACCTACCTACTTACTTATTGATTTCCGGAAATGCATTTCGATGAAAAAATATCTTATACATTTACTTTTAACAGAGTTTTAAGTATGCAGATTCACGACTTAATATACTAATTTCCTGCTATTAGCGCTTTTGAAGCAGAAAAACCTTAGAAATCTTATAAAACTGGATTCTTAGCAAGTTCAATGTCTTTGCTGATTGCAGCGCTCCACCGCAAGTGCAGGAAAAACCTTGAACTTCTTACTTTGTTTGTAAATAAACGTGGCCCTGAACATAGTTCAGTGAAATTTACATAGATGGCGCTGGTTGAAAAAGAAAATTTTCTTTGAAATAGTTTCTAAGCATTTGATAAGGGATGAATCTGCATATTAAAGAGATCTGCATGCAATATAAATTCGGGATAAATTTAATTTATTTTAAATTAAATTGAGATATATACTTAACATAAAATTCATTAAAGCGAAATAAAAAAGAACTACTACATAAATAAGAAACTTTCTTTTTCAGAAGACTTTGAGTACAGTTCTCGTTATAAATGTAAGATGGCGCTATTGAAAAACATAAATTGAGAAGGTTTTCGAATTCGAGGCTCAAAATCATTTCATAGATTTAGTTTATTTTCTATAGCAACTGGTTTTTGATATTATCCTGATTTTGTTGTAAATGAAATTCACAAATGATTGAAAGTTCAATAGAACTAAAACAAATATTAATAAGTGACGTTACATAAGACAAGCCTTATCGCTTAAAAACGAAATCCCCAGCCTACCCACCCATAGGGTGGTAAGAATGAAATGGTAATGTGCTGGATGTAGGTACGTACTACTAAGTGCTCTGTGCTTTGTTACCTATATCAAGGTTACATAATATAATATTTCACAAACCACAAATTAAATCCTAATATTTAATTTTGTGTTGAAATATTATTATTAATATTTGTTTCACACATCAACGTTTAATGGTACAGCTCCATCCTTTAACCAGGTGATTAATTAATTGGATCGCGATGGTTAGGTACTGACTGACGTCCCAGGCATTGTAAGTTTTCAAGTTTAATCTGTTGTTTTCTATTAATAACTTCAGTTTAGGAACTTTTAAATTCCATGTAGGTATATTTTTAATAATCAATATTTTTTCCTTGTTTGTTCTAAATAAATGCAGTATGAAAATCGTAAATTGTTGATCAAAATAGAAGCCAGCATTACAATAACCTGTTTTAAAGATCTCAGCAAATTTCTAATAGAGTGCACGAGAAATTTGCTGAGATCTCTATAAATTGTTCTTCAGGACCCCAAGGACCAAAGGTTTCCAAGGGTTTCCACTCCAAACGACTCAAATAGGCAGCGACTGAGGATGACTATTTGAGCCGCTTGTCAACCATTTAGGATTGCCATTCAAATTCAACGTAGCAAGCAATGGTACCAGAATTATGTACGTTTCCCTCAGTACGGGTATTTATCCTAAGAAGTCAACAAACATGGCCCGAATTCCACGAAATAAATTTTTAGACCTTTGTTTTGAAATTAGTGGCATTCGGCCCCAGGGTTTAGACGAAAATCTTTAATAATTCCTACAGATTCCTAGCGCCATTTGTTCCATCCACAGATAAACAAGATTGGATAAACTTCAATGTTTCCCATTGAAGTTCATCAATCTTGTCCGAAGATTTTCTATTGGTGGTACTGACACTGAGAGAATTGTGAGTTCAAATACCTACCGAAGAAATCGAATTTTCTTAAAAATACCCTGAGCGTAAGGGCTTATGCACTATAATAACAAAAACCCTAAGTACTACTAATTCAAACGCTAATAGGCAGGTACTATATATACTTGTTCCGGTAAATTTCACGTCCAACCTATTATTTATTAACTTTTCCAACAACACACATGTATACAAACCCTTCTCTACTTTCGCTGACATTAACCCAATCAAACGCTTAAATCCGTCATTTTCTAGTGGCAACTTGACCACATTTCAAATGGTTATAAAAGTATGGGCCATGACTACTTCAGAATACTTTAACAAGGCTTTGTCAAGTGTTGAGTGGCTATCACCTAGTTAAGACTTATGTGACTGCAATTTATAGAAACTCAACAGCCAAGAAAGCATTCATTTCTCTTATGCTTACTCATATAGAGGCCTCAATAAAAGCGTTGTAAAACACGTATGTCTGTGATAACTATATGGAATCAGCTTTGCCGTGGTGTTTAGACTTGTAGGGACTTAGGACTTTTATGAGTCATGTTAAAGAAATGCCTGATAAAGGTCATCATAACTAATTTGTCTTTGATAAGTAGGTCTGATTCTACTCGTATATAATGTTACAAGCAAGATTTTAAATTAAGTAGGAGCAACCAATTATATTTCAAGCTGACAGGGTTTATCTCTTTAATCACCATCACTCGGTATAAGTATTGATTAAGCAGTTCTCATCATACGATAAGAAACAGCCTTAATTTTCAATGGTTTTACATTTATTACAATAATATACAACAGACAAGAGTATCTTTTCGTAAGTCTTGGGGGTTTAAGGTGTAAATGAAACAGATAATTAAAATGACTGTTAATAATTTAATGATTTGGGTGGATTCATAATAATCATAACAATTATTACTACTAAGAAAGATAAAACAAATAGCACCACTTTGTGAAAACAGTAATAAGATAATACTATATGTAAAATAAAATACAATAATACACAAAAGAAGATGACATAAAAAAAATTCTACACAAATATACAATACGAAGCATATTTACAAAAGATAGCAATACAAAATAATATAAATGAATAAAATAAAAAGTACGACTAGAAGAAGATGAACACAAATGAAATAATGAACTTAAAATATTAAAGCTATACAGATATTTGTACTATAAAAAGGTTCCATCCCGGAACATAAGAAATACTTAACAAAACAGGTACAACGTAGAAAAGAAAGTGATGCTACAACAAAGACAAGAATCACTCACACGCATTAAATAATTTAAATAAATAATTAATAAATTATTATCATAACTGAGGTTGAGAACTATCTTAGGTTTAGATCAGTTGGCGTAAGCGTTGTAGGCTAGGTTTTGGGCGTCGCCTGATCGACCCCAGCCATGGCCGCCGCCGCTGCCGTGACTGTAATGCTCCTCATGATGTGGATGTGCCACGACCTCGTAGCTTTCATGATGCTCGCTCTTCGAAAGCAGTTTCTTGAGCAGCAAAAGAGCAGAAGCCAAGAGCGCTGCCTTGGCGAGCATTAAACCCTTGACTGCCGCAAAGGCGATGATACCCAAGAACAGAGGGATGAGAGCCTGAATCTTCAGTTGGAGGAGAGCGAAGATAGGGAGAAGCTGCTTCAACTTCTTCTTCTTGCCACGACCTGGAGAAAAATAGATAGATTTAAGCAACAAGTGAAGAACACGATTAGCCAAGAACTGTTGCACGTACTGCAACTATATTTTAAAGTCACAGCAAATCATGAATGTAGTCAATGTATTTGGTCTCTATAAATAAAAATATAATTTGTAAATGTGTTACGTGATGCTACAAAGTTAATGTTCATGTCGATAAATAGGCTAGTAGCGCCGAGTTCAAGTATTTCCCTTTTACTGCATGCAATCACGTTGCATGTAAATGAGTTACCCTGACCGCATGTTAAACGAACGAAACCGGACGAATTCGTTAGCAAAGTGGTCTGAAATTTGAACGATGTCACCCCAATTGTAATTCACTATGTTACGTTCATTTTGCATAACAGTATCATTGTAGAAAGTGATTCTGTTAGGCTCAATTCGAAAGCTCAAGCCCACTTCCATATTTCGATGATAGAACGCCTGGAGCTATGCTTTTACTCGCTTCGCGATACCCGATTTCGATCACGCTAGCGGAACTTGAATTCTAGCCTTAGTCCTACATACCTGTAGTACTATGGAAATCTAGCAAAAACTAGACTCTATCCGCTTTCCACCATAATCTTGTTAATAGGTTAGAGAAACTCACTAAACCCGTTCGAGTCTGATTTCTAGACGCGTCTTCTTAAGGTGTATGTTTTAAACGGATGTCCGTTTACAATTTCGTAACGTCTAATCGAATGCAATTCAATTATGATCTGGGGTTGATTAATTTGACTTTCTATTTTTGTTTCTCATACGTAATCTCGACTGGTCTTGCGAGTACTTTTAATTTATATTTCGGCGAGAGTCATGCTTGTTTTATGTGTGGCTAGGTTTCATGCAACGCGTACAATCACATAAGTGTTAGCACAGTTGTTCAGAACGTCGAGCTTATCATTTTCGAGTGTCCGATTTTCACTTGCACTTAAGTAGACGTGAATAAAAAACCGTGACAAGCATTTTCTTATTTGTTTAGCAATGGAATATTATTTTATACCACATAGTTTTGCTACAAGTGCGTCTCACTAGCTAGTTTACTGGCAGTTCCCTATACTTTTTTAGTAATTTATAAAACACTTTAAATGTGTATAAATCACTGATAAATTTTATCAAGCTCTACCTCTTTGTAAACGGAAAACAATAACCTAATTTAAAATTTTAGTTCACAATCATGCTCATAACACAAAAATATTTTCACTTTTCTTTTATTACAATCTTTACAGTGGCTGTGGTTTGTTTTATTTGGTTGTTTTATAACCACCTGTTTGGTTGTAAAAGAGTTCACTACAGCTTCATTGATAAACTTTGATCATTGACTATTTTTATTACAACTTTTACTGATCTGTATCTAAAACATGAACTAATTCTCACGAATAACAACGAAAGTTTTGAAGAATGCAATAACACACAGATAGTATTTTCATCTGATTACTTATTAGACAAAGAAACCAGTGAAAATTAATAGCTTACGAGAGTTTTCCCACTACAGTCCAGTGTGGTTTCCCACGCAGAACAACAAAATTACTTATGATTATCTTAACAAGGTCTATTATACATTATCTAAGCTAAGTTTTGATATATCTCATAAAAACTTTCACTTATATTTTGGTCAGTTTATTACAGCCTGTAATTATGTAGTGTAAGTAATGATACTCGTTGAATTTTTACGCTTTATAATTTCTAAAGGCTAGTCTTACGCAAATTAACGGGGTAGAAAACTTTTATTATATTATGTTTCAAGTCGCAAATTATCTGTAACACCTTTTATGATCGCTCTAGCTAGTTAGCGTCTAGTTGTGAAAATATTTTACGGTTGACAGCACTTTTTTACTATCGTTGTTTATATTTAGAATTTGTTCATTAAGCTTGACGACACAATTTAAATAATTATTTGAATTTTTCATTTGTTTTTTGATTAGTGTTTTGTTTGCTCATTGTTTTGTTCGTCGTTACCTTGCTTATTAGTTTAATGTTGATTGTTATAAAACTAAAGTCTGCTTCTCCCTATGTAAAATATTTATTAAGCTGCATAACGTTACGTCATTGGGGGAGGCCTATGTCCAGCAGTGGACTAATATAGGTTGATGATGATGATGATAATGATGATAACGTTAAATAATTATCTGGATTGGTTTGACGTTCTTTTGTGGTTTTAGGTTTTATTTCTGAAGCGATAAAATATTCCGTGATACCGGCAATTTTTTTGATTGTTTTTTAAGATGGTAAGAGCTTTATACAATAGACGACCAAACAAGAGCCCTTATTATCGTAGAGAGACTCTTACAGTCACGGACTATTTCCTCCAAATCCAATTGAAATAACTAGAGAAGACGAAATGTAGCGTAAAAATAATTGTAGGCTTTTTTTACCCATGTGGGTCAACTTGTTTTGTAATATTATAGAGACCTACCAAAATTCACAGAAACTAACGTCTCAGAAACATTTGGCCAAAAAACTAACTTTACCTGAGCCATTAATGAATGAATAATTAGCTACATTGATAATTTTCGCCATTTTTCGATCTATCATGACTATAAAAATAAAATTACGCCACGACCATCAACACTTCGTTAAATATAAAAGAATTCTCCACCCTTTTTGATGTTACCAAAATTTTGATACTGACCTTCTTCCAAGGACCTCTTCACATCGTCGACAGTTCCTTTGGGTACTCTGAGTTGGATCACATGGTTCTCCAAGAACTCTGCTGCAGCATCAACGAGCCTGTTCTCCACCTGGTTCTCTCTGGCTCTTGGTTCCTCTGACAGCGGCTCGAAGGACCTGGCTGAACGAGGGGATCCATTGCTGATGAGGCTGACTCCATCCAGGAGGTTAAACTCGCGGGCTGTGTTGATGTTTTCGACGTAGCGCAGTGCTCTTTCCTGAAATATTAGGTTTGGATTTAGGATTTTGTTTAGATTACTAAGTTTTAGTAATAGGATACTAAGACTTGGTTTTCTAGTTATCTGCGAAGATGGCTGGCTTTTTTTGTTTCATTAAAAGAAATATTTAATGTATCTATCTAATAAAAGAAAACGAATTGTAGTAAAATTAGAGTATAGTCAGAAACTTATTCTAATAAGGTTAGCATGTAAAATGTTTAACATTTGCAATTTAAAACTAATTCAATTACTCAATCAAACTTTAATAAAGATCATCGAGCTAATTAAAACTTGGTTTATAAATTATCAAAAAGAATTAATTCTAACTAAAACAGCGCATGGAACAAATTTGCAAACTCTAAATTTTTGACCTAATTACCAAAATCTTTTTAGCCTATTTACCCATCACCAAAATCACTACACAAAACACACCTTCAAGCACAACGCCACATCTCCTTCAGAACAGGTTTTCACCACCCCCAGGACTGAACCCAGGACATCTTCTTCCCCCGTAGGCTTGGAAGCCACGACGGCTGCACAAAGTAATACCGCGAAAGCCTTCATGGTCCTGAATGTGGTGCTGGACGATTGCTAGGCAGTTTTATAAAGAGACCCCCCACTTGGGTTAAGTTTAACCGAAATGTGCGTACGCGCACGCGATAGAGAGCTATGAAGGTTTAGAGAGGGCAGGTTGGGGTAGATTGCGATCGGTAGCGCTGGTGATGTCGGCGCGGTGGTTTTAGAATGTTGTGTGGGTTTGTGATCTTGAGTTGTGTTTCTCTTTGTCTTTTACGTGTTCGTTTTTCTTATATTTTTAAGAAATATGAATGAAATAACAAAAAAGTGACATTGAAATAAGAAGTTAAAAAGTAAAATTGAAATTAGTAATTTAGCCGTAGTTTATAGATTACGAAATGTTTTGTGAGCATTAGTACTGATTGAAAAAAATTCACGACTCTAGTCTTGAATTTTTTTTTAATAATAATATTACTCTGATTATGTTGTGATTGTTATTTAAATATTGGGTGTAATATAAACGAAGTTCAAAATTTGTACAAATGGTTCAACTATTAAATATAATAGCCAAATAAAGATGCCATGATATCATATACATTATGCTTCCCACTACTTAAACAAGCCCATGCATTATTATATGACTTGTATTTGAATCAAATTCAGAACACATTTGAACATGACCATAGAGTTTTATGAATGAACATGGCTGACCAATCAGTTGTCTATTCTACATGTTCTTACGTCTGTGTAATACTACATCCGCACTCGAGTACGGTGGCCGCTGGGAGCTACTTGATTGGCCATTCAACTGAAGTAGTCTCAATGAAGGGAAACTATATTATTTACCTATGAATTTCTTTTTTTAATCACGGCTGTAGATTTGGTAGAAATACTCTGAAGATTTGAATTCGATTCGATTAGAATTCCTTTCAAATTTAAATTTTTGCGTCAAGAACGCGAGCTTAAATGTATAACGATAGATGACACTGATTTTGCCTTTGGTTTGGATTAAAATTCCGTAAGAACGGTTTAATTATCAAATTTTATGAAAACCAAAGACAAACCTCGCATCAGTGCTGTGAGACTAAAATTACCAACATTCTATCTTCCGGTCAGGTGGGATGACGATCTGCGAAAGACTGCTGGCAGATGCTGGATGCGGCAAGCTGAAGACAGAGCGCTATGGCGCTCGTTAGGGGAGGCCTAGGTCCAGCAGTGGACTAATTAAGGCTGATGATGACTAAATTCCTTCTCCCATAAAGGGTAAATCGTTTCTATCCTCGACGTTGGATAAATCCCTCATAGGTTCAATTTAAATCTGGAATCTAATCTTAGAACCTTTGTAAAACGAAGGCAGTAAACAACCTTGCAGTAAACAATTCTGTGAAATACAATAAAGTAAGGAATCAAAGCTATCACTAAGGCTATAAACCTAACTCTAAGTCTTACATAATTTAATTTGTTCGTAAAACATTATCTAGTTTGTGGGCTATCATCGAACCAGAGGCTTTGCCCGATGTTTAATTTATACTACTAATAGTAGTAGCGATTCTATTCTGGTCTGGGTGTTTCGTATGTATAATAAAAAATATCCATCTATATAATGTATTGTATTAAGTATATCAGTCATCTAGTACTCATAACACAAGCTCTGCTGAGCTTGGTGCTAGATGATGCTGTGTGGATTGTCTGGAATTATTTATTTATTTGTTTATTTCTACCATACCATATAAATTCTACAATAGCGAAGTTCGATTAGTAGACAAGTGAATTAGCGAAATCGCTTGTGAAAAGTGATATTTCGCTAGGTATTTCTATGGAAATATTTTTTTTTGATGTTAATGATTCGCTCAATGGCATCGAAATATATGTATTTCGTCCACCACCTAAAGCTCTATTTGTTATAACAAATCACGTGAAAAATATGTATGTGACATAATACATAATATCCATATTTTGAATTTTTTCTATCCTAATCGTTATTCGAATGTTACGTTGTATCTAGACCCACAAAATCTAATATCACTTTGTCTTTATCACGCTCATGACTGTGTAATATTTTTATTTTATATAAAAAATATCCAGAACAATTATTTTGTACATCGTAAAACATTTGTCCTAAGGCGGGAATTGAACCAGCAACCTCCTGCGTCGCAGGTAGACTTTCATCCACTACCCACATCGATCGTCGACTATGAGTACTAGATGATTGATAAGTACACATAAGATATTTTTGCGGTATTGATATGATATTATTAAAGGCAGGAATCGAAGCCGCAACCCCCTGTATGGTTGTCTACTTTATTATAACATTTCCATAATGAACTCTGAAAAGTCACGACGATCTTCTCGCGGACGAGTTGTCCACTTTAATCATGGATTAGAGTACAATTGGTCCGAATATAAAATCAGCAGATTTGGGACTCGGACGAGTTGTACCCTAATCTAAAAGTGAACAGGACAACTCTTCCCTGTTCGAGTTTTCTTTCGGACGAGACCTTACCCTAACCAGCGTCGCAGATCGCCCTCTACGCCACAGCAGTCATCAAGTCCATCATTTACTATCCCACACAAACCACAGTTTGAAACATCCAGTAATGAAACCTCCAGTAACTTGATCAAGCTCTACTTTAGCCTAATCATTGCAATGATTTCTAGTTTCTAATTAATCAAGTTCTACAAGTCTGTGCGGCGTGCGCTTATTTACTGTAGACTGTTTGGTTACTTTAAACTATCAAAAGCAAAAGACTTTACCTACTCAAAGAAGAGAAATATTATCATACTAATGTAAAATCAGTAAATCAATATGTATATTTTTTAGGGTTACAAAATAAGCACTTAGACAAGTCAAATTTTATACTATTTTTACTTATAATTATGAAAATAATATAAGAAATAGAGTGATAATTGATTTTCTCTGCGCTTCAATCTTTGATCCACTAGTGGAAGAAGCGAAAAATCAACCGCTAGCACGTGTATAACTTATCTGTATCTAACGATGTACCTCTATTATAATGCGAAAGTTTGGATTGAAAAATGGATCCGCAGTTAATTTGAGTGAGATATCTAGTACCCATAATATATAGGTAATAGTTCGTTTTGATTATCGGTTTTGATATGGATCAATAGATCTACTTCTAGAGACTGTTTGAAAACGTCTGCAGTTAGCATAATCGTTTCAAATGCATTTAGGTACTATTTTATTTTTTTTCTTTTTTCTTGATTGTAATTTTCTTTGTTAAAAATGTATCTGCACAATAAAGAACCCAGCTTGGCTTTCTTTGTTGTAATGGTGTGTGAATTTTCCAATTTTATTTACATATTTATGTAAATATATCTATGAAAATATAGTTCAAATATATTCCCCTGGGCGGTTATCCAACCCTCAACTCTGAAATCGCAGTTGGTTATTGGGCCACTACGCCATTCAAGTCAATTTCTTAGATAAACTGGTTTATATTTAGGAATTCTGACGCAACTTTTACGTCATCAATTATATTAATATCTCTTTTATAAAAACCTGATTATTACGAATAATTCAATAGATTTGCATTTTTCAATATTAATGTTGACTTTGGCCGTTTGGATATTGCCTAGATGGAATTCGAGACCTACTTTTATACGAAAGTATTCGAAGCTAGTCAAGTATTGTTTTCACTTATTGGTGAAAATTAATACGTAACATATATTTTTTTCTTTTTTTCTTAATGGCTATTTACAGTAAGTTTCACTCACTTTATGATTCTTTTGTATGTTAAAGTGAACATTATTCATACAAAAAAACCATTTATAATTTATCAATCGAACTTCTTTTTATCGCAATCCTTTGATGGTAGGTTTTGCGATAAAAGCGATGTGGACGATGTATCACAACACAACGGTCTTAAGATAACTATGATGATGACATGATAAAACAACTTCGATTTAAATATAGGTACGACCTTCGCATTTGGGAATGGTTATGTTTATTTTTAGCCCAAACCTTTTTTCACAAAGCTCCAAAAATACCAGTGAAAAGTACATCGATTTTTCATTATTAGCAGAAAATTGATATGATTTGTGGTAAATTACTTTAACATTAGTTTTTATTCCTTGTAAAACAGGAGCTCCATAAAACAAAAAATATTTTTTCACAATCAAGCTTATTACAATCAGAGGAGATACAATCTCCGAAGATTAAAAAATAGTGATCATCTATCAGGTCACCTAATTACTTAATCTAAAGACCTTTTAATAGGGTTGACTACGCTTAGTGAAAAGAACCTTGTAGAAAAACGTCTTGAAATGAATAAATATCTGTGTCTGAATCGAAACCGAGTAAGTAAATACGTATAGTATAAAAAAAATTAAAGCAACTTTCGGAGCAACAAAAAATCTTCGTCACTTTACGATAATAATATTTACTAAAACTTGTCTCCGAATACGAATTGATAATCTAATCAGTAGAATAAATTGATTGATTTTTCAGTTTGTGTTAAGTTTTTCAAAAATTAGTACAGTTAATCTACTGATAGCTTTTGGATGATGGGACAGAAAATAAGCTACTGTTATTTAGTAAACAATCGAAGCCATAAGCTAAGACTAGTAATCTCTAAACACTTGTGTATATATAGGAGTATGCTCTTATATATTATAAAAATTGCAAGGTAATTAATGTTCCAAATCGTCAGTCTACATTTATTTATATCTGTTATTATGTAACGGAAACCTGTTTGAAAGTGAGACAATACAATTTGAGATTGAAACGCTCATAACGATGATGTACGAATAGTGGTCTAGTTACAGATACGGCATTTAGAGAATAAATTATTTTTTTATGGATAATTTACACAGTATCATCCAACACCACGCAAGAAGAGAAAAAAGGAAAATAAATGGAATGGAATAGAATGGAACATAAAGGAATATAAAATAATTGAACAAACTAGGGAATAAAATGAAATAGAATGGAATTAAATAGCATAGAATGAAGTAAAATAGAATATAAAGGTTGAGAATCTACGTTTATTTGTGAATAAACTTCTTACACTTAATAACAGCAATCAGTTTTTGAGTAATGAGTAATAGATATTAATATCACTATCACTTTAAAGTGCAAAACAAAGTCGCTTTCTCTGTCCCTATGCGAGTGCTTAAATCTTCAAAACTACGCAACGGATTTTGTTGGAGTTTTTTTAAATAGATAGAGTGATTCAAGAAGAAGGTTTATCCATGTAATTAAACCGTGCGAAGCCGGAGCGGGTCACTAGTACGTAATATAATACACTGATAGTTTCTAGACACAGAAAACAAACTTGAACTCTCGCAACCAATT
Source organism: Eupithecia centaureata (assembly GCA_944547425.1). NCBI lineage: Eukaryota > Metazoa > Arthropoda > Insecta > Lepidoptera > Geometridae > Eupithecia > Eupithecia centaureata. The sequence continues at coordinate 10,994,709 of OX155696.1, forward strand.
ATTCTACAATTGAATCCAAGACAGCACGGTCATGGCTCTGAACCTACTAACAAGTATATGTCTTTATAGAGAGATAATTTATTTGTTAATGTTTTGTTGCAAACACTTTTTTACTGTTTTACTTTTGCCTGTTTTAATTGACGTTCTTTAAATCAGAAATGAGCATCCCTTAGCTTTATTATTAACTCATTTATTCTCAGATCATACATAATCCATAAGTCATGTGCTTACAACTAAAATCAAATATCACAAAAAAAAAAAGAGTTAAATTAGATAACACGATTACATACAAAATAGAACTGATTTAAAATAAATAGAATTATATTAATACTTAAATACTAACTAACCTAATTATAATTACATTTAAATAGACTTAGACCCCATTAATATTTTCATCCAATGGTTTTGGATGGGACAGTCCAGACGCGCTACAATCATTTGCAGGATACTGTTGCGACTGGCTCGCACGCGCTGGAGTAGGGAAGCAACGATCGTCGTCCGTGCGCGCCTCCGCGAACATACCAGATGCGCTGCAAAGAACTTTTTGCCAAAGAACTTTTTTCATAAGTCTTTTTAGATCATGATTGGGCGAAGCCTAAATATGCCACATCCAATTTCTAACGTTACCACGTCCGGCGAGACCACGTGTGAATCACTCACGCGAACCGCAGATCTCGATTATCCGGTACAATATCTCGATTATTTGGTACAATAAAACTTTCATCGATTATCGATATGATCGTTACAATGGATGACTGGTGTTTTCGCGGGTGACGCAATTGTTTCCAACCATTACTTTTCGTGGTTGATCTGTCATTATAAGAGGCCATTTCCTCTTGTTTTCAGTAGTCTATGAAAAGACCGGATATTCGGAGAGAGTCCAAAGAACATGGTAACTAAGTAATCCACAAATCTGTCAGGTTGTTCACGATGTAATTACCTTATTAACAATAAAAATTACAATCAAGGAATAGAAAGAAATCAAAAATAGTTTAGACAATTGAGTGAACTGCAGACGGTTTGAAACAGTCAAGAGGATTGAAATGGATTATTTGAGTTATCTCTTGCTTGTTTTCTACCGTCTGCAGTTAGCTCAACTAATTCATATTAATGAATACTAATCATTCATTCAAAATATATTCTATTTGTTGTGTATTAGAATATGAAATGCGGGTAGATTTCCTTATCTCGTTTGCTGTTGAATAAATGCCTACCGGCAGTTGGCTCTGAATCTTTTATTGCAACACCTCACTATTCTCTTCTCTTCTCTTCTCTTCTCTTCTCTTCTCTTCTCTTCTCTTCTCTTCTCTTCTCTTCTCTTCTCTTCTCTTCTCTTCTCTTCTCTATTCTATTCTATTCTATTCTATTCTATTCTATTCTATTCTATTCTATTCTATTCTATTCTATTCTATTCTATTCTATTCTATTCTATTCTATTCTATTCTATTCTATTCTATTCTATTCTATTCTATTCTATTCTATTCTATTCTATTCTATTCTATTCTATTCTATTCTATTCTATTCTATTCTATTCTATTCTATTCTATTCTATTCTATTCTATTCTATTCTATTCTATTCTATTCTATTCTATTCTATTCTATTCTATTCTATTCTATTCTATTCTATTCTATTCTATTCTATTCTATTCTATTCTATTCTATTCTATTCTATTCTATTCTATTCTATTCTATTCTATTCTATTCTATTCTATTCTATTCTATTCTATTCTATTCTATTCTATTCTATTCTATTCTATTCTATTCTATTCTATTCTATTCTATTCTATTCTATTCTATTCTATTCTATTAATAGATGTGGTAGAATCAGGAGTGGAAGGCCATTGACAAAATCGAATACATTCTCATTTTGTCGTAGGCATAGGTTATTAAAAACTGGACTGTCAAAAATGAATTCGATCTCAATAACCAAAAGTTACACAATGTGTACTTACGAAGAACATGATGAAAAGGATTGAGTGATCGACATGAAAAAACTGTACAATGAACTTAACAGACAGTTTTATTATATTGTTACTGAGATTTTTTATTAATATTTGTGTCCGTGATGGTAGCGTACCCATAATCGAATACACGATTGTTGTTATGCCTAATAAATACTGTATAAACAATGCATAATTAATGCAAAACTAGAATAAATAGTGCCTCTCTGGTTTCGAAAATAATGACCATTCTTAGTGGGTACGCTAGCATAACGATCAAGCTAGCGTACACATGACCGTACTCAAAAACGACTCATGTTAATATGATAAATTAATATGATAATGATCGCTTCTAAAGGAACGGAGATAATAAACAAGACTTTCAAAAACATTCCGAGCAATAATAATCAATAATCAATATCTTTATTTCTTTAGGCTTACAAAATAAGCACTTAGACAAGTCAAATTTAATTCGCCTCAATTTTTTGTCCACTAGTGGAAGAGGCGAAATAGAAACCACTAGCATGTGTATAACTTATGTGTCTAATACATGTTTGCCTTATAAATAATTACATACTATTGTCGATGTGGAACTGAGCGACATCTGGCCAAGCACTAACGTCATTGATGTAATCATTTATGGAGTAATATGCCTTCTTGATAAGATTTAGTTTTATGTACTGTTTAAATTTACGAATAGAAAGTTCAGTTGCTTCAGATGGAAGCTTATTATAGAAGCGCACACAATTACCCATAAATGATTTCCCCAGTTTTCGTAATCTAAATGAAGGGATGTGTAGTTTGTCCTTGTTTCTTGTATTTCTATTGTGAACATCACAGTTTTTCAAAAAGTTGCTCTTGTTTTTGTGTGTATACATTAAATTTTCATAAATATATTGCGAAATTACAGTTAGAATATTTATTTCTTTAAATAATTCCCTCAAGGAGTCACGTGGCTTAAATTTATAAATTGCACGCACCGCCCTTTTTTGAAGAACAAAGATAGTCTGAATATCAGCTGCCTGTCCCCACAGCAAAATACCATAAGACATAATACTATGGAAGTAACTATAATAAACTAACCTAGCTGTGTCCTGATCAGTGAGATATCTAATTGTTCTCACTGCATATGCTGCTGAACTAAGCCTACCCGCGAGAGCATCAATTTGCGGTTGCCATTGAAGAGATGAATCAATATGCAACCCCAAGAATACAGTAGAGTCTACGAAGTGAACAATCTCATTATTTAACATGATTTGAGTTGGGAGTTCTCTAACATTTGGTAACATGAATTTTTATACATTTTGTTTTTTTAGCATTAAGTAACAGGTTATTGGCGGTAAACCAATTTAGTATTTGTGACAGCGAATTATTTACATCGTCAAAATTATATTTATTTCTGTCTACTTTAAAAATTAGTGAAGTATCATCTGCAAATAAGACTATATCACAAAGATCTTTTGCTAGAAAGGGAAGATCATTGACATAAACTAAAAATAAAAAGGGACCTAATATTGAACCTTGAGGTACGCCTAATTCAATATTTGAGCCCGTAGATCTTTCTTTACCAACTTCTACTTTTTGAACTCTATCAGATAAATATGATTTCATAAGATCCAGTGCCTTTTTCTTAATTCCATAATGTTTTAGTTTCTCAATTAATGTACTGTGATCCACACAGTCAAAAGCCTTAGAAAGGTTACAGAATACACCAATAGCGTTTTTGGCTTTATCCCAGGCCTCCAATATATGCCTTAACAGAACTGAACCAGCATCGGTTGTTGATCTACCCTTGGTGAAGCCGAATTGGTTTTCATGGAATAACCATGCTAGCTTTATGGCTTTATAAGCTAGCGTTATGGCAGCGTACACATTAAAAAACCTAATAGATCTTATAGAAAATGAACTTTACTGATTATAAATGATATATGTATAAATAGTGCGTGAAATAATCCCTCTGCCAGTAGTCATTCTTTATAAAAATTCTTAGTGAAACAACGTAAAAAGTCCATGTGAACTTCTAGGAACAAATGCATTGTGGTACAGTCGCACACACAACAAATAATTTAAAATGGAAATTATACACCGTACAATGTATATTACTAAATATAAGTAGTTTTGTTACTTTCATGAGTAGGCATTGCTTCTGAATGATGCTACCTACGTGCTTGAAGGGTCCATCCTATAGGTGCTGCAAGCTTGTCGTAGTAGGAAGTATTTCTGTTAACTGAATGCACATGAATTCAATGAAAAGAAATACTTGATTTTCAATATCGTGCTAAAGTTTTGACAAATTATTTACCACTACAAATCAGTGCCTCTGGTGTCATTCGATCATTCACAATGATCGATATCAATCATGACCTAGTATGAAGATGATCCGGATCATAAGACCCATTCATTTGAATGATTGATTTTGCCGTCGGCCTATCATCGCCTCACTTCGAGAAACATACTTGCGTGTCGCGGTGTGTCGGGGCGCGCCATAAGCATATCGGTTTCATACATTTAGTGGGTGATTCTACGAAAACTCGTTTTTTGTCTGACTTCTGTGGCACATTTTTTTTTGTTGAAATTGCACATCATGATAGTATATTCTAAATGAAGATTTAATTCTGAATTTTTTGGTAGTGAAGGGAACTTTATTGGCTTTATGGTTACGGAGTTATTCAATTCTAAAAATATGGTGTCCACGGAAATCAGAATTTATATCACCAAAATAAAATATGGGTTGGTTTATCAATAAAAATATGTGTTTTCGGTAGTAAGTAGATTATTAAGCTTCTTAAAACTAAGGACCAATTATTTGACGTTTGTAGTTTTAATCAGTTTTTACAAAAACACCTTTAAATCATTACTGTAAATACAAGTAACTTTTTACAATAATCACACTAATAATGTTTATCTTTGTATTAAAAATATTATAATTATTCATTTTTCACCTCCTGGATGCTCTCGATCATCCTGGACACCTCCTGGATACTCTCGATCATCCTGGACACCTCCTGGATGCTCTCAATCATCCTGGACACCTCCTGGATGCTCTCCATCATCCAGCACACCTCCTGGATGCTCTCCATCATCCTGGACACCTCCTGGATGCTCTCCATCATCCTGAACACCTCCTGGATGCTCTCCATCATCCTGGACACCTCCTGGATGCTCTCCATCATCCTGGATGCTCTCCATCATCCTCTGGATGCTCTCCATCATCCTCTGGATGCTCTCCATCATCCTCTGGATGCTCTCCATCATCCTCTGGATGCTCTCCATCATCCTCTGGACACCTCCTGGATGCTCTCCATCATCCTCTGGACACCTCCCGGATGCTCTCCATCATCCTCTGAACACCTCCTGGATGCTCTCCATCATCCTCTGGACACCTCCTGGATGCTCTCCATCATCCTCTGGACACCTCCTGGATGCTCTCCATCATCCTCTGGATGCTCTCCATCATCCTCTGGATGCTCTCCATCATCCTCTGGATGCTCTCCATCATCCTCTGGATGCTCTCCATCACCCTCTGGATGCTCTCCATCATCCTCTGGACACCCCCCGGATGCTCTCCATCATCCTCTGGACACCTCCTGGATGCTCTCCATCATCCTCTGGACACCTCCTGGATGCTCTCCATCATCCTCTGGACACCTCCTGGATGCTCTCCATCATCCACTGGACACCTCCTGGATGCTCTCCATCATCCTCTGGACACCTCCTGGATGCTCTCCATCATCCTCTGGATGCTCTCCATCATCCTCTGGATGCTCTCCATCATCCTCTGGATGCTCTCCATCATCCTCTGGATGCTCTCCATCATCCTCTGGATGCTCTCCATCACCCTCTGGATGCTCTCCATCATCCTCTGGATGCTCTCCATCATCCTCTGGATGCTCTCCATCATCCTCTGGATGCTCTCCATCATCCTCTGGATGCTCTCCATCATCCTCTGGACACCTCCCGGATGCTCTCCATCATCCTCTGGACACCTCCTGGATGCTCTCCATCATCCTCTGGACACCTCCTGGATGCTCTCCATCATCCTCTGGACACCTCCTGGATGCTCTCCATCATCCTCTGGATGCTCTCCATCATCCTCTGGATGCTCTCCATCATCCTCTGGATGCTCTCCATCATCTTCTGGATGCTCTCCATCATCCTCTGGATACCTCCCGGATGCTCTCCATCATCCTCTGGACACCTCCTGGATGCTCTCCATCATCCTCTGGACACCTCCTGGATGCTCTCCATCATCCTCTGGACACCTCCTGGATGCTCTCAATCATCCTCTGGACACCTCCTGGATGCTCTCCATCATCCTCTGGACACCTCCTGGATGCTCTCCATCATCCTCTGGACACCTCCTGGATGCTCTCCATCATCCTCTGGATGCTCTCCATCATCCTCTGGATGCTCTCCATCATCCTCTGGATGCTCTCCATCATCCTCTGGACACCTCCTGGATGCTCTCCATCATCCTCTGGATGCTCTCCATCATCCTCTGGATGCTCTCCATCATCCTCTGGATGCTCTCCATCATCCTCTGGATGCTCTCCATCATCCTCTGGATGCTCTCCATCATCCTCTGGATGCTCTCCATCATCCTCTGGATGCTCTCCATCATCCTCTGGATGCTCTCCATCATCCTCTGGATGCTCTCCATCATCCTCTGGATGCTCTCCATCATCCTCTGGATGCTCTCCATCATCCTCTGGATGCTCTCCATCATCCTCTGGATGCTCTCTATCATCCTGGACACCTCCTGGATGCTCTCCATCATCCTCTGGACACCTCCCGGATTCTCTCCATCATCCTCTGGACACCTCCTGGATGCTCTCCATCATCCTCTGGACACCTCCTGGATGCTCTCCATCATCCTCTGGATGCTCTCCATCATCCTCTGGATGCTCTCCATCATCCTCTGGATGCTCTCCATCATCCTCTGGACACCTCCCGGATGCTCTCCATCATCCTCTGGACACCTCCTGGATGCTCTCCATCATCCTCTGGACACCTCCTGGATGCTCTCCATCATCCTCTGGACACCTCCTGCATGCTCTCCATCATCCTCTGGATGCTCTCCATCATCCTCTGGATGCTCTCCATCATCCTCTGGATGCTCTCCATCATCCTCTGGATGCTCTCCATCTTCCTCTGGATGCTCTCCATCATCCTCTGGATGCTCTCCATCATCCTCTGGATGCTCTCCATCATCCTCTGGATGCTCTCCATCATCCTCTGGATGCTCTCCATCATCCTCTGGACACCTCCTGGATGCTCTCTATCATCCTCTGGACACCTCCTGGATGCTCTCCATCATCCTCTGGACACCTCCTGGATGCTCTCCATCATCCTCTGGACACCTCCTGGATGCTCTCTATCATCCTCTGGACACCTCCTGGATGCTCTCCATCATCCTCTGGACACCTCCTGGATGCTCTCCATCATCCTCTGGATGCTCTTCATCATCCTCTGGATGCTCTCCATCATCCTCTGGATGCTCTCCATCATCCTCTGGATGCTCTCCATCATCCTCTGGATGCTCTCCATCATCCTCTGGACACCTCCTGGATGCTCTCCATCATCCTCTGGACACCTCCTGGATGCTCTCCATCATCCTCTGGTCACCTCCTGGATGCTCTCCTTCATCCTCTGGACACCTCCTGGATGCTCTCCATCATCCTCTGGACACCTCCTGGATGCTCTCCATCATCCTCTGGATGCTCTCCATCATCCTCTGGATGCTCTCCATCATCCTCTGGATGCTCTCCATCATCCTCTGGATGCTCTCCATCATCCTCTGGATGCTCTCCATCATCCTCTGGATGCTCTCCATCATCCTCTGGATGCTCTCCATCATCCTCTGGATGCTCTCCATCATCCTCTGGACACCTCCTGGATGCTCTCCATCATCCTCTGGACACCTCCTGGATGCTCTCCATCATCCTCTGGACACCTCCTGGATGCTCTCTATCATCCTCTGGACACCTCCTGGATGCTCTCCATCATCCTCTGGATGCTCTCCATCATCCTCTGGATGCTCTCCATCATCCTCTGGATGCTCTCTATCATCCTGGACACTTCCTGGATGCTCTCCATCATCCTCTGGACACCTCCCGGATTCTCTCCATCATCCTCTGGACACCTCCTGGATGCTCTCCATCATCCTCTGGACACCTCCTGGATGCTCTCCATCATCCTCTGGATGCTCTCCATCATCCTCTGGATGCTCTCCATCATCCTCTGGACACCTCCCGGATGCTCTCCATCATCCTCTGGACACCTCCTGGATGCTCTCCATCATCCTCTGGACACCTCCTGGATGCTCTCCATCATCCTCTGGACACCTCCTGCATGCTCTCCATCATCCTCTGGATGCTCTCCATCATCCTCTGGATGCTCTCCATCATCCTCTGGATGCTCTCCATCATCCTCTGGATGCTCTCCATCATCCTCTGGATGCTCTCCATCATCCTCTGGACACCTCCTGGATGCTCTCTATCATCCTCTGGACACCTCCTGGATGCTCTCCATCATCCTCTGGACACCTCCTGGATGCTCTCCATCATCCTCTGGACACCTCCTGGATGCTCTCTATCATCCTCTGGACACCTCCTGGATGCTCTCCATCATCCTCTGGACACCTCCTGGATGCTCTCCATCATCCTCTGGATGCTCTTCATCATCCTCTGGATGCTCTCCATCATCCTCTGGATGCTCTCCATCATCCTCTGGATGCTCTCCATCATCCTCTGGATGCTCTCCATCATCCTCTGGACACCTCCTGGATGCTCTCCATCATCCTCTGGACACCTCCTGGATGCTCTCCATCATCCTCTGGTCACCTCCTGGATGCTCTCCTTCATCCTCTGGACACCTCCTGGATGCTCTCCATCATCCTCTGGACACCTCCTGGATGCTCTCCATCATCCTCTGGATGCTCTCCATCATCCTCTGGATGCTCTCCATCATCCTCTGGATGCTCTCCATCATCCTCTGGATGCTCTCCATCATCCTCTGGATGCTCTCCATCATCCTCTGGATGCTCTCCATCATCCTCTGGATGCTCTCCATCATCCTCTGGATGCTCTCCATCATCCTCTGGATGCTCTCCATCATCCTCTGGACACCTCCTGGATGCTCTCCATCATCCTCTGGACACCTCCTGGATGCTCTCCATCATCCTCTGGACACCTCCTGGATGCTCTCTATCATCCTCTGGACACCTCCTGGATGCTCTCCATCATCCTCTGGACACCTCCTGGATGCTCTCCATCATCCTCTGGATGCTCTTCATCATCCTCTGGATGCTCTCCATCATCCTCTGGATGCTCTCCATCATCCTCTGGATGCTCTCCATCATCCTCTGGGCACCTCCTGGATGCTCTCCATCATCCTCTGGACACCTCCTGGATGCTCTCCATCATCCTCTGGACACCTCCTGGATGCTCTCCATCATCCTCTGGACACCTCCTGGATGCTCTCCATCATCCTCTGGACACCTCCTGGATGCTCTCCATCATCCTCTGGACACCTCCTGGATGCTCTCCATCATCCTCTGGACACCTCCTGGATGCTCTCCATCATCCTGGACACCTCCTGGATGTTCTCCATCATCCTGGACACCTCCTGGATGCTCTCCATCATCCTGGACACCTCCTGGATGCTCTCCATCATCCTGGACACCTCCTGGATGCTCTCCATCATCCTGAACACCTCCTGGATGCTCTCCATCATCCTGGACACCTCCTGGATGCTCTCCATCATCCTGGATGCTCTCCATCATCCTCTGGATGCTCTCCATCATCCTCTGGATGCTCTCCATCATCCTCTGGATGCTCTCCATCATCCTCTGGATGCTCTCCATCATCCTCTGGATGCTCTCCATCATCCTCTGGACACCTCCCGGATGCTCTCCATCATCCTCTGGACACCTCCTGGATGCTCTCCATCATCCTCTGGACACCTCCCGGATGCTCTCCATCATCCTCTGGACACCTCCTGGATGCTCTCCATCATCCTCTGGATATCTCCTGGATGCTCTCCATCATCCTCTGGACACCTCCTGGATGCTCTCCATCATCCTCTGGATGCTCTTCATCATCCTCTGGATGCTCTCCACCATCCTCTGGATGCTCTCCATCATCCTCTGGATGCTCTCCATTATCCTCTGGATGCTCTCCATCATCCTCTGGATGCTCTCCATCATTCTCTGGATACAATACAATACAATACAATACTCTTTATTGCACACCAAAAGAAATAATGACAAAAAACAGGAAAACAGATTTAACAAAGTTGCACAATGGGCGGCCTTATCGCTAAAAGCGATCTCTTCCAGGCAACCTTGGGATGGACACGAAGCAGATGTACACTTATAGACGGTGGCGTTTATACTTATGTTATAAAATAAATACATACCTATATTTATAATAAATAAATATCTATATACCTAAACTGTATAATATACTAATATATACATAAATAATACATACAAACTTAAGTAAATAAATAGTAAAAAATATGCAAATATAAACTAAGAGTCTATGACTAATGACAGATAGTGCTGGTAAACTAATTTTTTAAACACCGGGAGAGACTTTGCGTGTCTTATAGTAGTAGGTAGAGCATTCCACAACTTTTTGGCACGTACGGAGAAGGAAGAACTATGGGTATGGCAGGAGCGGGTTGTCAGATGGAGAGTATCTGTGGAACGAAGAGAACGGGAATGGGTTTGGTGGATGTATTCAAATTGCTCCTTAAGATAACGGGGAGTATTGGGGATAAAAAGGATGGAGTATAAGAGGGAGAGAATGTGTGCATCACGGCGAAGGCGGATAGGCAACCATTTAAGCTTATTGCGGTATTCGGTAATGTGGTCATACTTACGCAGACCGAAGATGAAGCGTATGCAGAAGTTCTGAAGCCGCTCAAGCTTGTCAAGCTGCATTTGGGTAAGATCTGGATAGCTGGCGTCGGCGTAGTCGAGGATAGGGAGTAGGAGTGACTGTGCGAGCGCAATTTTGGTAGACGTGGGCAGAAAGTTACGTAGTCTCTTAAGAGAGCCAGCCGATGCAAAAATTTTTCGACTTACCTCTGCCAATTGAGTATCCCATGAAAATTGACTGTCCATGTAAATCCCAAGATTTTTAACGTTCTTGCTGATTTGGATAGGTGTCCCGCCAAAAAGAACTTGCGGGAGGTTAGGAAAATCTACCCTCGCCATCATTCTCGGGCTTCCAATTATGATGATCTGGGTTTTTGAGGGGTTCACCTTCAACCCATGCGAGCTACTCCACTCAAGGATAGTATTAAGGTCAGAGTTCGTTCTTACTATAGCTTCACTTAACCGTTCTACGGGAGCTTGGGTATAAATTTGTAAGTCATCTGCATAAAGGTGGTAGGAAGAAGATAGTTGCTTGGAGATTGAGTTTATGAAGATAGAAAAGAGTAGAGGAGATAAAACGCCGCCCTGAGGTACGCCGGCACTGAGTTGACACCATGAAGAACATTTATCGTCAACGGTTACGCGTTGCCGGCGACCGAACAGGTAACTATGAAACCATTGAACCACTGATGGAGATAGGTTAAGGGAGCGCAGGATACTTAACAAAACATCGAAGTCTACGTTATTGAAAGCACTACTAAAATCTAGAAGAGAGAGGATAGTTACCAGGCGTTTCTCAATACCATCACGTAAGTCATCAGTTATCTTAACGAGAGCTGTGGTGGTACTGTGACCTGGACGAAAGCCGGATTGGAAAGGGTTAAGGAGGTTGTTGGTATTAAGGAAGAGGCTAAGTTGGTGATGGACAAGACGTTCGAGGAATTTGGAAAGGAACGGGAGAATAGATATTGGACGAAAATCAGTAAAGGAAGAGGGTTTGGATTTTTTAGCTAGTGGCGTTACCTGCGCTTCTTTCCATGCGGTAGGAAACACTTCGCTCCTTATGGAAAAGTTAAGCAGATATGTGATAACGGGAACAATATCATCGAGGATGGGCATAATCATTTTCTTACTGATGGAATCAGTCCCTACAGCATTGGAAGAGATAGAAGAAATGCACTTCCTAACCTCACCATCAGTAAATTCACGAAAGATGAAAGGAGGAAAATCAGGAGTTTTAATGAGGGAAAGTGAGTTCAGAGTTTGGGCTTTAATAGTTCCTTCAAACTTAGAAGAAGCAGAGAAATGAAGATTTAGAGAATCTATATCCAAGTCTTTCGGAGAATCACTATGTCGCGATTTACCAACTCCTAATGATTTAAGAAACTTCCACACCTTAGAAGGGTCGTTATTCTCTACAGATTTATGAATGTATCGGCGTTGTGCATCCCTACACACCTTATTGCAGTGATTACGTGACCTTATGTATAGATCCTTATTTTCATCAGTAGGCGAGCGTTTATACCTAGCTTTGGCTGCAAGTTTTTTGTGAAGTTCGGTTCTAATTTCACTTGTTAGCCATGGAGCAGGATGATGTTTCATTTTAACCGCCCTCACAGGGGCATGCACGTCATATAAACCCGTCAGAATGCGATTAAATTGTAAAAGTTTTGTGTCCATATGAGCTGCATCTATGACCGCAGACCAGTCTGCGTCTTGTGCATCTTTGGATGCTCTCCATCATCCTCTGGATGCTCTCCATCATCCTCTGGATGCTCTCCATCATCCTCTGGATGCTCTCCATCATCCTCTGGATGCTCTCCATCATCCTCTGGATGCTCTTCATCATCCTCTGGACACCTCCTGGATGCTCTCCATCATCCTCTGGATGCTCTCCATCATCCTCTGGATGCTCTCCATCATCCTCTGGACACCTCCTGGATGCTCTCCATCATCCTCTGGACACCTCCTGGATGCTCTCCATCATCCTCTGGACACCTCCTGGATGCTCTCCATCATCCTCTGGACACCTTCTGGATGCTCTCCATCATCCTCTGGACACCTCCTGGATGCTCTCCATCATCCTCTGGACACCTCCTGGATGCTCTCCATCATCCTGGACACCTCCTGGATGCTCTCCATCATCCTGGACACCTCCTGGATGCTCTCCATCATCCTGGACACCTCCTGGATGCTCTCCATCATCCTGGACACCTCCTGGATGCTCTCCATCATCCTGGACACCTCCTGGATGCTCTCCATCATCCTGGACACCTCCTGGATGCTCTCCATCATCCTGGACACCTCCTGGATGCTCTCCATCATCCTGGATGCTCTCCATCATCCTCTGGATGCTCTCCATCATCCTCTGGATGCTCTCCATCATCCTCTGGATGCTCTCCATCATCCTCTGGATGCTCTCCATCATCCTCTGGATGCTCTCCATCATCCTCTGGATGCTCTCCATCATCCTCTGGACACCTCCCGGATGCTCTCCATCATCCTCTGGACACCTCCTGGATGCTCTCCATCATCCTCTGGACACCTCCCGGATGCTCTCCATCATCCTCTGGACACCTCCTGGATGCTCTCCATCATCCTCTGGACATCTCCTGGATGCTCTCCATCATCCTTTGGACACCTCCTGGATGCTCTCCATCATCCTCTGGATGCTCTTCATCATCCTCTGGATGCTCTCCATCATCCTCTGGATGCTCTCCATCATCCTCTGGATGCTCTCCATCATCCTCTGGATGCTCTCCATCATCCTCTGGATGCTCTCCATCATCCTCTGGATGCTCTCCATCATCCTCTGGATGCTCTCCATCATCCTCTGGATGCTCTCCATCATCCTCTGGATGCTCTCCATCATCCTCTGGATGCTCTCCATCATCCTCTGGATGCTCTCCATCATCCTCTGGATGCTCTCCATCATCCTCTGGATGCTCTCCATCATCCTCTGGATGCTCTCCATCATCCTCTGGACACCTCCTGGATGCTCTCCATCATCCTCTGGACACCTCCTGGATGCTCTCTATCATCCTCTGGACACCTCCTGGATGCTCTCCATCATCCTCTGGACACCTCCTGGATGCTCTCCATCATCCTCTGGACACCTCCTGGATGCTCTCAATCATCCTCTGGACACCTCCTGGATGCTCTCCATCATCCTCTGGACACCTCCTGGATGCTCTCCATCATCCTCTGGACACCTCCTGGATGCTCTCCATCATCCTCTGGACACCTCCTGGTTGCTCTCCATCATCCTCTGGACACCTCCTGGATGCTCTAGACACCTCCTGAGACACCTCCTGAGATTAAAAAGACAGACCTACTAGCTATAATAATTTAAATGATAAAAAAGCTTCGGACGAGTTTTGCTCCAACTCGAAAACTAACAACCTAACTAGGTAAAGGTTTCTTGTTTGCTTCAGTACTTCAACTTTTAAAAAGTGAAGTGAACAAAAATGAAAGTGAGCGCTTTATTACCTAATTTTAATTATTTTTATCATGAATTTTATGACATACCCAAGTGTCCTGTAAGGTCATAAGGAAATAAAGCACTTTGACTATTGACTATTTTGTCATCTTAAAACTGACTGTTTCTTGTCAAATGTTTTTGATTTCCATTTGTTTTGTATAGGTTTCTATTACTTTTCCCAAGTTTTGTCTAAACCAAAAAGCTATACTTCGGTGTATGGTGGTAGTACCATTTAATCTAAGTGGTTTGCAAAAGGTTTTCACTTTATATATATACATACAATATTTATGTATTGTCCTGACAAAATCAGGGATTATAGCTATTTTTTTATTGGAATATTGAAGCGTAACGCAAAGAGGTGGGTCACGTCTATTAAATTAAAATCAAGAACGCTTCTTCTTTTATTGATTCCTTGCTTGAAACGTCTTATGAAGTTTTATTTCACGCTTCAAAACTTAAGCCAAGTTCAAAGTCCGTTAAAGTCTGCAAATTATGCGTTAACATAAACAAATCGTTAAATTCTGTACAACTCGACGTGGACGTTAAATGTCTGTAAAATTAAACAGTTGTACCTACTGGGCCGGAGAATTGTGACTAAAATGAATTTGTGCACCATTTTAGCTTAATCGGAATAATAAGGGTGATAAACTTTAGGACAAATGAAGAAATATGGAAGGACTTTGATGAAAATTTTACACGCCCATAACTACACTCGAGAGCAATGAATCCGGGTCACTCAAAGAATCCAAAAAATCTCGGAAAGTAAGAATGCTAGGTTAATGCAATAAATTGTATTTAATAGACAATTTAATACTCCTTAAATGAAAGTTAAAAAAATATGAGTCACCATACATTTTATTTACACAAAATTACATAAAGAAAAAAAACTGCTGATGTCTCCTTAAAACAAAAATAGGAAACATGAAATTTTTGAACTTTATGACGATTTTCTTGAATTTCAATACTTCGTATTACCTCCTCGTGCTTCCATTACTGCGTTTACGCGGTTTGGCATGCTGTACGTACACCAAGTTCCTTATACAATTTTGGGGAATATTCTCCCATTCCTCTGTGAGAGCAATTTTGAGCTCAGGAAGCGTGATTGGGGGAGGGTTTCGTTGTTTTACGCATCTCCCTAGCTCGTCCCAAGCATGCTCGATCGGGTTGATATCCGGGCTGCGCGCTGGCCACTCCGTACAAGTAATGTTCATCTCTTGAAGGTAGTCATTCACAATCCTACCTGTATGAGGTCGGGCATTGTCATGCATAAATATAGGATCCTCACCCAAATTGACCATAAATGGACCAACGTGTTCGTTGAGGATTTCTTCCACATATCTTACGCTAGTTAAAGAGCCGTTTTCTATGATCACCAGCTCTGTGCGACTTTCAGAGGAAATTCCGGCCCACACAAGTACAGACCCACCACCGTAGGCTACTTTTTCTTCGATGCATGCTTGCTTGAATCTTTCCCCTGGTCTTCTATACACTCTGTGTCTTCCATCGTGCTTGTAGAGCATAAATTTTGATTCGTCGGAGAACATAACTTTCGACCAATCTTCAATACTCCAATTTACGTGGTTCTGGGCATATCTTAGTCTTGAAATACGATGGCCACGCTCCAGTTTAGGGCCGTTTGCAAGTCTAAGGGGTTTTAAGTTAGATTCAGCAAGCCGACGTCTTACTGTCCTAGTATGGTTAGGGACAAACTTGTATGGCGTGTCGTATCGCGACACGGTCTATCGTGTCGCAGACTGCTAGCCACCGATTGCGCCAGAGCGGTGGTGGGGGTTATGTCGCGACACGACACAACAGGCAAATGTGTTTCTATACTGGCGCGTGGCTCGTGGCGCGAACATTTTTTAATTTAGTATTATTTGCAGCAAAATGACAACACATGACGTTGACAACACAAACAGGTTCCTGAAATACATTAATATTAGTAGGTTGGCAAGAAATCTTAGCGCAAAAACAAAAATAAACTAAAGTATTCAATTATTTCATCATAGACTATGTGATCTGTATTAATCTGAATATAAGTTTTACGGATTTGGCTTAATCTGTAATCTGTATTTGTGGTCAAAATTCTCTACAGATACAGATAAATCTGTATATATGGGAACACTGGGCCATAACACCTCGTGTCGCGACACGTTAGTGTGCACACTCACAGCCGCGACAGTAAGCATCGCGACACGCCAGGACACGTAAATATGTTTCCGCCCTAATTCGATCATGCATTTTGTGATTGACCGATTGAACGATTACTTACCGGTGCGAGATCTGTCTGTTCTTTGCGTCGCGTCGCGTCATTTCGTTACTGCCCGATTTGATTCTCGCAAAAACTTATTAAATTCATGATCATTTATTTGACCTGAATTGAGATAGATTTCTTTTTTTTTAGAATCTTTTTTTCATAGTAGGTAGATATCTATCTCAATTCAGGTCAAATAAATGATTATAATAAATGATTATTGAGTATGATATATGATAAATGATTATTATTAATTACAAATAAGTTTTTGCGAGATTCAAATCGGGCTGTAACGAAATGACGCGACGCGACGCAAAGAACAGATCTCGCACCGGTAAGTAATCGTTCAATCGGTCAATCACAAAATGCATGATCGAATTAAACGAAAACTCGAAGTGAAGCGATGATAGGCCGCCGGCAAAATCAATCATTCAAATGAACGGGTCTTATGATCCGGATCATCTTCATACTAGGTCATGATTGATATCGATCATTGTGAATGATCGAATGACACCAGAGGCACTGATTTGTAGTGGTAAATAATTTGTCAAAACTTTAGCACGATATTGAAAATCAAGTATTTCTTTTCATTGAATTCATGTGCATTCAGTTAACAGAAATACTTCCTACTACGACAAGCTTGCAGCACCTATAGGATGGACCCTTCAAGCACGTAGGTAGCATCATTCAGAAGCAATGCCTACTCATGAAAGTAACAAAACTACTTATATTTAGTAATATACATTGTACGGTGTATAATTTCCATTTTAAATTATTTGTTGTGTGTGCGACTGTACCACAATGCATTTGTTCCTAGAAGTTCACATGGACTTTTTACGTTAAGAACTAGCTGCGCCCCGCAGCGTCGCCCGCGGGGAAATTTATTTATTTGTCAAATATCATATTTTTCTCGCCGTAAAAACCATCCTTGAACTTCAACGAACATTTTAAAAAAAGATTTGGCCAAATTGGTCCAGGCGTTGTTGAGTTATGCGCTTACCAACACATTTTGCGATTCATTTTTATATTATAGATGACTACTGGCAGAGGGAGTATTTCACGCACTATTTATACATATATCATTTATAATCAGTAAAGTTCATTTTCTATAAGATCTATTAGGTTTTTTAATGTGTACGCTGCCATAACGCTAGCTCGGAATGTTTTTGAAAGTCTTGTTTATTATCTCCGTTCCTATAAAAGCAATCATTATGAAATTTTGCATAGCTGTGGCAGTATTTGTAGCGTATTATTTGTGTAAATTTCGTTTCTGTAACATTAGTCGTTTTTGAGTACGGTCATGTGTACGCTAGCTTGATCGTTATGCTAGCGTACCCACTAAGAATGGTCATTATTTTCGAAACCAGAGAGGCACTATTTATTCTAGTTTTGCATTAATTATGCAGTGTTTTTACAGTATTTATTAGGCATAACAACAATCGTGAATTCGATTATGGGTACGCTACCATCACGGACACTAATATTTATTAAAATGACACAGTCACTAACGTGATAATAGTTACTTAACTTTGTCAATTAGATACAAAGTGATATTGTCACTAACGATTCACAAACAATACATTACACCCATAGATCGCTTGTAAAAAAACTTATCCAGAGGCGGGAATCGAACCTGCAACCCTGCGTCGGCAAACCAGCGCCCAATGCTGGAGCAAAAAAGTCGTTTAATCAATAGTTTTAATACCAATTCTGCCAACCAATCGCTTTTCTATGACAATCGTATCAATTTATACCTTGGAAGTCATAAAGCATTCCCGGAAGTAGATAGATACTTCAAGTACCGCCGAAGAACTTACAACACTAAAGGCATTTTCTCTCACGTAAATCTAATGAATCGGCGTTCGACACAGAATACGTATTGCTATGATCGACTTTCAATCGTGAATTGACGACTTATGGCTCATTTATGCTAAACTGATGTTTGTAGAATAATATTAAAAACTTTTTAGCTAAAGGGTGCTATGACATGTTGACAAACTGATGTTTACTAGACATACAATGAAACCCTAAAAATCAATATTAAATCCTTACTTCCTTATTGACGACCGATGTGGCGCGGTGGGCGAAGGTCCTGCGATGCAGGAGGTTGTGGTTTCGATTCCCGCCTCGGAACAAATTTGTGCACGATCAGCAGAAATTTGTTTCGTTGGTCTGGGTGTTTAAAATGTAGAAAAATATATACATATCATAAGCTTTTTTTAATGCATCTGTAGTAGTTTAATTTTGTCTTTTCTACGAGGACATACGAAAACAGAGTTTGGTGGCCACC
The DNA here is from genome assembly GCA_944547425.1 of Eupithecia centaureata. Lineage (NCBI taxonomy): Eukaryota > Metazoa > Arthropoda > Insecta > Lepidoptera > Geometridae > Eupithecia > Eupithecia centaureata. The sequence continues at coordinate 11,013,558 of OX155696.1, forward strand.
AAAGGCAACTTCGTATCTCTTCCGAAACTAGACAAAATAAAAATACTACAGATGCATTAAAAAAGCTTTAAAATAGGTTTAACAAACTGTACGAGTGAATTTTAAAAATTCCTATATATAACGGAATTATATGAGGAAAAAGTGGGGGCGCCACTTTAGATGCTGTTTGTGCCTTAATGCTGCAAAATAAATAAAAAAATGGCCAAGTGCGAGTTCGACTCACACACGATGTGTTCCGTACCTTTATCTATGGAAACGGCCTAAAATTATGTCTGTTGTATGGGAGACCCCATAAATATTTATTTTTATTCCGTTGATTTCTTGTTATAGCGGCAACAGAACTACCTTACTTGTGAAAATTTTCAACTATCTAACTAAACTATCACGCTTCATCACCTTACAACCTCGTAACAGACGGATGGACGAACAGCGGAATTATTAGTAATAGGAGCATTTTACCTTTTGGGTATTTGTTTCTGCAACACACATTGTAATATAATAATACAGTAAAAAAAAAAAAATAAGTCCCTACATCACAATCATAACAAAAGTAACTTAAGAACTACAGGAACAATAAAAAAAAACATGAGGTTACCGGCTGTGTATGGCGATATTTAGGCGAAGCTGGGAAGACTTTGTTCAACGTGTATTTGCTTGTTATAGGTATCATAATGTGATTCATGACTTCAGTCTCTCACTGCACAACTTAGACGAAATAGACAAGCAATCCCTTTAAAAATATTGTCCTTTGTAGAGTCCTCCTTATTAGAGTTTGATGCTCTTTTACCCGTGTCATCCTGCGGGTATTATTTTCATTAATACAGTCATAAGGTAAAACAATTGAGTTACACTTATTGTGACGTCAACTGATTTTTTTTTATATCTAGGTTCTCATATTTGAATACCTACTTATTATCCTATTACCGACGAAGACAAGTCCAAAATCACAAAAATAATAAAAAATCGTTCCAGCCGATATTGTGTTTCAAATGGTGTAGCTAACACGACTTTCTTATATAATATAAAGATTTAGTTTTACAATCATCATCTAGCCAATTTGTAGTAACTGAAAAAACAAATAAAATTTGTTGATGATTTAATGATGTTCTTTTGTTTTGGACGGTTTTCAATTCGTAAGGCGTGCTGTGTGCGATTATTCTAAGCCATTGAAGAAATGCAGAAGTGCAGTTAATGTATGATATAGTGGTCACGATTAGCATATCACGGCGCCTACTACTTTGGTATTTAGGTGGCTGCCAAGCCCTCGTTTAAATTGGCTGATAAATGCTTATTCATCAGCCCATTTAAACGAGGTCGGATCAGTGTTGGTTGCATCCTTCATTTTCTCTGCAATCTACTATGAGTTGGTATCTATGAACCTGTTTTAGGGGTTATCCTCTAGATAATTTGCAATAGTATACAGATGAACCAATTGTTGAAGGTATGTACAGAGGCGTTCATTATTTGCTTACCCCCCCTAATAGACATACCAGGAACGAATCCTGCTGCTTTACTTAAACAATGTTTTGCTTTTTTTGACAAAGCACTAGTAACTAAAATAACAAAGAAAATTACTACTATTATTATAAACGAAAAAATAAGCTGGTAAGTAATGAAAATGATTTTTAAAACAATTGAGCTAGCTAAAATAAAAACTATCTTTAATTTCGACTAAACTAGCAATCACAATCTGGATGAGTGGCTCAAGGGTCCGGCTTGTGTTCTAGGGTAGGATGTTCGATTCATTATACCGATTTTATTTTTGCTTTTTTTCACCTATGACTTTATAGCATAATAATTGTCTATAATCTGTTTTTTTACTAATAAGAAATAGGGTATTATTGGAATATAATAAACACATATCAGATTTTATGTGATGTTATTTTATTAATACAATAGAAAGAAAGAGAAAATAAATTACATTACAATGATATTAACTTATATTAAGAAAATTTATTACATTTTCGGTTCCTTTTCACACAACTATGTTGTTTTATAAACCTTGTAAATAAAAGTCAACACACAAGTAGAACAAACATGTTTTGTTATTATTAGAATACCTATACCACAGTATACTGTAAGGTCTACTTTGTTATAGGCAGTATCTAATAAATATTAACAATTTAGATCTCTCGTGTGTAACAGACCATTATTTTACCCATTAAGAGAAATTTGGAGCATCACTGTGCAATACGCTAAATGAAAAGCAAGCTAGAAATACCATAACAAAACTATTGTTTACTCAAAATTAATATCGAATTGGATAACCCTCGCTTGGTATACTTTGTTCTAGCCTACTTTTCATTTGAGATACTGGATAAGCAACGAGCACTGTGGTATCAACTTTTTTCAACACTTGTAAATATTGTTCCCCAAGCGGCCGCCAATTTCTACGAGTTCTCCTGGGCCCATGGATGACATCCAGCCCCAATAACCTGAAAAAAACACTGACTTCTCAAGGCTTGTAGGTAGGGGTATAAATTCAATTAAAAATTGACTGGACAGGCAATTTATATTGTAATAAAAAAGATGTTGGAAATTTACTAGATAGGTCATTTAGTCTCTAGTAAAAGAAACTGATTTTGCAGCAGAATTTGCATGGTAATACTTATTATTTATAATCTTACCTATGGTAATTCTGCCACTTGCTTGAACAGGTAGTATATTTTGTGGTAGGAGTCGTTTGTTTGGTTTCCTCCATAGTATTATCCGACCCTCCATGTCAGACATGGCTGTGAGTATTCACAATTTGTCTATGGCATTCTGATGTGAAAACCCATGGGCTGGGCGTGGACCCGATCGCTTTGCCTTTACATCTTCAATCAAAGCGTATCTCCTCACCCAAAGTTGAACTGTTATTTCCTTGAAAGTTAAATAAAATTTTAACTATCTATGCTCAATAAATACGACGAATCAATACAAAACAAAATAAAAATACACTTACGCTTATCCCAAGCTGACTTGCAATAGTTTTATTAGGAACGTTTTGTTCGTGATTTTTTATAGTTTTAGTGCTTACAAAATTGCTTAAATGGCTATTCTTTTTTGATATTTCAAACTTTTAACACGCAAACACAGTTTACTAATGCCATAACAATAATTATGCTCCAGCGGTGGTGAAACGATTACTTGACTGTCATTCGTTACATAAAATATTATAACTACCCTCATTCATTTGAACAAAATTAATAAATGCATTCAACCGATTCAACTACCACCGTTAAGATAAAACTACTGGCTTAAAAATTCGAACTATGAGTCAACATACCGGGTAGCAGAAATGAAAGAACGGTCGACTGCGATGCGATAAGCCGTGGTTCGAATCTCAACTATTGTTAAGTTTTTGCACTAAGTTTAAGATTGTTTGAAGTTCTTCAACATTATTGTTGGCAAATATTTTAGAAATTAGGGGTATAGCAAATAGTGAACGCTACTGTACTTGCGTAGGTATCTATTGTTTGTTTTAGATGAGCGAAACCTTCTAACACAAGTATTTTTTCTTCAATTTCCTCAAAAATGGATTGATCTATTCTAAAACTGGTTACATAAATATTATTTTATTTGTAACACCTACTAATTATAATTTAAGTTTTAAGGTTCCATATCACAATCACAGTTAGTCAAACCACTACAATCAAATCCAGTTTTTTTATTCGTGTTTGATTAATTGAATAGTTTGAAATTTGACTCGTTTAGACGAGTCCTAAAAAGATGTCTTGCGATCCCTTAAATGGTACGCGTTAAAATCATAATTTTTCAATTTACCTATTACTGTGATTTAATTACAAATCTATGTATGCATAAAAACAAGGCAAGAAACATTAATAATTCTATCTATTTGTAGTAAAGCGCATGAGTTGTCTAACACGTTAATAACACGCGCCTTCTTCCGATTTCCGTTGCATGCGATTCCAGCCAAGTTATGTCTCATGCTATCGCTTATTATGTTATTGCCTTTGATTATATAATTATTTAAAGCATCATCTAGCCCCAAGTTAGTCCAGAGCTTGTGTTAAGGGTACTAGATGACTGTTATTATTTAATACATTAAATTACATAAGTAGATAGATATTTTTACTTTACATAAAAAACATGTAGAACCCCGAAAAAATATTTTCAGATAGTACCTACAAACATTTGTCCTGAGACAATATAAAATACTTCACAGGCATTAAAAAAATCTTATGATAGGTTTAAAAAACAAAACGTGTGATTTTTAGAAATGCCTTTGATTAACAAAATTATTTTACAAAATAAAAAGCGCTTGTGTACTTCCTGTTTACGCCTTAAACAATAAGTAAATATTCCAAAAAAAGAAAAAGAGAAGAAAATAAAGGTAAGTGCTTACTTACAGTAGCAAGTACTTCCATCCTTTTATTTGACCTACACGAACGAAAGATTGAGACCTAAAGACATATTCCGTAAACATAACCTATTTCGAAAACATTCTGAAAATATAATAGAGGTCGGATGAAACTATACGATTGTAGTCTAATATCATATAAGTTCCTCTATCCGGTCATCTCTATGTGCTGTAAGTAACCAAATTTAGAAGGACCTCTTGAAGAAGTTGCTCTATTTTCTTATCGGGTTTCCCGTAAAACAAAAATATTTTTAATATAATACCTAACTATTAAAAATATATATTAAGTCTTATTAAAGAAGATACCATTCATTTTTCTTCATAAGAGAAGTACTTAATCTTATCATCCGTAATTGATTAAAATTTAATCAGTAAGTACCTATTATAAAATTTTAGACGCTTACTAAGCTTTTTCACAATGATGCAAACCCCAATTCGAGCACGGTGGATAATTTATGCGCATGCCCGAGAAAGTGATCACACTTCGACACCGTTGCGTTGCGTACACCTGTATTCGTGAACACACGGATCTGTGTTTCATCGAGCGCGGTGTAGAGCAGTGTTGGCGAATATGTTGGTGAGCATGTTCCCTCGCTGAAAATACTTAAGATATCATTATACAATACACATACATTAAACATCATTTGCAAATGATGCTACTAATGGCGATGATTGCACGACCTGCTGGTCGTGCATTGCTGGTCTTTTAAAAACAAACATGAATTAATCCTCGTTTTGATAAAAATAATCTTCTAAAATCTTTTTTAATTCAACTAACTGGGTGTTTTCTAATCATGCTGGCTTTTATCTCGGACAATAAATTATTATTGTATTTTAAAGTGGCTGTCACTTACTAATTTATCTCGGACAATAAATTAATACAATATTAATTTATTGTCCGAGATAAAAGCCAGCATGATTAGAAAACACCCAGTTAGTTGAATTAACCTTGTTAACAGCATTATGGCTTCTAGGTAACGCTAGAATGTTGTTTGTTTGAGTTTTTTTATTTATTCATCTGTATACTGAATAAAGGGTACCAAAATTATGTAGATCTAAAAGTAAGCCTCAGGTAATAAGATCTCAAGTAAGAAGACTCCATTCAAATTCAACTGGATGTATCAAGAAAAGGTATCACTTTTAAGTAAAATTTTTCATTAGCGGCCATTTCTCTCTTAATTTTTTTTTTGCATCTGTGACTTCCTTTGAATAACCCTACAATTTGACAGATTGATTTAGTTTTTTTTTTCTTGTAATTTTTTCTTTTGTGTTTACTTTCAGTTTAGGTTATGATGGGACTGACATACTTTAATCTATTATTATTTAGTTACTCAAAATAAAGAAGAAAAAAAAAGAAAAAAAAGTTTTACTAATTTTTTATATTATTTTTACACATGTTGTTACAGGATACCATAAAAATAACTTTGATATATTTAAGCTAAAACCATTAAATGGTTTTAGCTTAAATATATCAAAGTTATTTTCTATGATTAGCCAACCGATCATGTTCGAAAAATTTTTCCAGCATGTTCTGTCGTCTCAAGCTCGACTGATCTATCACCCGTATGTTTTCAAATCGTAATTCATCGATGCGTTTGAACTCGGCGCACGGACCGTAGGTAGTCGACGGGATGACTTTTTTGCGCGAGCGTACGTCACGATTACACAATTCATGTTTGCTGATGACTGTACTAGTTTTTGGTCATAAGTATTACGGACATCCTACTCTCGCTGTCGCATTTTTGATGATACAATGAAAGTGAGTGTTACAGGTTTGGTTTTGTAGTTAGTGTTTAGTATTTAATTGTAGATATTATTTAGTTTGCGGTTCTTAGCACTTGTCTTTGATAAAGTTTAGGAAAAATTCTGTTTTGCATTTAGGTATAGTGGAGTGCAATGATGAAGTTTTTGTTACATACAGGAAACTATGTAGCTAATTTCCATCAACATAATTAGATTGTTCCTGATATCCTGCTTAGGTACATAATTACTTCAAAAACCACAAAAAAAAATATAAGTAAATTATGGTTAAACAAGTAGCGCCTCGCGGTTTCACCCGCGGTAATTCCCGTTCCCGTGGGAATTCCCGGATAAAATATAGCCTGTGTTATTTCAGACTATAATCTCTGTGCCAAACATCCATATCCGTTCAGTAGTTTTTGCGTGGAAGAGTAACAAACATCCAGCCATCCATTCTTACGAACTTTGGCGTTTATAATATACTAGCGACCCGCCCCGGCTTTGCACGGTTTTGTTATACCTTAAAACCTTCCTCTTGAATCACTCTATCTATTAAAAGAACCGCATCAAAATCCGTTGAGTAGTTTTAAAGATTTAAGCGTTCAAAGGGACATAATGATATAGGGACAGAAAAAGTGACTTTGTTTTATACTATGTAGTAATAGTAAAGTAGGATAAGAAAATTTTACAAACCTTTTAACGATATGGTTGATTCTATTACTAAAGGAGAAAGTCTGTGTATTGTATAGGTATGTTTATTAATAAATAGTTTTTCTCCGGAACGATTGATTCAATCTCAAATGGATGTAGCTATTTTAGCAATAGTTGTTATGGAATACTTGTTTTACGCAAGCAAAACCGCAAACAGAAGCTAATAAGACCTAAATCAAAACACTTTACATAGTGTTGTGAACAGCTCTGCAGTTTCTAATTACACGTCAATTTCTCAAATATGGCTGAATGGATTGAATCGCAAGGGTTGGGGTTGAATTATGTCTTTTTAGTGTATTAAAATTTAACGAAGACTGTTAGTCTTCGTTTTGTGCAAATTTTCTTTCCACTTTCCTTCCATCGGCATCAAACTGTCAAAATTTACCTTGTTTCTTAACCGACATCGAAAACAGAAGTGGTTCTCTAATCGTACCTACTTTTTATGTGTTTTAAAGAAAGTCAGAAATGGTGAACCCAAAATGATTTTTTTTTTATTTAAAATCTGGTGCTTATCATGTAGTCCTATAGGTATAAATTAGCCTGACATGATTTTAGATTAGATCACCTGAGTCACGATATTTTCAAGACTAGCAATCAAATACAATCGCAATTCAATTCATTCTTTCAATTATGAAAGAATAGCTCAAAGAATTAGCAAGATGAAGTGTCAGTGGGCCGGCCATATCTCGCGAAGAACCGACAACTGTTGGGGTAAACGTGTTCTTGAGTGGAGACCGCGACTTGGCAAACGTATTGTATGACGCCCTCCGGCCAGGTGGGATGACGATCTGTGAAACACTGCTGGCAGATGCTGGATGCCTCAAGCTGAAGCGCTATGGCGCTCATTAGGCGAGGCCTATGTCCAGCCGCGGACTAATATGGGCTAATGATGATGATGATGAATTGAAAGTATTCCTCTAATAATTCATCCAACTTCAATAGTTTTAAAAGTCCTCAACAATAACAAGACTGAATAGATTTTTTCAAGACTGGTTACATGAAGCACATCACTAGTAGTGGTCAGTTGTGGGTAAGCTTTTATAATGAGAGCTTTCCCCAGCTATACGCATAGAGGATAGCTTCAATTGCTTGGAAATTGTATGTTATTGCAGTATAATGTAGCCAAATGATTGTTTTTGCTTCTGCCTTCAGGTTATATAGCCATAAAACCTGCCTATAATTTGTATAATTGAAAATAAAAATATTTATTGTCTGTGAAATGTGTTTAGAGCTTTGGGTTAGGTTTTTCCTGTTTTTATGAATGTGCAGAGTAAGTATATGATTTTACAAAGTATAAACAAAATAATGATATTAAAAATATAAGTACATAATTATGTCCAGAAGTGGACTAGTGTTGTTGATGAAGATGATGATGAAACAAAATAAAAGCAAAAACAAAATTTCTTGTTTTTCCGAAACATTACAAATTCTTTTCTCATGAATTTACTTTTTATGTTTGCTTTCTTATTTAATTATAAAAAGATACTGAACACAAACAAAACCATAAATTATTTCGCTGTCGAAAAATTTTTTAAACGATTCATTAATCTAAAGTGACGACATTAAAATTAAATATTGAAATCAAAATTCATAAGCCTACTTTCATTTTCGCAATGATTGACCTCATCAATAAAATATCGATGTCCCCCAAGTATAAGAACAGCCGGGTTTTTGCACTTGTTATAAATATTCAAAGCAGTTTATGGCCACAGTTAAATAAATGCAGTAGGATAAGTTGAGACAACTGTTGTTCTATTCCCATCGCCAACAGGAGCCTGATTCTCTAACTCTACTGATAATCGAGATCAAATCGTTTTTGACGTTTGAAACCTAGCCTGGACTTCTATTTGAATTTAACTGATTGACGATTTCAAGTTAGACAATAAGACCTCTGGGGTCAAATTTTTTTGACCACAGAGGCGGTCTTTTGCCCTTTGCACCACGGAGGCCAAATTTTTTATTAAGATCTCCAATACGCCAAGGGAATATGGCATTGCCGCCTCATAGTAGGCAATAAAGAACATAATATCACTACATAGTATACAGGGTTACAGGAAAAGTCGTGCTAGATCCGTTAAGAGCGTGGAGTAACCACCATTCCTGACTTATTTCACTATGAAACCCCCTACCCTAAACTTAACCCATTTCGAGATATTCGACTTTTAATTTTTTTATTGAAAAGTGCCGATTTTTAGGCTACTAAATTTATTTTTGTTTATTTTGTGTATCTTATTATTATTATTATTGCATTTTTACATGTGTAATAAGATGCTTTAGGACGTCAATGATTAAAATAGTGCATAAGTTAATTGAATAGACCGTAGTAGAAAAGTGAAAGTTAGGAAATAAAAAAAAAATTAGAAAGTTTATTTTTCTCTAAGGGATATCTAAAAAAATATTATGGCAATTCTTCGGCAAATGTTTTTAAAAATATCTACGTTTCATCAGCTATCTAACGAGGTATAACAATCTAGGGTTTGTATTACATTTCGTGGAAAAAAAGTAGTTGGGACGCTCCAGGTAGCAGTTCTAACGGTCCCGCGCCTATTGTCCTTCAAGTTCAGACACACCGTGAGAGCGAGACAAGTGACGATTTATGTAGGTATGAATGAAAGAAAAAATGTGTAGAGACCGGTTAGGGCTGGGAATACAACAGGGGGTATTGTTTTGGTTGTCAGTCTGCTTTTGTGCTTCGTACATAGTAGATGTGATATCGTTTTGCTCTTTTTCTCGACTTGGCTGTGATTCTGGACTATTTCTTCTGATTTGTGACTACTATACTTGTTAACCGGACTCTGATTTGTACCTGTGATACGGAAGTGTTGAAGATGACGTCCTACACACCTGAGGAATATGCTGATATGCTTATTTGTTACGGATACTGCGATTGTGTATCTGCGCAAGCTCGCATGAATACGTAACTCGCTACCCCGGTCGTCGAGTGCCGGATGTGGCCGTTTTTGACAGAGTTTATCGAAGACTTCGAGAATCTGGCTCTGTTTTGAGACGTAATACAGACATGGGTAGACCACGAATTGACGACGAAGAACAGGACAATGAGATAGTGCAACGCTTTCGAGCGGATCCGACTACTTCCACTAATATTGTTGCCCGTGATCTGGGACTTTCGCAATGGAGAGTGTGGTTTACAGTGCATACTGCTGGCCTATACCCATACCATTACACGCCGGTACACGTTATTGAAGAAGGAGACCCCGCGAGAAGATTGGACTTTTGCAGATTTATGCTAAATGCTGACGTAGAAGACCCAGATTTTCTAAGAAATATCTTGTGGACGGATGAGTCCAAATTTGATAAAGATGGCATAACTAACTATCACAACGCCCATTACTGGGCCCCAAAAGCACTAAGGAATCCCAATAAGAAAAGAGTGAAGGGGTCCCAACGAAGATTCAGCGTGAATGTGTGGATGGGCATTATCTCCAATCATTTGATTGGACCTTACTTTCTACCGGATAATTTAAATGGGGAAAGCTACGAAAATTTCCTGAGAGCAGACTTGAGTGATTTGCTGGATGATCTGCCACTCAACCTGATCAGGGACATGTGGTTCCAACACGATGGCTGCCCTGCCCATTTCAGGAGAAGTGTCAGAGACTGGCTGGACACAAATTATCCAAACAAATGGATAGGACGAGGTGGGCCGTTGCCATGGCCAGCAAGAAGTCCGGACCTAACCCCCATGGATTTTCATGTGTGGGGGTGCATGAAAAGTCTTGTGTACAGCGAGCCGAATCCAGTTTCGTCTGTGGAAGACCTAAGAGAAAGGATTGTGGATGCAGCAAATAAAATGAGGACCACGTTGACCACTGGAGTAGTGAAGACTGGTCTCCGTAGAAGGATGCGACAATGTATCAGAAATAGAGGCGGCCATGTTGAACATGAACTGTAGAATAAGAAAAAGTTGTGTGAAAACCTTTAATAAATGACATTTCATGCTTACCTATTGTTTTACTTTTACTTTTTAGGGCTAAGTATAAATTTTCTTCTCCACTGTCGCCTATAAAACTAATTTTTTTTCAATGCAATTGAATAAAACCCTAGATTATTATACCTCGTTAGATAGCTGATGAAACGTAGATATTTTAAAAACATCTGCCGAAGAATTGCCATAATATTTTTTTTAGATATCCCTTAGAGAAAAATAAACTTTCTAATTTTTTTTTTATTTCTTAACTTTCACTTGTCTACTACGGTCTATTCAATTAACTTATGCACTATTTTAATGATTGACGTCCTAAAGCATCTAATTACACATGTAAAAATGCAATAATAATAATAATAAGATACACAAAACAACCAAAAATAAATTTAATTGCCTAAAAATCGGCAATTTTCAATAAAAAATTAAAAGTCGAATATCTCGAAAAGGGTTTAGTTTAGGGTAGGGTGTTTCATAGTGAAATATGTCAGGAATGATGGGTACTCCACGCCCTTAACGGATCTAGCACGACTTTTCCTGTAACCCTGTATAACAAAGTCGCTTTCTGTGTCCCTATTTCCCTATGTCCCTTTGAACGCTTTAATCTTTAAAACCACACAACGGATTTTGATGCGGTTTTTTTAAATAGATAGAGTGATTCAAGAGAAAGGTTTATACGTATAATAAAACTGTGCAAAGCCGGAGTGGGTCGCTAGTATATCGATAAAAAACAAAAAGAAACAACATGCTTGACCGGTTACGGTATGCAAATATGTGGAGAGAGATGGCATGCAATATAACGAATAACTACAATTTATCATTAAAAAAAATCGTCAAGACTATAAATAGTAGTTTGAGAATAACAACATTTTAATTTTGTTTCTTCTTTATTAATGACTAGGGACCCGCCCCGGCTTCGCAAGTTTTATTATACGTACAAACCTTCCTCTTGAATTACTATATCTATTAAAAAACCGCATCAAAATCCGTTCCGTAGTTTTAAAGATTTAAGCAAACATAGGGATATAAAGACATAAAAACGGAGAAAGCGACTTTGTTTTATACTTTGTAGCGATGATGTGTCTAGCAAAGATAGTTTTTGATGAAAAAAAGATAATTTTACCTTTACTTTTTAGCACATGTCGTACTGATTCCACCGCACTGTAAGTATAACGACTCGTGAGCAGGTTGTCAACACAAATTCATACATAAACTTGTCATTATGTCGATACCTCTGGGCTCACTTGGCGTAAAGGACATTTGGTCGAAATTTAGTTAATAATGCAGTTTTACTCAGTTTTTAATTCTCTATCGAACTGTATATTTAGTTTCCTCAAATTCAAGAAAAAAACGCCTATACGACCCAGGATTTTTATCACGAAAACTCAATTTTTTGGAAATAAAAGGGTGTAAATGACAAAACTTCATCGGAGTGTAGTCACCTTAGTAGTATAGGAAAAATACAAAATAATAGTCCTATACAACCTTTCAAAATGAAAAAAGAAAAATGATTTGTCCTTTACGACCTTGCTATTTTAAATTTAAAAAAACAATTTATATTAACGACCTTACTAAATAATGCCTAGGTACTGTTATTTAGTTAGGTTAGGTAGGATTCAAAGTTCATCAAACTCTTAAGTCAAACAACAAAACCATTACCTGCAGTTTTGACCTACAAAAAGTTTTGAATACGCCTCATGGTCAAAGCATGTTGTTGTATTATTCTAGAAAATATTCGGTGTATAATTTTACAATTTATGAAAGTGAAACACAGGAAGTTTTTTGTTATACGTGGGGGGAAAGCGACGGCAAAAGAGGAAACAACGAAATTGCTACATGCTTGATGAAATATCTAGAAGAAAAAGACAGAAATGGGGTTAAACATCTATTAATGTACTGTGACTCTTGTACAGGACAGAATAAGACTGTACTGGCAGCCATGAACCATTTTCTAAAGTCTGCGGTAAATTTGGAAGTCATTCAAATCAACTATTTACTACCGGGCCACACTTATATGCCCGTTGATTCAGTTCACGCTGTTATCGAAAGAGAAATAAGAAAACTTATTGTCTGGAGCCCCTCACAGTGGCCCACATATTTTGAATCGGCACGAAAAAGACCCAGACCCTATAAAGTCCATGTAATGGACTATTCAGAGTTTTTAAACTTTGATCAAATAGCTGGAAATACCTTCACGCCAAAGACATCGAAAGATATAAAACTGAAAGATATTAGGGTAGCTACTTTTAAAAAGAAAACTACAGACAATATGTTTATAAAATATTCAATGGAAGAAGATGCACCGACACACAATATAAAATTATGTGAGAAAAACTCATGGAAAGGAAAAGGCAGAGGAAAAGGGAAGAGTCAATCAAAAGGAAAGAAAAGCCAGCCAAACAATGAGTCAGGTGAAGAAATTACAACAGTAAAGTTATACTCTTGTAGGCTACCAATAGCTGCGGCTAAATATAAAGATCTGAATAATATGTGTGAAAATGGAACTATCCCTTACAGATTTCATAAAGAATATCGGGAACTGCCATGCGACTCTAAGCTTCGCGAGACTTTGAACGAAACCGATGAGGATGACGAAAAAAGTGACTATGATTAATATGCATCGAGGAGCCCACGCCTTTCCCCAGCTGTGGAACGGTTCAGAGCAAGCTGGACCCAAGCTTAGTAAATAATAGAGATTATGTTCTATTGTGATTATGATAAATAAATAAAAGTCATTATTTAAAATACATATTCAAGGATATTTATCGCGTTTATTTACCTATTTTTTTCCCAAAGTTTCATCAGGTTTACACTCTGCCGTGGTCACGAGATGTGCGGAATACTGGAGCTACCACCTTGCGAAGCGAATACAGCACGTTTTTTGCAAAAAAAAACACAAAAATGCTTTTCCCGCTTCGCTGAGCTAGTTGATCCAGTAATCCAATCATTCCATGACCACGACAATGTAAATCTGTTAAAATGTCTGATAGGCGCTCCACATTCACACGAGAACTTCGTGAGAACGCGTGAAACAGGCGAGAAGCGTGAATGTGGAAGCGATTCGCGTATTCGTCTCACGTTCTCGCCTTGTTCGCGGGCTGTTCTCCGCTTTTTGTCGGTTTTTTGGCGCGAGACAAAGGAGCGCGAGAACGTGAGAACAGGCGAGAACGTGTATTGACTCCACACTCGCATGTTTCTTATAGGCGCTCCACATTCACACGAGAACTTCGTGAGAACGCGTGAAACAGGCGAGAAGCGTGAATGTGGAAGCGATTCGCGTATTCGTCTCACGTTCTCGCCTTGTTCGCGGGCTGTTCTCCACTTTTTGTCGGTTTTTTGGCGCGAGACAAAGGAGCGCGAGAACGTGAGAACAGGCGAGAACGTGTATTGACTCCACACTCGCATGTTTCTTAGTAGCGCGGGTCATCGTCATTGAGCGCGAGAACTGTAGCGAGAATTATTTGAGAAGTTTGTGAGAGTGTGTACCCAAAGAAGTTCGCGCTACAGTTCTCGCGAAGATTCTCCGGAGATTCTTGTGTGAACGTCTCGTGTGAATGTGGAGCGCCCTTGAAAAATTGGTAAAGAAACGCGATAAATACCATTGAATATTTATTATAATGTGTTCTGATTGCGTAAAAAACCTTAGAAATTGTAATAAACCATTTTTATTTGATTCTATCTATGTTTTATTTATAGAGAAATATCCTTTCATTAAACTTAAAAGAAAAGAGCAACAATATAAATACAATACATAGAAAAATAACATTATTTATTTATTTATTAGCTTATTAATTAATCCTTTATGACCTCAAAATTTTTAAATTTGTCAATTACAACCTTGAATTGTAAAGTTTTGAACATCAAAAGTAGCTTTACGCTCTAAGGTACTTGCATACACTGATTTTTTTTGGGGCATATAGGTCATTTCTTTGTAATTTTAGGGTCGTATAGGAATTTTATTTCAGTAAATATAAAACTAGGACAGTTTATCAACACAGCTTTAGAAAGTACCAGAAATTCTAAGTACTTTCTTCCTAGGTTTCGTCTAAATAGCATCAAAAACAAAAAAAACTACAATCAAAATAAACTTTATGTTTTTGTTTTTTGCGTCTCCTGTAAAGTCGCCTTTTGTCCTTTACGCCAAGTGAGCCCAGAGGTATCGATGTAAAAAAGAGGCGAATCCGTTTTTGATCGATAGGTATTGTCACACAAAAGTGAATCTCCTATTACTTTGTGAAACATCGTTGGCCAAATATTTCTTCAATTAGTGATATTATGGTCATAAGAAGGTATATTCTATTGACTTGACTACCTGATCTTATGAGCATTTTGAGCTCTTAATTAATTGACGGCCGATGTGGCGCGGAGGACAAAGGTCCGCCTGCGACGCACGAGGTTGCGGGTTCGATTCCCGCCTCGGAACAAATTTGTGCACGATCTGCAGAAATTTGTTCTGTTGGTCTGGGTGTTTCCTATGTATAAGAATAAATATCTATCTATGTAATATATTGTATTAAGTATATCAGTCATCTAGTACCCATAACATAAGCTCTGCTTAGCTTGGGGCTAGATGATGCTGTGTGGACTGTCCGGAATTATTTATTTATATTTATTTTTAATTATTGCTCTTAATTCTTTAATGCACAAGTGAAAAATACATACAAGAAAAACTTAACTAGATAAGTTATGGCAAAGGCGAGCTTAACCCGATAAACAGTTCTTCTTCTTGAATAGAACTCTCTCAAGAAAATCTTGAGAGAGTTTCTTGAGAGTTCTTACAGAGGTGAACGTTCTACGAAGTTTGATGATCATGCCACGCTCCATTGCTTAAATTAGTTTTTGTATTTGACTGACATCAAAAAGAGATCAAGAGTAGATGTTAGATGTTACTCTTTATAGAGCGCGGCTATTAATGATAAAGATCCAAACACTCTTGTTATGATGATGGCAACACCAGAAGTATCACTGACAGAGTTAAACAGTAAGTAGCAACTTGATTTATGTTTTGTTTCTCTTCTAATTTTGCCCAAAAAAGGTGGTAAAAGTTGCCATAATACATTATCATTATGTGTGAGACTGGAACGATCTCTGAGGGCAATTATTTAGTTTTAACTTTTCCCCATTAAAAAGAAAGTTAATTTCGTATCACCCATAGAACAATGGGTGTGTTGTGGAATTATTTACTTTACTTACTATACTTGAGTAAGGTTTTGCCAATTTATCTGAGTTTAATGGTTTGGGAAAATATTTCATTGTTTTGGTTTGTGGAATTGGAAATGAAAAAGAGGTCCAAAACATGGGTTACACTTAGAACCTAATTGTTTATGTGTATGTCTAAGTTTCATCGAGGTAACTCAATAAAAGTCATTGCAAACTACCAGAAAAAAAACACTTTTCAAGAAAATTATGAAAATTAGAAATTAAGATATTATCTCCTATACCAGCACTATAACTGTTCCATTTGACCTTTACATTTATCCAAGTGAAGCAGTTATAAATACTAGTTTTCACAAATACTTGACCTAACCTGTTCTATAATGTAGGCCAATAGCTACCTAACCTTATTAAAAACCAGAAGTTCAGATATTTATTTATGAACTTCCTGTGTTATATTGTTGAACGATGAAAGGAGAGATGCATAAGAGTAGATGCTTTGTCGAAATGTCACGGAGAAAAACACTTTCAGTGATAATGTGAATTCATCATTTATTTTTTATAAGGTAAAAAGATTATCTTTATTTTCTCCTTTAAAAGTTGTTTTTTAAATGGAAAAGGCTTCAACCATCAGTAAAAAGTAATTATTTATAATTAAAGACAAAGTGGTAAGTAATTAAGATAAAAAATAACGTAACGCACATACTAGCTTTCTAATAAATAATTTTAGGAATTCTTATCGAAAGTAAAGGCAAAGAAAAAGGAAAGTTTGGTTCAGTAAGATATTGTCGTGTTAACGATGAGTCTTGATTTTGAGCATATAGCCCGAGGCGTCTTTACAACGCACGATCTGATTGGAACTATTATGATCCTCAGATACATTATACAAACCGAATAACGGAGCTAAATCTCTCCCTAATGGGCTGTCATTCATAATGAAGTAACATATACACCATTGAAAACAATAGAATATTCGACTACCTCCATTTTTAACTTTTTCTTAAACCTATCATGAAATATGAACTTAAAATGGCGTGCGAGCGCGTTCAAGTCTTTTATATGGAAACTCTCGGCGGAGTGGCGTAGTTCTGAAGTTTACCACACGATACCATATGTTGTGTAATGTGTAGGGGTTGAATATGGGATTTGGAGTAGATTTGTTAATGTTTGGGGTTCAAATTACTTAAAACGAAAACTCAGAAACTCAAGATCTCGATCAAATTGATATGGGAACACAATGAACCTCCTTTTTTATTTGATCAAGCAACGGCTTTGAACTAAAAAAATTGACAAAATCTGCACACAAACTAAGTTCCGAGTTAACAAACATGAATAAAAAGATAGAGAGATTGTTAATTACATATTTGTCGATTAAAGAAGAGAACTTTCCTATCTATAATGAAAAAATTAAAACTGCATCTCTCTATGATGAATAGTTTCTAAGATAATAATATCACGAGTTATGTGTGGTCATCGCACAAGCATTATGATATGACTTCGAATACCTTGAAATAATTATATTTATCAGATACTGTATTCAGTTATTCCTATAATAAAGCAAAAACATTAACTAGGTAACCAAAAAAATCGGTGAGCTTCAATAATGCCACGCTGAGTTTTTCTCCTTTGCTAAAAGAAGAAAATAAACGAGTATAAGCTAAATTTTAAGGTCGAGAAAGAAAACTAAGAAGGAAAATCGTGACATAAGAAAATGTCGCATCTTGTAAAAAACTTAAATGTCTTATACCATCTGCATATTAACTTTCAATATGAATTAGTCTCATTCATACAACACCATTACCATATAGCTATCTCATTCGCTCAGTACACTACAGTATAGTTTCTAGTTTCACAAAGTTATCTGTGAACTGAAGAGCATTATTTAATTGTTATATATGAGGCCAAAAATAAGTGGTTTTGTCATTTTTTTATATTTTCATTAGAGTTTGGTTTAAGAATTAACTTAAAAGTACATATACATCTTTTTACCTTGGGGCTAGATGCTGCTGTGTGAATTGCCCAACATTTTTTTATCACTACATAGTATAAAACAAAGTCGCTTTCTCGGTCCCTATGTCCCTATATATCCCTATGTCCTTTTGTATGCTTAAATCTTTAAAACTACGCAACGGATTTTGATGCAGTTTTTTTTTATAGATAGAGTGATTTAAGTGGAAGGTTTATACGTATAATTAAACCGTGCGAAGCCGGGTTTGGTCGCTAGTTTATATATACAATCTCACGACGATGGAATAGAAAAATGACAGTTACTTTTGTACTCTTATATAACCAGTAGAAACTGAGAGTCGAATAAAGCTCCATTTTGCCGATTTCACAGCTATTTATATGGCACTATAGATTCATTACTTACTTTCCACGTTATATGTATGAATTGGCGGCAAAATCGTAGGAGTGACTGATGTTTTGTAATAAGTTGAGTGATTTGACGTAATTATTTAAGACGGGTCATTTTCCGTGGCACGCGCTCTTTTGATTAATAGAATGCAGGAAAATCCTAGCTTCTGTAAATAGTCAAGTTAATTGGAGTTCCGAGGTAATTTTTTTTTCGAATGTTACCAATTTAACACTTTCGTCGCCCACGGCGAAAACTTCAATCCAGCTGTGTGCCTCGGGTCACCTTGAAGAGGGCTGGGTAGAGAAAGCGCTAAATTAAAGGTTTGTCTTAGATCTCAAATCCTTTTACCGTTGCATAACAAACAAATTTTTGAATTAAATACCTGTGAAAATAAATTATAAACAATCCTGGACACAATCCACACAGCATCATCTAGCCTCAAGCTAATGATGATAAGAGTGATGATGCCTGATATACTTATAATACATTATATAGACTGATATTTTACTGATATATTTTTAGTAAGTATACATAGAAAACACCAACACATAGACAACCGTTTGGGTAAACTTTCTTGAGTGGAGATCGCGACTCGGCAAACGTATTGTAGGACGCCCGCCGGCCAGGTGGGATGACGATCTGCGTAAGACTGCTGGTAGATGCTGGATGCGTCAAGTTGAAGACAGGGCGCTATGGAGCGAGTTAGGGGAGGCCTATGTCTTGCAGTGGGCTAATATGGGTTGATAATGATGATGATGATATAAAATACACCTTGAACCCCGGAACAGAAATTTCTAATTTTACAAACATTTGTTTCAGGAATGGAACCGGCAACTTCCTGCGTCGCTTGCTGTCCTTCGTCCACCGCGCCACATCGGTCGTAAATAATATAAAAAAATCAAAGGTTTTTAACATTTTATCTTATTAAGATAATAATAATATAAGATTATTTAAGTTCATGCTGTGTGTTTTTGTGGACAATAAAGAATTAAATAATTATATTGATGATGTTCTAGTTTTCTTGCTTAAAATAATTTAAACTAGATTTATAGCTTTTTTAAAATAAGCCAAACTATTATCATAAAAAAGGTGTATATTGTGTGTTATTTTTAATACCTGTTGCCAAAATGGTCATCTTAATAACTTATTTAAAGTTTAAAACGTAGTGATAGAGTAAGCAAGACTCATTCACAGAAGTTAATTTTGACATTCAAATAACAACCAGATATGGATATCTAACGAAACAAATTAACACTTTTATTGGTCGTTATTCGGCAGTTATCTTTGACATTTATTCACCAAAGTTTACAAAATCATATTTTGGATTATGTAACTTACAAATCTATTTTGGGAAATGATAAGAAGAACGAATGAAGAGAAAACGGACAGTTACCTATTCATGAACATTGACGTCATAATTCAAATTGTTTTCAATCAATTGTTTTCAAATCTACAAGTCTACCCATAACACAAGCTCTGCTTAGCTTGGGGCTAGATGATGCTGTGTGGACTGTCCGGAATTATTTATTATTATTATTATTTATTATCTCAAAGGAAACAAAATGTTTTATCGTCTTAATCTAGAATAAAAATAAAAACAGTAGGTACCTAATAAGGCTGTATTTTGTAAGTAAACCCACAAGAAGTGGCTATATTTCAAAGCAATAAAAGCAATTCATAAAACTTAACAAGTTTTATTTACATAAATCTAGCACTAAATTCCAATAAATAAAGACTGAACTCTAAAATTGAATAGTCTAAGTCTAGATTATGCAAATGAACTATGTTTAGTAATATATACAAGCTCTTTGAATCTTTATGATCACATTAACTAATTCACAGATAGTTTTGAATTTTTGATTATGTTAACACATTAGCGCGTCTTTAAATTTATTTGAAATCGTAAGTACTTTTTATTTACACAAACCATAATATTTACACTAAAACATGATCTTTCTATTATTGTTCAAAGCGATTCAAATTTCATCTAACTGAGAACCGCGGTGGGGGGCTACGATAAAATGTAGGACCAGTCGCCGTGCTCGCCAAACTAGCCCGAACAGTGACGGAAATATTATCGGAAAAAACCATAAAAAAATTAAAAAATGAAGTTTTTTATAGTTTTATTAGCTGTGGGATTAGTGGCGGCGGAAAGTGATAATACTTTGGAGACCGCGATAAACTTCGTAAAAGATTGCAAAGGAGATTATATTTTATGCGTGAAGGTGAATATCAGTGTAATAAAAATAATGACAGTGAAAGTGATGTGAGTGCGATTAAAGGTTTTCCATGACAGTTTGAAATGGAATCTGAGGTTAAATAGAGCAACTACAACTTGATACGCTGAGAATAATCCTTGAACTTAGCTTTGACCGCGAATGTGTTTATTTATGTAAAATGTTACCACAAAAATGTGTATTCATGATTTTAATAAAATGAACACATCAGTTCTATGTACCAGTAACTTTAAAAAAATCTTGTTTTTAAAAATAAACTCGCACTTAAACATAGAATGACTGTTACTTAATTTCAGTAAATAAATAAAAAATGCTGGACAATCCACTCAGCTTCATTTAGCCCCAAGATAAGCAGAGCTTGTTTCAAAATTAGTAATTAAATCCATTTCTTTTTCGATCAATTCTGTAATATGAAAATGTTTTATATATCTTAAATCTTTCACACAGTTCAATAACTTTCGTAAAACAATCCGTTTTTTTATTCTGTAAATTTACTTCAAAATGTTATAATTAAAACGTATATTTTAGAAACAGTTTAAAAACGAACGACAGACATTATTGGTAGTTAATCTTAACTTAACTAATAAATAAATCGAATCTTGAACTATTTTCAATGTTTACCTTTTAAATACTTTACTATAACTCCTTTCTTTTCCTTGAACTATTTTCAATGTTTACCTTTTTATAACTTCTTTCTTTTCAGGAAAAACTACTCCGGATAGTGGACAATGCTCGCTCGACGAGAAGCATCACCATCGTGGATGGAGTCATCTTCAAGGGAGAACCGGAGAAGAGATCTGGCAAGAAGCTGGACGCGCTGCCCGTGGACCCTACGGCGAGAGAAGCTGAGGTTAGATATATCTGTAGCAGACTAGCTCGGGTCTGTGATTTGGTTATGTTTTTCTAGGGATAAAAAATTTTATTTATTTAGAAATCTTAAATCTAAAACTGTTATTTTCCACTTAGTTTTAATCCTAGAGAAAGATAAAAGAATTTGCGACCTTATCGCTTTTTATACGCAATAAAATCGGGATTACTAGCTAGCTTCTGCCCAAAATTCATAAAATCACACAAAAAATCAAAATTAGATACTTTTATCTCCTAGAGTTAGTAAAATAATCTCTTTATTAAATGTAGATCCGTTATTTACAATAACATTCGCACTCAGTGTTTTTTTATTTCAGTTAAATCACAAATACCTAAAACACAAGATCTGCTTATTGCTCATTTCAAATGAGCAT
Source organism: Eupithecia centaureata (assembly GCA_944547425.1). Classification (NCBI taxonomy): domain Eukaryota; kingdom Metazoa; phylum Arthropoda; class Insecta; order Lepidoptera; family Geometridae; genus Eupithecia; species Eupithecia centaureata. The sequence continues at coordinate 11,035,303 of OX155696.1, forward strand.
GATGAATAATTATTCAGCTTTATTTCTTCGTAACATTAGCCATTGATAGACATTTTACAGTGCATTTCACATGATCAAAAAACTTCTTCGAACTCTATAGATAGATACAATGATAAATCGACTACACTATAACTTTCATTTTCTATTCATTAAAAGACTTGCTCAGCAATTTAGATGACTCGACAAAGATACAAGGGCTAACGGTTTTTAAATTAGCACGTCAATCATATGCTTCTATGGTCTATGCATTACAATATACTTTAAATTATAACTTCTACCTGTAGATTGATAGTCCTGATTGATAGTCCTTGATTGATATTGTAAAAACTTTGAAAGTGAAGTTAAAGTTTATAATACTGCTCACTAGCGGGAGGCCTATGCCCTGTAGTCTAGTTTAGCCTGAGGTTATTAATGCTGAGAAGGAACTAAGTTAGAATGAAGGGCATTTGTTTTTTTTTGCATATCACAAAACTAGCATTTACCAGTGGATTTTCAGACCTAATTCGACAAGTCCATTGAAACACATTCTCAATAATGGCTTTTTATTTTGACAACAATAACTTCCCAATAGGGTTTGCTGGAAGAGAACTCTTTTTTAGGGTTAAGCTCGCTTGTGCCATAGTTTATCTAGTTTTAAGATGTCTATGTTTTTATTTGTGCAATAAAGAATTAAGAACATAAAAGATTAAAAAAGCTAGTTTATTATTGCTCATGGTATGACAATTTTACTTCACTTTATTTAATTCACGATCTTTACTTCAATAAAAGTAATTAATTACGGGATGAATATAATTAAACAAAATTAAACAAACAAAATTAACTTTACGATTATTACTTTTATCCATTAGTATTTGAATGGTTCCACAAGTTTTCCGAAAAACATTTTTTTCGTGAAATAAGTACCATGATTTTAATTCTATTTTATTTGTAAAAATTGCCCATAGAAAAGCGTGATATCAATAATGGTGCTTTTAAAACTTAAATTAAAAATTTATGAATAGAAAAATCATAATAATCTTGACGAAGCTGTTGCTGATGACTTTATTACCTTCATTGTACCTGCTATTTACCAGTTTTTTTTTTTCATTTTGAATATCCCAGACTTTTCCACGTGTACTTTTGTTTCTGCACGGAATAAATGAATTGTATTTTATTGTTCAGGTGAACTACCGGCTACTAGATGGAGTTGTGAGTCTCTTTGAAACCCACGCTCTTGAAGTCAAGATGAACGACGCTGACAAGGAAACTCTTCAGAGATCATTGGAAGAAGGTAAAACAATATTAGGAAATTATTACAGACAACACCTGGTTATTAGGGCTTTAGGTACTACTTTGTAGTAATTGTTTATAGAACAAACATGACGTATTAGACACAAGTTTATATATACGTGCTAGTGGTAGTTTTTCGCTTCTTATTGAATCATATAGTTGAAAATAAATTAGAAAAGAAAAAATTATTACTACTCTATTTCTTTTGCAATTTTGAATATTTTTATCGTTTTTTGACTTGTCTAATTGCTTATTTGAGAGCCTTAGGGCGCTTGTACACGCTAAGAAAAAAAGCCGGGCCTACCCAAGAATTCGTGTCGTAACAAGAAAATAACTGTGTACACTGCTCTCAGCGGTGCACGAAAAAAATCTTATCTGCGCTAGACACGACGCGGCGAACGTTGTTGCGGAGCGGCGGGGGGCGGTGTAGTAGGGTTGAGCCAGCCCAGCGCACCCAAGTAGTCCCAGATTAATAATATAGTACTAGTACAGATGGGAATCGGACCATAGACAGCCACGGACGCTAGTTTCAGTTCGTCGTATTTTGTGGACGTCGCTAGTGTGCATTAGAAAACAAAAAAAAAACAAAGTTCATTTCATTAATTCATTCTTGCTTCATTCATTATCATTCTTTTTTGCTTTGTAGTTAACTTTTATATAAATAAACGAAACTCACACTAATTATCACACTTGTTATTACTTGCGCGCCCTACGCCCGACTGACGACTGCACGAAAAAAATCGTGTTGTGTACACGTTTCGATTGGTCTTGTCTGCGGAAGACACGAAAAGTTTACGTGTGTGGAACAGAAAAAATTCTTGTCGAAGTCATTGATTTCTAATTTTTGAGTTAGTGCGTACAATAAAGTTCTAAAAAAAGTAGGATGTTTTTCAAAAGCTATTATAATCTATGAAATTTAATATTTATAAGTAACTATTAATTTCCTGTCATTGAAAGTTTTCCGCAATCAACTTATCGAAAGTTGAATGATTAGTAACTAGTTTTATGACCTTCATCAATATTTAGAAAGTTGGAAAGAACTCTATAATTACTTGACCCTTCGTGAGATGCACTTACAACTCAAAACTGAAGAACTGACTAAAGAGGTGAACAAAAATAAGAGAAGTCTAATTTTAAATTAAAAACAATAATCGAATCACTACATAGTAAAAAACAAAGTCGCTTTCTCTGTCCCTATGGTACTATGTAAGCTTAAATCTTTAAAACAATGCAACGGATTTTGATGCGGTTTTTTTTATAGATAGAGTGATTCAAGATGTAGGTACGTATAATAATACCTTGCGAAGCTGGGGTGGGTAGCTGTTTAAAAATAAAGCATTACCTAATTTTCTTTTCACTCCAGTTTTTGTCCACTATTGGAAGAAGTAAAAAAGGAACCACTAGCACCGTATATCACTTGCCTTTTTTTATAAATGTTTGTGTTAACTTACTATTTTCGTTATTACATCATCATCATCTGAATCATCAGCCTATATCAGTCCAGCGCTGGGAATAGGACTCCAATAATAAGGGCCATAACACCCTGGTATTACATAAATTAAATAGAGCGTATATTAGGGGAGGCCTATGTCCAGCCGTGGACTAATATAGGCTGATGATGACGATGATGTAGAGCGTGCCTTGCAAGTCGAGAAAAGTAGATAAAGTCAAATAATCAATAAAATAAAACACAACATTTCAAAGAGTAATCCTTAAAAATATTAACAAAAATAAGAAATACCTTCTACGTTTGAAACATTTGAATTAACTGCAGACTCTGGGCAAACAGTCTAGAAGTATCTAACTCATACATATAAAGATCAACAGGAAGCGTTATATTTTTGTATAGATCGTTTGTCTACACTTAACCCATCTCATCAACTCAGTCGATTAACTATGAAGGATAGTTTAAGTAGTTTTTAGTTTACCAATTCAATTTTGGTTTTAAATCAGGATGGTTTCCATTCTTAAACTTTGTGAAAGGCGCCATAGGGGAGTGAGAGTCGTAAAACAGAAATCTATCCCCTTGGTAATTGGAAACCTATTTATAATGAAGATTACTAGTAATTTCTCTTTCGCTTTCTACTAACACGGACTAATGCGCTTGAGATCTGATATTGACAAACACTTTACTACGTACATGGGCTACTTGCATAGACTCTTAAAAATTGATTTGAGCGAAGAAAATCATATAGTATTCAAATATTTGACTTTTCTAAGCTGTAAAAGTAAAAGTTTTGATTTTTATTCTGACTTGTAAAAAGTGGTGATGTGACATAACTAAGCTACGTCTACAGCCTTTTTGTCCTATGCTGGTTAGGCCTTCCCCTACGACTGGCACAAGTCAAATCCCGAAACGTGATTTGACTTGTGCCAGTCAGGCCAGCCCACATGCTTGTGGGGAAACTATGGGCCCCTGACATTTGGGTTGGAGCTGGGCAGTTCGATGGTAGAATTGCTCTGCATGAGCTCCCACTGAAAATCCCCCGGGGCATATGCACCACCGGGGATGGTCATACTAGGGGGTGGGTGCTCTAGTCACTTCTTACGTCACCCGTTGGAAGATTTAGGGTGATCCAAACTCTCTTATCCATCGCACTGTTAACTTCACTAAAATTCGAAACCTTAACAATTCTAGTGAAGTCAAATTTAATTCATACCACACACAAAAACCAGGGCCCGAATTCCACTAAATAAATCGGTTTACCATTTAAATAGTATCATGTCAAAATGTCAGTGTTAAAATATTTTTGGTTTTCTACTTTTTGAAGTTCATTTGTAGCTGTGACACTATGAATGGCACTATTGAGAGAGTCAAAAAAAGATTTTGAATTTAGTGGAATTCGGCCCCAGGTCATCTTTTTATAAACTATGTTCTTTTTCATCCAGGATTAAAAAAAGAACAGAGATATAACTATAGAAAACACAACTAAAACCTTTTTTTATTTCCAGGGCGTGGTAAGAAGAAAGGAGGCGGCATGGGCGGTATCATCGGCCTCCTTGCAGCCAAGATCCTCTTTGGAAAACTCTTTATCGTCAAACTTATCGCTCTCAAAGCCCTCGCCACTGCAAAGATCGCTCTCGTCCTGGCTGGAATTCTCTTCGTGGCCTGGTGCTTGAAGCAAGAACATCCTAAAACAACCTATGAGGTTATTCCTCACGCGCATCATCACGAATCTCATCACCCCGTGCATGTAGAACACGTTTCTCACGACCAAGGAGGCGGCCATGGAGGATACAGCTACGGTTCTGATTGGAACAAAAACCTTGATGAAGCACAGAACCTAGCTTACGGTGGATACACGAAGTAAACCAAAAGGAACCTCAATGCTATTGTACAAAGAATTAATTTATTGTTATTTATTTAATTTATTGCCATTAAAGTTATGTTGAATATTTTATGTGAGTTTTTGTTACTGTAGAGTTTTTAGAAGAACTATAAAAATAGTCTACATCGCAAAATCTTCCCCCATATATAAAATTAAATAGGCTAATAAAGAAATGATTTCAATGTTACATCAACGATAATAGTAATTAAGAATACACAATTTAAACAGTTTTTTTTAATAACATTAGTAGAATTAGTAAATTTTCCCACAGCCAATCCCAAGCCTACAAAAATCAAATGTAGCAGTAGTGTAGTTGAGAAGTTTCTGCATGTATCTATACAAATATTATAAAGAGGAAAGGTTTGATTTTTTGTTTGTTTGTTTGTTTGTATGAATTGAATAGGCTCCGAAACTACTTGGCAGATTTGAAAAATTCTTTCACTGTTGGAAAGCTACATCATTTCTGAGTGACATAGGCTATATTTCATTTTCAAAAAAAATAGGCATCCTTACTAAAATTACGATAACGTAATCCAAGGTGTGAAAAAAATATCAAAAAACTACCTTACATCGCGTGCGCTGCGAAAACTATTGATGATAGAACAAAATGATATACTACATTTTTTTAGAACACACCATTATCTACAAAAAATCAGCGGCAGCATATCTCTAACTATTACAGTCATGTCACAATAAGCGTTTTTTTATTGAAAAAAAGAAATTAAAATACCACCGCTACAAAAAGCTCTTTATTTGTACCTTGGTATTAACCCTTATCAAAATAAATGATGTATTATTTAAGACTGCTTCAATATCTTTATATTACTTTTTGAATTATTCGATTCTGACAATCCATTCAAAAGATATCACGAGTTAAAAAAAAATTAAAAAATAAACTGTATTCGGCTAGCTATGCGTTGTAGGCGTCACTCGGGCAGGGGTACGGGAGGGGGGTTAAGATCACGAAATAAACTTGCCGCGCGGCTTACTCGCGCGGTCGGCTCCCTACGTGATGGACGTGTGCGGAATTTACGCTTGATAATAATTCATTTAGTAAGTAACTAAACCGATTTAAAAAGTTCTTTTCAGAACTAAACCCATTTATATAAAATATTGTTCACTTAGTTATTAACCTAATAAATTAGTTTAATGCCCGTGCGAAGCCGGGACGGGCCGCTAGTAGTTTATAAAGTGTGATATAAAAGAGAGACAAAAGTGGTTAAGCAAGGTATTATAGGTTCTAAATGCAATATCATAACTAACCTTCACGATTATCTAGCGAAGGTTCAACCACATTATCAACAATCCGATGCACCGAACTTTATGACCGTAATATATGTTTGTGTGCCGCAGCCTAAAAAGGCATTAACTCACTGCATAGCTTTGCTCGAAGGTGACCAGAAAAAAAAACACCAATAGAACAAATTTAGGTATATGTATTTGAAATGCTTGTTATTTATAATAAGGATGTAAATCACGGAGAATCAGTCAACAAGTAAAATGTAAAATGCCATCTGGCCAGATGAAATGGTAAGCTACAGGTTGATTTAATGCTATATTCGGCAAGGGATTATAGCATTATAGCTGCATTATAGCAGCATAGGGATGTTGGGGATAAAGTCCTAGGCTTTGTTAGAGTCTGAGAGAGTGATACCTGAAAAAGTTCAACAGCATTTTGAACATCAATGACTCAATGTTCAACATCAATGACGAACAGCGAATGTTCGGTGCGTTGATAACATTTTAAATAGAGTGTAGAAGAAACACTTTCGTTCCCTGAGCTTTCGAGCATAGTCCGTTGTAGATCCTTTGATAAATGCCGAGAAAGTACCATTACTGTCTAGAAAATACCGCGCTTACGTTAATACCAAACATATAGCTAAAACTGGAAGAGAGTTGAACGAGAGTAAAATTTTGCGCCATTTCCTTTTCTAATTTGTATTGTTTACATTAATACGATTTTGTGGTTGAGTTTTGGTGATCTCTAATTTTGAGGAAAACTAGTAGATACCTAAGTTTGATTGAAATAATACTGTGTGGATATTAAATAATACTATGTTAGTGTATGTCTGTGTGTAAGTATGTGGTCTGATATCCTAATCCTAATAATATTATAAACGCCAAAGTTTGTAAGTTTAGATGGATGGATGTTTGTTACTCTTTCACGGTAAAACTACTGAACGGATCTGGATGAAATTTGGAACAGAGATAGATTATAGTCTGGAATAACAGATAGGCTATATTTTATCCTATATCCTATTTTATAATTGTTACCTTCTCTCTCCGCAAACCTGGGCAACCACACGTGGATCTAAACCTAAAAGCTCATTCTAATCAATGCCTCTACTCATCAAGTCACAACTGCAATTGTAAAATATTAGAAAGAGTCTCTACTATTAAATACCTTGGAGTTACTATCGACCAACACATGACATATGAAAATCATATAAGGGCCGTCACTACTAGAGTACGTAAGTTAATCGCTGTTTTCAAGCTTATTAGACATGCGGCAAATAAAAGCCAACTTAAATCCACTTTCAATCGCTGATACTCTACTGTATTAGGTCATGGGGCGGTGCTGCAAAAACACACCTTTTGCCACTAGAAAGAGCGCAGAGAGCGGTATTGAAGGTGGCTTTTAACAAACCTTACAAGTTTCCAACTATTGAACTCTATAAAGAACTGCAAGTGCTCTCAGTTAGGAAAGTTTTCGTACAGCAACTTATCAATATGCAACATAAATTCTCAATTGAACGTTTCCCATAAACGCCGTAAATTTAAAGTGTTCCGTTCTAAATCGTGCAAAACATCGTTTGCACAACGCCACGCACAGTTCTTAGGACCTTACATTTATAATAAACTAAATAAAACTTATGACCTACAACAAAAATCGAGCTTCAACTGTAAACTACTCGTCACACAATACTTGAAAGATCTTGAATACGCGCAGGTAGCACTTGTTGGAAGTACAATCTTAGTTATGGGCTGCATCTGGTGTAGTTGTGTTTTTCAGCTTCTTATCCCTTTTTTTTTCATGCGATGTTTAATGTATTTCTAAGTAATTTTAAATTCAGTCTATTTAGTTGTATTGTATAAATTATTTACATGGTTTCCTTACTCATATTTGTATGAAAATAAAATCATAGTCGCACCGGGTGCTGATTGAGCTTATTTGTAGCCGGAGGGAAGAGCCCTCGTGTCTCAATACAAGTTATTATAACTTAGTTAGAGCGAGGAGTGATTTTCTTTGACCCTAATAGGTTTAAATTAAGCATGTTTGTGCTAGATCGTGATCAGTTAAAATGTGTACTGTACTACTATTAATAATTAGACTAGTACGAATATTGTAAGCCTTTCTGTAAATAAACATTTTTATTATTATTTATTATTATTATTTTAATACTAATAATAATGCTGGACAATCCACACATCACCAACTAGTATAACTATAGATACGAATAAACACGCCTATCAACCAACATCATCTAGAAAAGGAAAGTTGCGTCACAATTATCGATTCGCTATTGATCCAAATGATCCGTTAGAAACCAACAACAGAGATAATTGGTACGTGGAGAATATACCTACTGATGTGAATTAGACACGCTGTCAGAAAGAGCATAGAAAAGTATAGAAATACCTATAGATATACCCCCTTATTCATAGGTAAGTATAGAAATACCCCAATAATTATAACTAGCTGCGCCCTGTGATTAACCCTGGTGGAAATTTGTGTCAAATAGAGACCAATTAATATAAATTTATAGCAAACCCCAAGGGATTTTGTAGTTTTGAAAGAATAAAAAGTACACGAACACGAATATTTTTTCAATATAAAAATTTATTGACATAATAATGGTATTTATTATAAACTAGCGACCCGCCCCGGCTTCGCACGGTTATATTACGTATAAACCTTTCTCTTGAATCACCCTTTCTATTAAAAAAAACCGCATCAAAATCCGTTGCGTAGTTTAAGGGAAATAGGGACAGAAAAAGCGACTTTGTTTTATACTATGTAGTGATAAATTCTGTATTCTGTATTCAATTTTTTACTCTGTAATTTATTCATATTGAATTGAAAGTGAATCGGCGAAGATACTTAAATTTTCCATCGAAATTTACCACCCTTTTTAGCCCCTCAGAGCATTATTTTTCTTAATTAAATATTGATTTTACAACCCAAACTGTGTATGTGTATATCAAACTTCATAAAAATAAGCTATATAGTTAAGTTTGGTGCATTAGAAATGCCATACAGCGTAACATTATTGCAGCCAGTGCCTTGGGCACGCTTCCCAGTCAGTGAAATGGATCAGTTGAGCTACCTCTTGACTGTTTGCAACCGTATGCAGTTTGCTTTATTATTTCAATTTGTTTCTTTTTCCTTGTTTGTAATTTCCGTTATTAATAAAGCATTATGATTATAAATCAAATCACTTTAATACGCTCTCGATACTTCTATTGATAGAGATTGAAAAAGCTTATCGAACAAATGGATTTAATGATCGAACTTTCTTTTGAACACGTTCGTTTGCGTAAGTACCAATCTATGATTGAATTGTAGGCTGGTACTTTGGACAGGTTTGATTTTCAAAACATCCGTGAGAAAGATGACTTCTTTAATATCACATCACATTATACAAAATAGCGATGAATGCATAAAGAATATAATGCATGCCGCAAAAAATGAATTCGCTTCTTTTGTCTTAGTTTTATTTTCCTGGACCCTATAGAATAAGACTTATCATCTCTCCATTAAGAAAACTAAAAGATTATGATATTTTTTACGCTTTTCCCATAAACTGTGTTTTTTTCTATCACTTTTCCCTTTTATTTCCAAGAATCTTAAAATAAAAAGCTAGACATTTTAAGTTATGATAATATGACCCAAACGAAGAACTCAGATGACTGTTTGTCATAATTTATAACACAAAGACTAAACAAATACCTATAATACCCAACAAAACTTACTGAGTATGTTCACGTAATGTATTATGTATATGTAATGTATATGTATTTGTCTACTATGGTTCTTCATAACAAACTATATTTAAGGTAAAATGAGGTTACATACCTGAGCAGGTCAAGAAACAGGTTTGATTTCATTGATGCTGCAACTTTCATACGGGTTTATTTAATCTAATGGTGACCAGGGCCCTAGGAGGTTAAGATAGCGAGTGTCCTAGTCGCTACATATTATAAAACAAAGTCGTTTCCCGCACTCTGTCCGTCACTATGCATGCTTAGATTTTTAAAAATAAGCAAGGATTTTGCATTTTTCAAAAGTAAAAGAATCATCAAATTAAGACAACGATTTTGTTCAAGAATTATAATAACATACACAAATACAAACGAATTCAAAACCAACTCTTTTCGTTTTCGTCGGTTGAAAAATACATTCGTAAACTACTCTACATTAACGAATGAGTCAATACTGAAGAAAATCACACAAAATAACTTATCACTACATTATAAAACAAGGTCGCTTTTTCTGTCCCTATGTCCTCATGTCCCTTTGAATGCTTAAATCTTTAAAACTACGCAACGGATTTTGATGCGGTTTTTTTTTAATAGATAGAGTGATTCAAGAGTAAGATTTACATACTTATAATACAACCGTGCAAAGCCGGGGCGGGTCACTTGTAACTCCATAAAACCATACACCGAAAATGATAGCAATTTATCTGTCAACATAATAAGCCATGTTTCACATGAAAGTGGAAAATAGAAAACTGACGTATTTGTAGCATCAAGGTAAAGTGGGGTAAATTGGTAGATTATCTACTTAGGAACTACGATGTTTACATACGGGAACTAGGTTAGAGAACTGTGTTCATAGATAGCCCTCTATTGTAGGCGGCACATAATTTTCCACTGAGTTTTTCTTTAAATAATAACTAGCGACCCGCTCCGGCTTTGCACGGTTTTATTTTACGTATAAACATTCCTCTTGAATCAGAAAAACGCATCAAAATCCAAGCTGTCAAAGAGAAATAGGGATTGAAAAAGCTACTTTATTTTATACTATGTAGTGTAGTGTATACAGGTAAGTATGTCGGAACTTTTTTTGTCAGCTAGGCAACCCTAAATAAAAATCCACGAAAAGAAAAGAAATAATGGAACGTCCAAGTAAATATTTTTGAAAAAAAGATTGAGGTCTAAGGTGGTAAAGGCAGTACATAATGTTTTTGTTGACTATCGATGAGGCGCGGTGGGCGAAGGTCCGCCTGCGACGCAGGAGGTTACGGGTACGATTTCCGCTTTGGAAGAAAGATCTACAAATTGTTCTGGGGTTCTAGGTGTTTTCTATGTACCTATAGTAAAAATATATCAGTCATCCCTAGTTCCCATAACACAAGCTCTGCTTAGCTTGGGGCTAGATGATGCTGTGTGGATTGTCCTGCGTTATCAGTATTATAGTTTGCTTTGAAGAATTTATAAATGCGTCGGATTCTTTGTCATCGGTTTATCATTATAGCTATATCTACAGCTTATACAGGTCTATTGCTGGACACAGGCCTCCCCCTAATAAGCACTTAAGTGGCTTTTATCATTGAGGTCATCATTCATTATTAACTTAATTAGTCCACAGCTGGACATAGGCTTCCTCTAATATATAGCGCCATAGCCCCCTGTCTCCAGCTTGCTGCATTCAGTCCGCCTGCAGTATTTCATAGGTCATCACCCCACCTGGCTGAGGGCTTCCTACACTACGTTTAGTTGTGGTCTCCACTCAAGAACACGTTTACCCCAGCAGCGGCTGTCCATTGCATCAGGCCTACTGGCCACTGCCACTGTACAGCTACTAATTCTTTATTCTATGTCGGTAACATTGGTTCTCTGTCGAATGTATTCATTACAAATCCTATCCCTCAGAGAAACTCCGAACATAGCTCTTCCCAAGCTCACTGAGCAACTTTGAACTGGTGGAACAGCCCTACCGTGAGTGTCCACGTTTGAGCTCCGTAAACCATTACGGATAGGACTGATTGAAACTTTAGTATTCATGCATGTGGTATGGATGATGAGAATCATTGAGGACTGAGGACTATTGATGTGTAATGATATAATCCCCATGCTGAGCTTGAGTGAAAATGTTAAATTGTTTTGCAAGAACAGCCACTCCCAGGTGTATGATATTATAATATATCGCCATTAATCCCTTAGTCTCTCTTACGAGAAAAGTTGGTCAATCGTTTAGCAAGTTATAAATCAAAATAAAACCACAACTGTATACATCAAGACAATTTTCTAAATGTTTTCATAACACTACTTTCCTCAATTAAATGTTCAAAAGCACGATTTTTATTTGATAACAACTTTCATTTGAAATCTGCACGAGGCGTGAAACAATTACAGTAATGTACGGTTTCAAAAATGTAATTTACTAAGTGTATGTTACGTATCAAATATGAGCTTGATAAATGTTTTATGGTAGGTAATGTACCAAATATCACGTTACTATTATGTTTGTACCTAATATTTGTTTTAATTTCTTTACGCCAAAATTATCAAATATATTGAGCTGATATTTCGCATGGATCTCAAATGCTTACGCTTAACAAGGCCGACGCCGTAGGTTACGGGTTCGATTCCCGCCTTGGGACAAATTATTGTATGATATGCAAATAAATGTTCCGGGGTTCTGGGTTTTTTTACGTATCAAAAAATATCTGTCTATGTAAAGTAGGTATTGTATTAAGTGTATCGGTACATAAGCTCTACCTAGCTTGGGGCTAGCTAGATGATGCTGTGTGGATTGCTTAGCATTAGTTTTAGAAACTATTAGTAATTATATATGTCGTAATTAGAGGGAAAACAGGATCATCTTCATGATCATCTCCGTAAAACCGGATTCAACTCCGAATCATAATTTTGGAAAATCTTCACTGTCATATTGCAACCAAAGTAATTCCTTTTTCTTTATGACATTTTTCCATCAACAGTTACTTGTCGGTGAATCACAGATTCTATGGACAGGCCGCGCATTGAGCAAAGAGACCGAATACATATCAAGAAGTTATCATTACCTACTCTTGACTATGAAATGCATGGTATCACAAGGAAGGCTCGCAAGTACAAAATAGAATTGAGGTCTAGAAATGCAGCGATCTGCGACACGACCATCCTGACCTCTCACACTCCTGTGTGAGGCAATATCTGAACGTAGAAAGGATCTACAATCTACCGCTTCTACCGCTCGGCTATTCTGACGCCAAAAAAATGAAACAAATGATAAAGGTCACCACAATAAAATTAGATGCTGGCGAGCAAAGTAAGACCATTGCACTAAACCAGTGCATAGTAACGAATTAAATCATAGGATTGAAATTAACAACGCAGTCAAATTTATTTAGTAGCTTCCCGACTTATTACCTACTCAGCTGATCAAAACATTTGCATCAACAGAGTACAAAATAATAATAAAAATCATAATAATAATGTTACCGAATTCAATGTTTCGATACAGAGGGTACATTCCTGACTGATCACTCTTTATCGTTGGAATAATACCATCACTTAACCAGTGAACATTTACGCTTGACCAGCAAAGTAGAAACAATAACGCTGAACTGGTAATCAATGCTTAACGTGTCATATCAACGAGAACGCTTAACTAGCGCATAATGCTTAACCCAGCATAAAATCCATAGCTCAAAACTAGAGCTCAATGCTTACCCCAGCAAACAATCCATACCACTTGACTAGTGCTCAATGCTTACACAGCATTCAAATGCGCAGCACTTAACCAGTACCCCATGCTTTACCAGCACTAACGCATAGCACTTCACCATTGCTCTATGCTTATACAGCATTCAACGCGCAGCACTTAACCAGTGCTCCATACTTAACCAGTACTAACGCGTAGCACTTAACCAGTGCTCCATGCTTAACCAGCGTCAACGCGTAGCACTTAACCAGTACTCCATGCTTAACCAGCATTAACGCGTAGCACTTAACCAGTGCTCCATGCTTAAACAGCATTAACGCGTAGCACTTACCCAGTACTCCATGCTTAACTAGCATTAACGCGTAGCACTTACCCAGTGCTCCATTCAAAACCAGCATTAACTCGTTAAACATTACCAGTTGCGCTACGAAAGAGTGATAAGTCGGTACAAGACAAAAATAAAGTAACAAAATTAAGGACTCACCCATTGCAATTCTTCTCTTTAGAATTCCATAATAATAATTAGTGCCAATACTCACAAATGGCTGCAGCAACAAAAATCATCAAAATAATTTTACGCATCACCATTGGTAGAAATGCCGTGTTCGTAAAATAAGTGGGCAAAAGGTTACATCCCACTTCTGATGTCGTAATTAGAGGGAAAACAGGATCATCTTCATGATCATCTCCGTAAAACCGGATTCAACTCCGAATCATAATTTTGGAAAATCTTCACTGTCAATTGCAACCAAAGTAATTCCTTTTTCTTTATGACATTTTTCCATCAACAGTTACTTGTCGGTGAATCACAGATTCTATGGACAGGCCGCGCATTGAGCAAAGAGACCGAATACATATCAAGAAGTTATCATTACCTACTCTTGACTATGAAATGGATGGTATCACAAGGAAGGCTCGCAAGTACAAAATAGAATTGAGGTCTAGAAATGCAGCGATCTGCGACATATATATGAACCAGATAAGACACCTTGAGAAATAAGTGCCAAACTTTTACATCGAGATATTTTTTGGATAAAATCAATTTTGTTTCTTGAAGAGATGACAAAATTAGAGATTCAAATAACTGTTCTGTAGTCGATAACATTAGATAAGATAACACGCTTCAGTGTTATCTTATCTGCTGCCATCTGGTAGATGGCATTACAAATCCATTCACTTTCTTATCGTCATCATTTCTTCTGCCTTGATACTCGTATGCGTTATTGCTTCACCCCTTTCTCCAAAAGTTCAAGTAAATTCTCCGAGATGTCGCTTACGCTTGTTTTCCAATACTACTTAAACTTTTTTCCATTAGTGTATAGAAATAATCTTTCTGTATACTAGCATATGCATAGACGTCTCAAGGCTATTTCTGTCCCTTCGGCATAGATTTATGGGAAGATAAGTAGCCTATGTGTTTTTCCAGAGCTAGAGCAGCGTCTATTCCAAATTTCAGCCCGATTAATTCGGGAGTTTTTGAGTGAAAAAGGAACAAACATCCATCCATACAAACGCTCCCGTTTTTTATATTTATAAGTAAGGTTTAAAATAACTACGTACCTGTATAAGTCGAGGTTAAGTTAAAAAAACAGATTTCTTAATTTTATTCCATAATTGAAAACCATTAACTGATTTAAAGACATCTCATGTTGTGCAAAAACCCTCTGGTTGCTCAAGTAAGTAAAGTTAGTTACTTTGTAAAGTTTGTTAGCTATTGAGAAAAGCCTGATGTTTTTAATTCTGCAAACTACAACGTAAAGAAAGGCTTTCTTTGCAGGCAGTGAAAGCTGTAACTGGAGGCTCATAGAATTGCAAATTATTTTCATAAGGCGCTAGTTTTACTTTTACTTTTCTTTTTTTATAGATATCTTAATTTATGCGGAGATAATTGAAACAGTTACCAAATATATTAATATATGGCTTTTTTTAGAAACTCTTTGTATCTACTGAAAGTTGTATGTTTTTACTCATTAGGTAATTATAGTGATATTTTTTGTATGTGCTGCTGTTTTTCCTTAATTGAATAAATAATTAATTATACTTTTCAAGTAGGTTGTAGGTATACGTTTGAACTTACTTAATAATATGTCCCTGCCTACTCATAAAACTATTTGATGCTTGGTAGCAAGGTTAAGGAGTATTGAAAAAGAGGACAAAATATATTTTTCAATGCAGTTTATTTTATTGCTAGCAATAAATATTCAATAAGCTAATAAATTACGTTCACACAAAAACAAACAAAGATAAAATATTCGTGAATCACGATGAAAAATGAAAACAACACAAACGAACAAAATATAGGTGGAAGAGATCACAGACACAGGTAAAGTATTACGTATACATTGTAAATATTATTAAATAGGTACTTACAATAAAATATATAAGTTGAAACGATATACAAGTGAAAATCAATACACAAATAGGATTAAAATACATACATAGTTACATATATGATAAAACGATATTGATCAGTATCAATATAAAGGCTCTTTGACTAAAAGTATACTCTCAAAAATTATATACACAGATACAAATCTACAAAAATAAAATACTTTCAATAAACTAATATATACAAAATCATATAAGTATATCTTATCAGAAGTAGAAAAAACTAAAAACAAACCATTCATTCAGTCACGCAAAATAAATAGAATAATTTACTGGCATTTGGTACTAGCAACTTAGTTGTTGTACGCAGAGTAGGCAAGGCTGTTGCCATCGTTTCCACGCCTGGACCAGCCAGATTCTCCGCCCCAGCCGTGGCCGTGCTCAACGTGCTCCACGTGGCTATGAGTGTTATGGGGCGACTCCCAGCCGTGAGCAGGCTGGATCTCCCAAGTTTCCTCTTGAGAGTGCTTCTTAGCCAGAAGAGCCTTGATGAGAGCGATGACCTTGAGGATAAAGGCGACCTTAGCGATGACGGCGATCTTGAAGACGGAGGCAGCGATGACGATGAGGGCGAGGAGGGCGATGGCGATGGCTTTGGCTTTGGCGATCATGAGGAGGGGGATGAGGATCTTCAACTTCTTCTTCAGCTTCTTCTTCTTGCCACGGCTCTCCTCAACTGGAGACAAAATATGACATTTAGTATTCAAAGTGACTATTTTAACAATAAAAATTACAATCAAGGAATAAAACAATTGAAACTATGGAGCTAACTGCAGATGGTTGCAAATAAAGTCTAGAGGCAGATCAATTGATCCTAGCAATACCAGTCGGAAGTGCCCCCAAGACACTGGCTGCATTACCACGCTGTATGGAATACTGTGGATTAATATAGGCTGATGATGATGGCAATGCTGAAGCTCTGCGCCAAATGCTCACCAGTTCTCGGGTCGTCGCATCGACCAGACATATAAGTATTCTGGTTTGATTTCTGTTTTCAGAAGTTATGTCAGTTATGAGTTCTTTGCGTAGTGCATTATTATATATACAATCAGTTTGAATTGGCAAATGATTAGCTTATAATACTCAATTATAAAGTATCGTACGATGACATCATTCATTATGAACAAAAAGAGTCAGTGAGCCGATACGAAATTGAGATTATATGGAGATAGTAAAAGTTCAAACTGGATTTGATATCGATTACGAAATTATCCAACATTGATTTAATTGAGTAGGAGGTTTTACGACTAGTTTCACCGCTAGATTTCTAATCTCTGATTTATGGGTGTGAGACTTTTTGAGAGAGGTACAAAGAATTTCTATATTTATGTAAATAATCTGAATTAGCGTAGAGAAATGTGCATAATCAAAACTTTCTAGACAATGATGAAAGAACAAACCATCCTCAATTCATAAAAAAAACCTAGTTATTTTATGAGGGACTGAAAGCTACATCGCAAAGTTTAAGGATGATCCACTTTTATAAGGATCTTTTGAATTGAAGGAACTGGATTATTTTAGTATAAAGGTTTTATGTAGGTTCGAGTAACTTACCATCACCAATAGCCCTAGATTCTTCTTCCTCTTCATCGCTTCCTCCATAAGTCAGCTCAATTTCACCACCCTGCAGGAGATCACCAGACGTCTTCCAGAGTCTTTCAGTCAGCTGCTTGTTCCTCACATCAGGGACATCAGAGAGAGCTTCGTAAGAGCGAGCTTCCCTAGGGGCGTTGTTCAAGATTGAGACACCTTCGATGATCTTGAGCTTGCGAGACGATGAGATTCTTTCAGCTGCTTTCAGGGCATGTTCCTGTATGGGAGAAATAAGAAATTAGACGTTTGGGAATTATTTTTTACTAAGGATTTTGTTTTACTGTCTTTGATGACAAATTTCTATGATTTGAATGTAATATAGTGGATTTACGCTTTCAGTAATATTGTTTGTGATTTTAGTCTTATTATTTTCAATACAAAACTTTGTCAGAAAATCTATTGCATGTTTTAAAAAGTTGCACTAGTTTAAAAGGAGTATGAAAAAAGACTGGTATTTATCAGTAAAGTCCCTTAAGGCATTGATTGCTGGGTAGAAACGATCAACACTAGAGCACAGCATCGAGAATTTGCTCTTTCACAGAAAGATTCACTTGATACCACTTTGATTGACTCCACTTTAATCCATGGTAATTGCCGATTTGATGATCACTTATTCCCAAAGTCCAAGGTAGACTTTTGCAAAAGCACTATTGAATTGAAGATGACACTTCACCACGTACCTTCAAGCACACATCAACATCACTGTTAACACACTCCGAAATGCTTCCGATAACATTTTTCAACACATTCTCTTCCTTGGAGATTGGAGTAGGATTACACTGGGCTACTGCCAGAACACCCAAAACTAAGACAAAACTCTTCATCTTTGCTCAAGTCCAAGACCGATCGAACTGTGATGTTTGCTTGATCGGTAACACTTTTTTATCCAAATCTCCCCCACTCGTGTGTTTTAGCAAATTAACATTTTTAAGTCATAGAGTTGAACCGACACTATGCCATACTGCGTGACACAGATATTGTTTCATTAATATTTATATTTTTGGATAGTTCACGTTTAGTTTTGCTTTCTTTTGAAAGGTTTATACTAGATGAGACAAGTTTGATCGTAAGTGTTTGCATGTTTTAGATGAGAACATCTGTATTGGATGTTTCATATCGAACGTAACCAAGAAATTAAATCAATTAAACCTACGCTAGTTTTAAACATTATTTTCATAGGATTGGTAAATGACCAGACACAATTCAAAACAAATAATTTAATAAATAAATATATTAACGAGGTCATATTATTATGGCATTCATTCAAATAAATACACACGCACGCAAATAAATACAATCACACTATCAATTGATCAACTGGGCTGCGTAGGCGAGTGACTGTGCGTCACCTCCTTGTCTTCCCCATCCGCTTTGGGCAGGCTCGTAAGAGTATCCAGGGTGTTCTTCGTGATGATGAACTGGTGCACCGTAGCTAGTGCTAGGGGCAGAGGAACCACCCTTGTTCAAGAGTTTCCTGATCAGGTTGAAGGCGTTCATGGCAAAAGCGATCTTGCCGAGGAAGACTGCCTTGACAGCGACGATGGCGATGATTCCAAGGAAGAGGGGGATCAGAGCAGCCAGCTTCAGTTTGAGGAGGAGGAGGATGGGGAGGAGCTGCTTCAGCTTCTTCTTCTTCTTGCCACGGGCTGGAACAAATCGATGTACATTAAATAACTGTCAAAAATATCTTACTTTCAGGAAGGAAATAAAATAAACGTAAATCTACTTGTATGTGATATGTTTGTTGAATTCCAATGATTTTATAATGTGCGGCTGTTCAGTGCGCTTGCGCTAAGTAATTCTTAGGTATTGAAAAATAAAGCTGATCATAATGATGTAAAGTACTCCAGTTTATTTGTAGTCTGAAGGTAGGCCAATAAAGTACCTTGTAGACCAGAATCTATTCCTTTACTGAATTGGAAGAGCCCTTTTCTAAAATCAGAAGAAAATACATTAACCAGTCTCTGTGTTTGACCCTAGCACCGTTAATATATTTGACACCGCATTGTTAACTTTGTCACGGTAATTACGAAGTCATAAAGGGCATTCACAAATGCTTTTAGTATGTATTCAAATATGTAGAGAAAGCTAGTGTTTAGAAACATAGGTGCAGACGACGCATTGTTTGCGGAGGCTGCATGTTATGGTCGAGTACATGCTTTGTTCTAGGTCGGGGCGAAGTACTTAGCCGCAAACTACTTGCTATTGTTTATCAAGATGTGATGATTTCAAAAGCTCACGATCTACACGACTCTGTAAAATAATTGTAGTGGACAAGTTGTTGTTGAGCTTTTACAATTTAATTTTTCTCAGATCGCGCAAATTTGGTCACAGACTCACAGATCATCAAATCATCTAAATCCAAATAATAATTAGCGTATAATCTTGGTTTACTTTAGCGTTAGGTAAAATAATAATATCAAATTAATTTTCTATTGACGTCTTTTTGAAAAATTTGGAACTTCTTCTTACCTTCTTCATCCAGTCCCCTCGACTCATTATCGGGTTCAGACAAGCGCAGTTGAAGCACATGGTTGTCCAGAAAGTCTCCAACATTGTCAGCGATTCTTTCATCAAGCTGGAGTTCCCTAGCCTTCGGCTCCTCAGCCAAGGGCTCGTAGCTGCGAGCAGACCGAGCTGAACCAGTGTTGATGAGACTCATGCCTTCAAAGAGATCCAGGTCTTTGGAGATGGCTAGCCTTTCTGTCAACTTATAGGCCTTTTCCTGTGAAATAAGATGAGAATTTATGCATGGTGTCTTGGAAGTTAATTTACAATAAATTTTTAGTAAATTAATAAAAAATTGACAAAGTAGACAAAATTAAATTATTGCATGATTATTTCAAATTAAATTGAATTATGTTGTCTTTTTTACTAGATTAAACTTGACTTGAACAAATTGGCAGTTAAATTGTGGAACAGCTAAGACGCTAATCAGAATATAAAGCTAGGGCTGATGCACAAACAAATCCAATGGCGGTAGACCATCCGTTTCACAGCATATAAGATCCCTTTGTTGTTTCATATTTCACTTGTCATCACATTATCACACTTTGCAATCCAATAATCACCTTCAAGCACAACGAAGTATCCACTTCCAAACACTCTGAGACAGCTCCAACCAAATTATCAGCCACTCCATATTCTTTTACAGGTGTACAGCTTACTGATGCCAGAACGGCGAACAACGCAAATTTACTCAACATTTTAGTTTTTTTATTTGGAAAATGTACTTCAACTGCCAATGCTTGGCAACTTATGATGTTTTCCCAAAAAACTGATGGATTTTATCCTTACTACCCCACCACGGGTTTGACAATATGACGCAAAATGTGTGTGTACAGTTTGGCGGCGCCCGCTAACTGATGGTGCGTCTCGTAAGCTACGTCAGGATAAGTAGAAAAATAAATATTTGATGTTAGAAAGCGAAGTTCATGTTTACAGCATAGGCGTATTCTTACGACGGCATGTGTGATGTGCAAATGAAGGAAAGAAAAAGTGTTATTGTTTGATTTTTCGTAAGTTCATGCAAACTAGTGAAAATGAATGTCGTAACTGGGTGTAACTACTGCATAAGGCAAATCACATCAAATTTGATAGAAGAAATAGTAAAAATGCTTTGGTCGGTGTTGCATGAACTCATCCTAATTTGATATGTAGCTATTTTATATTAATTCACTAAATTTGAGGTCGTCTTCTAAACCGGAAATCTGATATCGCGCTCGCAACAAACTTTCTGCCGCATTATGGACGGATAGACGTTTCTATTTTTACCGTTTACGCGAAATTTAGATTTTATCAAAAAAATAAATAAATAATAAATCTCAATAATAATAAATAAATAAATCTCTGAAATCGGGAAAAAAAGTTCAAAAGTTACTAAAATGTCTACACGTTAACTTTTTGTTTAAAACTTATTTTATGTAACAAACACATAGTTTTTTTTTTGCCTTAATAATTATACGAGCATCATCTAAAACACCGTAGAGTAAGTTCATTATAACGATCAATCACAGTAACAGCAGTGTTTTTCTCGTATAAGTTAATTTTCTGTGAAGTGTTATTAACTTCAGTTACCTAAACTACTGTTTGCGTCTTAAGTGTTTGTTTATTTTCTTTAAGATTGTGAGTATTTTAGTACTTCTAGCATTGACTTTGCAATGATCTCTTAGCTTATGTAGGATCTTAATATATATTTGTGGTTGAATATTATAAAGTCGCAATAATTGTCAAGTTTTTTCAGTGGATACTATTGCAATAAATAATAATAAAGTTTTTTTAATATTTTAAACTTCTTTAATACCTAAGTATAGTTATTTTGTCAAATATTTGAGTTTTTTCAGTTGATATCATTGGAATGTAAAATTATTGTTATCTTTGAAAGTTCGTTATTTTAGATTTTGGCATATTTGTCTGTGTAAATATTAAACATTTTTAAATAATTGTGTTTTTTTTATTTATCAAATATTTCCCTAATAAAAATCTTTTTACCATTTTCTCAAAAAAAAATTAATTATCATTTCTGAGTTTGATACTAACTCAATAACAAAATGTCATCAATTCAAAATTTAAGTAAAGTTTAATAGTAAACTAGTAAACTAGAGTCTCGCAGTTTAACCCGCGGTAGGTAATTCCCGTTTCCGTGGGATTTCCTGGATAAAATATAACTTATGTGTTATTTCAGACTATAATCTATCTCTGTGCCAAATCTCCTCCATATCCGTTCAGTAGTTTTTGCGTGAAAGAGTAACAAACATCCATCTATCCATCCCTCTATACTTACAAACTTTCGCTTTATAATAATTATATTATATAGTAGGATAGCCGCTATAGTAAACTCTCTTAATATTTTTGATTATAAAACAAGATCCTGGAAATAGAAAAAATACATAAAAATTATGTAAATACCAATATATTTGACAGCCAGCTTCAAAACATTGAAAAAACAACTAAAAAGTACCTGACAAAAAATAGCAACTACAAAAAATAACAAGAAGAGTCTTAAAATTTGTGTCGCACGCCAATGTCTAGGTCACAAAATAAAACGATGAAGTAATTGAGCGAGCAATTTCTGCTGATGCAATGTTACTGTGTGAAAGCGAGTTGATACTTCAAACCACTTGTGTTACGGTAATAAAATAAAAAGATGTACAGGAAAAAAACTCTTTAAGGTAGGTAGGATATTATTAATGTAATTTTATTAGGTTTATACGCATGTATGTTACACGGGTTATAGCTTAACATCCAAGCCTCTGAGCTTTTTTGGTTTCTTATTCGAAAATAGTTTAGTGGATTATAGATTACTTTTCACTTTAAATAAAAAAAGTATATTTGTATATTTCATTTTTTATAGATAACTAGATGCGCCCCGCGGCTTCGCCCGCAAATATGAACTTTATATCATAGCAATAAAGCTCAAATTGACTACGTTTTAGTTACAAATCATTTGTATGGGAAAAAGAAAAGGGCTAATTTTAGGATTTTTCCAGCAATAATTCAAATTTTTCTTGCCTTAAAAACCATCCTTGAACTTCAACGAACATTTTAAAAAAAGATTTGGCCAAATTGGTCCAGGCGTTGTTGAGTTATGCGCCTACCAACACATTTTGCGATTCATTTTTATATTATAGATTTCTTTGAGAGAAGGTAAGGCAAACCTACAAATGTTTGTTCTGTCTTTTTTTCTTCTACATATTCAAATCTTATACCGTTTGGCCTATCATTGAGCGTAACGTAAAGAAGTGACAAACAACCTGACATCCCAACATCCCACATTCAGTGTGATGGTCTACAAACTGTGTTTTTCTCGACATAGCGTTATAAGGCGTCACCATATTTGACCTCGTGACCCGAGATTTTCGTTAAATGATCGGTTTTGATTCGATTTAAGGTCATCGCCTAGATTTTACAAACCAAAGGCATAAACAAGGTCAATGCCCTTAAATCTTCGGCCCAACCTATGCTTTCTATTGACTGTGTTAAGGTAAATACATTAAAAATACTTTCGTTATCTAGTTCTGTTTGCCTAATGGTTTTACTTTCTCTCAAATCTTACTATGGTGGGAATTATTCTGATAAGAGTAATTAAGGACGTCCTCCATGAGCAAATGTCTGTGTCAGTGTCAAATCCTGTAAAGTAACGTTAATGACAGTCACGGAAACTATAAGGCTGTGTCCCCAGTAGGCAAACTGTGAGCGGCCGACTGAGTGAGCCGCAAATTTGTGGCGAACAGCTACAAACTCAGATCAGTTTGCGTGCGTATATCAAGCACTGGAACCTGCGAGTCGGCCGCTAACTGAGACAGTCGGCGCACGTATCGCTGCAAACTGCGTACAGTGAGCGCAAACTAGCAAACTGTTGACACTCAATTTAAAATATATGGAAGGGCGTATTGAACTGATACGCCGCAAACTAAGTCGGCTGCTCACTGTTTGTCTACTGGCAACACAGGCTAAGTTAGTTGAGACTGGGCTGGCTCCACCACAGGGCTCTACCAACTAGGAGAACAAAATTTTGTGACCACACAAATAAGTGATTATCGGTAGCAAAGCATTAGCAGAGTCATATAATATTTATTTTGAAAGGTTGCTGCAAGGTTCATTGAGCATGATGACTAACATTATAAAAGCTGTTCTGCATCTCAATAAGGTTTTATGCCACTACTGGGTTTGTATCATAGGATATAACTCAATAGAGTTCGGACAAATTTGGGAGTAAAAAATGTAATAATTTAGCTCGAAGCCTTTTTGATAAGATCCGAAAAAATGTGATAAAACAAATGCATTGCATTTTATTGGCTCTTATCAGGAAAGGCTAGGACGAACTTACAAAATATTTTAAAACTAATATCTTATTTCATTCATGCCAGTGAATGCGGCAAGATGAAGATAAGAGACTGTGGTAGGTATAATGCGAGATCTATACGAAAAAAATTATAATACCTGATTTATTTCAATTTGACAAGGAATGAGATGAATGGAAAGAGGGAAGGGAGGAGGCCTTTGCCCTGCAGTGGGATACTACTAGCTTATAATAATAATTTCTTTCAGACAAAATTAGTAATGTGCAGGTGATAAAGTCTAATTCTAAGGCCCATATAAATTAAATAGCGACTCGCCCCGGCTTCGCACAATTTTATTATACATATTCACCTTCCTCTTGGATGACTCTATCTATTAAAAAAAAAGCATCAAAATCCGTTGCGTAGTTTTAAAGATTTAAGCATTCAAAGGGACATAGGGATATACGCTCAGAAAAAGCGACTTTGTTTTATACTATGTAGTAATAGTGATAGTGATACCTACCTATTACACTACACATTTAAAATACCAAACTAAATAAGTAGGTGGGTACTAATTGTTTTAATGAAAAATCGTGCAAACATTTATTCCAAGGTGGGAATCGAACCTGCAACCTCCTGCATCACAGGCAGACCCAAAGCACAATATCAGTTACCATTATCAAATTAATCGTCAAATTATAATGCTTATATTTGCTGAATAATTCTCAAATCACACAACATCATCTAGCCCCAAGCTAAGCAGGGCTTGTAAAACGGGTGCCAAATAACAGATATAAAATTAGACATTAGCTTATTTTTTAGGCTAAAGAAATAAAGATGCTTAGAACTTAGCTTTCAGAACTTAGCAAGTTCTGATCCTTGATGAAATCCTACTAATATTATAAATGCTTTGCTAAGTTTTGTAAGTATGGATGGATGGATAGAAATGTTTGTTACTCTTTCACGCAAAAACTACTGAACAGATATGAATGAAATTTGGTACAGAGATAGATTATAGTCTGAAATAACACATAGGCTATATTTTATCCCGGAATTCCCACGGAAACGAGAATTACACGGGTGAAACTGCGAGGTGCTGCTAGTCTATACTAAAGTAGAGAACCTTTGCTCAGAATTACAAAAAAGGATATTCAAAACTAGGTAAATAATCCTATCAATCAAATTGACCTACTCGAAGTCGCAAATGCAACTGTAACGTGACCCAATCCGAGCCGGTTTGGGAGAGCAGACATTCCGGAGTCAACGCGACCCGACTTGGCCTATAAACATACCTACTGTACTGGATGACGTAAGCATTGCTTCAAAAAAGCGGTCAACGCAATATAACGGCTTGAAGATAGTATCACCATAAAGTAATGTCTACCTCCTCTGTACACATACGTCCAGAAATAAGAATTCAATAACTTTAAAAGATTTTGTTTTTATTTACTGCTGAACGTGCTAAGAAGGTGTGTTTTGGCATAATTGCCATGATTGAGAGGCAGATTGGTGATCACAGTTAAGGTACACCGAAAGGAAGCTGGTGTCTTTGCTCTGTTAGGCTACTTTAGCAAACTCTTATTCATTTTCGGGTTTACTTGAATCGGAATATAATGTGAAGTGAAGTAAAAAGCCTTGCTGGAATTGCTAACTTTTTACATCCTGCCAACTACGGGATAAAATTACAATCAAGGAATAGAATAAAATAACTAGTACATACAATTGAAACCATTGAGCTAACTGCAGACGGTTGGAAACAGTCTAAAGGTAGCTCAATTGATCCGTGTCAATACCAGTCGGAAGCGTCTTAGTTAAGTCTTAGCGAATCGTTTTAGTTATTTCTTTTAGCTATTTACAAATACAAAAAGTTTTCCTCAAAAACCTTCGAGAGAACTATACTGCGATTCAAAAACATAGATATTTTTTGTGTATAATAAATGTCATTGTTTACAAAACAATATCTATGATTCTAAATCAGAGTATAGAGTCGACCGTGATATAACGGCCGACGTCATTCTAGCATCCTACCCAGGCTTATGCAGATGTTCTCATGAGAAGAAAGTGTGATGAGTCAACCCGATCGTGGTGACCTTGGTGACGGTAGATTTGGTGTCGGAAGCAGGTGTACACGGGTGGATTTTAGAGCATTCTATTTAATTTTAAAACTAAACGGGTTAACTACAAACACGCATGGGTTGGTGTGTCAAAAAGTCGAGTCGTTATGTAAGAGGATGAATGTTTTACACTGGCTGAAGATTTCAGACGAAAATTACAAAGAAAAAATACCTTAAATCCCTAGATCATAAACACAAATATTAATCCCGCTA
Organism: Eupithecia centaureata; assembly: GCA_944547425.1. Classification (NCBI taxonomy): domain Eukaryota; kingdom Metazoa; phylum Arthropoda; class Insecta; order Lepidoptera; family Geometridae; genus Eupithecia; species Eupithecia centaureata. The sequence continues at coordinate 11,061,665 of OX155696.1, forward strand.
AGCTACAGTGTAACGACTCATTTTTTGAACAGAAAACGTGAAAAAAATATTAGTTTAGATAGCCTATATTGTACGCTTGCTAAGGATACTAAATATTCCTAAGACTAATCGACTATTAATATAACATATTTTTCATATATTAAGAATAAATAGAGACAGCATAAAGACAATAGAACACTGGAAATGGTATATAAGTTTGGATTTATTAATATATATTTAAAATTGGATGTAACTTATAGTCCATTATGACAGTATGTAAGCGGGTTAACTACAAACCTTATTTGTTAAAAGAACACCAACGTACTTGTAGTATCTGTACAAATATACCACCCGTGTGGATCAACATCAACCCAGTAGGTGCGGTTCACGAACTTTCGCAGCCGCACCTTTAGCGGCGTTACGTGCCTCAGCGGACATAGCGGACATCCTCCTCAATCGTACCACTAAGCGGATGTCTTCTGATTGCACAATGAATCCGTGTTAGATAATGTTTGAAGATCCTTTACCTATGTAAATGTTACGTGGAGTGTAGGTCAGTGGAGTATTTGGTAATGGGGCGCTTGTGATGCAGAAGGTTGCGGGATTGATTCGCGTTGGAGGATAAAATGTTTGTACGAACTGGAATCAAGGACCTATTTGTTCCGGGTCCGGGGTTTTTTTTTAACATATAAGTATAATAATATACATTTCATGCAAATAATTTTAGGGTGATTAGGTGCACTGAGATGAACTTTTACAAATTGAAGTAAAACTGTAAAGTAAAAAATGAAAATAAAAATTCTATGTGATTCAAGAACAATTCGTAATGTTATAAATGCAGATTCTCTTTACAATATTAGTTTAGTTATTATATTATTAGTTATAAGTACTAGATGACTACATACTTAATTTATATTTAGACCTTATATACTTCATACATATATACTATAATACAACTGTTAGCAACAGTCTGTAGTTAGTTAATTTTTTTAACGTTAAGACTAGTTCCAAATTGTTACTTTACTATACGTTGATTGTAATTTTCTTTGACAATAAATTATTTTTCTTGAAATAAATATAACATATAATAATAAATATATATTACATCACTGAACATAGAAAACACCCTGAACACCCTGGTTAAATATCAGCAGATCCTGACATCTGATCCTGATCAGAACATTCCTGAGGCGGGAATCGAGCCCGAAATGACGATTTGCGAAAGACTCCTGGCAGATGCCGGATGCGTTAAGCTGAAGACGGGGCGCTATGGCGCACATTAGAGGAAGCCTATGCCATTACTGGACTAGTATAGGGGTGATTCTACGAAAACTCGTTTTTTGTCTGACTTCTGTGGCACATTTTTTTTTGTTGAAATTGCACATCATGATAGTATATTCTAAATAAAGATTTAATTTTGAATTTTTTGGTAGTGAAGGGAACTTTATTGGCTTTATGGTTACGGAGTTATTCAATTTTAAAAATATGGTGTCCACGGAAATCAGAATTTATATCACCAAAATCAAATATGGGTTGGTTTATCGATAAAAATATGTGTTTTCGGTAGTAAGTAGATTATTAAGCTAAGGACCAATTATTTGACGTTTGTAGTTTTAATCAGTTTTTACAAAAACACCTTTAAATCATTACTGTAAATACAAGTAACTTTTTACAAAAATCACACTAACATTGTTTATCTTTGTATTAAAAATATTATAATTATTCATTTTGTATTTATTATAATTTTTTATCCTAAAAAACATCATAAAAACTGTAAAAAAATATTATTGAGATGTTAATGAACCCGCAAAATCCACGGAAATCACACCACGGAAATCAAAAAAAATAACAAAATCTTAGAAATTTTCTTAATTTGCTGGTTTATTTTACATTGAAATATGCAGTCGAAATTAGGAACACAAAAGGCATGAATTATCATCATTAATAAAACAATAGGATTAGCATAAACAAATTTATAGTCAACATGGTAATCAGAATTTCTAGATACCAAGCCACGGAAAGTGATTACGTACTGAAATAACAGAGTGACGTGGAGACTTACACACTTGTTGTACACACCACTGATGGGGCGTGACTGATAGTTTCTCTCGATCTAACAACAATTTACGCAGATTAAGTACAGCATTTATGAATGAATTAGTGCGCACCAGGGGAATCAGAGCTAAACGACGGACGCGAAGTTATCTCGTTGTAACTTGTCAACTAAAGCTTAGTTTTGCGTAGTAATAGCGTCAAATAAGCAAGTAACTATCTGGGTTATTGTGAACCTATGTAAATTAGTACTAGTGTTTTCAGAAAATGATATAAAAATTTATTAACACAGGAACATGAGGTCCGGACGCACCACGGAAGTCATAATTTCCAAGGATTTTATTTATTTTTACTTATTTAAAATAAGAATATTAAAAAACTAAAAAAGGCCTCCCCTATTATCTTTGTCTAATCTACTATCATAAAAAAAATCAAAGGGCTAGGGATACTTTTTGTATGATTTTTCGAGCCGGACATGTATTTTTGAAACCCGGGAGAATCACCCATAGGCTGATGATGATGAATATATATTACATAGTAATGCTGTCATAGCAGCGCTATCATAGAAGTAACGATCACGTGCAGCCATTAGCAAGTTCACACAAAGGCGCAAGACTTTGTACAACCGAAAGCACGTGAACTTTCCAAACAAACATTTATGTAAGCGCAGTCTGCTAACTCCTTATTCGTGAATACAAGCCTTGTCGTGATAACGCGTGATGTCTATGTAGATTCGAGTAACTGGCTTTACGAAAGAGTAGTAATTGATCTTATTATTTTCATTATTTGGTTGTAAATACATTGATGTTCTTGTTGTTTATGGGATGTTTTGCTTAGATATGGTTTTTAGGATTATCTTAACACAAATATTGTAAAGTTTATTCTGACATATATAATCTGTAGAAATTATTTTACTTATTTCTGATTGCTGATAAACTATTTAGAACATAGTATCCATAAGTACCACGTGATTGAAGGTAATGATGGAAATGAATAGAATATAGGTACGTCATTGCACAATATTTGAATATGAGCGAGCATAATGCTATAATATTATAGCATTCTCCACCTTTGGATAGTATAGACAATAATTTAGTAGGTGAAAACAAAAGAAGATCCTCGTTAATGAAATACAATTATTATTCAAAATTCAATGTAAACAAAAAAATCACATAAACATTTATTAGATAGTCGAAATACTACTTGCTTGAATAGAATCAGATTAGTGTTAGTCAATTTGGAATCGATCTCAGGATAATAACTAGGAAGTTTTCACGGCCTATGAACACTTAAGCGATACAGAAACAATACAAAAGCAAGTAAAATTCCAAGAGTAAGACTGCCTAGAATTTTACGTAGAAATCTCAAATTGCCTACAATCCCACATACCACACTTTACATGCTAGCCACCACATAGCACTTTGTAAACAACTTACTCAAGATTTCTATTCCGTTACTTACTTGCAAACTGTCTCTTGTCTTTGAAAGTCACTAATTAAGTGGTGATTTTAATATTATGACTAATGTTATGTTGCAATAATGATCAAGCATGGATTTTAAGCTGTATACATATAGTTACCAATAGTTTAAAATAAAAATGGCTTCGGCTAGCGCAGAACTAGTAAATAATTCTTGGAACTTATCCTTTTGGGGGATGGTAGAAACCTAAGGGTTTGCTAGATACTCACAGCAGTGGGCGAAATCTTGCTGCTGATGATGTTGATTATATACAAAATTATTGAAGGATATACGACACAGCAGATCTTAGTTGCCAGTTTTTATTACTACAAACATGACCATAGTACAGAATACTCAGTATCATATAAAGGTTTTGAAAATTAATTATTACATGGAAACAGCTATCGGTAGGATAGCTTCTTTTTGCCTGTATTTATTCAGAAATTAAATTAGTAATTGTTGTACAAAAATCTTTTCCCAGTAAAGCATGCTGTAGATGAAAAAATGTAGATCTATCTTTCATCAGTAAATTGCAAACGAGCTTAAAGTGAGATATAAGAGTTGTAATTTTGCTCTCCTAGTTTATTTATATAGGAAATAAAAAACAAAAGTTTATGAAAATTCATTTAATGACTTTAACGGTTTTGTCGTTAATAAATAGTATAATAAATTACCAACTTACTGTACAACATTCCTTTTAATACAATTCTCTGCTATAGATGACTCGATACATTTATAAATACACCACGTAGGTGACTATTAGTGAAGTATACATAAAATAACTAAAAGATAAAATAAAAATATCTTTGGAACAGAAACTTACATATAAATGGTAAAAATTACTATAAGAAGTATTCGATACTAACAGTCAAGTATACAATATCAAATTATATAAAAGTATTATACAAATATACACATTACATGTAAATACATAAACGTAATAGAGAAAACTATCATAAATACATATATTTATGAATAATCAGTCAAAATATATAGGAAATAAATAGATACGAGCTACGTAAAGATAAATACACAGATATTCATCATAAATAAATAAAATAATAAATAACGAAATAATTAATAAATAAATAAATGATAGAAAAAGTATAAAATAAAATAATAGTAAGTATAATAAACGGTAGTGAAGATTACAATGCACATACTTAGTTGGTAAAAGAAGTTGGTGAATAGAATAAGAATAAATGTGAAGAATATAAAATAAGAATCGTATAAATCAAATAGAGAGTACAGGGTCGTTGCAATAAGTTACTTATCCTAGAATAAATTACTTATCCGAATAACCTAAGCCTGTTTAACATGGGCAGAGTAGGCCATGTTTATGGCGTCTTGAGAACGACCCCATCCACCGCCACCACCACTGCTGGACTCCCATCCATGGTGTTCCTCGTGGGCAGGTTCAGACCAACCGGAGCTCTTCTTGGACTCCAGCAGTTTCTTAATGGCTCCGAAAGCAGCGGCGATGAAAGCGATCTTGCCGAGGAGATAGGCTTTGAAGACAGCGAAGGCGATGATGCCGAGGAACAAAGGAATGAGGGCGGAGAGTTTCAGCTTGATGAGAGCGAGGATGGGGAGGAGTTTCTTCAGCTTCTTCTTCTTCTTGCCACGGCCTGGAGGAAAACAAAAAACAATAAGTTATTTTGTACCACCACGCCTCGCGCTTTTAACCGCGTAATTCCCGTTCCTATGGCAATTCCGGGATAAAATATAGCCTATGAGTTATTTCAGACTATAATCTATCTCTGTGCCAAATTTCATCTAGATCCGTTGAGTAGTTTTTGAGTGAAAGATTAACAAACATCCATCTATCTATCCATCCATACAAACTTTCGCAATTATAATATTAGTAGAGTGTTCTCTTATGGGCATAAACTATAAGCTATTTTATATGACAACGCAGTAAGCGTCTTGTTGACGCTCTCGATTGTTTTTTTTTTTCAATCAGTTGTTCTATTTGTAGATTATTTGCCTCAGTTGGCAGATTGACTTTGACTGTGATAGGTTATTTGTTTTCGGTCTATTAAATAAAATTGTAGGCTTTCTCAAATATACAGGGAAATCAAGCGGAAAGCCGAAGGGAAATCATATTCATTTATAACGTCACGTGAGCTAATATTTACCTATCCGAATAACATACGCCTGTTCGGTGTAGGTTATTCGTATATATTTTATTGTAGGTTTTTATGTTATTATCATTGAGTTTAAATATTAATACGGTTTTATAAGTAGGCACCTAATAATTGATCATGTTTAAAACCATAAACCATAACCCATTTTTTTAACTGTTAGTTATAAAATTTAAGCTATATTAAAGACCCAATAATGATGTTGATCATAATTTATCTTAAAAGTAGTAGCTTAACAACATTTGTCACATTTCGATTATCTCGAAAATATTACGGTATGTAAATAAGTAAATCAATATCTTTATTTCTTTAGGCTTACAAAATAAGCACTTAGACAAGTCAAATTTAATACTATAGGTACATAATTATCAAAATAATATAAAAAATAAAGTGATAATTGATTTTCAGTTCGCCTCAATCTTTTGTCAATGAACTCACGTATGATCAAATAATGGTAATTTTACATTCGTAACACAACGAACGGTTATTTTGAGAAAGTGCGCAATTCAAGATAAAAGGTCAAAGAAAACCCGCAAAAAATCGAAAGTGTGAATTACCATAATTCAAAAAAATATGACTTGGAATATGATTTTATATTTTTTATGAAAGGCTGTTCAGAATTAATTCAAGTTAATTTATTCAATGTACCAGTTTAAAAGATGAGCGTTTTTTTAATTGAAAAAACTCTATATTTAGATTCTAATATTAATGATATCACCATGATATATTCGCTTAAGGGTTGCTTAAGTTAATACCTTACGTTTACTTATGATCATATTTAAATTTAGTTTAACAGCAACCGTTTGCAGTTAGCTCAATGGTTTCAATTGTAAATACTAGTTGTAATTTTTATATTCCTTGCTTGTAATTTTCGTTGTTAATAAAGACATAGAAATTGAAAAAAAAAAGTTTAACAGCATACCACCTAAATAATTATTGTCATTTTTGCAATAATTATACTTTTCAATTAGCGATGCTACAAACGTCATAATTAGCACTCATATAACAAAATAATGTTTCATCACTTAACAAGTCATCTCCCATTTTGCCAAATCTTCCAAAATGACATAACCTCTTCCAAAAGATTCTCATTGGCTGATTATCTATAGAACTTTTTATTCATATTTTGGGCCACTTTTGTGTTAAATTAGGTAACTCACTTTCTTTTGTAAAGATCTGTATTACGTATACTGAATTTTAAACAATTAAACTATATTAAGACAACTAGTCGTTCTTGAAATAGGTAAAGTTTTAGTGCACAGTGTTTTAGCCTGTTATAAATGTAGTACTTTTATAATATCTTCGATGTTATAAAAGTACTATTTGAGTATTTATTTGATGTCTGGTACCTTTATTATTTATTATACCTTTAAATTTTGTATTGGTATATTACCTTTAAGTTTTATTTTGAACGTGATAGGAAAGAACAAAAAAGTCTATGACAAATTAAGTACCTAATCTAACAGGTGGTCGCTCCTTTTAGGGTAGAAAGTTGGACAAAGGACAAAATCCTTTTGTGGTTAAAAGAAAGTGTGAAGACTAAAAGAATGACTGAGTGGGTGATCATGTGAAGGAAGTAACGAAATGTTTGTTAAGGAAACAACGTTTATAAATATGCAGGGAAAATATACAACGACTCACTCTCCTAATGAAATGTCACAGAGAAAAGAGCAAGTACGATGACATGCAAAAAAACAATCATTGTCATCGAATACTCTCACTTCCCACGTTAAATGACAAATCATCAGTTACTTCAAATTAAGTCTTGTTATTAACTTTCATTTACAGCATCATTTGACACAAAAGCTTCAAACAATGAGTTGACGAAAGTATGTGAAGTGGTTGTTGACGAAGTTGATGGAGTTGATAACGGGAAATGACATGAGCCAAGTAATGGCTAGCAATTGAACTCCATGAGATTTGAAATGTATTGTTAACAAATGAACATCATTGAACTTAAAATTTAAAAGATCGAATAACAATAACGAAGGAATAAAAAGAAACAGATGAACTAATATCATTAGGTACCTAACATTAGTTGAATCTGTGTCTTCTGAAATATTTAGCCTATATTTTTACTTATTGATAGCATGAGGTTTTTCTGTACGATTTTTTTCAATATGTATGAAAATAGAAAACAGTTGCATCCTCGTTTGTTATTTTATATTGGACTCTCTTTTCATAACTTATCCCGAATGTCTTGAAAACAAACTATTTATTGCCGATATTTTTCTACGATATCATTAAATTTAAGGAAATTTAATGGCAGGTTTTAAAAGGTAGATATTACACGAATAAATTTAAGATAAAATGTGTTACCTGAATCTTCATGAATAAAAAGAATGAAATAAACGGAGTGTAATGGAAAAAAATAACAACTGATTTCAATTTCCTATAATTTTCACTATTTTTTGTTTTGTGGGACAAATCATCAATCCCTTGAGATTAAAATTCAAAAAATAAGTAAAATAATAATTGAAATCGATCCATCATTGACAAAGATCATCTTTAATATTCATACATAATAATATAACTACACATAGGATTTTTTTGTAGGCTGTTAAAACAGTAAGCATCAACTACTTTCCTCGCATCCATGAAGTACTACGTAATATAACAATTTATAGAGCTTGGATAGCAATGCTATGCGTGCTGGTTATTTCCGATAGGTATTAGATATCTTGTTATTGTACCGGAAATCCACATGGCGGTTATTGATATAGCAGGAAGTAAGGTAAGAAAGTATTTATACGATTTATTTCTCTTTATCGTTGCCCGATTACTTTAATCTGTCTTGTTTTTGTTGCCATTTAGTATAGAATCCTAAGACTATGAATCAGTTATTTATACCTTTGCGTGACATCGTCGGCACATCGGGTAAAAATGCTTGTCTTCGACTAAAAAAAATACTTTATGAGATGTAACTTGTGATATCTGAACACTACCAGAATATTATAAATGGCTCTACTTTGATTGAAACATACAAGTTTATAATTTTACCACTGTCCTTAACAATTTTTGAATGGAACCATAAATTTTGGCCATTTTGGTTATTTCATAAGAGTTTATGCTTAGAAATGATTAATAAATTGAATATATACTAAGTTAATTGGATCTCTCTATGATTTCTTGCTTTTAAACAAACTTAAACTTTTTTTTCATAGCTGATTTGGTGCAACGTAACAAATTAATTACTATTTTATTGGTTTAATTAAGACAATTTGCAGATTAAATATGTTTTTTATGAAGACGATTTCGTCGATTAAGCAACCATGTAAATCTATTAAATGACTCTTAAAAGAAAATTAATTACGGAATGGCAACATACCTTCCTCTTCAACAGAGTTGTCTTCTTCAAATGCTTTCGGCATCCTCAGCTGCAGAGCATGACTATCCAGGAAGTCTACCACATTGTCCAGGATTCTCTCTTCCACTTGCTGTTCTCTGGACTTGGGGTCATCAGCGAGGGGTTCATAGCTGCGAGCTGATCGAGGGCTTCCGGTCCTGGCGAAGCTAACCCCATCAACTAGAGAAAGGTCCTTCGACATGGCCAGGTTTTCTGTGTATTTCATAGCTTTTTCCTGTAAAATATAAATAGGTTAGGTTAAGAATGTCATTTTGAAATTTTTTAATTGCCATTTTGTAATTTAGGGTTAATTAATTATTGAAAACCAGTAAAACATGAAAAGTTGTTATGTTGAATTATGATTTTGGGAGGATGATTATTTTTTCTTTGATTTAATGAGATTTTGGGTCTTTCTTTGTAATAATAAAATACAATTGGCCCATATCATGATAACTTTAAAACAAGCAACCGTATTTTAATTACGGGTGTAAATTATTCACTAACGTGATGCTATAAATGAATCGTAAACTTCATTGATAAATCCTTATAATTTTATGGATGAGAACCGTAAATGATAATTTGCAAAACTCTAGATATTTGACTCCTTAAATTATTTGAGTTTTTATTACATAGAATGGGGTTAGACAAATCTATTCTGAGATCGTCAGAAGAACGGCAAGCAAAAACGCGACGAATTTCGGGAATCGAACCCAAAAGCAAATGGGTCACAAACAATCCAAATCAGGGTTCACTGGTTCACAAAAATCCATAGGCACAACACTTCACTTCACAGTTCACTTCACACCTTAAGGCATAGGATGGAGTCGCCTTCCATGCAATCCCGGAGCGTTGAGACGAACTTGTCCAGTCCATCTTCCTTAGCCATGGGCAAGGCCCCGGCAAAAGCCAGACAAGATATAACCACGAAGGCTCTCATTGTACAACAGTCAATGTCGATTTGTTGAAGAGCCATGTAAGACCGTCAGTTTTATTTTGCCTTCCCCCCCTTTTGGGTTCCATATGTCACGCACAAAAGTGCTGTCTACGAAATTCAAATTGTTCAGCATTAAGCTTATTTAGGACGTGTATTTAGGAGATTAAATTGAAAAATATTTATGTAAAGGATTTCTGGGTCGCATAAATTATGAAGATGTGAAGTTTTAAATATATTTTTGAGCGTATGCTTTTTATTAGGTAGGTAGTACCTTTTTAAGAATGGAAAATTGTTTGCATGAATTTAATTTTCGTTTCTTAATTTTAAGACAATATGTTGAATATAGTTTATTTTCTTTAAATTTACTTGTTTTCGTATTTGGTTTATTTTGTTATCATTTTTTACGATCATAACATAATTTTAATAAAAGGGATTTGAGAAAGTTTTTTTTTATTGAATAAAGTAATCGCCTATTTGTATATTTCCGTGCATTATCAAGCAAACAAGTTTTATTCTCACATTTTCGAAATACTAGTTTTGTGCAAGTGAAGAGTAAATAATTGAGCACACGTTTGTTTGTATAACGTCCACATACTTTCAGCCTTAAATTTTTCGCATACCATAAAATCCGGTTTCCTTGACATTGCTCATTGTAATTTCGCAAATTCGCTTTCTAAAAACTATTGATAACCTTATATCATCGTGGACAGCTGATTTCCTATATTTGTTACCATTTGTATGCCAAGATTCGTTTAAAGGCATTACGAGGAGCGAAAGTATGGAGGCTGATTGAATGCAAACTGGTGCATTATCGTTTTAGGCAATTCCAAGAAGAAGAAGTTAATTCAGAGCCGTTTTAATATGTCATGCTGTTAGGCTTGCATAATATTCATGTCTGTTTAATAAACTATTGTGTCAAACTAGTTATGGTAAGCTAAATTTGCCCGTGCTATGCACGCCTTTTTATGGTTCTGTACCCGAATGGTAAAACGGGATCCTATTATAAAGCCTATGTTGTCAGTTTGTCCGTTTGTCTTTCAGGTTGTCGTTTTTTCGATTCATTTGTGAAAAAGTTTTGTACTGTGGTAAAGAATCCTGCGTGTGAGAGTCGACTATTGTTTAAAAGTGCCTCACTACATCTTTATAATACATAACATTATTCACAATTTCAGGCAGACCCGTACTTATAGTTGAAGAGGTGGAACTAACATCTAAACCTAATAGATTATTCAAGCGTATTTAGGAAATTAAAAACGCTACCACTTTCAATTAACAGTATTTTCTGTTCTATCTCTTATTGATAAGGAATCAAATCAAGTCATCGTTTGCGAAATTCCTGAACAAAAACATGGCGAGAAAATTAAAAATAAGACGTGACGTTGAAAATTTTATCAAACTTTGAAAATAAATATCATAATACATATCTATTTTATAGAATACCGAGTCAAACAATTTAGTTGAAAAAATCGCTTTATCAATCTTTTTTAATATTCTAGATATATTTTTGTTCGAATTTAGTTTCAAGTTGGTTTTTAAGTACCTCGGAAATATCCGAAACTACACGGCCTGTTTTCTAAAATTATTTCAGAAATTTCTTTCTTTCTTTCTTACAAACTTTCCCGTTTATAATATTATTAGGATTGCTTGAAGGAAACGAGGTGCAGAAGCTAGTTCATTCATAGGCAAAGGTACAACTTCCCAGAATTTCTGTAGGTAGGGGATAGGTGTACAAAATGATCCCCCTAAGGGAAAAGCTTGATTATGTCCAAAGTATGAAGGTTATTGAAAATGTTGAAGGAAATCAAGATGAATAATTTCAGTGCTAACGTTTTAGCATACCCTTATTTTGCGTTCTTTAACTTTTACAAGATTTATTTCAGATTTTCAAAAACATTACTAAAGGATCATTTTGGACACCTAGGTGTATAAAATGATCCCTGGGGTAGGGTCAAAATGATCCCCTATTATTATAGTTAGAATAAAAGATAAGAGTACATAATCACGATTATGTTTATTTTCAACACAAATAATAATCAAAAATAGTTTACTTAAATTCTTATAGTAGGTACCTTATGAACACTGTGTCTAAATACCAAGGTAGAAATTACAGAACCTAAACAATCATTAAACATCTTTTTTTTTCTTGAGATCAGAAATATTTAATAAAACATAGTAATAACTCGTCAACTATCCTTTTTTCACAGCTTCTAAAGCTTTTTTCATGGAATTTTCACTCCAGTTTTGACGTGTAGTTTTCCTTTCGTATTTGCTCGTATGATAATCTGTAAAAATATAAGCATCATGTGTATAAAAATCATTTATATATATTTATATAATTGGGACGGGAAGGTAAAAAGCAATCGTACACAGGTATATAAAAACAAACTTAAAAAAATTAATTTAAGTTCTATGATTCCAGGGATCATTTTGTACCTGCAAAAAGGGATCGTTTGACCCCAAGAGCACATTTTTCATAACATGTCTAAAAATAACCTCGAAACATAACCTTATTGAGATCGTAGCATGCTTGAGAGTAAATTGAATATTGATAGGAACAGCCAGTAAAACATTCATTCGGTAAAATGCAACCAAATTTCAACAATGAAACATTATTTTTATGCTTACCTTAGATTAAACACACCAATTTTCTTTTTTCCGAAATATTTCGATGCACAACACTCACACCGCCATGACACCTTGTGAGATCACTGAGCGGGGAACGGGAAAGACGTTTGCTTATAAATCAGATAGATGGCATTAGTAGTTTGCTGGGAACCATAGGGGATCATTTTACCTCGAGGGATCATTTTGTACACCTATCCCCTACCCGGAACTGGCGTAGGCGCTTTCAACTTCAGATCATTTGTTGACCTTTCCCAGGCTATAGAAGTGTCAATGAGACTTGTCATTTGAAAAGATTATTTATAAGTAACTTTTACCTATAACTTAGATTTTGAAGCCCTCAATCCAAAAATGAAGCTTATACTTTAGTAGAATACGGATTCAGTGTTTTGTAGAACAGCAACTGTGGCAAAAAATATATTTTGGTGTCACGTTTATGTTATTGATGGCTCCGGAATGTAATATGACAAATTTTGTTCGGAATGTAATAAGAACAAAAATTGTCATATAACATTCCGGAGCCATATCATCATAATCATTCGTAATCATAATCTCTAATTCTGGGAATAGGACTCTTTTTTATATGCCAGTATACTCTGACGATGTGGACATATCGTGAATATTATGACAGTGAATATACAATAATGTAGACATCTTTTGTATCTCATAGGTATGAGAAATCTTTAAACGACACACCACCCACTTGTCCAAAGACTGCTATGAACATTAAGTTCAAATCAGAAAGGACAATTGGACACAAAGTTGAGTCAAATAACAAAAAGAAATAAGAGGAAAAACAAAGATAAGATGGATGGGATGTGTGAAAGATGGAGTGGAGGGTGAGGAAGGTGTGAATAAAGCGATGAAGGGTGATAGAGAGAGTGGTAAACTACATGATGTTCCTTTCAGGTGTGGTCTAGATTGGGATACTTTTGTTTCACTTCTGATACTCCAGACTCATCCACAAGCTATACAAGCTGTAGGTAAACTGCTGTGTATCACACTTCTAAATTTTATGAAACTGTAACGCCCTACATAAATTACGCCCTGGACAAACATAAATGAGACCCTAATCTAGGTTTTTTCTTTATATGCGGCAAACAAGCATGTGGCCCGCCTGATGGAAAACGGTAACCGCAGCCTATGGACGCCTGCAACATCAGAGACATTACACACGCGTTGCCGACTCTTTAAATGTCTTAGAAGACCCTTTTTGAAGAACCCCATGTCATAGTCCTGGGGGAAAACATCGGCAGGGAGATCAGTCCACAACCTGAGTGTTCGCGGGGGGAAATTCCTCAAAAGCTTTACAGTCCGCGAACTAAACTTACTCACTCATTTACTTACACTTTTTTTCTACATCGCTTGTGATATCGTCTATCCTCGTCGTTTATACTTATAACAAACTTCTGAAAATCTAAGCCTTCACTAGAAGGCAGGATGCTGGCAGCATTGTTACGTATTAAAACCTCATTAAATAAACGTTACAGATATGAATTCTGGGCACTTAAAGTTTCTGTTCTTGACATTGGCTCATACAGGAAGCGGTTTATTCAGAAACTATGCATAAAATCAAGTTTAATTACGTAATAAACTTTCTTAAGTTCATCAATAACTTACATAATTTGAATTTTTGCATTAAGGGGCCTCTTTTGGTATTCTGATTTTGTATGCCTGTATTTTGATTTTATTTTTGAGTCACGGATCTAACTTACTAGGACAATATTTAACGCATTTCATTGCCTTTGAAATGAGTGGGTCGCTGCTTGTAAGAATCTGAATTGAATCAGTGTTAATTTAATGAAAATCAATATTCATTATCATCGAAGTATTTCTACATTCGTCATATTTTAGGCACAGTCATAGATCAAATTCATGCAATTAATGCATGAATTTGATCTATAAATTCTATAACATTTAAAATTATGAAAAAACATGATTTTCCTAAAATAACCACATTATCTCGAGTACCAATAAGCTCTGCTTAACTCTGGGCTAGACAAAGCTGTTTGAATTGTCCAGAATTGTTAATAATTAATAATCATGTAGCAAATCTTTAAACTTACAACGGTAGTTATTAAAATATCGTCGCCTTTATCGTCCGTCCTTTCATTCAAAACTTAAGATTGATCGTTTTCGGTCCCTCTTTCCGTAATGATAACCGCCGACAGGTTTTCAGAAATTGTGCAATTTTTGTCTGGCCTCAGTTCCCAGAAGTTGCTTTTCGCTTTTGGTCTTTAAATTTTAGCATGCGACATGTGGGTATGTATAGACTTTTACATATTGTAGGTACTGGTATTTGGTGATAAATGTCTGAGAAGCGTTACGTCCTTTGAGTTTCGAGCGAAAATGTCATCCGTACTTCAACTAATTTTGCCTTTAAATAGTTCCTACATCATTACTTTAATCTACAAATTCAACTCAACAAAATTCAACGGTTCAACTTTTACATTTAAGGTGCATTATTGAACCTACAAAAGTAAAATGAGTTCTATTTAAAGCCGGAGACAATGCAATCTTGTGAGATGCACTAACAGAATCCAAAATACCTAACTCTAACGGAGAGAGTCCTTGCATATATTGAAAACTCCCTTCTGACTTAAACACTTCTATTCACTTATTACCTAAAGTTCAAGTTAGAACAAACTAAAAGGTTTCAAGACTTGGCTCGTAGGACAAACCTAACTTAACAGAATAACTATACATAAACGAGTAAGTTTCACTATTATGTGATGTGTGAATGATTGATGAGTGAGTTAACTTCCTTTTAAGTAAAAGTTAGTCACTTGAATGAGATTTAAATAGACTGTCGCTTCATTTGCAGTTTTGTCTTCATTCAAGTTTTATTTAATTGCAGAACTTTCGTTGAACTTAAGAATAAAATGTGCCTCGTAAACTAGTATGACTATTTCATTAAATATTTATGTACTATATTTATTATAAACTATAATTTAATCAAGTTCAGTTCAAGTATTGTCTAGTCCATTCCAATTTGGTCGAATATTAGATATCTACCACAAAATGTAAAACAGAATTTTGTATGACATTGCATGTTAGATCATAGTACATTTTACCAGCTGTCTACCATGTGTGATGCAAATATACATCTTTTTTAATAAATAACTACGGAACTCAGACTAGAACGCTCGAGGAAGAGCTGTTCCACCATTCCACCAGTTCAAAGTCAGGCTATGGAAATAGAATGTATGTGAGGAGTACCATATCTCACGAAGAAGCGACTTTTGGGTAAACGTGTTCTTAAGTGGAAACCGCGTCTCGACAATCGTAGTGTAAGACGCCCTCTGTCTAGATGGGATGACGATCTGTGAGAATACTGTTGACAGATGCTGGATGTGGCAAGCTAAAGACAGGGTTGCTATGGCGCCCATTAGGGGATAGATAGAATATTATTTATTGCATACTTAGAAATAACATAAACAAACATAAACATATGACGAAGTATGTAACAATAGGCGGTCTTATCGCTCAAAAGCGATAAGACTATTAAGAATAATTTAAATACAACTAGTTAGAAAATAATATTAAGCAGAACATAATCACTACATAGTATAAAATAAAGTCGCTTTCTCTGTCCCTATGTCATCGTGTCCCTTTGAACGCTTAAATCTTTAAAACTACGCAACGGATTTTGATGCGGTTTTTTTAATGGATAGAGTGATTCAAGAGGAAGGTTTATACGTATAATATAACCGTGCGAAGCAGGGGCGGGTTGCTAGTTGTAACTAAAATATTTTTAAGAACTGTAACCAACATTGTGTTCAAGCAAATAAACGATTTTTATCTTTGTCTTTTATCTTTATCATTATTTCTATCAGACAACCGTGAGAGGCCTATGTCCAACAGGCCCAGCAGCGGACTAATATAGGTTGATGATGATGATGAAATAACTTTGAATCATCGAAGTTGCAGTAAAATCAAAAAGTCCGACCGCAATTTCCCCAAGCGGCGTATCAATAGCGGAACAAAAAAGGAGTGAAGCGATGCACCGGGTGCATACCTTAATGAAGAGCAAAAGTTGCCTGATTGCGTCATAAGTGGTAACGTGCGGTCTGTCTGTTTTATGTTTTCATCGGTCCACTTTATAAGTAATTATGTAACGACCTAGTCGTGTACTTGGACTTGATCTGAGTAAATTGAATTCAAATTCAAGCAAACTTAACTCTGACGACCGATGTGGAAGACATCCGCTTGCGATTCAAGATGTTGCGGGTCGATTCTCGCCTAGGGACAAATAAATAAATAAATAATGCTGGACAATCCACACAGCACCATCTAGCCCCAAAGTAAGCTACTCAAAGCTTGTGTTATGGGTACTAGATAACTGATATATTATATACATAGATAGATATTTTTTATTATACATATTAAACACCCAGACCAACGAAACAAATTTCTACAGATCGTGCACAAATTTGTTCCGAGGCGGGAATCGAACCCGCAACCTCCTGCGTCGCAGGCGGACCTTCGCCCACCGCGCCACATCGGTCGTCAAGTCAACAAATGTTTGTAGGATCTGCAAATATTTGTTCCAGGGTTCTGGGTGTATTCTATTTACCATAAAATTTCTATCTTTTTCTTTATTGTATTTAGTAAATCAGTCATCTATAACCATAACTCAAGCTCTGCTTAGACTGGGGCTAGATGATGCTGTGTGTATTGCCTACCATTTTTTTTTAATAATATGACTAATAAGTAAATGTACGACTATTGTAGATTAGATCTAAAAATCAACATCACAAATAATAAATTTATACAAAGTGTAGGTTTAACTGTGTTCAGTGTTTTTTTTTAACTTCTAAAGTGGACTCAAATTCTACTTACTGATGAAAAGAGATTTCTCAACACACAAAATCTTTAAGAAGGCTAACATAAACACACTATTAAACATTTTCATTGAATCAAAAAATATTTGGGTATACCGCCTTTTTAAGAGGTGTAAAAAACATCAACAATACAAGTTAGGTATATTTTACAATCTTCACATAACTGTATATTTTGAATTCGTCATTCATCTCATTTCACATGTCATAAAAAAGTTTCTAAATGTTTCGAGCGTTTCATAGTTCATAGTTATTGTTCATTGTTGGTTTAATTTTTTGGACAGTCGGTCTCTTTAAAACGTTATTTATTTCTTGTTTTTGTTATTGTCTTCCGAAATCAGAAATCGATAAATTTATTTCTTTAGGCTTACAAAACAACCACTAAGACAACTGAAATTTTAACTATACATAATTATCAAAATAAAGTACGAAATAATGTGTCAATTGATTTTCTCTTCGCTTCAATCTTTTGTCCACTAATCGAAGAACTTCTGACGATGATGAGTGAAAAAACCTAAATTTTTTGGCACATTCTCTCTTCCTGTAGATGGAGAAATATAATTTATTTGTTGAGAAATCTATTTCTATACATTTAGTAGGTACACCGTCATCGTAAAATTAACATTATTTTCTTTTGTCTAAAACCACAATGGGATTTAACCTACCTATGTTTTTTGATTTTTCTACATGTCTTCCTTCAATTGTAGCGGAAGCTAGAATATTTTAACCAATGTTTCCAATACATAGTAAACTAGGTAAGTACTTAGATCACAACATCATAACTAGTTTTTACGATTAGGAAATCAATGGAGCGGTGTTGCACGCAATGGTACAAAAATTTAAGTTACAAACCAATCATACTTCCTGATATCATAAACTTTAGAGTTAGCTAATTTTAGACTTTCTATATCACACGAACCATAGGAAATTTGCCGTTTTTAAATAGATATTTTAAGTAGATTTTGTAAGCCTAAAGAAATAAAGATATTGATTTATTATTTATTTTGTCCTTGTCTTATTTTTATATTAGTTAAGTCCTTATAAATATTAAAAGCTGTGATATTGTTTTTATTGTATCAAGAAATATCTGTTTTCTATTGTATTCTCTCTATTATTTTATGGATGTATGGGAGTTTGTTCCTCCTTCAAAACCTACTGAACGAATCGGTCTGTAATTTTGATTAAATGTAGTCCTAGCACTCGACTAACATATAGGCTGCTTCATTTCATAAATATTTTCTTATAGGATAATATATAATAGCCTTGTAACGTGCAAAGCCATAGGCAGATGCTAGTATACTTTTAAAAAAGGGTGGTAACTTGTCTCAAGAGCCGACTGTACAGTCCAACCCACCTTTGTATGGAAGAAAGTAACGTCATCATATTTCGTAAGCAGTATCACGATCCAACGTGACTGGGGTTTGAATTCTAGTTGAATCATTGTCATGATTCAGGTTCGGAGCTTTTGTTGTGAACATTACATACCTACGGGCAACGGCTTTGGTATGCAGGTGGTATTTGACGACGTGTAAACGTGTTCTTGAGTAGAGACCGCGACTCGGTAAACGTAATGTAGGACGCCCGCCGGCCAGGTGGGATGACGATCTGCGAAAGACTGCTGGCAGATGCTGGATGCGTCAAGCTGAAGACAGGGCGCTATGGTGCTCATTGGGGGAGGCCTATGTCCAGCAGTGGACTAATATAGGTTGATGATGATGATGATGATGATGATGATTTGACGAAGTCCTAGTAATAATAATAACTATGGTCCTGAATTTCCGTGCTATAAGTACACACCGGCGCCAGTTCTCGAAAGCACACGTGCTACGCTCTATTGGGACCGCTCTATCATTACAGATAGGATTATTCTTGCGAATAAGCCTGATATTGTACTGATAGATCAGACAGAAAGATGGGAAGTATTAGCTGATGTCACCATACCACATGATGTTAACCACGAGGTTGTCAGCGTTTGGGA